>OY728153.1:1535216800-1536416800 GCA_963277665.1 Viscum album | reverse complement strand
TATGTTAAATTATTCTTATTCTTGAGACAATATCCCATGTATTCAATTATTTATCCTATAAAATGATATTTTGATAACTATATTTATAGTCGACACTCTCTCATCATACTAATGACAATTTTGTGATATTGATCATTCTCATCTCTACAATTGGGGTACACTAAGGTACCACTGAGAGGAATGTATTAGTCTCCCTGAGATGATATCACATCAAAATTGGCTATTATTTTCTTTATCCAACCTCTGGAGTTATTTCATTTTATTATGCGTCAAGGTCCATCCTTTGGTCAACAACCTCAAAATTCCAAATAAATTATCAATGTCTAATCTACCATGAAGATAATCTTTTAATTTTTTCACCAATCCATGGAAAACATTCCCACATTATCACTTCTTTGAATCCATTGGTCCTCAAATCAGACATTACAGGTTACTAACTTTGTATTTTAAAATAGTACCATACACAACCAACAAAAACCCTTAATATCTCTTCCAGCACTGTGAGAGTACACTATCACACAACCCAGTTCAAGACCTAACTCATGATCCCACAAGTCATGAATCCATAAGGGAAAGATACCCATTCTAAATGACATGTCAGTATTAACATTCCAGGTGATCCCTTAGAAATCAAATTGAAAAATAAGAAACTACATGTTCCATGATTTATCAAATAACCACCTCCTCCTAATGTCTTTTCTAAAATTAACGAGTCAACCATGAAACAATTGGTGAATAGGGGAAGGAAATGAATAGTATTTCACATATTATCAAGTTTCAATACTATGGAACATTAGGTGATTCATTAAAAATCATAGGCATCACATTTCCTATATTACAAAAGTAGAGAACCATCCATGCATCATTATTGAAATGAGAAATCCACCATGCTCACCCCCTCTCAGGCATATGTAAACCTGAGGTAACCTCCCTCATAGATTTACATTGAATAAACCAAATTTCATTGAATAACTAGTGGATGAATCAAAAGAAAGGTACTCGAGGTCTCCCATCAAGACCTACTGATCAAGCCTCAAAATAGGTCCACTAGGTCCACACACCTTTACCAAAGCTCTCTCACAAAAAAAACATATACCATATATCGGCATGTATTAAAGGATGTCTAATTATCATGTAATATATCTCGTTATATGAATAAATAAAGGTAGGTAAACATGGTATCATCTGATATGGGTCAAAACTAGTAAAAAGGTATTAACGACATCACCTACCAAGAATCACCCTACCAGGACCTGATCCTATTTGATCCTTCTTAGAGGGTAGTGCTTCATAAACGGTCATGATACTAATGTAATGTATAAAAATTTTATTCTCATTGGGTATAATTTTATGTAAATACCCCGTAGGGGTTCAATTTACCATACAACCACACACCTACCCGAGGAGTCATTTCATCCTGTAAGTGTCGTACCCAACAAAAACAACCATATGGATAGAACATAGTGTTTATAGGCTCCAATCTCAAAAGATTACTAGTTTCTTATCTCTAAGGGAACTACAAAAATAGTCTATCCCCTCATAAAATCATATGTTATGAACATTAGAAAAATATTCACACATAAAAATGGTCAATAATCACACTCTTTTAACCATTAAATACAACATAATTTAATAATTAAATCGATATATATGCTAAATTTAAAACTTATAATACCAGAAAAATATCAAAATAATAGTAAAACTATCCCTTAAATGAGGTTCCATTTTTTTAACACTACTAAAAGGTTTCATTTAGGATGTTCTAAAATGAAATATCTTATACCAATTAAAAACGAAAAAAATTATTTTCAAACTATTTTGGTTGATTTAGTTACCTAACAACTTATAAATTTCTAGGGAAATTATCTCATAATTGCATTTTTTAAAATTTTATTCATTCATAAGTTCTTCAACATAATTGGTTAATAAAAATTTTAAATCAAAATTTATAGATGAAAACACCCTTTTGGTTGTAACTATAATTTAAATTAATTGACTCCTCATATTAATAAGGTAAAAAACTAGAAAACAAATCTATTTTCAAATTAAGGGAATCAGTTTAGTAAGATCAAACAATAAATTTTTATAAACGTCATATAAGTGGATATAGACACATTAAATAACTATCATATTAAACATAAATATAAAAAATGGGGTCAAATACTAATGCATGGATGACTAAGGGAACCGTTAGAGGGTATTTACAGTCCATCCTAGGTTTACTAATATGGAAAGCCATTCCAAATTACTGGGTAAAATATAAAAATTACAATTGGAATACCTTTTAATTGAAACCCATTAATACTCATTTCATAAAATATTAAAACACCTATAATGGGTTCATATTATAGGAATACACATCTATTACTGATCTAAAGGGGTTATATTGAGCATATATAGACTCATTTTGTGATTTATCATTCCAAAATTATGATTGTATAAAACATTATAAGGTGAAACTGACACACAATTTACCTGATATTCATAGGAAATCACATGATTTGTGAAAAAATAAAATTTTATAACATTTTAAAATATCATCCGGGTTAATACATTAAAAATTTTAAAAACATATTCTTTATTTTATTAAATTCAGATTGGTTAACAGGAATCAAATGATCAGGATATGCAGTAAAAGAAAATTTAGGTTGATGTAGAAAATTTATTAAAACAATTATCATACCATGACATAAACATGTAATCTATCACTTATTTACCAACCCAAAAATGTAAGAAAATAAAAAACCGCTGATACCACTTTTTGATATCCATGACAATGTTCATTTATAAGTTACTTGACCTAGTGGCCACATGAACTCGAGAACACCTCCCCATGCACCATATATTTCCAACTAACAGTAAGGGTCTAATAGAGATACATAAGAGAGACTATACCCTATAGATCAGAACTACAAAATCATAAGACAAAATAACATCTAAATAATCTAGTTCCAAATAAAAAACATGAATGAACTTGTCATTCCATAAATACAATGTTTTCAATAATAAATTTGGTAATACATAATATAATTCTAGAAAAATGAAAGAAGGAATAAATAAAGTACTCTGACTTTGAAAATCATCCCAAGTAAATCCTCCTCTCCTACTCCCATGCCATGCCCAGTCCTAGAATATACAGGAACAAGTAAGAATGATCCAAATCCCAACCTGTATTCAAGAGATTTATTATTAAACTTAATGGGTCACTAATAATGGTTCATAATAAAGATATTGTCATTGAATATAAAATTTAAAACATTCACTTATATTAAATTTGAATCAATAAAGGGATGTTGTATAAATAAACTGACACCAATCTAACCATACATACTTAATCCTAGTGAAGAATGTATCTAAAAATATTTCTTTTAACATCTAACATAATCTCATGTCCATAGGGGTTTAACAATGGAGTCTATAAAATAAATATCATAAGGGTATAATATTATAAATAACGGGGATCGATCGAAGAATTTAATCAAGGGGGTGTTGAACAACACTTTAAAACATTCCTAATAAATTATGAGGTGAACTATGTCCAACATCCTAAAACTAGGGATCATGTATCATCATTCCCACCAATTACTAAATAACAATTAGGAACACCACATCAAATTATTGAAAAAAATAATTATGGACAGCATGTCCAATGATTTCAATAAATAATAACATGCACAATGTCCAAAAATTTCAATAACTATTAAATAGTTCATCATCAAACAATTTCATTAAATTATTAGGTACTCAATGTCTAAATATTTCAAATAATGATGATAAATTCCATGTAAAACATCACTTAACAATTTATAATTTAACAAGTCAAAATTAATTACGATCCCAGTCAAGGAATCCAATAGAAAATTTCATGTATCTCCAAAGGAACAATATAATAAATAGGTAGGTTTAATTTTCTAATAAGACATGGTCCATAAGAAATATCCATTAAAATTTACAATATAATCATAACTTCAATCATTTAATTTATAAGTGACAAAAAGTTCCAAGAAGTCACTCATGTGGTATTTCAAATCGAATAAATCATTTATTTATATTTATTCAATTCCGCTTATAGTTTCCAAACCAAGAACACATCTAAGGGGTTTTAGTTCATTACTTTTAATTTCTAATGATTTAAATGAATAGTAAAAACTCTAAGGGGTGATCCATGATAAGGTCAATTCCCTACAATAATGTTTCTGATTTTAATGAGGGTTCTAGGCCACAATCATGATTATTAATTTAAAGATTTTCATAATTTAGGATAAGCACATGGAATGTACATCGTGCAAAACCACAATGCTCTTTCAAAATGAGGTAACATAATGAAATTTTTTTTTACCACCATCATCAGGATTAGGAATCATAATTCATCCATTATTGGCCATCAATTTGAGCTAAAATGTGCAAAAATGTGAAAAAATAACATTACGATTGAAATAGTGCATATGAGATCATAGAGAAAAAACATCCAATATGATACGATAAATGGATAAATTATGAAATTGTAATGATATAATAACAAAGGTTGATCCAATATAATGAATTATGGAAAAATCAGAGTTCCGATGGAGAAAGTATGCCAAAGACTAATGGAGAAGGAGAAAGGAAATCTGATGGTATGTTTCTATGTGAAAAGGGATAGAAATGAGAGAGGCACAAGTGATAAAAAAGTAGGGAAAATAATCATTTCCTAAATTTTAAGGGGGTCCATGGTTTGGCAGAATAGTTTTTCTAATAGTTTACCAACTATGTGCACCGCACTACCCACGAGCCACACCCCACATGAATCATGTTCAGAAATGAGGACCAGTGTGCACAAATGATGCATTTTAAAAAATTTCACTCGTATAACCTACACAATATAGGTGTACAAATAGAAAACAAATGTAAAATCAATGATGTTTTCCTCTATATTTTGAAGTAGTTTATTGAAAGTTCATGTAGCCTCAGGCTCAATATTTGTTAAAATATGTGCAACCCCAATAGGTTAGCATTTTTTTGGTGCATGGTTACCACTAATAGTGTTAATACCATGCACATACTCTTATCTTTAGAAAACAAGTATTTCTATGAATGAAAATCTTGGAACAAATTCGGACTCCTGAGACACCTATCGAGTATTAAATACCATCCATGAAATTTTAACTCTTCTAACAATTGGAATTTCATTCTAAATATTAGTAACTAATCAACCACTAGAACAAAAAAAATTGGATATTGAAACCCTCTCAAAACATGTTATCTTACATAGGTTCATGTGAGTATGGGATGGGGTAGAACATAGTGAGGTAAAAAAATATAGCTATGGTGAAGGGACTACAGGCAATATTGTAATGGGTATTAATGCATTTTTGGCCTTCAGGCAATGTTACCTTGGCCTAAAAACCATGTAATCGGTTCCCCTCTTCCCAGTGAAGAAAATGACGTGTTTCATTGGTTTAGTAAAAAGGGTATCACCCAATCATGTTAAAAAATATTATATATATAAGAATGAAATGTTTTGTTGAATTTGGATATGGTAAATAGTTTATTAAATAAAAATATAGTTAATACTATCTTTAACTTTTAGAATATGATTGTTAGGGTTTATTCTAATCACACCTACCTTTCACATTTTCTCATTGGTCATATAAATGTGAAATGATTCTAAATAATGCATAGCATTGTAATGATTGAATCCTTTTATTATAACTTATTTTAACACTTCCAAATCTCCTTTATTTAAAAATATGATAAAATTAATTTTAGTGAGAAAGGTGAAAGGGATAGTGGTTTCTTGGATCTCATATACTTTTATGTATATAGAATGATGATATATAGTAATGTGGTGATTTTAAGTACTTTTTAATTTTTTTTATTACATTATAATATATGGTTATGTTTTTCAAATGAGAAATATGTATAAAACCCATTAAAAATTTAAAATATTTTTTGAATGAAGCATAATATCAGCTGAGAAAACTTTTTAATGTAAACCAATTGGATCTATGTAGTGAATACATGAACTAGGATTTCATTGATCATATGGTAGATTGTGAAATTATTTTAAAACACACTCCTCTTGGAACACCATATTGGAATGTTTGGTCGTATTCTATTAATCATGACATGTTATACATATTTTAATCAATGATTATCCATTGCGACCTTCCGATTTCTTAATAGGGAAATACTATTAAGACTACCTATTTCTTAATAAGAACATTCCATCTTAATATTTCATAAATATACCATAAAAGATATGGAATGATAAACATATTAATATTGGTTTTATTACGATTTACAGTAGAGGAGTTTTTTAATAAAACAATTCATTAGAAAAAATTATCCCTAAATAAGAAAAATAATTATTTATCGGTTAACCTAATGATACTATGTGAAGTAATATTATAATACAATTGAACATAATGTGTCCATGTCTTGAATTTGTTTCCATAAGAAGGTGTATATAATTGAATGAGTTAGTGGTAGATAAGGTTGACATAGAAATGTAAAATACAAATAAACAATAATTTTTCATGGTATGGATGCAATATTGGATTCATAATTAGATAAGAAGAATAAGAGACTAATTCTTTAAAAGAACCTCCAATTTATGGTAGTATTCATCAGAAACCCAATAGATATGGAATTTATATTGAAACATATATAGAATTAATGGTCATAGGGGATAAAAATACATTCTACTGATAATCCATTGAGAGTTTTGATTATGGGAAATGATTAAATTCCATTGAATATGAAATACATTCTATATAATGTAATTGAACGTGATGGGGGAGATACCTTGTTTGTGAAAGTGATATTTTAACATGAAAACCAACATGGATGGTACAATGTCCTCCTATAATTAATTCTTTGGGGAAATGTTTTACAAAAAAAATAATGGTATTAACTATGAAGTAAAAATTTCACCTATTGTCATGCTAATTCTTTTAAAATATATATTAACATATACAATCATTTTTATTATGGTATATATGAAATGTATGTCAAAATTTATTCTTATAATATGAATTTAGTCAAGGACATCTATATAGTAAAACCCAAAGGATTGGAAGTGAAAAATTATTCTTCTTAGGTAAACTATTTTCAGTGGTCAATTAATGTATTGAAGCATGATTATTGAAATTAGAATGTCAAAATTGATTATGCAATTAAATATTTTTTTCCTTAAACATTTGTATTATTCAAGTTTATAGTGCGAGTATTATAATTTTATTAATATTTTATATAGAATATATAATTTTTATCATAAAATTATATCCCATCATTACACTCTGTAAATAGGTGGTTCATTAAATGCTTCTCTATGAAACCCTTGAGTGAAGCCAACTACATACAGGTTTTGATAATATAACGGGAAATTTTAATTGGATACATAAACTAATTATAGAAAAATACATTGGTAAAATATTAAAGTGGGTTAACATGAAAATAATACAAAAAGGGGTTTATGCTAGTGTTATGTAGTTAGATTACTCTGATGATTCATGATCCTTTTAAAGAGTTTGAATGTATGGATATAATTTCATATGAAACCATTATGAGATATATCATGTATTCCTTGTTTTTTAGTCAACCCAATGTTACTTATTCTCTTAGAGTGACATACATATTCATAAAATTATATTAAGAGTCACTTGATATTTTTTTTGAACATCTTTTTATACTAATGGTGAACTAAGGATATGTTACTCTTATTTGGAGGATAGGATGACCTATATGTAAAGGATTACAATAATGATTGTTTCCCTCCAAATATAGATTGCATGATATGTATGTATTTTTTTGTGTTTTTCCTCAATGATATATCTATCAGTTGGTGGTGTTTTAAACAAGTCATCATAGTGGAATAAACAACAAAGGAAGAGTACATCACAACATCATATGTAGTGAAAGAATCTATATGGATCATGAAGTTAACTTTAGATATTTATATGGTTTCTATCATCAATATAGGATCACATTTTAATTCTGGAAATAATGGTGTCATTTCACATGACATAGAACCATGGTTTCCCAAAATTACTAAGCATGTCCTTCAGAAATACCATCTCATATTAATGGTCTTTTTAAAGTAAGAATATATAATCTATTGGGTGGATGAATAGGTCCTTATAGTGAATATATTAATGTATATATTACCAAAAAATTATCATTAGGGTCATGATGAATCTCTTACACCATGATACATAAGATTATAATATAAGGGTTTTAAATATGCCATGATTTTATAATATAGGATATATTTATTTACACTTTATTATTGTGTTTTGAAATAAAAGTTAAGTGTAAAGTGCAATGAAAATATCCCATCAGTTTATAACTTTGATTTTTTCCAAAACAATGATCATCAAGTATTTTTATGGTTTAGATATATATGTTAAGATTATTATTAGTGTGGGACTCATAAAGTGATAAGAGAGAACTTATTATTTCGATTGAACCACCAATATATATCCCTTATATTGTAATACAATCATAAATATTGTTATAAATGTATTCCTAATGAAAATAACCATTACTTGAGTTTTTCAACATTCTTAACATTAATGACTTTTTTACTTTTGTTCCATTCATTTTAAATTTTCAAGCTGGATAATATCGGGGGGTAGAGTTTGTTGCTGAAATTTTCATTGGCTTGAGATCAACCAAGATGGGATTTTTTTTATGATTTTATGAGAGAATAATTCTATAAATTTATTGAATTAGACTAAGAAAATTAATGTTAATTCTTAGTTGATCCCAATATTATGTAAAAATGTACTTGTATGAGGGGAAAGTGATACGATCATCAACTAAATGAATGAAGAGTGATGTTTTCATTGATTAATCTAGTAATTGTTTTTGAATCAAGAATGTATGGAATTAATTATACTAGATTAGTATGTTCCATATCATATAGTAACTCAATGTTCTGAAAAAACGTAATATATATGAATATATATGACTTATTTTCTATATCTTCCAGTGTAAATGTTAATGTGGAGATATCAATATGTTGGATAAACATCACCCAAAAACCCTTAGTAGCTTGAGTAGAAATGATTCCATTATAGTTGATACTCATGGATTACACATAAAAATTTTGGATTTCATATTTATTTTTCAACACTACTAAGGCCCACAAGGTTACACAGTTAGGCCTTTGGATAAGGATTTGGTTCCATACAAGGCTTTTATTCCACAATAATGATTGTTTTTATAAAACGTATCAAAAAATATTTTTTGATTTATTAATAAAAAGTTGTGACGTTTTTCATAAAGTGCATATGGTATTTTTGGGAAAGGGAAATATTGTTGGGAATAAAAAAAATTGATATCATATATTTGGATATCTCATAATCATATTTTCTGATATATGTATATTTATGAAAATATCATATCCTGTGATTAGATTCCATTATGGAGTACGGTGGTAAATGAAATATGTGATATTACATTCATATATGTTTACACATTTGTATATGGTTTATTTACAGTTACTGATCAAATATATTGATTTGTTAATGTATTTATATATTGATTATTGAGTATATTGAATGTTACACCAAGGAGTAGTAAAGTATGGGCTTCCGTGATATGGCATTTGATAGTTGATTCTTGCCCCCTATTAATTTATTAATGAGTGATTATAAATGGAATTTGGTCACTCCATTTATTATGAAACTTGACGCATGTATGCCATTCTATCCTCTCTTAAATGTTCTTGTAAATCATTAATAGTATTCAAAAAAGGGGCCAATACTCAATGAAGAAACAGAATCCACTCAATATGATTGAGGTTCCATTGGAAGATGTAATCTTTTTTAGGCCAGAAGTATTTAGTTATTATTTTGGGGTTTATCCATCAATCATGTTGTTTTAAAATGTAAAATATGTTGATTTTCACATTTTAGGAAAACAAATATTATATTTTTTGGTATTATTTACTATGTCTATTAAGGATAGACCATGAATTTCAATCAGATTTATTACACTACTATGACCACTAGATGATATTCATAAACCTTTCAATGATCTAAAAATATAATAGGAGTGTTCACTAGGTTAAATTATTATTGAGATGTGTGAAAATAAATAAAAACCTGGGAATTATTCTTATGGATTCTCATCTATATTTCTAAATTCAGCATGTTCGAATTGTGTTATATTTCCTACAATTCATTTTACTTCTAGAAGAAAATCACTGAAAACCCCCAATTCTACAATCATTTCTTTAATTTTATGAAAATTAGTTGAAATATTAATGTGATAATTAGAATAATTAGTGTTTATAAAAAAATACAATAAAAAACAAGAGTTCTTCTCCCTGACTATAATCAAAAAATATATTTTTTTTTTGTTTTACGTGAAGAACGATTAATAAGGGCGTCCTATAATCTAATTTAATATCATTAGTTCTGTGGAGTTAAATTTATTTTCTATTATTTAAAACAATGTGAATACTATATATCTTTATTCATTTAACTATTTATATAAATTTTTTAACATAATCTATAAATTGATTATAATAATATAACTTTAGACTAGGGACTTGCTTTGGAAATTGTTCGATCTATGGTATAAAATTTTTTAGAACATTACAATCATAACACCATATATGGAAAAATGTAAGAAAATTAAGATAATATTCTAGAATACTATTTTTATTGACAAAACCATAAAAAATATCACAAGTATCATTCTATATGGGATTATATCTAAGTTAAAAAACATGTATGCCAACTATCAATTCCCAATAATATAATATGGATTCAAACATTGATTACATGTTAAAAAAATGAAAATGGATTAATAAAAAAGGCTTATAAACCATATAATTAAATATATAAGGAGAAAATATTAATTCATTAAATCCAGAATACATAAATTAATATTTAATAATTTAGAGAAACAAAATGTAATTAAATATTAAATAAATCCTCTAAACTTTGATATTGTGTAAGTGGAGCCGAAAATGAAATTAAATGCCCGAATTCCCATTATAAAAACCATTACATTGGTTTTGTAAAGAGAAAAATAAATACCATCTAAACCATAAGTGATAGATTTTATGATCTTAGAATAATTTATTTTGGAAATTTATTAAATAAAACATCCTACAAGAGTATAGTATTTTAAAAATATATATTTTTCAAAATAGATTTTGGCCCTAGATAATGATGATGACTCTACACATGAGGCAGTGTGTTTTGATGAAAAAAATGGAGGGTATTTTTTTATACACAAAAGTAGTTTTCTAGATGTATTAGATGATGAAAAATATATCTTACTGAAAGGATAGAGATATACGGTAAAACATTTAGTAAATTTAATAAAAAAAATTAGCGAATCATTAAAATAAATGGAGTATCCCCGGTTATTGAGGGATGTTAGGATCACGAATAATTAAATAATTTGTTGGTTTGAATGGGTTAATCCTACAATATTTTTTCGAACACTATAAAAACATATTCACTAGTTAATTTTACTTAAATAAAAACTTTTATTACTTTCCCTCATATTTAAGGAACACAAAACAATTTCCACTATCAATTTACAAGTATAAAAAATTGAATTGCTATATCATTAGTATGATCTGGAAATCAATAGATTGAATGATTAAAAAATGGTAGGGATTAAAAACAATCCATAATTATCCATGTACTCATATGAAATAAAAGTTAATCTAGATGATTTCATGTTATACCACACAACTAAACAAATGACCTTTATAATTATTGTAGTAACCATACATAACCAACAATAGTGACTAAACGTTTTATTAAAAAATTATAAAATTGTCTTATCATATTCATGCACTAATATTATAATGAATTGATGAATAGTAAAATTCCTCGACCACTATATATCTACTTCCATCCTCCATATTGTAGTCATGATTAAATAAAATCCCCTAAACTAAAATCAATGACTTATTTTCATAACATCACTTCATGTACCTTAGTAGTTCACTTCTTCCTTGATATGAACATAAAATGTATTCTTAAAATATTCCTACAATAAGTGTAGTTTTTATGATTCTTCTCTCCAATTATTTTTTATTATTATTCATATTCTTATATTTCACAAAATATATCCATGTAGAAATGCTCTATTTTATTCTCTAACTCCCATTGTATGTTCTTTCACATTGGCCTTTCCTTTATATTTTTTTATAAATTTATATTCCAAATTATATTAAAAATTATAAATTCCTTTAATTTATATGACATTAATTCAAATAATTAGATTAATTTAGATCATAAAATAACCATCGATGTCATAATGGTACAAATTTATATGCTTAAATGGAGGAAATATATCCATTATATAACCAATATAAAATGAATATATAATGTTCAATATAATTCTAGTAAACATGTGAAGTGTTTCGAACTACTAGTATATAGTTATTATACCAGAATTTTATTTATAAATACATTTAATTATAGATAAAATATTAGAAAAAAAATAATTTATTTTTCAATATAGATAATGGATATGATTTGATTTATGAAAATAACTATTATTTTCTAGGATCTTATTTTATAATTTTTTATTACAAATATTACTTTAAAATAATGTTTTTAATAAATTGAATTGATAAAATTTAATTATTAGTAAGGTAGATAAATAACATATAAAAAATAATTATATCACTATAATGAATACTATAGTACCCAATGTCCACATGAGTGCTTAGTTTTTGGGAAAACATGAGTTTTCATTTGGTGGATTGGTCATATTTTTCAATACAATTTCAATTGGATTTCTAATGATTAAAACCATTAAAAATAAACTTTTTAGGATTATTTTTAGGTTATTTAAGGATTAGTGTGGTCTCAAGGGGGTTTACGAAGCTCAGGAGGTAGCCATGACATGTAGGCAAATGGATTCAGTGCCACCGGTTAGCTCGGGGCCTTCTTAGGGAAGATTGTACAGTTTGGGATCACTAGTCAGTCGGTGATCCCAAAACTAGGTGACTGGACTGTCATGAGATTATTTTTTTGATCAATTGGGGGAAAGGGTTATTTATCTTCTCATTATCCATCTTCTTTAGAGTGAATAGGACTAGTATTAAGGACATTTTCAAGGTGAATAGGGGATACCTCCCCTCTCCCTTTGATTTGTTGGGTCTCCACTAGTTCTTGGTAACTTAATCATATTTAATATGAATTGGAGATACTATTTGAAGAATCACTATTCTATTATCCTTTCTTTTTTATCATTATTACAAAATATTTTCATTATTTATGTGGGTAAAGCCTTATTTTTAGAGATTTTTTTATTTTCTTCAATTTTTCCCATATCATCATAATTTGAAGGATGATATTAGATGAGCATTCCTTTTTGAGTTTAAGGAATATATTAAAGATGTTTCTACATTAATTTATATCCATTTAAAAAAATTGATCAAAATTTGGTGTCGGATCATTGGACACCCAACCTACTAATTTAACAACTTTATTATTTTCACTTCAAAACCTTAAAAACCCTTATTGGACCGATAATAACATGATGGAAATTATAAGTTTTGTTTAAAGAATTATTTTTGTGAAATATTCTAGAGAATTTGGTTTTGGTATTCTAGGTAGGTGGTTTGGAGAATCCAATGGTAGAGAAAACTGACTATTAATCGATTTATAAATTTCATACATGGCACATTATGTTTATAAATGTAATTACGATTTGGGTAAATTGGTAGGGGTGGGATAAAGTGTTTCAAATGATTAAATGTAAATGTACCAAAGTAATTTACTTTGTATTGGGATGTGGTATTAGTTCTACTAAAATTTAAAGTAATGATTTTCTTAATATTATTGGAATTTTATGTATGAATTGTAATCCCTTATGAAGTACCATGAACTCTAAATAAAATTAAGGGTTGTGGAATAACTGGAAGTGATTCCCTTGATTCTTTATGATATGTATTGGCATGTAATTACATGTATGATATTTTTATTCTTCATGGGGATTAATGGGAATTATTTGGGTGAATACATCCATATATTCATTAGAGTACAATATACTAGTATTCTATAAGTGAATAACTTAGTTCAATAAATATTATTTACCAAAAATTTCATGGGGTGGATGACCCCTAAATTTATATAGTTTCTACATTTTTTTAATTCCATAGATTAATGGCATGGATTATTAACAACATAAATTGTTTTATGTAATGGGATAAACTCCCTGGATTCATCTATTAATATGAGAATGGAAGGCTATAATTGTCAGCTTTTATTCTACTCAATATTTTCTTCAGAATCTCATGGTAGGTCCCATGAGTTCAGAACAAACAGATTCCTTTACATGGACATTAATGTGATGGAATTAACATATGGACCAAATGTATTCTTCTCATACCACTTGATTACATTTTCCTCCATAATGAAACTAATAACATGGTCAACACATGATGTCTCTACTAATATTAAAGATGTCATCATTGGAATTTTCCTAGGGTTTTCCATCTTTACATGAGGCTCGATGATGTCTTATTTACCTCTACATAATATTTTTCTAAATCACTTTTTTATTGGACACAATTACTCATTACGCTAAGATAATGTATTTTCATTTTAGAAAAGTGGTGGTTTCCTACTACCTTGTACTTTTACCCCACATTAGTCTCTATTACACACGGGCACAAGAGAATATTCTACATGATTCCATGATACTAGTTTTAGGAATGTCATATGGTTGACATTATCATGCATTATATAGAATGAGTAGGGATTTGGGATCATGGATAAATCTTGGGGATTCCATTGTATTTTCCATCTTATGCACGTTTTTCCTTGTAATTAATTTTTTGATTCATTTCTTGATTATTATTTATTTCCAAGAAGTTTAATTATATTTTTTTGATATTTCATTATCTATTGTCATTATTAATTTCTATTTTATTGTTGAACATGGTTTTATATCTGTTTTTTATTTATTAATATGGTACACACTCTGGAAAATGAGTGTATAGTCTCCCCATCATAACCTCATATGGCCTCAATAATAGTTTATATAATCATGAGTATATGGATTCAATCTTGTGTCCATTTGTCACGACCCATCCCCCGAGGACCATGTTGTGACTACCCCAAGCCCGCCTTTCATAGGCATGGGGTTGGCGACCAACATAGAAAAGGCATGTCCCCAAAATAGGAATGCATTTCCTTTAAACCTGTACAAACAAAAATTCCATGAACACAACAAGATACAACCACGAAGTAAAACTTCAGTAGTAAAGGTGTGTATTGAAAGTAAAGGGGCCAGAATATAAAACTAAATGAAAGGTAAAACTAAAACTAATAAACAGAAAAAAATTCCTGGAATCATCCACCGAGGATTCTACATGAAGTGTAGGTACAAATAATCTCCACTGCTCTCCATGATAGCTAATCTCCTCCATGTAACACCTAGTCCTGGCTCTCTCGATTCTCAGCCATGATTCGCATCATCTGCATAAGATAAAACCAAGTACTTGCAAAGCCCATATAGGGGTGAGTATAACAATACCCAGTAGGGACCCCAATCCCCTTAAGGTCTCTCATAATTCCACAAAGGAAAACCACAAATCATGATCTCAATCACAAAGAACAAAGCAATAGACACAGCTCAAACCAGCTAAAGTAAATCATAGAAGTACATATGATTAGTCGAGAAGCTAGATCATCTTATTTTGTTGAGTGGCACTACTACTGACCATACGTGGTATGACCCACCCTAGATTGGAAAGTACTAACCCCTAAAAGACCCACATAGGATCCGAACCTCCCAGAGTTGATAGGTACTAACCCTCGCAAGACCCACATAGGATCTGGACCACACAAGATCGGTATTTGATGACCCACATATGATCACGGAGAACTGACCCACACAGGATCGACATGTGGCTGATCTTTGATGGGCCGCTCTGAGGGTGGTTCTTGTCGGGTCAGGTACTTTTGATCCACATTGGATTGCTCTGTTCTTATCCACACAGGATCGCTAGGTGCTGACCCACAAAGGATCACTCGATACTAACCTCTGAATTATCTGTCTCCAACCTTCGCCTCCCTACCAGCCAATTGATTCCCGCTCATAGTATGATTAATTCTGGGAGAGCCGATCCTCAAGCCATCAGTTGTATTTCAACCACCATGATGTTCCACGAAGATGTAACCAGATTATCTATCATGTCATAATGGTTACAACGTAGCAGACGGCGCGTCAACGGAATGCCTGGTCTGTATGTTATAGGCATTTTATGGCCAAGTGCCTGGTTTGATTCAGGTACGATCCAACCTGGATGTACTCCAAATTTCTCCAAAACTCATGTGGAGTATGTCAAAAGGACCATCTCACTCCAAGGATCTCAATGCCACATACAGTTCATCCAACGGACATCTAGTTTGCAAGATATGTCCTTTTAGACATTTTTGGGCCCAAGAGGGGTCTGAGTCCAATCCAACCCGGCCCAAACCGGCCTGGGCCAGCACGGTTGGGCTGGGCGTGGACCGGCCCGACCCACCCTGGTTGGGATAGGCCTTGGTGGGCACATCCCGTCGGCTGGTGCGACCCATGCGGTGTCTCATGGTCTGCTACTCCCAAATGGTACAAAGTATCCATTTAAATCCATTAATTAGCGGCACCACATGGCGTTGCCTCATCTCCCGTGGGACCCGTAGGAAGTATGTCCCTTTCCACCTCCACCGCATCATTGAATCCGTGACTTTATTTAGTACGGCTCGCGACAATGCGCCACCTCCACCTCCACAGTCGGCCACTGTCGGTCGCCTCTCCGAACACCGTGGCGCCTCTCTTCCACCCTGGAAGGCGGTTTCCAGTCACCTATCTCATCTTCCAACTCTATTCGACGGTGCCTCCATGCCGGTGCCACGCTATTGCCACACCAACACTTCTCCCATGGGGTTCTGATGACGCTATGGAGCTCCATTCTCACTTTTTCTCGCAATAAAGGGCTTCCACGGATGTTGTCGTCATTGCGCGTCTCCTGAATTCCATATTTTGATGAGTGGAAGAATTTTCCTCTGATGAACTCAACAAGAACAAAGTGGTTGATGGTTTGGTCCTTGTTCTTTTGGCCTGCACCCTCCACGTTAACACGATAACAAGCGGAAGGAAATAATTCATCATTGATATCTATAATAAAATAAACCACCAACTGTGTGAAACGTTAGAGGTATCGCTATCATTGTTGGGAGGAGTATCCTCATTGGAGTGAGTTCATTAGTGTTCATCGATCCCAGATCATCTCCAACAATGTTTCTATCATCTATTAGTGGAAGTTTCCATTGGACTTCCCTATAGGTTCCTCTCCTGATGAATTTGTTTCAAAACCCCACCCCGAGATCCATTTAAATAGAAGGGAAAACTACTCATGTTTCATGTCCTTAATGCAGTTCATTTATGAATCAAAATTAATACTGAAACATTGGGGTTATGAAGTTGGAGGGTCAATACATTATTTGTCATGACAACCCATCACTCCCACCACCGCCGCTCATCCGCTGTATAAAAAAAATAACTTGTTATGTTATTTTATTATTTCTCTGTAATGTCCAAAATTTAACTTTTTCTCCTGACCTATTGCGGTTGAAGTGAAGCCTCCCTTATGAAAATATTGGCGATGTGGATTCAACAATTCCCTCCTATTTCTAATCTGATCTCCAGTTCTAATGATATAAAACGTCAGACGTGATTTTATTGAACGTGCCTTAAAAAGTTAAAAAATACATTCATGGCACATTGGGCCTCAGAATCACGTTCTGTCAATTATGTAAAACTCTTAATAATCCCAAATAATTAAAAAAACTACATGGAATTTTCAGGGTCTTTACATTCTCCCTAAATTAGGGCTTTTCATCCCTGGAATCTACAACAAAACTAGGGGAACAAATGAGGGTACTGAGAACGTATTTGAGCCTCTCACTCCCATGTGCTCTCTTGGAAGTTCTTCTGTTGCCAATGAACTCACCACAGAGGAATTGACCACCCACAGAGGACCTTTTCCTATTGATCCCCTATCTCCACCTCGAACTCCACCAACATCACACAATTATCGATGTCGAGCTCACCCCAACCAATAACGCGTGATGGGTCATGCATGTATCTACTTAGTTGCGACATGTGGAATATATTATGCACCTAGTGCATCAGTGGGGGAGTATCTAGATGGTACGCCACCTCACCTACCCTACTGAGGATCTGAAATGATCCGATGAACCTCAGAGAATATTTTCCACCCCGTTCAAACCTATGTAATACTCTTCGGGTTGAGACCCATAAGAAGACATGGTCTTCCTCCTCAAACTCCATGGGTCTCCGTCTCCTATCAGCATAAGACTTATGCTGGCTCTATGTAGTCTTCATCTACTCATGGATAATATGTACCTTTTCTATGGTAGCCTATACCAACTCTAGGCCTATAAGGGATAACTCCTCTGGTTCTATCCGGAAAAGAGGTGATCTGTATGGTCACCCGTACAAAGCCTCAAATATGTCCCAGCCGATGGTGGAGTAATAACTATTATTGTATGAAACATCCACCAGGGGTAGGCTTTCCTCCCAACTGCATCCAAAATCTAGGACACAAGCATGAAGCTTGTCCTCGTTTTTCTGTATGGTCCTCTTTTTCTGACCATCTTTCTGAGGGTGAAAGGTGGTGCTCAAGCACAGTTGAGTTCTGAATGCCTCCAGCAATCCCTTCCAAAATAGGGATGTAAAAAGTGCGTTGTGATCTGAGATGATTGTCGATGGCAATCCGCGAATATGCACTATATCCTTCACATAGAGGCATCACAAGACTTCTACTGATCCCTGCTCTCAGATGGGTATGAAGTGGGCCAACTTGGTGAGTCGGTCAATGATCATCTAGATTAAATCATGGCCCCTTGATGTACATGGTATCCTTTTCACAAAGTCTATGGACATAAAATCCCACTTCTACTCTGGTACCTCAAGTGGTTGTGGTAATCCTTCTAGTACCTGTTGTTCGTCCTTCACTTGCTAACAAGTAAGGCATTGAGATACAAACTATACCACTACCTTCTTCTTCTCCAGCCACCAGTACTAACATTGGAGATCCTGGTATATATTCAACACTCCAGGATGAACCGCTAAAGGGGATATGTGAAACTCCTTGGACACATCCTCCCATAGCATCATTGGTACCATGGTCCACTATTTGAAGAGAATTATGTGCTCCCCAATATCAGAAAATCCATTAGGAGACCGTCCTGAGGATATCTGAGCATGTCGGGCCTTATAGTCAACGTCACCAAGTTGTGCCTCCCAAACTCATTGAAGTAGAGGGGGAGTGACCGTCATAGACTGAAGGTAAGATTTTCCATCACTATACACAAAGGATATTTGCAAAGTGGCTAGATAATCTATTTCGTCACTCAGTAACATTACACAAGACCTATTACTGGGTGTGTCTGCTACTATGTTCTCATTCCTAGGAGTATAAAATATCTCAAATCCATAGTCCTAGAGGAGCTCTAGTCATCACCGCTATCTCTGGTTCAATTCCTTTTATGAAAAGATATACCTATAATCTTGTAACCAGATTAAACGTAAAACTGTTCACCCATCAAGTAGTGTCGCCACATATTTAGTGCAAAGACCACTGGTGATAACACCAGGTCATGGGTAGTAGAGTTCTTCTCAAGCTATCTCAACTTACATGAGCCATATGTGATCACTACTCACTCCTGCATCAGAACACAACCAAGTCTGGTCCATGATGGGTTATATTAGACTATGTTCCCAAAATCGCTCTTCTGGTATCCTCAAGATGGGGGCACTCAACAATATCTTCAACATCTCCTAAAAACTATTCTGATAGTTCTCCGTCCACAATAAAGGTTTCTCCTTCTTCATCGAAGCTGAAAAGGGTGTCGCTACCCTAGAGAAAACATGTAAAATTCTTTGGTTGTACCTAGCCAATCCCAGAAAACTCAGCACCTTGGTCACACTCCTGGGTGGATCCCACGAAATAACTACCTATATCATCGTCGGATCCACATAAACTCCAGACTTTGAGATAACGTGCCTTAGGATGTAGACTTCTCATATCCATAACTAGAACATCAAGAGAATTCCATAAATTTGGTGCTCTCGAGTGTATCCAGGACTATCTATATGTGTGTGGCATTCTCCATCTCTGACACAAAGTATATCAAGATGTATTTGATGAAGACCACCGCAAAGATATCAAGGTATCGCTGATATATCATATTCATGAGCACCATGAACACTTTCGGGTCATTGGTAACACCAAAAGTCTTTACCAAGAAATTTTAATGGCCATACCGACATCTGAAGGTTGTCTTCGGTACGTCCTCACCCCATACTCTGATATGATTATAGCATGATATGAGGTCTATCTTCGAAAACCATCGATCTCCCTTAAGCTGGTCGAAGAGATCATCGATCCTGAGAGTAGATACTTGTTCTTCAAGGTCACCTAGTTTAGGCACCGATATTCCACACAAAGACTCAAGCTTCCATTAGCCTTATTGTAGAGCATGATCGTGGATTCGCATGTAGAAACACTGGGCCTTATAATCCCCTTTCCCTATAAGTCCTCTTGTTATACCCGCAACTCTCGAAGCTCCACATGAGCCATCTGATATACTGGTGTAGATGTCGGTGTCATCCTAGGGTGAAGGTCGATATAAAAGTCTACCTATCTACAAGGATGTAGTCCTAGAACATGCTCATGAAATACATCATCATACTGATCTGCCACTACAGGATAACTCAGACTCTCACTCCAACTACTCTGAGGGTGAGGCTGGCCAATTGGTGAGTGACCAGATACACCATCCTCCGAGAAATCCCATCATGTACTGCAATGTTTTCCTTCTCACCAGTTAAGGAAAACCAGATCCCATCCTTGAGGACACAACACACATTGCATCAAAAAATAGTCGATCTGAGCATGGAATATGGATAGCCAGTCTATACCCAAAATGACTTCATAAGGCCTCGATGCTACTACTAGGATATCCTAGTCAATGCTATCTCCTAGAGTAAGTTCACACTGTCGGCACCAGTATGTAATCATAGAATCCTCCCCCTTAAGATTCTATAATCGTAAAGATCGAGCCAACGACTCCATCGGAATATCTGAGCTCCGAACGAGTGTAGTGGCAATGAAAGAGTGACTACCACTTGTGTATATAAGTATTGCAGCTATGGTGGAATAGACACATATCATACCTATAATCATCTCTAGAGTGTCATGGTAATAGTCCTTAGCTACCTGAAGCTGTGATCGCCCCTGTCCATCTGCTCCCTGTGGTCGGGCTGGACCTCCTTGTTGTGGTGGTGGTAGAACCTCAAATTGCCGCCCACTACCTACTACACGGCCTGCTCCTCTGCCTTATCTGTCACCCTGTAGACCTCCTCACCCAAATATCTACCTCTTCCTCGGTGGTCCCTCGACCATCTTCTGATAATTAGTACAGTGGGTCGGGCAGTCACGACCCATGTGGCCCTTCCCGCCGCACGTGAAGCACAGTCTGTCTCCCAGATGAAAATATCTACCTCACGAGCTACGCACCTCAGACCATGCATCCTGGGGTAATATAATGATCGGTCTGGCCCGCTTAGACCTCTACGTCAACTGTCTACTACCTCTTGCAGATGAGTTGGATACCTGTCATCCAGTGGTGGCTCTCCCCATCGGTGCCTTCTCATCTATGAAGCTCTCCACCAACAATGCTCGCTCGAGCACTCTAGAATGGGTCGAGATATTTAGCGATATCATTGACACACTGATCTCCCACTGGATAACCTTCTCAATGTTTTAGGCTCTGATGAATGGGACACGTACCATGTTGTAGGAGTAGCATGAGAGGTCAGTGAATCTCGCTGAGTATTGGGCTACTGGAAGACTTCCCTACTATAAGTGCAGGAGCTCATGGATACTCATAGAGCATAGTATCACAAGAACAAACTCCACCCTAAAGAGGATCAAAAATTCCATTCAGGTTAGGTTCGCCCCATCATCTGTATGGAGAGTCAGTCACCACCATCTCCTTGTTTTTCCCTGGAAAAGGCTAGCAGCTAGGATAACTATCTCCTTTGTTGGTGTCTCAACCATGAGAAAAACTATAGCCACAACCTTCAGCTAGCCCTCAGCTGTCTGGGGATATTTCTCACCTCAAAACCTCGGAGGCCTATATATCTAGAACCCATAAAACATTCATAGTCAGCATTCACGGACTTCTAGTTGGGCTGGTGGAATCTACTTCCCAATGGGTGGTGCTGCTGCTGGTGCACCACCGGAAGGTGCTACCACAGTAAGAGGGTCATGCACCGAAGCCTCGTCGCTCAGTGGGCTATCATCGTGTACTATCTCGGGAATCCTGGATGGTTGTCTACATGGAGGAATCCTAAAAATAAACAGGTGCACTTGGGTCAATAAGTTATACCTAGTGAGATGACTCAAAAGAGATCAAAAGTAAAACTTTTCCAAAACACACGAAATATGTGTTTTTGTGAACCGAGTCAGAAATTATAATTCAGGGTCCCATTGTATGGATACATCGGCGACCACACCAACACCGCACTCCCAAAACTGAAAACCACTCTCAAAACACTTAACACTATTTCTCATTTGGAATGATCAGAGTCATAGTTCTTCAGTTTAACCGACACCTCTAATACCACTTTTTCACGACCCGCCCCCAGGGCCCGTTATAACGACCCATAATTTACATACATTGTTATTACTTCAGAATTGAAGCATACTTATTACAACATATAACAAAACTATTAAAGGATCGTATACGTATAGTGTCTTTAGAAACTGGGAAACATAAACAACTAGTTCATAAATCATCTACATTGTCTCCCATTTATTTCATCATATCTAGAGTCCCTTTTGGCATATTATACTTAATACCCTTTTTCCAGACCTGAGGAAAAGAAAACATACAAAATGGTGAGATAAAATTCTTAGTAAGGGGTAAACAATGGAAATATCAATCATATCATATCCATAATAACATAACATTTTGAAAATCTTAACCTGCATAAGAGATCATAATATCATGACATGGGATGAATCATAGTAGTGAAAAGTAATCCCAAATAATCATAACATAAAACATGAAACTTTGTGGAATACACACATAATCATATAAAGTCATTTCATATTAGTTAAAGCTCTTTTTCAGGACCATCATAGAGGACATAGTCCATTACTGAACCGAGTTCACTCCTCGTTCCAGTCCTGTATCACTGAACCGGATTAACTTGTCATTCCAGCCATGTCTATCTCATGAGATAAAAATATTTACCTAATGCATTGGAGGGAGATATAGGTCCCACTCATCTCATAATAAATCCATTCTTATATGTGACACAAAATCATAAATCATACATCATAACATAACCCATATAATAAAAATGGGATTCTTAAACATCATGTCATCATAACATAATCCATAAATGGACATCATAAAAATATTTCCATCATAACATAATCAAATCAATGTAAAAATATGGATATAAATAGAACATTATATTATCTTAGATTGAAAATAATTTTAATAAAACACTTGAACTCCATTCTTGAGGAAAATATCATTTCTACTTCAAAAACATTTTTCCTTTCTTAACATGTCATACAATTGTAAACTAAAAGAAGTCGATTAAAAATAGACTTGAAAACCTATAAAAGAAGCTTCATGGAAATAATGTTCTATGAAATCACAAAAATCCATTCAGGCCGTATAAGTTAAAAAATTCTTCTCATATTTAGCCGAAAAAGTCAAAAAGTACCTCGTACTGCAAACGACAAAATATTCCATTCATATTTTTACTAAAAATTCACCAATAAGTAAATTTTGATTTAAAACATTGTAGGATTATATAAATAATATTACATATTGAGGAAATATTTATGTGGATGATAAATATTCCCCAGTAAATACCGATGTATAAATAATCTCGGATAAAAATTGAGATTGCGAGATTTTCCCTTACATTAGGTATGATTTGCTTTGTAAGTATCTGAACCTCCTATATAATGTTTTAAATAATTTAATTGACTTATTATAGAGTCATATTCATTTTTATGATATCATATATGGTCATATTTTTATCTTCTTATTAGAAATATTTCATTGCTACTTTTTATTTGGGTGTTCATTGCTTTATGTTCTTATGCATGTTTTGTCGAATAAGTTCTTATTATTCTTTTTAGGTTATAGATAACTCATTTCAAGAATGGTATTAGTGTAATATATATCATATTTATTCATTCAATTAATTTATATAATCATTATTCAGTGAAGATCATGTAGAACAAGTTGCATCACATCGTGGGGACGGTAGGCCGTACATACGCACGAGCGATTATATCGTTCCCATAAACGTGGAATTGTATTCAAGTATATGTATACTATTTAAGAATCAATATCACTTTAAAATAATAATATATTGTTATTTTTTACACCATTATACCCATCCAAGTAAGGTGGTGGTGGAAAACAGATTACACCACGGTGTGGAGATGGTATTCTGTACGTACGCACGCACGGTGATTTTATATTTCGTAGGATGGATAGAAGGTGAAATAGGGTTGTTTCATATTATAATAAAATATAAGTATATGAGTGATACTGATGTTTTTACTTCATAATGAAACAACTAAAGAACAGTAAGAATAAGAAGAAATAAATTTGAAAGAATCGGTAACGGATATTACCTCTTCTTCGACGCGGCTCTTTGAAACCTCCTCTTAGGGCACTAATGTTGGACTTTGAAGAAGACCAGGACCTCCAGAATATAAATAGGGGAGTTTAGAAGAGTAATGGTCAGGTTTTGGCCGATCATTAAGGCTCAAAGTTGTGTAAAGATGAGAGGGAGGAGGTGACCATTTATAAGGGAGGAGAGGGGCACCTTTGGAAATATCTAAAATATTAATTTATAATAAACCTTAACCCCGCCTAAAAACATCCAGAGTGATTCAAATTCGAATATTAGATATTATAGTGTTGTAATATCATCAACCAGTTAAATTTATACATGTTTTGATTTTATTGTAAACCTTATGATTTTGATTTATCCTTATTTAATCTATTTAATTTTATTTGTGGTAAAAATGTTATAAATTTTATATGGTTATAAATACTTACTTAAGTGTTAATAATTATAATTAATTTGATACTTTATGATATGTTAGATCATATAAATTTTAATTTTTAATTTTTATAATATATTTGTGATTTTTAAACAATTTAATAATATAAAATATCAATAGTGTCAATTTTGACACAATTCATTTATTTTAATTTAAATAAAATCCACACATAAGATATGTACGAACCAAAATATTTAATAGATTCCTAACATGTCATATTTATACATAAAATTGATGGATCACATTAATTAGTACATATAAAATTTATTTTAATATTTTTAAAACCATTTATTTGATTTTTCAATTAATGAAATAATTTCTACATCACTATTGTGTCCTCATTAATGATAATTATTTTATCCATAAAAATTATAAAGAATTTATCATGATGTATATAATTTTATTATATTTCTATATACTATTCATGTTCAAAGTTGCATGAAGTTTATCACTAAATTAAAATTATTATACTTATAAGATTTAAGAGAGGGACATGTTGTCACATTCATTGGTTTTAATAACAATGAAATTATTTTAATGGTCAAAAGTCCATAAAATGAATTTATTCCGAGCCTTAGGTGATAAGGGTTGCCTTTTAGTCATATAATAGAATTTTTGGTAGGTGTTAGGGTAATTTTATAATCTTATATTTACCCTTAATTACCCGATTTACCTTTAACTGATGTAAATAAAAATTACCGTAGTTACTCTTCATAATATCAAAAAATTAAAAGTAACCTATTAACAAAATTTGGACCCAATGAATTAAAATATGGAATCCATTTTTAAAAATTCAAAATAGAGAAGTTTCAGTAATTAATTTAAAATTAATCCCGTTGTTAAGAAAATGGGTTTTAAAAGTTAAAACATTGCCAAAGATTGAAATGTTTTTACTGATTAATTCAATGTAAAATTAATGGTAATGACATAAATTATATTAAATGGTATAAATATATTATATTTATAATTTAAAACCATTCAATATTATAATTTAACCATAAAAATTATTGTGATGAAAAATTTTGTTTTTAATTAAAATTTAGCATGTTTTTACTATTCATTAAAATATGAAAGTTATCAGAATAATATGAAAAATTTATCCAAAGTAAATTTTTATATCCAGATTCCAAAGAAGAATTTTATTTTGTCAAATTGAACTTATAAACTTGTCAAAACTATATTTAAAGTGGGTGTGCCATCAAAAAGTGGCAAAACTTCATTTTTTTAAAAATACTTATTTTACCCGAAAAAATTATTTTCTTCTCATACCATGTTCCAGAAAATATGTAAGATTAATAATAATGTAATAAGATTAAAAATGTAGTTAATACTATTCATAACGGCTAGTCCATAATAATATTATAACAATATATCGTTGTTTAGTGAAACTCGCTATTGCGTACTACACACGCTATCGAGGAAGGTCGTGATTGCGTGTAACGCAAGCCAAGATTGTGTTGTGTTCAGTAAAAGATTAATTTTATGTTGTGTATAACATAAGACATAAAAAATATAATTATCATAAAATATCAGGGTGTTACATTCTACCCCCCTTAAAATGAATTTCTCCCTCGAAATTCATAACTTCTTAACAAATAGATGACGATACCTATCCCTCATCATATCCTCAAGATCCCATATAGCTTCTTATAATTGGTGGTTCCTTCATAAAACATTCACCAAGCGAGTGGTCTTTTTTTGTAGAACTTTTTCGCTAAGATCCAGAATCTCCATTGGCTGTTCTTCATAATAAATATCTTTCTCCAGCGGTATAACTTCTGAGCTTATTACATGTGAAGGATCGGGTATGTACTTTCTCATGAGAGATACATGGAACACATCGTGATCTTGAGAGAGATTCGGTGGAAGCACCAATCAGTAAGCTACCTTCCCAACACGATCTGGTATTTCGAAAGGACCGATATACCTAGGGCTCAACTTTCCCTTCTTTCCAAATCTCATTACTCTCTTCCAAGGATATATTCGTAAGAACACTTTATCACCCACTTCAAACTCTAGGCCTTTTCTTCGTTTTTCAATATAACTTTTTTGTCGACTCTGAGCTGCTCTTATGTGTTGTTGAATAGATCTGACCTTTTCTGCCATCTCATTAACAAGATCAGGTCCAAATAGCTTTCTTTCCCCAACTTCATCCCAGACAGTTGGAGTCCTACATTTCTTTCCATAGAGAGCTTCATAAGGATCCATCTGAATACTGGAGTGAAAGATATTATTATAAGAAAATTCCACCAAAGGTAGGTGATGATCCCAACCACCTTTGAAATCCATAGAGCAAGATCTTAACATATCTTCTAGAGATTGAATTCTTCTCTCAGACTGACCATCTCTCTGAGGATGATAAGCAGTGCTGAAACTCAACTCTGTATCTAAATTATGCTGAAGACTTCACCAGAACTTCGAGGTAAACCTCAGATCCTGATCAAATATAATGGAAAGTGGTACTCCATGCAATCTTACCACTTCCTCCACATATATCATGGCAAGCTGATCCAGAGATAAATCTTCTCTAATAGAAATGAAGTGTGCCGACTTCATAAGGTGATCAACCATGACCCAGATAGCATTATTGCCTTTGTATGTTTTAGGAAGTTCGATGAAAAAGTCTATAGTGATTTTTTCTCACTTCCATTTGGGTATGGGTAATGGTTGTAACATCCTCTTATACTTCTTTCTCTCAACTTTAACTTGCTGACAAACCAAGCATTGAGAGACATATTTAGCAACATCTTTTTTCATTCCATCCCACTAGAAGTACTCTTTCAGGTCCCTATACATCTCCATGCTTCCAGGATGAATAGAGAATGAAGAACTATGATCCTCATCCAGAAACTCCTTCTTTAATTCTGGGATGGGAGGAGCAAAACCCCGATTTCTAAACCTTATTATCCCATCACAATCAAGGTTGAATTCAGGAAAATTTCTCACCGTCTTTTGTAACTCTACATCTTCTTTTTGTGCCTCTTTAATATTCACATGCATAGATGGTTGATCATTCATTTGATAAAGATAATATTTTTCCCCTTCCATTATAATTCCAAGATCCATCCTTTGTAAATCTATAAATATTGGATCTTTTGTGATCCTCATCATTGATAAGCTAGCATGGTCTTGTCGACTTAATGAATCTGCCACCTTGTTTTCTTTCCCAGGGTGATGCACTAGGGCGTATGAATCCCTTATCAAGATTCTATTGGAGTTGCTTCTTCAATTCCTAAAACTCAATTGGGGCCATTCTATAAGGTGTCTTTGAAATGGCCATAGCACCCGGTATGAGTTCTACTGAAAACTCAACTTCATGATTTGTTGGAAGACCTGGAAATTCCTCCATAAAGACATTATCAAACTCCTATACAATGGGAATATTCTAATTTGTGATTTTCTCTCAAACCATTTGAGATAAATAACCTTCATTTATTGGAACAAGACCCATAATATAGAAGATATTTCCACTGGAAGGTTATATTCATCCTTGCATCGATAGATGATAGTATATTGATCAGGAATATTAAATGTGATTTCCCTTATTTGGAAATTGATATGATCTCTATATAAAGAAAGGCAATCCATTCCAATAATCACATAAAATTCCACTATAGGAAGGATCACAAGATTTGCAGGAATCACTTTCCCACAAACATCAATTGGAGAAGAATTGTAAACTTTTGATGCGACTGTTGTTCCATTAGGGGTTGTCACAACTAACTCAATATCTAACTTCTAAGGTAATATGGAGATACCCATAGAAAATTATTTAGAAATAAAAGAGTGGGTGGATCCAGAATCAAATAAAACATTTTCTAATTTAGAGTGGATGGTAAGTGTACCTTTCACCACTTTGTTATCATACTCCACATCGCCGATAGAAATTGCATGTGACTTTTCTTTTTCTTTCGCCTTAGGAGTTTGTTGATGTTGATCATCATCAACAACCCTTGGATTAGGGAATTGATTGTCTTAATGCCCCATTTCCTTTCACTTGAAACATTTAAGTGTAGGAGGTGCATCTATGTATCCCTTTCATTTTTCACATCATTAGAAATCTTCTTCCCATTATTCCGACATTCAACTTCCCAATGACCTTCTTTTCCACACATAAAACATTTACTTGTCCCTTTCAGACAACTCCCTCCACAGATCTTTACACACTTTGAGCATAAGGTAAAACTCATCTTCTTTTCATTGTGGTCTTTAGATTTCCATTTGAACTCCATTTTCCTCTTCTTATCAAACCCATATGACTGATGGATTACTCCAATCTCCATCTCAACCTTAAGATCACATCGAACAATTTCCTCATAGCTATTGAAGTCCCTTATGGCTAATGCCCTTCGAAGACTTGGTTTTAATACACTAAATAATTGATCTATCTTACTCTCAGGTTGGATAATAATTCCGGAAGTGTACCTTGAAAGTCTTGTAAAATTTGCTTCGTAGGTACCAACCGATTCATCATCCTTTTGCTTCAATTCAGAAAACTCCTTCTCCATATTTGTTCGAAGAATACGAGGGAAGTACTTATTGAAAAATAAGTTCTTGAACTCGTCCCATTCCATGGAATCAATTTCATCCCTTTGCCTCGTGTTCTTAATAATATTCCGCCATTGATCAGATTCACCTTCCAAATGATATATTTCTAAGATGACTTTATCATGTTCAGAACATTGCAGGACTGAAAATATCTTTTCAGTGGTAATAATCCATTGTTCAGCCACTAATGGATCAGAAGACCCGCTGAATGAAGGTGGACGCTACCTCATGAAGGATTCAACAGAATTTTGCTCCTTCCTTTGATCATTTGGATGTATTTCATGATTAATAGCTTTATAAATATGTGTGATCATGGCTACAAGATTTTTCATTCAGCTCCCATAATGTTTGGTTACTCAGGGGGACAATCATTTCATTCCTCATCGCATTCATCATTAACATAGTTCTTTCAGGTTCTAGCCATTGACTAAAACCAATAAGCATAGTGTGATAAACACTAATCATAATAGGAAAACCACATAATCATGGATAAAATTTCACACTTTAGGTCTTATCATTGGTTGTTCATGGCCATTTCTAAAACACTGATATTGTGATCTATGCTTAGACATATCTTTACGGTTCTTACTAAGGCTTTCACATCCTAGTTTCCAAAGGTTGATTATACCTTTCCTCTGATACCAACTATAAAAACCCATAATTTACATACATTGTTATTACTTTATAATTGAAGCATACTTATTACAACATATAACAAAACCATGAAAGGACCGTATAGGTATAGTGTCTTTAGAAACTGGGAAACATAAACAACTGGTTCATAAATCATCTACATAGTCTCCAGTTTATTTCATCATATATAGAGTCCCTTTTGGCATATTCTACTTAATACCCTTCTTCCAGACCTAGGGAAAAGAAAACATACAAAAGGGTGAGCTCAAATGCTTAGTAAGGGGTAAACAAAGGAAATATCAATCATATCATATCCATAAGAACCTAACATTTTGAAAATATTAACCTTAAAAAGAGATCATAATATCATGACATGGGATGAATCATAGTAGTGAAAAGTAATCCCAAATAATCATAACTTAAAACATGAAACATTGTAACATACACACATAATCATAGAAAGTCATTTCATATTAGTCAAGGCTCTTTTCCAAGACCATCATAGCGGACAAAGTCCATTACTGAACTGAGTTCACTCCTCGTTCCAGTCCTATATCACTGAACCAGATTAACTTGTCGTTCCAGCCATGTCTATCTCATGAGATAAAAATCTTTACCTAATGCATTATATGGAGATATAGGTCCCACACATCTCATAATGAAACCATTCTTATGTGTTCCAAAAAATCATAAATCATACATCATAACATAACCCATGTAATAAAAATGGGATTCTTAAACATCATGTCATCATAACATAATCCATAAAAGGAAATCATAAAAATATTTCCATCATAACATAATCAAATCAATGTAAAAATTGGTATATAAACAAAACCCTATATTATCTTAGATGGAAAATAATTTGGATAAAACACTTGAACTCCATTCTTGAAGAAAATATCATTTCTACTTCAAAAACATTTTTCCTTTCTTAACATGTCATACAATTGTAAAATAAAAGAAGTTGATTAAAAATAAACTTGAAAACCTTTAAAGGAAGCTTCATGGAAATAATGTTCTATGAAATCATAAAAATCCATTCATGCTGTATAAGTTAAAAAAACAATCTTCTCATATTTTCCCAAAAAAGTCAAAAAGTACCTCGTACTGCGAACAACAAAAGATTTCGTTAATATTTTTACTAAAAATTCAATAATAGGTAAAATTTGATTTAAAACATTTTATTAGTATAGAAATAATATTACATAATGAGTAAACATGGATTTGGATGATAAATATGCTCTAGTAAATACTGAAGTATAAACAATCTTGGATAAAAATTGAGATTGTGAGATTTTCTCTTACCTTAGGTCTGATTTGCTTTGTACATATCTGAACCTCTGGTATAATGATTTAAATATTTTTATTGACTTATTACAGAATAATATTCATTTTTATGATATCATATATGGCCATATTATTATCTTCTTATTATTAATATTCCATTGCTACTTGTTATCCGGGTGTTCATTACTTTATGTTCTTATGAATGTTTTGTCGAATAAATTCTTATTCTTCTTTTAAGTTATAGATAACTCATATCCATAATGTTATTAGTGTAATATATATCATATTTATTCATTCAATTCATTTATATAATCATTATTCAATGAAGATCATGTAGAACGAGTCGCATCATATCGTGGAGACGGTAGGCCGTACGTACGCACGAGCGATGATATCATTCCCATGAACATGGAATTGTATTGAACTGTATGTATACTATTTCAGAATAAATATCAATTTATAATAATCATATATAGTTATTATTTACACCATTATACCCATCCAAGTAAGGTGGTGGTGGAAAACAGATTACACCATTGCGTGGAGACGGTATTCCGTACGTACACACCCGCGGTGATTTCATTTTCCGTACGATGGATAGAAGGTGAAACAGGGTTGTTTCATATTTATAATAACATATCAGTATATGAGTGATACTGATGTCATTACTTCATAATTAAACAAATAAATAACAGGAAGTATAAGAAAAAATAAATTTGAAAGAATCGGTAACGGATATTACCTCTTCTTCGACACGCCTCTTTAAAACCTCCTCTTAGGGCACTAATGTCGGTCTTTGAAGAAGACCAGAACCTCAAGAATATTACTAGGGGAGTTGAGAAGATTAATGGGTAGGGTTTGGCTGAGCTTGAGGTCTCAAATTTGTGTAAAGAAGAGAGGGAGGAGGTTCCCTTTTATAATGGAGGAGAGGGGCACCTTTGGAAACCTCTAAAATATTAATTTATAATAAACCTTAACCCCACTTAAAAACTTACAAAGTGAGTAAAATTAGGATATTAGATAAGATAGGGTTTTAATCTCATCAAATAATTAAATTTATACAAGTTTTTATTTTATTGTAAACCTTATCATTTTGATTTATCCTTATTTAATCTATTTAATTTTATTTGTGGTAATAATGTTATAAATTTTATATGGTTATAAATACTTACTTATGTGTTCTTAATTATTAATAATGTGATACTTTATGAAATTTTAGATCATATAAATTTTAAATTTTAATTTTTAAAATATATTTGTGATTTTTAAACAATTTAATAATATAAAATATCAATAGTGTCAATTTTGACACAATTCATTTATTTTAATTTAAATAAAATACACACAATAGATATGTTCAAAAAAATATTTAATAGATTCATAAAATGTAATATTTATCTATAAAATTAATTTATCACATTAATTAGTTCATATAATATTTATTTTATTATTTTTAAAACCATTTATTTGATATTTCAATTAATGAAATAATTTATACATCACTATTGTGTCCTCATTAAGGATAATTATTTTATCCCTAAAAATTATAAATAAATTCTCATGATGTAGATACTTTTATTATTCTTCTGTATACTATTAAGTTTTGAAGTTTCATGATGTTTATAACTAAATTAAAATTATTATACTTATAAGATTTAAGAGAGTGACATGTTGTCACTTTCTTTGGTTTTAATTACAATTAAATTATTTTAATGGTAAAAAGTCCATAAAATGAATTTATTCAGACCCTTAGGTGATAAGGGTCTACTTTAAGTCATCCAATATAATTTTGGCAGGTTTTAGGGTAATTTTATAATCTTATATTTACCCTTAATTACTCGATTTACCTTTAACTACAGTAAATAAAAATTATCATAGTTACTATTCATAATATCAAAAAAAAGTAACCTATTAACATAATTTGGACCCACTGAATTCAAAGATGTTATCCATTTTTAAAAATTCAAAACACAGAATTTGTAGTAATTAATTTAAAATTAATACCATTGTTAAGAAAATGGGTTTTTAAAAGTTAAAACATTGCCAAATATTGAAATGTTTTTACCTATGAATTTAATGTAAAATAAATGGTAATGACATAAATTATATTAAATGGTAAAAATATATTATATTTATACTTTAAAACCACTCAATATTATAATTTAACCATATAAATTATTGCGATGAAAAAAGTTGTTTTTAATTAAAATATAGCGTGTTTTTACTATTCATTAAAATATGAATGTTATCAGAATAATATGAAAATTTTTTCCAAAGTAAATTTTTATATCCTTATTCCAAATAAAAGATTTATTTTGTCAATTGGAACTTATAAACTAATCAAAAACTAGATTTAATGTGGGTGTGCCATCAAAATGCGGCAAAACTGCATTTTTTGAAAAATACTTATTTTACCCGAACAATTTATTTTGTTATCATACCATGTCCCAGAAATATGTAAGATTAATAATAATGTTATAAAATTCAAAATCTAGTTAATAATATTCATAACGGCTAGTCCATAAAAATATTATAATAATATACCATTTTTTAGTGAAACCCGGTATTGCGTACTACACACGCTATCGAGGAAGGTCGCGATTGCGTGTAACGCAAGACAAGATATTGTTGTGTTCAGTGAAAGATTCCTTTTATGTTGCATATAACATAGGACATAAAAAAAATATACTTTTCATAAAATATCAAGGTGTTACACCCGTGTTGTGACTACCCCAAGCCCACCTTCCATAGTCCAGGGGTTAGCGACTAGCACCAGAAAGGCGTATCCCTAAAACGGAAAGAAATTTCCTTTAAACCTATACAAACACACAATCCAAGAACACAAGAAGATGAAACCACGAATTAGAACTGCAGTATTAAATGTGGGTACTGAAATTAAAGGTTCTAGAATACAAGCCCAACTGAAATGTTCAACTACAACTGAAAAACAAAAAGCAACTCCTAGAATCGTCCATAGAGGATCCTACCTAAAGGGTAGGTACAACTCATCTTGACTACTATCCACGTTAGCCAATCTCCTTAGTGTACCGCTAGGTCCTGGCTCCCTCAAGTCTCAGTCAAGCTTCTTGTAATCTATACAAGACAGAACTAGGTGCGGGAAAATCCAGTGCATGGGTGAGTATTACAATACCCATTAGGGACCCCGAGACCCTTGAAGGTCTCTCAGAATTCAACAAAGGAAAACCAAAAAGTATGATCTCAATCACAAAGCACAAAACAATAAACATAGCTCAAACTAGTTATAAGTAAAGAAAAGATGTATAAATGAATAGTCGAGAAGCTAGATCATCTTATTTTGTAGAGAGGCACTGTTGTTGACCATATGGAGTCTAACCCACACAGGATCGGTAGGTACTAACCCCCAAAAACCCCAAACAAGATCCAAACCACCCAGAGTCGATAAGTACTAACCCCCACAAAACCCACATAGGATCTAACCCACATAGAATCGGTATGCGCTGACCCAAATAGGATTGCTTAGCGCTGAACCACATAGGATTTGACCCATACAAGATCGATATATCGATGATCGATGAAGGGCCTCTCTAAGACTGGTCCTCGTTGGGTCGCGTACTACTGATCCACATAGGATCATTGGGTGCTGATCCACACAAGATCGCTAGGTGCTAACCCACACATGATCGATCTATACTAACCTCCATATGATTTTTCTCCAACCTCAACCTCACTGCCAGCCACTAGATTCCCGCTCATTGTACATTTGATTCTAGGAGACCCTCTCCTCAAGCCATTTCTCATATTTCAACTGTCATGAACTTCCAAGAATAAGTAACCAGATGATCTATCATGCCATAAGGGTTCCAACGCAATAGATGATGCGTCAACCGGACGCTCGGTCTATATGTTATAGGCATTTTAGTGTCGAGGTCATGGTTGGATTCAGGTAGGATCCAACCCGATCACACACCAAAATTATCCAAAACCCAAGTGGATTATTTCAAAATGATCACCTCACTACAAGGATACCAACATCGTAGATGGTTCATCAAATGGACATTCGGTTCGCAAGATACAACCTTTTAAGCGTTTCTGGGCCCGAGAGGGTTCCAGGTTCAGTCCGACCTAGACAGACCGACCTGGCCCGACCCGACATGGGCCAACCTGACCCAGTTCGAGTCTGACCCAGCACGGCTCAAACAACCCTAGGCTCTGGCAGGCTCAACCCGCTGGGCTGCGTATGGTCATGGCCAGTCCTGGCTGGGTAGGGTCGCGGTGGGCTCGGCCCGCTGGCTGGCACGACGCACACTGGGTCGGGTAGTCCGCTGCTCCCGAACGGCTCAAAGGAGCCGTTCGGCTCTATTAATTGGTGATGCAACATGGAGCTGCCTCGTCACCCATAGGAACCATAGGGATTGGTTCCTTTTCCCACTCCACCATGGGTTTCTTTAGCACGGTGTGCGATGGCGCGCCACCTCCACCTCTGCGTTCGGCCGCTGCCGACCCCCTGTCTGACCACCACAGTGCCGAACGGTGCCGCTCTTCCACCGCGACCATTGGTTTCTGGACACTACTCTCATCTTCCGCACCGGTGCCTCACCAGTGATTCTTCCACGGGGCTCCAACGATGCTCCGGAGCTCCGTTTTCTCTTCCTCTCATGGCGACAAGATTCTCAGGATTCTGCTATCGTTGTGAGACTCTCGGATTCCATATTTTGATGAGTGGAAGAGTTTTCCCCCAATAAACTCAATAATAACGAAGCGGTGGAGGGTCCAAGCCCTGTTTTTTTGGCCCGCTCCCTCAATTTTAACATGATAACAAGAAGAAGGAAATAATTCATCATAGATAACTATAATAAAATAAACCCCCTACATCATGAATCGTCATAGGTATTGTGGTTGTTGGCGAGAGGAGATTCCTCGCCAGAGTCAGGTCATCGTCATTTGTCGATCCTGGATTTTCACCTCCAAAGATTCTATCATCTTTCAATGAGAGTTTCTGGAGGACTTTTCCAGAGGTTCCTCTCTTGACGAAGATGTGTCAAAACCCCACCCTAGATCCATTTAAATAGATAGGGAAACCACCCGTGTTTCATGTTATTAATGTGGTTTATTTATGAACCAAAATTATTGCTACAATTTTGGGGTTACAAATTTGGAGGTTCAAGCCATTAATTCGCTTGAAAAACCATCAGTCCCACCACCTCCACTCATCTGCTGGGGAAAAGAAAAAAAATAAATTGTTAAGATATTTTATTATTTTTCTAAAAAGTCCAAAATTTAGCTTTTTCTCCTGACCTACACCAGTCGAAGTGAAGCCTCTCTTAAGAGAATCCTTATGCTAAGGAATCAATAACTCACTCATATTTTTTATTTGAGCACTAATTCAAAAGATATAAAATGCATCCCATGCGTTTACTAGGCGTACCTTAAAAAAAGTTCAAAAATCCATTCTGGTCACAGCGGGGCTCGGAATCATGCTCCATCAATTTTCACAGACTCTTAATAATCCAAATAATTAAGAAAATAATTTTACATGGAATTTTCCAGGTCTTTACACTATTCTTCACACTAATATAGGAAACCAATTTTTTAGCATCTATTTCAGGGCATTACAAAATGGCACCATGGATTTTTCATTTTCTTTATAGTTTTTGGATGGTATACATGAGACTAGGATGTCTTTAGATCCTGGAAATGAAATTGTGCCTTGGTTTTTTATACCTATGTATGTGGATAAATCCATGTTACTAGGGGTTGGAATTATATTCTTTCAATACACTTTTATATGTAAGTAAGTTATATTTTTTGTGGTTCACTTGGGTGAAATGTTATTGGTTTAGGATATTTTTGTTCCTATGCAGTATGGAAAGAGGGAGTGCATATTCATTAGTAATGATATGCACATAGTATTTATGAACCATATTTATATTTCTTATTATTGATAGTTTCCTGGTACTCAAACATTTTTTGGGTTTTTCTATCGAATATGGATTACATCTACTATAGATTTATAAATACCGTTTGATTTGAATAGTAGAAATGGATTGGCAATTTAATATTTCTTCATATATTTATTTTTTTTACATATAATTTTATTGTATAATTATATTTGATTAAATCTAAGAGTAACACCTTTTAAATTCTAGATATATATTAATGGGTTTATAAAGTGATATTCTTGGTTAAATAGGATGATAACAAGATTCTTATATAGAATTTTTTCCATTTGACTTGTTAATATAATAAAATATAACAAATCCATGTTTTTTACATATAAATAAATTATGGATGGGTATATTGTTGAGTCTTGATGAAAATGAGAATACTTAAAATGTGAATCATTGGGAATGATGTCATGTGGCTTCTTACATTTGATTTTTATGGGTGTTAGTTAAATGGGGTGCTACTCAAAATGGAAATAGTGTTGTCCTCTATAAATTGTGATTGAAAGATTATATAACGACACAATAGTGATGGTTCCTTAACATTAAGTATATCATAAAACATTATAATGAATTATGTATATAGTATTTTTGTTCCATGGATTAATTTAAATGAATTTCATGGTCAAATAAATTGGTAGTAAAAGACCTGAACCATGTTTTCCATTAGATCTGATGAAAAAAATAATCTTTTTACCCATTCTTGGAACATAAAGGTAAAAACCATGAATGTTTTATATCCCTAAATTATGATAAAATTATAATCCTTTCAGGTATTGGTGTGTCATTGAGTGTTATGTGGGCCTTGGGGAAATGCCTATGTTTTGACCTTGTGTGGTGATGTTTACCCTTTATAGGTGGGTTAGTATGGATAATTATTTTTTTTTTCAGGACAACTTAAGGTTATGAATGATTAATTTTGTTTTTGTGAGATCATTTAGATAAAAGTTTTTTTTAGATGATTATCTTTCACCTGATCTTGAGGTGCAATTGAGGTTATTTACTCAGAGCTCTATTTTATAGTTTTATGATGTTTTAGATAGGTGGATGGAACTAGTTTCCTTTAGGTGTGACCTATGTTTGGTGTTTATTGATGATTAATGATCTACCAGGGTGACCCATGAAGGGGGTTCATGAATTATTGTTTTTGGTCAGATGTATCAATCTTGGGAATGTGTTTCGTCATATAATATTGATGTACAAGAGGTGCTACCAAGAATACGGTTTCAAAACATTAAATTTCATGGGATTGGTGAGGAAACATTCTTAGTTCTCTAACTTCCATAACAAAAAGAACATTTATAGAAGGTAGGATCATTAAGATTCCAATAAAATTATATTATAGTGAGGATTTTGATAGCATAGTAGGTAGTGATCCTATATGGGATTGTCCATGTTTACTAAAGCATGGTGAGACCCTATGATATAGAACTATGGAAGGAGTAGTGCTTTTAGGTGTGTATTTAGGAATGAAAATGCCTCTAGAATTCTTTTATAAGGGGTTTACAAACACCTGGTGGTTAACATTTCATTATATTTTAGGAATCCTTCGAGTGATAATTCTCATTTGTTCTAGGCCAGATTCAAGGGAGGGATCTGTGTAAAGAATATCCCTATGAACATTTGATGAGTTGTTGTATAATGTGAGTGAGTTTATTTACATTTTGTTGGATTTACACCCAGTAGATGGGTGGTAATGGTGTGATTTCTGGTTTTTTCAATGCTTAACCCAACATGTGAGTGAGTCTCAATATAGTATAAATCATGCAATAGTGATTTGTGAGTTGGGAATAGTTACTGAGTAAGTGTGTGGACCCTTGGTTGTTTAAAATTATAGGGGAAGAACTTTTTGAGGGTTCTGGTTCTATTTATGTTATGTGAACAAATGGATTGGGAGGTAGAACCATTGATTCTCTCGAGAACAAGTGCTGGACATTGGTTACACATGGGGTGTGTTTTGTTTAGTTAAGAAGTTGGGAAAACATGTCACATAGGTAAGTAGTAAATCATTTAGTTTCAAAAATATCTAGGGATTCGAATGTGGTAGTATTTTGTATGATGTGGGTTCATGATGTCATAATTAAGAGTCATGGAACCATATATGTTCTGATTTGAAGGTTCCTATGTGATATAGTTGATTTAGGAATTAGTGATTCTTTTGGGAACCTCTACAAGAACATTGATGTGGACCTGACAAGAAATAACATTCGTGCTTATATAGTGGTTATGAATTTTGAGTGTTTTATAATTGAAACTGTGTGATTGGGAGAGAACAACATGTTTTTATGGGGCATTATTACCATCTTGAATGAGATATCGATGGAATCTATGGATAATGTTATTATTAGTTAGAGATGGGAAATAGATAATGTGGTGGATTCGGTGCTTGGTTATGAGATGGAATCAATGTCTAATCATTCTTCTTTGTGTCAGATGAGAAATGGTCTATAAGTATTCAATGTTATGCTACTTGAGTGATGATATGGATTCTATATAGTCATGGCCATCAAATTATACAAGGATCATTTGACGCATGTGTTAAGGTGTCTCCTATGTACTGAGACTACAAATTGGGTTGGTGGATCTAAATTATCTACATTCTGAAAAAAAATTACAGAACAAAGTTATACGTTATATTAGTATATTCTCAAATCTTTACATCAGATCTTGACATTTTATAAATTATTTGAAGGTGACATCAATGGATGTGAATCAATTCATATGATAAAGAATGATTAAAAGTTCAATTATTTTGTGAAACAATTGTGGAGTTTCACTAATGTTCCTAGTTGGACATTGATTAGAATGTATTTATAGTCATAGAATTCCTCTCGTACAAAGTTAATCCTGATTAGTATCTTTGGTGATGTATTAAATGGTAAAAATGAGTTATTAGAGTAGTAATATATTGAGTATTTAGAAGATCCTTTTGTTAGAAATGGACTTGGAAGGTTGGAAACTAGGGCAGTTGGACCCTATGTACAATTTTTGTGGAACTCTTAGCATTGGTTTTGGATCCAAATTATGAATTTTACATTTTATTTTCTAGTGTAATGATCCTGAATTGGCTATTTTGTCTTGGTGAAAATTGTTATGAACCTAGTGTGAAACATTCGGGGCCAGTGTTTGTCTGGTGTTGTGTGTTATCTATGTTTTCTCTCATAGGTTGGTAAACTAGATGTCCAATGGTGGATATAAATCAATGGACTGGTTCAGAATTCGTATCTTCTTCTAAATAGTTCTCCAAAAATTTTGGGAGTGAAACGTTTATAAAACAATAGTGAGAGGTATTGGTTTTAAAATAACACTAAGTTTGTGTATTAGATGTCACATTTATTTGGCATCAATTGGTTTGAGGTAATTTACTGATAACTATTCGATAATGGTCTATTGTTTTGTCGAAGAGTTAGTATCGAGAGCTAAAATTATTTTTTGACTAGGTTTATGAGGTTTCAACAGTTTATAGTGACATATCGGTGTCAGAGTTGAGGTGAGATAAAATGATATAGTTATTTTAGAAAGTGGTGTTTTTCATTTTGGATGAAATTTTGGGTGAGGGCGGTCTTGGATGAACCAGTGATGTTGACTCATGAAGTGTGGTGTTGGTGAATCATGTGCATGTGGATACTATTTGTAGTGGGGAATCATGTGTGTTTTAGTTCTTGACTAGTGTCTTAGTGTGTAGGACAGTGGGATTTCAGAAATAATTCTTTTTCACAAGATTTTGGTATGAGAATAATTAGTTACTAAGTGTGTTTCCTCATTGAATGAGGATCAATGTTTCTTAGGTATATTTAGGAGGAATGATATATCATATGGTGGGGATATTATAAGATACAATTTCTATATAATAGCTCTATTTTATTGAAAAATTCTTGTTTTCATTTGGTAGAGGGTATTGTTTTTCAATAAGTTATTAGATTTATTTTATGAGTTTTATAAAAATTTAGAAGAGGCTTTTAGGTCTTTTTTATAAGGATCTCTAGGAGTTTAAGACATCTTAATCATGTTTTTAAGGATTAAGAGGTGGTATTGGCATGCATCCTAGGAGTTGCAATGCCCCCAAATTTCCTACTAGAGGCCATTGTCTAGTAAATGGCCTTCAATGGGGATGGATGTACTACATAGGTGCATTGGATAGCTAGTGAACCGAATACTATACAACCAATGGGTCCAGAGATAATTATTATAAAACAGGTCTCGAAATTGTAATTTATCATCTCACTATATCATTGTTAGACCATAAATGGCTAGTATTAAGGACATTTTTGAGGAACAGGGGAGCTCCATCCCCTCTCCCTTGTCCATGGTGGGTCTCCCCAAGTTATTCACCATTTTTACATACATTGGATATGTTTTAAATATATTGGTGAGTCTAACACTCAAATATCCTCATTTAGTTTTTTCTATTTCTAATAAAATCTATTTCCCTATTTATGTTGGGTAGTAAAAATTTTCTAGGTATTTTTATTTTTCATTGATTTCAATATTCTCATCTCAATTATAACGATGATATCAGATGAGTTGCTATCTCTGATTTCAGGTTTGATTCTATTAATGGTTTTCCAATAATATATTTCCACTGTAAATAGATATGGTTGATTAAGATGGACTAGCTCATTTTATGAAAAAAATAATAATTAAATTAATTTTTTAATTAATCTTTTTATCCTTTGAAACTCCCATTGGACCTAGAAATATTTTTTTTTAATGTTTAACTTTTTTTGGAACCATTAATTTGAAGTTTTGGGATAATGCCTTTGGTATGTTTAATTTATGTTCATGGTTTTGTTCAAGCCTTGGTAATGAAAATGGATTTTGAGTTGAGTTTGTATACTGTAATTATAGAATATGAAGGTTTTAATTATAATTTTGTGTTGGGATTAATAGTATGTGTAACCTAAATTGTTAAAATTTATCAAATGAGAAATGAACCAAAGTGGTGGATTTTGAATTACGACGTGGAGTTTTTTTATGTTAAATTTGAAAGTAATGTATTTTTTGATATCATGGTAATTGTAAGTGAGAAATGGAATTCCATGGGAAGGGAACTAGAATACTTATGAAATGCATGCGTTTAAAATAAATTTGATGATCCCTTAATTCCACTACCAGATTTATATGAATGTTAGGGGTGAAATCCTCTTTGGATTCAGTGTTGTAATGTTCTATGGGATTCCTAGAGTGGACCAGTGGATTCAACATATATTCATTTACATGATTTCAATTTGGTTACACCACCTTTGATTTTGGTAATTTCTACATTTTCCAAATTCCTTATATTCTTGAGTTCACCCAATGTTGAATTACTTTGGATGATCTCCCCATATTCAGCTCGACTAATATGGGTATGGAAATCCATAGGCATGATCTAGGATTCCAATCGATCGATGATTGGAATGTCCTGGGAGGTCCCTTGAGTTTACACTAAACCAGTGATATTATATGGATATTTATAGGAGTAAAATATTATATTAGATACATAGATTCCACTCTGGAAACTTGATCAAGGTTTCCATGATGGTGCACCTTGGAACCAAGTTGATACCTGATGCTTTGACTGAGACAAGACATACTAGTGTTGTCTGATGAAGGTAGTGTCGGCCCGGGTTATCCTCGTGTGACCTAATACTAGACAAGGTATTTTTTACTTCTACAACTTATTATTTTTACATTTCATTTATTTTATATAAACCATTACTCATTACATCCACATATCATATTTTCATTAGACACCGTTGTTGGTGGACTATTGTGTTTTTTCTCACAACCTTCTCAAGCATAAATGAAACTTGGGTACCCAAGAATATTATTTTTGGTTGTAGGTTTCAGGTTTAAGGAATGGCTTGAGGTTGATTCTTGCTTTCATGATCAAGATGGATTTGGGAGTGGGGAGATGGACTAGATATCATGGATTGTAGGGGATATTCTATCATTTTTCCTTTTAAATTTTATTTAATTTTATATTTTAGTGATTTATTTGTATGTACTTACCTACCTAAAATGTATGTTGCAAGATTTTAAGATTATATGTTATATTATTTGAGTTTATTAGACCCTATCATCATGGATCATGATTTGAAACTTTTTTATGATTTTTCATCTATTTTATTTATAAATTAACATATTGCGCACTCTCGTAACAATGGAACAATATCCCCATTATATTATTATAGGATCTAATTGATAGTCAGAAGCCTATAGAATATGAGGTGGTGAAATTGATACCATTTGGGGAACTAGGATGGGACCTCAGTTCAGTGGCATGTGGGATGGGGATATACAAAATGGTATCTAAGATATTTATTTTGTCTTATATTTTTGGAATGTTAGAAAAAAGACTATGATATTTTTGGATTTTTGTAATGAGCTAGTTCTTGGTGTTGCTGACCCACTTACGCGGGAAAAACCATGATGCCTATGGTTGGAATTGTTTTTATTTCAGTTCTATTTTATAGTTGATCAATTTCAACCTCGATTGGTGAACTTGGATTTGATGTTATTGATTCCTGGTGTTTTTTATTGGATGTTACAATAAGATGGTGTGTCCATTAATGATTATAATTAGGGTCATAATATTTATACATCATCTGAATATTCCATGTGAATGTTATTTTTATGTATTCTATATTGTTATTTTTTTCATTTATTTTCCTTTGATTATATCTACCATGGATTAATTTCTGCCTTTGGATTTCAATAATTGAGAGGGTTTGGTTATTTGAATTACGATCAAAAATTAATATGGTTTACTTATTAGGGTATGTTTGTATTCTAATTAAACAAATCCTAAATTAACCCCTTATATTTATTAGGATGATATAAATGGGTTCTAAAAATGTTGGATTTGATTGAATTGGGTTTTAGGGATAATCTAATATACTATTTTCCTCTATAACATGTGAATGGTATTTAATCTATCCAAACCAAGTTTATGGTTTATAAATAAATTATTTATTATTATAACATGTAATCTTGTTGAAAATTAATTGACTAAAAATGTGAATCCATATGAGTGATGGCACGTGGATTCTTAATTTTGAGTTTTATGGGTGTTAGTTAAATGGGGAACCAAAAAAACCTAAAAAGATTTTTTATTTATTAATTTTGATAGACCACTCATATTAAATAAAAATGGTTATGGACTTTGATAGTTCAGGATGACCTGTAAAATGATAAATAATTAAGTGTATGTGATATTTGTGACTTGTATTGAGTTAAAATGCAATTGGTTATTTAAATTTTAAGTAAGAAACCTATAATTTATTTCTCTTAAAAGCTTATGAATGGAATATTATTTGACCACACCTATGAACATAAATGTAAATTAAATGTGATCCCCAAATGATGAGAAAAGAATGATCCTATAGGGTTGTGGTTTGTAGCATTGAATTGTTGGTGGGGCTCATGCAATCCCCCATGCTATGACCTTGTGTGGTGATGATGACCCTATTACAGGTGGGATGGGATAGAGACGTAGTCTAGGATATTATAAATTTAGGGTATGTTGGATTTCTTACATCAGTGATATCTTGGAGATTAGTTACTAGTTTTGGGGTGTTAGACACTATGTGATCTTGAGGTGAATTGGTGGTTACTTTCTAAGAGCATTAGAATGTGGTTTTTTGATGTGTGAGGTATGTGAAGGACCTAGTTACCTTTAGGCATGAAAATAATTTATTTTAAATGTAGTGATCCATAAGGGTGACCCATGACTGGAGTTAACCTATTCTGGGTTTTGGTTTGATTCATGAATCTTGGGTAGGTGCTTCATCATTTGGTACTGATGCATAGGAGGTTATACCAAGTCTATGGTTCCAGTACCTTAAATGTCTTGGGTGTTGAAAGAAAAAAATCATATTGTTTTATCACCCGCAGCTTAAATATTTTTTCAAGAAGATGAGATCATTCAGATCCATTTTTGTTATCATTTAGAGTACGTTTTGACGATATGGTTGGTAATGGTTGTAAAATCCCTGGATTTAAAGAATATTCTTTTTTATTAATGTTTAATAAATAGATTGTTTTATAATTTAAAGAAAATATAAAGTATGATTTAATATAAAGTAAATGTTTCTCTACAATGAGAATTTTTTAATGTTATAAAATAATTTAAAATATTCAAAGTATATAATATTACTTCTATTTATAAAAAAATAGTATTATTATTAAGAAATATGTTAATATAGATATATTAAATTCTATATATCTATATTATTTAAATAAATGTATTTTCTTTAATCATACTAATTTATATAAATATTGTTTATATTTAATAATAAAATATTCCTTCTTTAAAAGCACTCTTATATTTCAAAATTTTATTTTTTTCAACACATCATTTTGTTAATATTTTTAGTTTTGAATATACTAATATTTTTCAAAGAAATAATATCTTTATTAAAAATAGTAAAATTTTTACTTCAATGTAAATATACATATTTATTTTGTTAATTATCTATAAAATCCATTTTTTAAAATTTTAAATACATTAATGTATTCTATTAATGATTTTAATGATATTTGTTAAAAATATATTTAAGACTATCACTGTTTTAAAATTAGTTTAATTTGTTATTTTTTAAAAATTATTAATAAAAAGATAATATTTGTAAAAATACTTACTAATTATAATGTTTTTCAATAATTTATGATATTAAATTTGATATTAAATTATTAAACTTTTTAATAAACAATATATTATATATATGAATCGATTTAAATACATACTTAGATGAAACATTATTTTCAAACTACCTTGATAGTACACTATTAAATTATTTATGAATTAATTTTAAATATTATGTAATCAATTAAAGTTACCAAGTTATATGGATTTCCTAATCCATCTCAACCACATTTTCTAGGAGCTTGTAGGGCATGATTAACCATACATGGAACCTTGCCTTGGCCAACATGCATGGAGGTAGAGGATCTTTGAACCAAGATAGGGGAATTCTTGGGTGGGCACATGTGGTGGGCTATGTATAACAACAAAGGATGTCTAGGAATATCCCCAATAGGGTTCTCGATGGGCCAACATGTGGAGGATAGGCTCATTGGGTGAGAGTGTGGGAGTGTATCCATGAGTTGACCCCAGTTCCATGGCTGAGAAGATGATGGAATAAGATCATTTATAAAGAGTCCCCCAAATGAATTGATGTTTGATTTTGGAAAGGAGACTCAGATACTGCCCATGCATTTTAAAATCATAGGTCTATATCCTGTCCATTGTATTGATTCACCCAAATAGTTTGATCATCCTACATGATATCTTAAACGTCACACCCACAAAAAATTATATCCATTGATTCTTTCATTTTCATCATATCCCGATGTTAGCATTAACCAAAATGTGAAATTGTCTAAAGCTTAACTTCGCCCATATCATCATATTTTTAGGAAAAACCAAAATGATTTAAAATATAAAACCAAGTGAAACACTTTGGTCATTATTATTCAATAGTTTTATTTTCATTTTTACCCCTTTAATATATAGAAAATAAACTCCCTACTTAAATCTCATTAGTATCTTCCTATCAAACTAGATCGATTTATGCTTATAAAAAATAGTTCTAGAAGGAGTTGACTTTTTTAAATGAATCTTCTTGATTAATCTTTATGAACTATTGGAATCAATATATAAATATATATCAATAGGTAAAACTATTAATATATTTTTAGATTATTGTACATGAACATGAAAGTGGAAGAAACTAAAAACCAGTTATAAAGTTATATATTTAATACAAAATATTCTTCTAGATTTTACCATTTTATGGTACATTAGAGTGAAAATAATTATATTTTTATATATATAATCTCCATCTATTTTTTATGTTGCTTTATAAGGTAGGTAGGAACTCAAATTCCACAAAACATCAACTTTGACATTTTGTGTATATGTAATTGAAAGGAGATATATACAAATCCCCAATTCTATTTGAATAAAGATTCTACCATATATATATAAAAATATATAAAAATATATATAAGTTATAACATAACATTCATGTAATAATTTATTTAACTAAACAGTATAAGAATCTTATATATAAAGGCCTTTTCTTCTATATATAGCGAAAATTCTCTATGAAAAAAATAACTCACTCCATCTCCCTTCTTTTGTTTATTTTTTTAATTCCATTTCTATATTTGAGAAGAATAAAATCATCACTAAATAAGTAATTTATCCACACATGTAAGAATATGGTGTGGGAAATATTATTTTCAATGTTCTATTACATTTATATTTATAGAACACATTTGAAAAAATATCGTATTTATATATTTTCCAAATCTCAATTTTAAAATGAAATTTTTATTTCTTGAAAATAATATAATTCTTTAATACCATTATTGTTGGAAGAAATGTTTTATTCTTTTTTTACAAAACCAGTTTATAGAATAAATTATTTCAAGAAATTAATTTAAAATTTTCAAAATAGATTAATGTTATCACTTTATGTATAAAATATATTTCAAATTTAATGGATGTCTTATACATAAATAAGAATTTCCATAAAAAATACATGTAATTAAAATTCCAAAAATATTATAATATTAATTTTTTCTATTCAATTGCCTTGGTTTTTTGAATACTACAACTAAATTTAGAAATTTCTAATAATTAGGCATTTCTCCTAACCCTCATGGTATTTATGAATAAAATATCGTGCTAAAATATTAAAAAATTATTTTAAAGTAATTAATGTAATTTTTTAAAGTGTTTTCATTGATAATAAATCATAAAATAAACCCAGGTAAATTTGTTTCCCTAAAACAAAATTGGTCACTTGAGTATTAAATGTGATGACGATGCATAGAGTAATTACATAAAATCAAGAGGAAAATATCCTAAAAGTGATACTCATAGTGGCCTCGTAGATTTATTAAATTTTAACATGTATAATTTTACTCTAAAAATAGAAATTAATTTGAAATTATTTTATTGAAGAATCAAAATTTAATTTCAAATCTTATCATATTTTGATAATTCATGGATTTTTAAAATAATAATTATTTTTATAATTTTGAAAGGTATTCTCTTATGAATTTTACTAAAAACCCATGTTGAATATTTTCTATAAAATTATAAGTTTTATCAAATATTAATTATTTGATATAAAATGTTTTATAATGGATTTTAAATGTATTTAATATATTTTTACCATGATTTTAATACCCCTTACTATTTAATTTATTTTTCTTATCCTATATTTTTAAATGAATTTTACAGTCTTATTAAATGTACCAATGGTGTTTGATTTTCTTAATGAGTTAATGTGAGTGAAGACAAATATATTTTTTATTTATAAATTTTCTAAAATATTATATAATGTTAGGAAATTTTGTAATCCTCTAAAACCTTGAGTAGAAAATGTAATTAGTTGTGTAAAATACTGTGTATTTTTAGTACCTTTTATAAAACCAAATATAGAGACCATGTTTTTAGAACCAGATTTGGATGTGGGGGGTTTGTGCTATTATATATTGTATCAGAGGAATGTTTTAGAACACTTTGGAGATTAAAATATTTTCTAGTATAATTTAAGATTCATAGGTATCCATTTAAGCATTATATTTTTTAAGGGTATAGAATTTTAAAAAACTAGTTTTCCTAATTATGTAGATGGAAATTTAGAATTATTATTTAGTACAATGAATGAATTTTGAGGGACCAAATCATATATGGGGGTAGAGTGTACCATCCTAGAAAATTAAGCATATTCACTTTTATTAAAGTTTACTAAATAGATTGTATAATATTTAACACAATATAAGGTATGATTTAATATTCATTTTATGCTTTCTTATATTAAAAATATTTCTGGGTTATAAATTAAGTAAAAATAATCAAATAATATAATATTACATTTTTCTTCCATGAAATATTATTTTAATTAAATAATAATTTTATGAAAATATATTAATCTCTATATATTTATATTTTTTACATAAATTTATTTTCATAAATAAAGAAAATATATATATATATATAGTTAATATTTAAAATAACAATATTCTATATTTAAATGTACCTTTATTTTTATAAATTTTATAGTTTCGAACAAAAAATATTTTTAAGACTGTATGTTTTTAATATATTATATTTAAAAAAATAATTTTTTTTATAAAAAATGTTTAAATAATAATTTACTGTAAATATATTAATCTATTTTGTTAATTTTCTATCAATTCAATTTTTTGATAATTTTTAATACATCAATGTTTTAAGGGAATAATTTTAATTATTTCTATTAGAAAAATATTTAATACAATCTTTGAAATCAAATTTGTTTAATTTTTCTTTTTAAAATATTATTACTATGATATTAATATTAGTAATGATATCTATAATTTATAATTTTAGTGATAATTATTTACATTAATTCATGTGATTTTATAAGATTATTATTTTTAATAAAAAATAACTCATATGAATGAAGTGATTTAATTACTAACTAAGAAGAATATTAATTTTGAAATCATAATAATAGAATAATAATACATTTTTGAAGAAGTAATATAAAAAAATAATTAAAAATATATTCCAAAATTATTAGCCAACCTAGGCTAGCATGCCCATGCATTATGAGATCATGTTGGGAACGATCAAGTATACATGGAAACCAATCGTACCCATCATGAATAGTGGAATAGGAACCTGACACCTATATAGGGGAATGATTATGTGAGATAATGTGGTGGGATGTGTATAATACCATTGTAAGGATGTGAATATAACTTACATTCCTTCCTATGTGCCAACTCCTGGATGCATGATCCATGATGAGATAGTGTGTGAGTGTATCTGGGATCCGACCCTGGTGACATAGCTAAGAGGTTAATAAAATAATATCACATATGAATTATCCCCTTAATTATTCGAAGTTATATGAAGGAATAGTGACTTAGGTACTTTTCATGTATCATAAAAAGAATTTAGATCATAACCATCCTATTCAATTCACCCAAACATTCCAATAATCTCGGGGCATGTCTTCATCCATGTGCAATATCTTTTGGAATCATCAATGATCTCATCATCAACTTCTCCCAACCCTTCCATCAACCACAACATGCTTACAACTTAATATTGATTTCACCATTGTGATCCTGTTCCAATGACCAAATAGAATTTTTCAAAAACCAAAACCGAAAGAAACCCATTTTCCTATTTTATTCATCAACATTGTTGTTATTTTTACTAAATCTATAGAAATAAAATCCTCACTTTAATATCCTTGATATCATCCTACCACCTAGAATCAGTTTATGAAAATAATTTCAAAAATGTCAGCAGGTGTTTTCTTGTTTTATGGAATCTTCAAGAAGATGAGTAGTGAACTATTTTAATATATATATATATATATATATTAATAGGTTACTATAATAATCGATTTTAAATAAGAGTACATGCATAAGAAAGTATATACAATAAAGATAAGTAATATTGATAATTATTTAATATTGAAGATGTTTCTTGATTTTAGTAGTTATTTGGTTCTGTTACAGTGAAAAAAATGTTATATATATATATACACATAATCTCTAACAATGTTTAATCTTACGTTTCAAGCCAGGGACGAAATAAAATCCCTTGATATTTTGAATTTTCATTTTCTATATATGTCATTTTAATGAGATTTATACAAATCCTCATTATTATTTAGATGATGATTCAAACATATATATATATATATATATAAACATTGATATGAGCTATAATTGAAACTTCATTTAATATTAAATTAATGTAAATAGTAAAATATTCACATATATAAAGGCCTTCTTCCTAATTCTCTAGGACAAATCCCATGCAAAAACAAAGTTATCTATCTATCTCCCTTTTTATTTTTATTTCTCTATTTCTATTTCCCAAATTTTTTATGAAAATAATCAATACCTATATCATTTATCTTTACTAGTTTTTAAATGAATTAATAATTCTAATTTTTTTTTGGGACTATTTATGCAACCCTTCTAAAGAAATATTTGATTTCATTATTTTTCAAAACCAATTTTTATATGTAAATATATAATTAGTAAATATATAATTATTTATAAAACCCTTATTATGTTATTAATGGGTTTATTAATTTTTTTCAATTATTTTTTTAAGAAAAATTTATTTCATGAATTTCAGCTATAAATTTGTAAAGGAATTAAACCTATCATTTTATCCATAAAATATATTTTAAAATAAATTAATGATGGAATCATAAATATTTATGGTAACTAACTATTATTTACACCCTGAAAATGAGCATCGGTAAAATAAAAAAAGGAAGAAACATTAGAATATGGGTATTACCTTCCTAGTCGATGTAAAGGAATAAAGGGATGGTCGAGACTCTATATTACAATATCCTGTAATGGAATCACAATCGTGTGACAATTTCATTGTCACAATATTCCTCTATGCATATTGTATAACATATAGAAAGTCTTATAGAGCACCCTTTGATGAACCTTATTTCTCTTTTAATGGTCCTCTGGGCAACCAGGGTCCCCATTGACAACCAAATGAGCTCCCCCAGGATGCATGGTTAGTCATTGGCAAGTTGATGAGAAAAAATCCAAATTAATTTGAAAATAATAAGGGATGACACCCAAATTTAGATAATCATAGTGGTCCTAATGTTCATGCACCATATCACCAATGGGGGTGATAAATTTACTTGATAATATCCACGAATACTCATGAGACCCATGAACCTCAATTAGAGCAAAGAAATGAGATAAGGGGTGGGAGGTGGGAGGTGTTCACAGTCACTGATGGACATGTGATGTGCTCCCGATGATCTAAAAGGACATCATAAGTCCCTGAAAACATGTCCTACTCACCACCTAAAATCCATTTGTTACGTCAGCCTCTCCACACAGAAGTCCTTAGGTATGTCCTCGAAACTCTGAAGTGATCTAAGAATAGAAGAATTGATTTTTCTAACAAAATTATTGCACACCAAAATATAAACCATATTGTTCATTCGAAGCATCACAAAAAAATAGAGTAATTATCCTTAATGTGACTCATGAAATCTCACAAGGATCCAAAACATTGTAAAATAAAAAAAATATAAGAGGGACGTTATAAAAGGTACTCATGGTCATAAAACACTTGTGACACACTATGGAATTCCATATTGTGGTCCCATGAGACCCCCAGAAAAATCATTCTTGTATCATGAAATTCCCTAGATATATCACTAAGAATCTAGTGGAAACCTTTCGAAGGGAACTTGGATTTTGCGAATGCCCTTGTACATGAGAACATGACAATAAGGAAGTATTTCAACCCCTCCCCATTATCAAACGAGTCCCCATTAATTGGTTATAATCCAAAAAATTTAACATTGCTGAGGGGGACTCGTGAAAAATGGAAATCTGGCTATGCCATTGGAGCGGTCCCTAGAAGAAACTCGTGAATCTCTGTAGTGTGAGGCCCTTTTACAACTCCATATTGGAATTACGATTGATAGGCTATATAAAACATTGAAAAATTGGGTGGTGATGCATATAAATTCCCCCACACCAACAAAAATAATGGGTTGGACTTTGAGACACTAGATGATTGGAATCTGGATGATTCAACTCTCAGCCTCTAAAGATTTTTGGGACCAACTGATAATGTGGTCAGAATATTTTTGTCAGGTAATACACTATGGGGTAGCCGAAGAAATCATGTCCCACACATAAGGTCCTTCATGTGGTCATTCATAGATCACGAGAGGGACTTAATTGAATACATGCGAAGAACATACAACATGTACTACAGATCGAGTGAGGCTTAAAGGAACTTGTACTGAATAAACCTAAGGTCTTCACAATGAAAGGGTTTTAATAAAGATTAAACATGGTAGACATAAACAAAATAAATTCTCAATAGCCCTCGTTCAATCCAAATGAGTCACCGAAAGACATACTACATCACCAAGACATGTCACGTGACATCCACTGGACATGTTATAGAAAGCCACATGGTCCTCCCATGGATACCAATTTGGTCTCGTAGAATCCTATAGGTCAATCATCAGTGACTTGTGATTTCCTTATGATATACCACATGACTCATATAACAGCATTCCCTCATCTTAATGACGTCTCACATATGCATATGGGAATTACAGCCATGTTCTCATGACACCCTCTGGGAAAGTCAATCAAGACTCATGATACCCTCAAAACATGTCATCCAAGAAATGCAATGGCCTCAGCAGGGAACCATAGGGATTTTGATATGTCCCTATGAAAAGTTGACTAGGTCATGTGACACCCTCTAGACAAGTATTTCAGGTTCAAATGACATCCCAGGAAATTGATAAAATTCACTTTCCTAGGCTTATAAGCCCTGATCAGTAGGAAAACCTTGGTGTGTAATCCCCAATATGAACGGAACTATGAGAAATCTTATTGCTAAAATATTCTGGATATGCTGGCAAACTCTCCCCAAGGTTCGATCTCCATAATGGACATCCAGATAAATCTCAGTATCTAAGTCCATTATTTAATGAAATTTAAATGATAATTTGATAACCATTGTTTCTCACAATGAGCATGGATCACGTGGGCTTATGGAATTGCACTGATCATTACATTTTCACTATAAACCTCAACAATGTTATAGGGAATCATTAGTGTCTAAGTGAAGATATAAACTAAACTAAGATGATGATGATTCCTTCCATAATAAGGATATTAGGGATGTCACCTCGAGACCTAATCTGAAATATTTAGTGTCTCAGTACCCAAACATTTGTTCCCTCTGCATGACGTTAAACTATGTAGGTAAAACGAACTATGGGGGTTTTGATTCCTATAATAACCTAGATATATTGGACAGATCATAATGCTCCAATCCCCTCCATGTAATATTAACCACCTCTTTATATAGTAGAACTTTATGATGGACTTGGTTATAAGGATATAGAAAATTGGCTACCACCTATTACTGGAAAAGGATGAAGAAGATCAAATACAAACATAAGGATTCCCTAAAGAGATCCGAATATTTTGTACATAAAATAGATTTAACCCATAATACTTTTCATGGAGTAATTGTTCCCATATTGTGGTTTATAGTAGATTCAAGAAAATATCTTAAATTTATAGGATAGTCCTAGTGTGTGAAACAATTCCCAATAAAGTGGTGTGATGATCCCAACCTCTCATCCTATAAACTAATGTGACTCCCTAAGAGTCATTGTTCTTGAAACCCTAGATGACCCCCGACCTTTGAAAAGTAGGTTTTTACCCACCTATAGATTGGGGAACCATTAGGAGTTTTTGGGAAATGTTAAAATGGTATACTGATAAGCAAAACACATTCCCAAACACAAAAATTTGACAAAACAAAAATGGTGAAAACAATGTAAATATCTCCAATAACATAACGATCGGTCAACCATGTGTCATGCACTTTTTATTGAAAACCCTATTCAAATAAATTAGTATGACTGGAATGATCTTACAGAAAATCCTTGGTAACTAGGGATCTTATGAAATAAGTCCATTCTCTTTTAACAAGTGCAAATGAGTATAATGGATTAATCTGGGAATATCAGAATAATTGTGTTAAAAAACCTTATCTAATTGATCACATTATGCCAATGATAGTTCACTAATGGGTAACCTTGTTCCTTATTGTCTTCATAGATGTAGACAATGATAACATCCTGATTTGGGGAAATGCCTTCATCATCCAGCATTCACATTGAAAAAAAAATTCCTGATTGCAACCACTATGGGTCTCCAGATAATCTCACCTACTCGACAACATGAGGGAGTATTGTAACACCCAAAGGTTTTGAAAAAAAATATAGAATGTAATTTTAAAATCAATCCTCTTCTATGTTTTGAATTTCAAGAAATGGTTATATAGAGTTGTGTTCAGTAAGTCATTTGGAGTCTGATAGAACAAACATGTTTTTTGGTGAATAGTAACATACCCTTATGAATAGTAATATGAATAGTAATATGACCTCATGAATAGTAAATAGTAAGATTTTTTTTTCTTAAGGAAATAGGATAATGATATCTTAATTAATTTTACAATGTCACATAAAACTAATTACACTTTAAGATTGTTATTTTTCAAATTAACTGTGACCTTATTTAAAATTTAAATTAAAAATATTTAGAAAATTATTTTTGAAAAATGGATTTCACTTTTGAATTCTTCATGTTGAAAAATGATAGGGGATAATTTTTGGGATTTTTTTCAAATACTTGAATTTTTCGTGAATAGTGAAAAATACAGTTTTGAGTATTCAGTAGATTAATGACATCATAATGACATAATAATTAAAATAAAAGGCTTTCTAACTTGTGTATAGTAACTTATGACATTTGGTGTCCCAAGTTTCTTAAACCATGGGAAAATACCATGTTCAAGCTCATGGTTTGGAAAAAAACCACTAATGAGGTGTCCCTTTGAAATTATTTAAAAATTATCTCTCTTTTTCTATAAATACCCACTCATCCATTCCTTTTCATTCATTAAAAATCCCTCATCCTCGAAGCTCTAGTTTATTTACCTCTCTAAGACTCCTCCCAAGGTGTCATTAATCCCCCAAGGTTCCAACCTTCAAGATCTAGGAGTTATTCTACAAGGTAAGGGAATCCTTCATTCTCTTCTTTAAGTCGACACTTCTTTTATGATATCTCTTTGAATTTTCATTATAATATGTTGGGTTTTGATTTTATGTATTCTTCATACTGTACTTTTGATTTAAATATGATTAGGTACCCTTTTTATCTCATCATTTTATTTTATGAAATATTAATCGACGTCGTTAGTTTGCCGAATTTTCATAAGGGATCTCTCACCTTTTCTCTTATTTTCAAGATCATCTCTATTATTTTTCTATCCTCACCTCCTCTATCCAAATGACATGATACCTCCATTAACATCTATATACTGGTATTATATCATGTGAATGGAAGAACCATCAAAAATATTTTTACTCCCTCCCTTTTATTTTTATAAACAAAATCAACGTCCATGAGGTTCCAATTTATAGCCTTCATGGACAGCGAAGTTTCTTTGTTCAATTTCATCTTCATTACTGGTCATGAAACCATATTTATGGTTGAAAAAGAATATAATATATTTATTATAACCTAATAAATATTCAAGAACCAGTATATGTACATATAAATAAGTTATATGACAAAACCAGTTCATAATAATCCAAATACCACAAAATAATCGAAGTGATTTTCATCTAATGATTCATCATCATTCCATGTAACCAAATGATATAAATAAAAATTATCAGTTCAGTATGTTCATAGATAATGTTTAATTTCAATTCTGGAGATTTATATCCATTCCACGTGAACTTCATTACTTAAAAACAAATGAACTGAATATGAAAATAATGGAAACGAACACTCTAGAACAACAAAATTCAATACAATAACTTATCAATAAAGACATAAATGAACTGACCAGAATTATGGTAAACTAAATAAATGTCTAATAGGTTCTAAAATAAGTCATTAACATGTATAATTTCATATTCTAGGAGCTTAATTACAAGATCAGAACACGTTTGGAGTTAAGGTAAGGGTTTTCACCCGAACTTCCATTTTCATTCGGGTTAATTTCATTGTATAATTACCTCAATGAAATTATTATGTATTGTTATTTACTAATCATATATTCTATTTGAGTATCATATATATGTTTAAAAACCATAACCCTTCCTTATTTTATGGATAGTTACACGTTTTAAAAGGAACTTTCAAAATTGTTTCCAAAATAGAAGCCCGATTCAAGGGAATTTCTCCAATTCATATCTATTTACAAGGGCACTCTATAATCTATTTTTGAAAACCATTATATTTTTAAAAATACTCATTTTATTATGAAAATACTATCTTAATTCACTTCTAGTTTTATACAAAGATTTTCCAAAAGAAATCTTCTTTTCAAAATAAAAGAGTATTTATCTCAAAATTGCTTAGTGATTTTATAAGAGTATTTTCATTCAATAATATTATTGATTACATGGTATTATTGGGTTTAATCATTTATGAAGTCATATAACCTATTTTATTTAATGATTTATGACTGACTTTATTGTGGATGACTTATCCTAAAACCATTTATTATATTATTCTGAATGGTTAGTGTTTATGTTCAATAATTGGTGAAAGTTAGTTACATTTCAAAAGATAATATCAATATGAATGTATATGTTGTTTATATTGATCCCCGATCATATGAGGAATGAATTGGAATTATTATGTGATGGGTGGGGCCCTATATATCCCCTCGATGCATCGGTAGGTCTCATGAGACAAACTATGGTCTTGGCATGAGGCCTTGACAAAATGATTATTTTATGGTCCTAGCACGAGGCTTAGATGATATGGTTATGATGTCCGGAATATGCACTTCCCTAATTATGATGCTAGTATTTGAAGTTCATGTGGTTATTCGACTAGTATAATACCCATGATTATGTTTAATTATGGAATTATTTATTTATCTCATATTCCCGCCATAATATGTTTCAGGTTTATTATTAAAGGAATGTGTTTTCAATTATTCACCATGTCTAATGTTTATATTATCTTCCATTGTATTTCTTACTCTTACTGAGCCTTTGAGTTCACCCCTTTCTTATGTTTCATTTTCTCAGGACATGATGAACTAATTTATGAATGACTTTCAAGCATAATCTAGAATACGTGATGTTTATAGTGGATTAAAATAGTGTTCTGTTTCCCTTCATGTTGTAATGTTAAACTTATGTATGTAAATTGTTTCTAATAATACTAAACCACTCGGTCTTTCGGGATTCGTATTCCTTGTATGTATACCAAAGAAATCAAATAAGGCACCGGATCATGAAAAATGGGGTAGGGTTTTTACAGTTGGTATCATAGGATGTTTAGTAGAATACATGGAAACTAGAAAACGTAGAATTGGGTATGAGTCCATAAGTTAGTCTTTGAGGATATACATACAATAACGTCCGGGTATTTTGGTAAGTAATATATTATGTGTATCTTTCAAGAAGTACATCCCTGTCTGGATATGAGCAGGTAGAGGCGGCTCTGGCACAGATGTATCTAGTGGTAAAACCCGAAAACACCGCTTTGAGCTTGACTCGAACAGGAACTGGTGCACGACAACGGGCCTTGCTGCACTCTTTGTTACGAAACTCCTAGGGGATATGCTTGGGATAATTCACATTTTCATTACAAGCCATCATTATGGATTGAAATGTAAAATATTCCTCAAAGAAACTATATTTTTGAATATAATATTAGTCATTTGGAGGATCTCAATTTTTTCGAAGTATTTTGTTAAGTTAAGATTATACATTATGATTCATAACTTAATCTAGTGTATGCCATTATCTAGATACGACGCCTAATGGACGGAATGGAAATTTCCCGAATGCATGTGTCCCCTATAAGGATTTTCCTCCGATGAAAGATATTGATGTTGGCTCTAGTGATGTGACTTATGCTGAGCAACTCATAACTATATAGGGAAAAATTGCTCAGGTTATGAATAATAACCTTACTCGTATAGAGCATCTGGATCCACCATGTGGAGGAGCCATTCTTTATATCTTTATGCGACAATATCCTCCATCATTCAACGGGACTACAAACCCATTTGTAGCAGAGCTGTGGATATGTTCCCTTGAGAAGATATTTCTCGCTATGGGATGTAATGAAAGAGAGAAGGTTGTCATGGAAGTATATTGTCTATCGGGAGATGCAGATCAGGGGTGGTCTTTAATCCAAAACACAAAGGAGGAGGAAGAGGTAGAAGATATGGAATGGAGGGATTTTAAGGAAATCTTCTTAGAAAAATATTTCCCTCGTGAGCAGCGAGTAGATATGAAGAGACAATTCTTGAATCTGAGGTAGAAGGAGGATGAAAATGTTGCCAAGTATGAAGCCAACTTCATATGGTGAGCAAGACATGATGTGGACTATATACGAAATCCAAGGAGAAAAATTTACCGATTCATTGATGGCATAAAACCATTCCTTTGTCAGGCACTGGTCTCCCAATTCTTTTCATCATATGAGGATATAGTTTCATGTGCAATCAAGATAAAAAAAATAATTCTCTAAGTCATATGACTTTAAGGGAAATCTGGAAAAGAGGAGGGCTGGTGAAAACCCTGGGAAAGGAAATACGGAAATGGGGAAGAAGGGAAGAGTTAAATTTTTACCATGTGACAATTGTGGAAAGAAAAACCCTAGTGCATGCTTAAAGGGAAAATGAGTATGCTATGAATGTGGTCAGAAAGGCCATCTTGTAGGTGATTGAAAAGGGAAGAAGGAAGACAATGATGTTCAATGCTATAGTTGTCGGGAGATGGTACACTATGCTAAGGATTGTCCAAAACATCAAGGAAATTTTCAACACAGAAAGCCAAGCGATTAGGGACAAGCTTATGAAATCGCAACTGCAGAGGTTGAAGTTCCTAATGACGTGGTGGCAGTTACTTTAATTGTTTCCTCAAGTTTAGCCAATGATTTGTTTGATTCTGGATCATTACATTATTTCATATCTTCCCAGTTTTCTACAAAAATTAGATATTTCCAATTTGTTTTAACAAGGGAGTTTATAGTCAAAACTCTTAAGGGATGTATCATTGCTACAAAGTTCTGTGAATCAGTTCCCATTATGGCATATAAATTTTCTTTATCTGCTAATCTCATCATCATACCCATGATTGAATTTTATATAATCCTCAGTATGGATTTTCTTTTGGACCATGATGCAAAAATTTATTGTAATAAGAAGGAGGTTACGATTTTTTATGATGATGATAAAGAACACCTTATCTTTAGAGCAGAATCATCATCACCTGATTCTTATCTAGATCCACCCCCAGTAGCTCAACTAAATTCAATTATTGGGGAGGAAGAGAATGAAATAATTGTGGGTGAGGAAAGGAATGTTCAAATAGAGTATGTACCTAATTTTAGAGAATATGTTGATGTGTTTCCCGAAGATTTACCCGAACATACTTCAGAACCAGAAATTGAGTTTTCCATTGATTTAATTCTTGGTTCATGTCCCATATCGAAGACCCCTTATATAATGGCCACTATGGAATTAGTGGAGCTAAATAAACAACTAGAGTAATTGAGTAATAAGGGATTTATTTGCCCTAGTGTTTCTCCATGGGGAGCACCTGTCCTTTTTGTTAAGAATAAAGATGGATCTATGAGGTTATGTATCGACAACAGAGAGATTAATGCTATAACAATAAAGAAAAAGTATCCCCTACCTCACATTGATTATTTATTTGACCAGCTGTATAGAGATCAATACTTTTCAAAGATTGACCTTCGATCTGGATATCATCAGTTGAGTGTGAAGAAGGAATACATTCTGAAAACAGAATTTCGAACCAGGTATAAGCATTACGAGTTTATAGTAATGCATTTTGGGTTGACTAATTCACCCTATGTATTTATGGATCTAATGAGTAGAGTTTTCATGGAATATATCGATGATTTTTTAGTGGTATTTATTGATGATATCTTGGTATACTCCAAAAGCTACAAAGATCATGAAAATCACTTGCGCATTATCCTGAAGACTCTTAGAAGACATGAATTATATGGGAAGTTTGGCAAGTGTGAATTCTGTCTTGAAGAGATTTCTTTTCTTGGCCATATTGTCTCTAAGGATGGAATCCTAGTTGATCCTGCAAAGACAAAGGCATTCCATGATTGGCCCATTCCAACAAACATAACTAAGGTACGCAGTTTTATTGGCTTAGTAGGTTATTATCGGCGTTTCATTTAGAATTTTTCCCGAATGGCTAACCTGCTAACGAAGCTCACACATAAAGGGGTTCAATTTGTTTGGAAAAAAGATTGAGAATAATGATTCAAAGAACTAAAGAGAATATTATTCAAAGCTCATATATTGACTCTACCATCGGGGAATGATAGGTTTGTTATTTATAGTGATGCTTCAAAGAAAGTACTTGGTTGTTTCCTTATGAAAAATGATAGGGTTATTTCTTATGCATCATGACAACTAAAAATTCATAATAAAAATTATCCTACTCATGATCTTGAGTTAGCTGTAGTAATATTTTCTTTAAAGATATGGATACATTATCTCTATGGTGAAAAATGTGAGATTTATACTGATCACAAGAGTTTAACATATATTTTATCACAGAAATAACTCAACATGAGGTAGAGGTAATGGCTTGAACTACAAAAGGATTATGATTTCACGATACACTACAACTCGGGGAAGGAAAATAAGGTGGTTTATTCTTTGAGCAGAAAGGATCATGGAGTTTTGAACAAGACGAGGGTTGAAAGAGATCATATTTTCTTGAATCTAGTAAATATGGATATGGGAATAACCATGGAAGGTGAAACATCAATGATTTTTTAAATGGTTTCAAAACAATATTTACTAGAAAGTATAAAAAGTTCTCAGGCTGATGATGAGGAGTTTAAAAAGAAGATTAAAGATGTGAATGATGGGAGATTGAGTGACTTCGTATATGAAGATGGAATTTTGAAATTTGGGAAGAGACGGTGTTTTCCCGATATACCTGATATAAAAAGGGAATTTTTGGATGATTCTCATAGTTCCAATTTCTCTATACACCATGGTAGCACTAATATGTTTATAGATTTGAAGGAACATTTTTGGTGGGACAACATGAAGAGGGAGATTGCTGATTTTGTGTCCAGATGTTTGGTTTGTCAACAAGTGAATGCTGGAAGGCAACAACCTAGAGGAGTATTGCAACCTCTTCCCATACCTGAGTGGAAATGGGATAATATCACGATGGACTTTGTCATAGGACTACCAAAGACTCCTAGAAGTAATGATGCAGTATGGGTAATTGTTGATCGTCTTACCAAGTCAGAACATTTTCTTACTATAAGATAAGATCTACCACTTGAACGTCTAGAAGGATTATATATTAATGAAGTTGTGAGACTACATGGAGTACCCCTATCAATTTTTTCTGATAGTGATCCATGTTTTACATCAAGATTCTGGAAAATTCTTAAGAAGGCCCTAGATACTGATCTTCGTTTGAGCACTGCCTATCACCCACAAACTGATGGACAATCAGAACAGACTATTCAAACATTGGAAGACATGTTGAGGTCTTGTTCACTTGATTTTCAAGGCATGTGGGATCAATATTTACCTCTCGTAGAATTTTCCTACAACAATATCTTTCATTCAAGTATTCAGATGGCACCCTATGAATAATTACATGGGTAGAGATGTCGTACACCAACTTGCTGGGATGATGTTGGTGAAAGAAAGCTCGTGGGCCCAGAACCTGTTGAAGAAACAATGGAGAAAGTGAAGATTATCCAGAACCATATCCAAGTAGCTCAAAGTAGGAAATAGAGCTATTCTAATAACCGAAGGAAGGATTTGGAATTTAAAGAAAGTGATCACGTTTTCTTAAAGGTATCTCCATGTAAGGGTATTATAAGATTCGGTAAGAAGGGAAAATTAAGTCCCAGGTACATCAGACCTTTTGAAATTCTGGACTGAATTGGATCCATAGCATACCGTTTGGCAATGCCGCCAAGTCTCTCCAAGGTTCACAATGTGTTCGACGTGTCAATGTTAAGAAAGTACATACCAGACCCAACACATGTACTCAATTATGAAGAAGTGGAAGTTGAGCTCTATCTATCTTATTGTGAAGAGCCTATCAAGATTCTTGATACTAGAGAACAAGTATTGAGAAATTAGACGACTCGACTGGTAAAGGTTCTATGGAGGAACCATAAGATGGAGGAAGCAACATGGGAGCCTGAGGAGCTTATGTTAAAGACATACCCAAATCTTTTTTGGTAATATTCTGTGAATTTCGAGGGTGAAAGTTTTGTAAGGAGGGGAGAATGTAACACCCCAAGGTTTTGAAAATAAATATAGAATGAAATTTTATAAACTATCCTCTTCTATGTTTTGAATTTCAAGAAATGGTCATCTAGAGTTGTGTTTATTAAGTCATTTGGTGTCTAAAAGAACAAACTTGATTTTTGGTGAATAGTAACATACCCTTATGAATATTAATATGAATAGTAATATGACCTCATGAATAGTAAATAATATTATTATTTTATTTTCTTAAGGAAATAGGATAATGGGGTCTTAATTAATTTTCCTATGTCATATAAAACTAATTGCACTTCAAGATTGATATTTTTCCAATTAATTGTGACCTTATTTAAAAATTAAATTAATAATATTTAGAAAAATATTTTTGAAAAATGGATTTCACTTTTGAATTCTACACTTCGAAAAATGTTATGGGTGAATTTTTTGGATTTTTCTAAAATACTTGAATTTTTTGTGAATAGTGAAAAATACAGTTTTGAGTATTCGGTAGTTTAATGACATCATAATGACATAATAATTAAATTAAAAGGCTGGTATACTTGTGCATAGTAACTTATGACATGAGGTGTCCCAAGTGGCTTAAACCATGGGCAAATACCATGGGCGAGCCCATGGTTTGGAAAAAACACTAATTAGGAGTCCTTTGATATTATTAAACAATTACCTCTCTTTTTCTATAAATACCCACTCATATATTAATTCTCATTCATTACAAATCCCTCATCCTTTAATCTCTGGTGTTTATACCTCTCTAAGAGTCCTTTCAAGGTGTCCTTAAGCCCCCAAGGTTCCAACCTTCGTGATCTAGGAGTTATTCTACAAGGTAAGGGAATCCTTCATTCTCTTCTTTAAGTCGACACTTATTTTATGTTATCTCTTTGAATTTCCATTATAATATATTGGTGTTTGATTTTATGTTTTATTCTTACTTTCCTTTTGATTTAAATATTATGAGGTACCCTTTTTATCTCATAATTTCATTTTATGAAATATAAAGCGACGTCGTTAGGCTGCCAAATTTTCATAAGGGATCTCTCGCCTTTTCTCTTATTTTCAAGATCATCTCTATCATTTTTCTCTCCTCACCTCCTCTATCCAAATGACCTTGATAACTCCAGTAACATCTATATACTGTAATTATATCATGTGAATGGAAGAACCATCATAAATATTTTTAATCCCTCGCTTTTATTTTTATAAACGAAATCAATGTCCATGAGGTTCCAATTTATAGCCTTCATGGACGATGAAGTTTCATTCTTCAATTTCTTCTTCATTACTGTTCATGAAACCATATTTATGGTTGAACCATACTATAATATATGTATTATAACCTAATAAATATTCAATAACCATAATATGTACATATAAATAAGTTGTATGACAAAACCAGTTAATAATAATCCAAATACCGCCAAATAATCGAAGTGGTTGTCATCTAATGATTCGTCCTCATTCCATGTAACCAAATGAAATAAATAACCATTATCAATTATTTATGTTCATATATAATGTTTGATTTCAATTCTAGATATTTATAACCATTCCACATGAACTTCATTACTTAAAAACAAGTGAACCGAATATGAAAATAAAGGAAACGAACACTCTAGAACGACAAAATTCAATACAATAACTTATCAATAAAGACATAAATGAACTTACCAGAACAATGGTAAACTAAATACATATCTAATATGTTTGGAAATAAGTTATTAACAAGTATAATTTCATATTCCAGGATCTTAAGTACAAGATCGGAACACGTTTGGAGTTAAGGTAAGGGTTTTTCACCCGAACTTCCATTTTCATTCGGGTTACTTTCATTGTCTAATTACCTCAATGAAATTCTTATGTATTGTTTTGTACTCATCATATATTCCGTGTGAGTATCATAAATATGTTTAAAAACCATAACCCTTCCTTATTTTATTGATTGTTACTTTTTTTAAAAGGAACTTTCAAAATTGTTTCCAAAATAGAAGCCTGATTCAAGGGAATTTCTCCAATTCATATCTATTTACAAGGGCACTCTACAATATATTTTTGGAAACCATTATATTTCTAAAAAAAATAATTTTATTATGAAAATACTATCTTACTTTACTTTTGGTTTTATACAAATATTTTCCAAAAGAACTATTATTTTCAAAATAAAAGAGTATTTATCTCAAAATTGCTTAATGATTTTATAAGAGTATTATCGTTCAATGATCTTATTGATTCCATGGTATTATTGGGTTTAATAATTTATGAATTCATATACCATGTTTTATTTAATGGTTTATGACTAACTTTATTGTGGATGATCTATCCTAAAACCATTCATCATATTATTCTGAATGGTTAGTGTTTATGTTTAATAATTTGTGAGAGTTAGTAACATTTCATATGATAGAATCAATATGAATGTATATGTTGTTTATGTTGATCCCCACTCATATGATGAATTCATTGGACTTATTCTGTGATGGGTGGGGACCCTTATAGACCCTAGATGCATTAGTAGGTCTCATGAGACAAACTATGGTCTTGGCACGAGGCCTTGACAAAATGATAATTTTATGGTCCTAGTACGAGGCTTGGACGATATGGTTATGACGTCTGAAATATGCACTTCCTTCATTATGATTCTATTATTTGCGGTTCACATGGTTTTTAGACTAGTAGAATACCCATGATTATGTTTAATTATGGAATTAATTACTTAGCTCATATTACTTCCATAATATGTTTCAAGTTTATTATTAAAGACATGTGTTTTAAATTATTCACCATGTTTATTGTTTATATTGTCTTCAGTTGTATTGCTTACTCTTACTGAGAATTTGAGCTCACCCCTTTCTTATGTTTCATTTTCTCAGGACATGAGGAAGTAATTTATGAATTAATTGCAAGAATAATCTAGGAGATGTGAAGTTTCTAGTGGATTAAAATAGTGTTTTGTTTCCCTTCATGTTGTAATGTTAAACTTATGTATGTAACTTGTTTCCAGTAATACTAAACTACTCGGTCTTTTGGGATTTGTATTCCTTGTGTGTATTCCAACAAAATCAAATAAGGCACTAGCTCCGAGCAACTAGGGTCGGGTCTTTACAAGAGGTCTAAAATACGATGGTCTAGGAGTACCACCGACATGGTACAATCTTGACCATGGGTGATTCTCATAACTTTATCTAGGAATGATGATAGATGAGTCCCCATTTCCTAGGAAAGGATGTTGTCAAGACAGTGGATCTCATCTCCATAACAAATAGGTTTGGGAGCTTATCCCCGTAGCACGAAAACCGACATATTCCATATTCGATAAAGGTGGGTTTGGAGGAAAACTCTAGATCCCTTTCAGTTTAGGTTCCACTGAGGAGGGTGCGGGTTGACTGTCTTCACTAACACCATCCCTCTATTACCCATCAGTCACCTAATGAGGGTACCATTCAACATTGGACCACCTCTGATTCACATGAACAAGCTACTAGGAAGACTTATCATAGGAGGAAGGCGTCTGATACCTAGAAGGGGGATCATATTCCCACTCCTTTTGACGATGCCTACAGATATAATCAAGTAGGGACCAATAAGTTGGATCATATGTTTACTCATTTGGAACAAGTATAAAAATATATCCCCATAGAAGGCATGGGGGAGGTTCATACTACATCCCCCATACATGAATCCAATCAGTATATTCTGGTGGCATCAGGAGGGCATACGTAGGCACATATCCCCACTTCAATTAAAGTTCTTTTCCATTTTATAATAGAGATAAAAAATTTATAGGCTCAATTTCCTCCACACACTTCACTAAAATGAAAGAATATTTTAGAAATATCTGATGAACTCCACCTTCATATTCCAGCACTATTATAGATTAAGGGAGATACTCATACTTGTATCCCTATATCCAGGAAAGCTCAAAACACTAATCACAATGAACATGTGGTTGTACCAGATCATGAACACATTCTTGCTCCTACATGGGAGGATTATAATAATATTCTGGTTAGGGTCAAGAAGTCGGATTGATCTTATATCCCCATTCCATTCAAGTATCACTAGTTGTGAGTGGAACATGCATCAGGATAGGGTACTTACCTATCAATGTAGTAAAGTAGTATGTTCAAAAGTCCTAGGAGAGGGCTCATATCCCCATTCTGGTCGGGGATCAGCACGTGATATGGGAACACACCTCGGGATATTATCCCATTTCGATGGAATAATTCATGTAGAATACTCCAAAGGACCAGAATCTTGAACATATTCCCATTCTGGCTGGGGTAACCATGTTAGAATAGCACAAGCCTTGGGGTAGCTCGCATTCCTGTCATTGAATATGCCTAATATATTCTGAAAGATCATGGAATCTAGGACCATATTCATACTTATTTCAATTAAAAATTATGACAACATCATTCCAAGGAAACTTAAGAGGGTGCATACTCCTTATCCCATTCTGGAGGTCTGTTGGAATATTTTGGTGGTGAATGCATATTCAGACTAATCTCATATTCCTGATCCAACTGGGGCTCACCAAGTGAGAGTGGAATATTCCATAGGTCGGAATCATATTTCTACCATGAAATACTAGCATAGTATTCTAATGGCTCAGGCTCGTACTCATATTCCCATCCTGACCATGGATCACCAAGTGCGAACGTCTCACACCTCGGGTCAGGTTCACATTCCTTTCAATAATGAGACAGCTCATCGTCATATCTCAAAAGCTTCTCAACAGTAGGCTCATACACCCATAGCACCATAAAATTATATATAGGTTCCGAAAACCATCATATAGTAGGCTCATACTCCTTCATAATCCCAAAATGTGGGTTGGCATATCCCAAATACGATGTACAACATGTCCCATACACCTAATTTGATCAATGTTGGTTTCATTAAGGTTGTTTGAGACACATTCTTAACACTAAATGGGTCATTCGACTCTTCTATCAGAGATTAAGTAAAAGACATTCACTTCCATGATGGCCATCCTCCTGTTATTGTAGAGATGGATTGTTGGGACCTTAATCCTGACATATATCTTGTTCAACCTCCCCATGACGATATATCTGATGGAAAAGGAAATCCTCTATGTGTCCAGATGCCTCTTTATAGAGAGTAGTTAAAGATTCTAACACCATTATATAGAAAGGTGCTCGAATAATAATGTTTAACTGTATATGGTTCTCCATCAAATTCATGCAGCACCCTAGTCCCATCAGTAGGTGACCATCATAGTCATCTTCTATTGTCTACAGGGATGGAGTCATGTAAGTATAATGGTGAGAAGGATGGCATTAACATATGGAGGTAGTTATCCAGAAACAATATCCCAATCATGTTCTAACTCCTCTCTATTTCTAGTTATGAGATCCCATGTGAGCTAGAAAAGGAGTGCATTCCTTACCTACACCAAAATATGTTGGTTACTCATCAGCGAATAGAGGCTTTGCATTACCCTTATCTAGAATATGAGTTTCAAATATATAAAATTAATATACTCTTTTTACAGCTAGACCTAGATAATATCTACATTGCCCCTGATCGAAAACCAGAAAATCACAGTGAAAATTTATAACATGCTTTCATCCTTTGCATCACAACTCTTCTATAGCTCATCTCCAAAGAAACATTGTGAATCAGTATTTAAGGATGGGGACATTATGGAACATTACACCCCCCCACCCAGAATATGAAAACCCCTATTATATAACGTCCTGAAGGTTATAGTCTTCTATGAGATCTGGGGGGTTAAGTAATGCTCAAGCCAATTGGTCACTACAATAGCACCACCCCACTCTTAAACAGTCCTGAGACACCAATAATAGTGAGATAGGATATCCAATATGATTTCAAACTGGGACACTCAAAACAATAGGAGGACATTCCAATCATGGAGAATGAAGTTTCAATCACCTGGATAACTTCCCTTAAGAAATTGTTCTCACCATGGGATGACATCGCACCTAGCTCTTATTTGAGCATAGCTACAACACATCACATGAGTTGTAGTATTGGATTCCATGTAATCCAACCATGAGTGTACCTAGCCCATGTTCTAGTTGAATATCTACCACCACCTCTACCCCCCATATCATTGAATATTGAGAGGATTCAGGAAATAGCAGTGGTAGCTGCGGGTGAACCCTGACCCACTAGGCTGAGGGAATTTATATCTCGATCAACATCACCATGTTCATTATCCCCAAAGAGGACCCTAAAGACGTAAGTTGTGAATCAAGATCACCCCATCACATTGGGATGGGGGCATCTATATCTCCATGTCCGTGCCAAGAATCAACAAGTCCCCAACTGGAGTCATTGGATCCTCAAAGTCTCGACCAATCCATGACAATTACATCCCTAAATAACCCACATCTTGTAGTTATAGGGGTATTTTCCTCATCAATACCATAGAGGGAATCAGTCTCCTTTAGGTTGAGAGGAATCAATCAGCAGTTGACATTCCTCTAGCTCTTCTTGATTTAAGAGAAACCCATGTTGGTTGAGGCATGTTCGACATCCATAACCCAAAATGACCTTAGGGTCACTATTCATATACCAAAATGGGAGTAATGTAAGAAAAATACAATCAGACCACATTAGGTCCACAAACCAAAATGACCCAACAAGGACAATGGTTTGAATAATGACCCTAAAGAAGTTAGTGTAGAATCAGCTTATTGTATCAAGAGTAATTTAAAAACCACCATTTCTTGATATGCCTCAGTAATAAATATAATTATCAACATGAAAGATATTGATCATGATGCAAGTGCAGTAGGTTGTTATATTGAAAATAAGACTTCAGATAAAGGTGACTTGGATGCACCTAATGAGGCTACACACACCAGGAACCCAAGACAGCTCCAAAACATGAAACTTCCTAATATTGATCTACCACCCATATTACGTAATATCACCAAGTGGAAGGGTACATCCACATCCCAATAACATCCCAAATGAAACTAGGTTCCTTCCCCAGAGGAATAATTGTCACAATATGAGATCTTAATACAAACTCTCAGAAAACTCAATGAGAAGTTACTCAGAGGGAATATCCCCAGTAGGTATCCTCCTCAAAAAGAGGAAAATGTCCCCCCCCATGGATGATCTTCCAGAAAGAGAGGTATCCAATTATCATTTGGATCTGAGTATCGATAGCCAGTCCACATACATTAGGTTGTAAAAAATGATCATGAATTCCCCCCATTGCCTCAATAGCCTCTACCTTGTTAGGAAAATCAATAAATTTTGGGTCGAATAAATAATCAATAGGAGATAAATATGGGTCCACCTCATTAACCCCCATAGGCTCCCTATATCTAAGATACGGGTTAGGCAATGGTTCCCCTAGATCTCTTTAATGTCATTGAGTCCCAGACTAGTTGAATGGAAGCTATGGAAGGGCAACACAAACCTATTCAGCCAGATAAGAAGTCATATTTTGATTGGGTGGATGAAACATTTTCTCCACCCAATTTGTAAAATCATACCTTCTTTACATTTGATGATTTAGGTGACCTCAAACAAAATCTCACATGTTTCAAATCCTGATGTAGGTGGATGATTATCCCTTGACATCAAAAAGAGGCAACAAAGTTGAGGTATTTCTTACATAATAAAACAGGTCCAGCCTTTTTTTGGAATAATAGTCTTTTACTGGGACCTGTGTGAGGATGGGAAGACCTTCTTCTTCAATTCCATTGTCAATTCAGTTCTACACTGAGGAATACGATAATCTTCAACCTGACAAACTGCAATAAATTCACAAATTAGAGGGTGTCTGGCTTCATAAAAAGATGTAAGGGTTTTACCTACACACTCAATATCCCTCTACCATAATATAAAATTTTGTAACATTATCCTGAAAATATTAGGGATGATTTTCAAAGGAATTTGATTATAATGATGTGATAAGGTGGATTCTATGATTTTGGTGAAACGATCCAATTTTTAGAAGAGGACATCTTAGAGACTCAATCCAAAACTCATCTCATGCCTAAAACCCAGGGAAAAAGTCGATCCAAAGAAGAATTTGCGGATGTTCCTATCAATCCAGAAGCGGTGACATTCCAAATACCTAGGCAGGACAGAAACTTCCCAGAACCTCATTTCAAGAAGCGACAACCACATAATGTCCCATAGACAAAAGCGTAGGGAAATTGGGGTCGCCTGATATTTGGGGAATCGATGAACAAGGTATACTCATTCCAAAATGTAAAATTACTCTATTGTTTTTTCATTAATGGATAATAACTTGATCGCACTCTAGAAACCCAGGTGGCCTGAGGAAGTTAACCTCACTAACTGTCCAGATTACTACCCTTTACACCTAATGTTGGGTCATAATATCCATAATTACTACATCATAAAGGAAGTACTTCAATGCATGGTTGAATCAGGATAGGTGATGATAGATAACTCTCCATAGAAGTTGGGTTGCATAACAATAATTCAACCAGAACAAAAGGGTAATTATAAGAATATCTCAGCCATAGGTGAAAAAAATTTGAAAACTAGATGAATCAAAAGGTAGTTGATCTAGCCCACACCACTTTGAAAACATAGATGCACAGAACCATGATAGATCCACCACACAATGGGGAACATAAAATGTTCTTCTTAATGGTGGGTGTGAAATTTATAAGTAGAAATAAATAGAAGAGGAAGATTCATATATTCTTTTAATGCATTCCTTAACTTCCATCGATTTCTTCCCTACAACATCTTTGGAACAGGCACCATCCCACCAAACTGAACCCTCCATAGGCGAAGAGATCGTATTTGGTTCTATTAGCACAATACACTTTTCAAACCCTTTCTCTATCGACAAGTTTTCCACAGAGCATGAGTTCCCTACAGTATCTAAGAAACGAGAACATCCCCATCAAATAGAACCCTCATCATATGATGAAATAATATTTGGTTCTGTCAATATTTTACACACAACTAAACTTATCTTTGATGATGAGTTTTCCCTAGAGCATGAGTTACCTCAACCTATGCACAAGAATCATCCATCCAAATTAATATTTTTATTAAAACCATTTTTATAAAAATTATAAACCACAGTTCAAAAACATTCTATCACTATGTGCTGAAAGAGCTCACAAAATGGTTGAACAGAAGACTAATATTGTTTGACTCAGCTAATCTATAAAGTTCCCAATGCATATAACTATCATAGATATCTGAATTCTCTTTGATAATCTCTTCAAGGTGAGTAATCATCATTTTCATTGTCTCAATGAATTCTTCTAAGTTGATTTTACTCTGATTGAAGACTCGGGCCAGAATTCTATCTTATTTTTCTAACCACACTTCTTTCTCCTTTATGGAATCAACTTGAAACCTTCACTCATAAATCCTCTTTAGATCCTCTTCTAAGACATTGGTTCATATGTCTTTATTAAACCTATCTTACATAGAGTGTAGAATTAGTTTCAAGAACTCCCCATCCTTCTCTTCTATGTATCTCGGGTACCTATTTGTTTCTTCACTTTATCCCTTCTCTAGGGTTCAGATTTCTTCGTTTCTTCTCTTCTTGTTTGATCTAGTTACAATAGTTTTCATCAAGTGAGATTAATCCTTGCATACCTTTTCCTTTTTCCCATGATCCACTATAAATTTCCCTGAATCACTAATGCCTTTTATCCCCTTCTTCCAACAAGGGTTGTGAGGACCTTGTACTTCATGTCGGTCCATCCTATCCACTGAGGGTATACTATAAATTTCATCTCCTAACGTGTCAACCTCCTAATTAAATGGAGGTTCTTGACCTTCCATGACATCAAAGCGGTTCCCCAGATTTATCATCGTGTCTATTTTGAGGGACCTCAGCTTACATAGAGAATCCTCCTTACCTGCCTTTTTCTCTAGGCTAGATTTCTTCCCCCCAGACCTAGCCTTCATATGGGCACTGAGGGTGTTTGAGGCTAAGGGACTCAATACATTCACACTATCAATCTTCCATTTCCTATTGTGTGATTTTTCAATTTACAAGAAGGAATACCCCTACACCTATTATGATCCTCTGGATTTCTCATATTTATGGCCCCTAAACCGTGGCTTCTTATTAGTGTCATCCCAGCCTCTAATTTGAGTGCCACCGAGACTTTGGATCTCACTACCTATCGATCAGGACAAGAACTAGGTTCATCCATCACAATTGCCTTGGCTCCTCATCTGCACGGCCACGACCAACCCCATATCAGGAAGCACCATCCTTTGGTAAATAAATATGATATTATAAAATAGTTGGAAATAATCCCAGCCAAACTATCATGCCTCAATATACCACATCTTTGAAAATAACTTAGGAGGCACTTGTTGAAGCCCCTCCGGAGCCCACAAGAGTTTGTGATGGAAGTCACTACAGTCTAGGTCTATCGAGTGGAGACCATGGAATCATAATGTCGCATCACCATCTCATTAATTCATCAAGATCAAGAAGAGTCCCTTTGAGGACACATCAGACCCTTATATGTCTTAGGAGGACTTAATAACATCAACATCCAAAGGGCCTTGATTGATAATGGTTATGAGATGAGTCTTATCCCAGTCTGAAACCTACGATATTTGGGATATAAATAAGGGTATTTGTCTCCCAATAAGCTAAATTGTTTTATTATCATGAGAAAATACCTCTAGTAAAATTCATTTTCGAAGCCCAGTTCGGGGATCTCACATCGTACGTTGAGTTCATGGTCATCAAATAAGACATCACATATAATGTTCTAATTGGAAGGACTTGGATCCATATACACTTGGGCATACCATCAATATTCCATCAATGTATTAAGTACCACATAAATGGAAATTTCATCATACTGCATGATGACAACGCCCCATTCAAGACTTGTGGATCCACATATACTGAAGTAGATTCTACAAGAATGGAGGTAAGCAACCAATGTAGGATGATGATAAATAAGTTACATCTCCTAATGGATTAGGGACCTCCCTAGGAATCCCTAGATCATGATCGATGATGATTATGTGTTCCCCAAAATCATTTTAGACGTAGAAGATCTAATCTTAGAGGTCTGAGTCCCACCAATCCTTAGCGAAAATGTAAAAGAAAACACGTTCCAACATCGCTCTTCAAGGACTCAGATAGTAAGGGATGGTGTTGCCCCTTAAATTATCCCCCCTCACCCAAATATTGACAGAGAGGCCCCCAGGGTTCTATATTCACCTAAATATGTTTCCAAAAACTATGAAATGGAAGGGGATGGGGATAGTATTAGGAAGGCCCCTCCAACATTCGAGGAAGGGGTATCCATAACCATAGATGATATCCGGAAGATAAATCTTGTAGCAGAAGAAGATGAACGAGCTAGAATGATTTGTTCTTCCATGCCCCTCAGTGATAAAGAGATATACATTCAATTTCTAAACCTGCACTGATATGTGTTTTCCTAGAACTATATAGAAATGACTGGACTGATTCTAGATGTGGTAACACACCATCTCAAACTGTCCGATGAGAATAGAGGCTTCATGAAGGAATCCTAGAGGATGTACCCCTCTCATTCAACTAATGTAGAGTCATACGTCAAAAAATTGATCAAAGACATCTTTTTTGAGAATTGCAATACCAAAGATGGCTTGACAACAATATCTCTTACAAGAAGAATAATGTCCATATTAGGGTCTACATTGACATCAGATATATTAATATGCCTTGCATAAAGGAAAAATTCACATTTATAATTATATAACTCTTGATTGATACAACTTCTTGATTATAATCTGTTTCTTTCATGGAAGTGTACTTAAGGTTCATTCAAATTAAGATGGGCCTTGATGATAAAAAATCCACTACCTTTAGAGCTCCTCAAGGGATCTTCTTCTATCAGGTCATGCTATTTAGATTAAAGAATGATGGATCCACAAATAATTTTTCCATGAATCACATCTTTAATCCATTGTTGGGAAGGATATCCAAGTGTTATGTCCATTCCTTATACATTAAATCCTGACAACAATGTGATTATTTCACAGATTTACAGTCATTTATTGACAAGGTGAGAAAGCTTAGTCAAACATTGAATCTAATGAATTGTGATTTTGGGGAAACATCATGGAAGTTCCATGGATTTGTGTTATGCCTCTACATCAATGAGGTTGACCAAAAATATACTCATGGTATTCTAGAAATTTCACCCCTTGAAATCTAAAATAACTGAGGGGAATCCAAGGGAACATCACATATTTCTAGAGATTCATAGAAAACCTAGTTATCAAAGCTCTCCCCTCACCATTATAATAAATAAGGGATTATCCTACCTATATAAATATTAATATCAAAAATTCTTTCAAATTATCAATAAGTACTTGTTGTACCCACCAGTTTTGATGCTTCTGGTGTTTGGGGGGAAACTGATCTTATATGTGGTTGTAGTGTAATGGTCAATCAGCACCCTCCTCACAAAAAAACTAATGGGAGAAGAAAGAATATTCTCAATTACCTCATCCATAAAATTATAGGTACTTAGAATAGATATTTTTATGTAAAAAAGTATTGCCTTTCACTCATATTTGTAGTGAAAAAGATGAGGCATTACTTTCAACACCATAAATTCCACATGGTCTATCTTGTTAACCCACTCAAGTACATCATGGGATTCCCTATATTGACTGAGTGACTAACTTGATGGGTGGTAATTATACAGAAATATGACATTTAGTTAATATCACAGATGTTCTTGAAAGGGTAAGACATGGAAGATTTCTTCACAGAACATCCTTCCCTGAAAATTACACTGGAATACACCGAGCTCCTCAATGAAGAGGTATTTTTTTCCCATTTCACTACCCAAACATGGTAGAGGTAAATTGATGGTTCCTCTAGAATTTTTATCTATAAAATAATGGAAAACTCGATGCTCAGCCAGGTTGGTCCAGGGATTGTATTTTTCTGTCAATACAAATCAAATTTTCCCTACCCATTCACAAAATTCGAATGCTGGAAAAATAATGAGGATGAGTACAAATCCCTCATAAATAGATTTGGACTAGCCCTATAAATTCATATATCTTACATGAATATCAAATGGGGTTTGAAACTAGTGATAATGTAGATAAAAGGAGAATACGACATCAAAAAGGAGGAAACATATCCTATTATAGGCTATATTAGGGGATTTCTCGTAGAGTTCCCCTTTCATCAAACATTGCATTATATCCCCCAATAATAGAATTGTGGCACCGATGCAATGGATAATGTAGTTTCCATCCTGGCCAACCCTGATTAGAAGGAAGCAGCCTTCCATATTACACATTGAAGATTAGTTTCATCAATCATCGTATGTGATATTGAATAGATTAATGAGTTCTACACTACCACAGAGTTTTATGAGGGAATAACCACCCTTGGATGGATGGATATTATAAAAATATATTTCCCGAATGGGTCTATCCAGATAGATCATGAAAAAAGGGAATATATTCAGTTTTGGGTACCAAACATCACTCTGTAAGATGGTCCAAATGGCCAAATAGTCCTCTAAAAGTGAGGCTTTTATGGAGTTCTCCTCAGGTGAATTGTAGAAGGAGAGAGTCTTTCCATCATGGAAGAAGTCCATATAGGCTCCTATGATTCCCATCAATATTGAACCAGGCTTCACCACCAGATCCATAGGTTGGGATATTATTGGACAACTGTGATACCTAACTATGTGTAATTTTCCAAGAATTTCCATGCCTTCCAAATTCTTTCAAACTTCATCCATTAGCTCCCAAAATTTATACATGCAACTAAATATTCCTTTTCATTTTCCATTTGGGGGATGGATATTTTGGGGCCATATCCCCTAGCCACTACAAAGAAGTTCAAGTAAATAGTTACTGCTGCAAACAATTTTTCCAAATGGTCTACATAAATACCCCTCAAGGAAGTTGGGACGTAGAATGATAAAAACTTCATGAAGTCCCATATCATCACCAGGTTCAATGTTGTAATGACCCGGGTTTTTGGGTTCCATTACTTTATGAAAATATCGTGTTGGTTTTTCTGGTCTGGGAACCTCGGTGAAGTTTGGCGTAACGGTAGGCCTACCGGTAGACTCGGCCTACCGGTAGAAGTCCTACCAGTAGCTCGGTCTATCGGTAGCCACAGCCTACCAGTAGCTCTGTCTACCGATAGCTGCAGCTACCAGTGGCTCTGTCTACCGGTAGCTCGGTCTACTGGTAGCTGCAGCCTACCGCTAGCTCGGCCTACCAGTAGCTGCAACCTACTGGTAGCTCGGCCTACCAGTAGCTGCATCCTACCGGTAGCTCGGCCTACCAGTAGCTACAGCCTATCGATAGCTATCAACCGCCGGTAGCTCTCAGCTACCAGTGGCTCTGGCCTAACACACGGGCTAGTAGCGCTCCTTTTTGCGTGATTAAGGTTTTAAACCCTATTTTGACTCCTTTAAGCATTTTTTTAAGACCTGTAATGCCAGTAAATGTTTTAATTAATTATTAATTAATAAACCTGGTGTGTGCATCGGTTTAAACCACCTGACCCCTTTAATGACGTGTGGGGCCGCGTGGTCAACCCACGACCCCCGCTCCTTACGTAGTTTGGCGTTCTTTTCTCAACTGTCTGCGCCTCTTATAAATTAAGGGTTAGCCGTGGTGTATTCTTTTATCGATCACCCTGTGCTAAAGAGTACCCTTCGTCTAGATGAGCATCTTTTCGTTTAGACGAGCCGCATTGCTATCCGTGAAGTTCTTCCCCCATCTTTAGTGTAGATCGTTGATCTAACAAGTAGGGAATTTCTCCTTCGCCTCTCTCTTTTGTGTATCATGTGGGGTGTGTGTGCTTTTGATTCTATTGAATTGGATAAACCAGACCTAAGTAAAGATAATGAACGGATTCTATAAAGAAATAAGAGGGGTTGTGATCGTTGATGTTGTTTTATGTTATGATCATCTTTCTGAATTGTGCGGGCTTTCTCCTACTGAGAATCATGGCCGTTTGTGGTCTTTCTCTGTGCATTAATAAACCCCTGGGGATGTTTTAAATGACTTTTTTGTGGTTGTGAACTCTTGCTGTGAAAAGTGAAATTGGTTAATCACGTACACCTGGCTAAATAAATTGAAAGCACCAGGATCAACCCTTTTGTGATAACCCCCAGTTAAAGCACATGAAATTGAAATCATGGAGCGTGTAAAATCTTTTAAATTTGAAAATACCTGCATGGGTTTGCCTTGCTTTGTGGTAGTGGTTTGATTGTCCTTCTCTTAAGGGCCGATTTCTGGAGATGTGTGAGGGGATGGGATCCCCTGTTTTTATACTCTTGGTGGTTGTGAAATTGGGGATGGGATCCCCTTTGTTATGATTTCAGTGGTTGTGGGTTTTAAGACTGGGTGGTTACCTTGTTTATATCACGAATTGGGGTGGTATCCTCTATTGATGAGAAATGTTTTTGGGGGGACACAGGGTATTGTCTCAAGGGTTTCTTTGGTTCTAGTACTTCGAGGGATCTCACTTATCCTCTTGTTGTTGTAACATTACAAGAGAACCGGGTGTGAATGTTTAAATTGGTGTTTGGATGGATTATTTCCTTGGTTATGATTATGGTGTTAGTTGCCCAAGTATGTGAATGAACTTATTTAAACATTATTACTAAACATGAAAACAAGAATGGGACAAACGAGTTTTGTTGGCGAGATCCGTGACTCGGACTTGAGTGATGTTGTGATCTATAGGCTGTCTGAAGAAAAACCTAAGTTTGGGTGAGTGCTTGTTACCAATGTATATACTTGTAGTTTTTTGTTTCTTATTCGCGTCCCCACCCATGTTGAGCACATAGTGCCGAACACCCCCATTTCATGGGGGAGGGTGTTTTTCCCAACACTATTCTTAGTGGCTGGTTATTATCTCCTTTTCTATTCTCTTTCCCGGATAGCCCAAGTATCTTCGAGAAGGTTGTGATGGTCTGAAGTCCATTATTATCCCAAGAACCTTCAGGCAGGGTAGTGTGGTGGCTGGCCAGGTGTGTGTGGCAGGTGGTTTCCCAAGTGTCTTCGGGATGAGGCTCAGGTGTCTTCGGGCATGGCAGTGGATCTTTTAGCCCAGGTGTATTCGGGCATGGTGGTGGTTGTTCTGGACTAGGGTTTTGCAGGCATGGTTACGTGTGACTGTGGCCCAGGTGTTTGCAGGTAGGATTCAGCAGTGGGACTGCGTGTGGTTGTGGCCCAGGTGTGTGTGGGCGGGTGTGGCAGTGGGACTGCGGTGAGAATAGCGGGATTGGTTCGATGCGTATGATGTCTCAATAACCAGTGGGAAAGTGGCGCGGGGTACCCAAACATCGATTTTCTCTTATTATATATATTACCTGACATGCGTTATTTAGTGAGTGTAGCTGATGAGTGGGATGGGTGAACTCTTTGATAGTGTTGGTTTTCTGCTTCTCACGGAACTTTAGTAAGTTCCCCCACTTGTGCACGAGAGTCTTTGTTTTTCCCTACTGAGTGTACTTGTATGCTCACCCTACGTATATAAAACTACTTTCAACTTTCTAGGAGGACTTCGGGGATCGCGCAGGACCATACTAGCTCAGACCTTTGGGGCAGTTGTTGTTGTTGTTTTTCTTCCTTTGGTACTTACCTTTGTAGTTACCTTTTATACTTTGTGGCTTTTACTTTTGGAACATGCGTGTGGGAATGGTTTACTTTTGGCTTTACTTTTCTTTTACCTTGGTGTTGTTGGGATTCATCTTCTTATCTCCTAATCCTATAAAACAAAAAGGGTTAATGCCTTCCATTTGTGTGTAATTTCTATACCGCTGGTGCTAGTCGCCACTCCGGGACCTATTGAAGGCGGGTCTCGGGGGTCATTATATCTCTTTAAACTTAAATAAGGAAGGGCCTGACAATCTCCTGACCCTTCCATCCTTTTGGTGAAGGCGGGTCATGATAAAATGGTATTAGAGGTGATGGTTGAGAGATAGGATGGAGTCTGGAGTTACGCACAGTGAGGATTACATGGGATGGTAAGGCAACAGTGTTGGGTGACCTTGGTGCGTGAATTAGGCCAGGGAAGACCGGATATAACACGAGATTTTAGGGCCCCCCATGATCCGATGCAAGGACTCTGGACTTACCGAACGACCAAGTAAGGCCACGCTGATTGTAGGGTAGATACCCTAGGGAAGGTACATGCATCATAATGACTTGTGTTCTCGTGTTTCTGGGATGTCCTGCGAATTAAGAATAAATTAAAATTTTAAGAAGTTTTAAGAACGATTTTTTGCACTACTTGGGCTTAGGAATTCATTGTTTACCTTGAAGCTATGGCACCTGGAAGGTGACCACGTGTGGTATAGGAGATCGAGGCCCCAGAGACTACTTTGGCCAATCGGCAGAGAGCTGATCGAGAGGAGGAGGATGACCAGTGGCAGAAGACTCTTCGGGCCTTCCAGCGGCAGACCCTCGAGAAGTATGAGGGCAGCACCTCTGACATTAAGGCGGAAGGCTGTCTAGAGGAGATAGTGATAGATTTCGGCCTGATTCAGGCCCCGACCGAGTACTGGGTTCCTCTATCCATCAGCCATATGCGGGGAGCAGCGCGTCAGTGGTGGACGCTTTACCTGGGGGAGATGAGAGAGGCTGAGGTGGCATGGGTGGATTTCGAGAGGGAGTTTCGGGCGGAATTCCTCTCCTCGACGATGAAGGAGGAAAAGAGACAGGAGATACTCTCCCTCCAACAGGGGAGTATGTAAGTAAGGGAGTAAGGAATAAAGTTCAAGGACCTCCTACATTTTGCTCCGGACCTCTTTCCGGATGAGGAGTCTCAGGCAAGAATTTTAGAGGAAGCACTCTGACCCTCCCTCCAGTATATTGTTACCCCCTTTACCCCGCCGACGTACTTGGAGGTCCAGAAGAAGGCCAAAGTGGTGGAGAGGATGCACGCTCTAGGAGGTGTGTCACGAGAGGGGATTCAGCTGGGATCATCAAAGGGGAAGGCCGTCAGCACCAGGCCTCCAGCATCAGGACCCTCCAGGTTCCGACCCACATGGAGCAGGCTGCAGCAGTTTCAGTTTCGATCTTTCAGTCCTCGCCCTTTTCCTTCGGGCCCAGGACCGAGATGCTTCGTCTGTGGGGGACATGGACATCTCTGGAGTCAGTGCCTAGACCGGGTACAGTACAGCGGTGGCGGAAAACCCCAGCACCCACCCCAGTAGCAGCTTCCAGCCAGGCCTTTCCAGCAGCAGCAGTAGCAGGGAATGCGAGCTCCCGCTCCTCCGAGGATAGTCGTAGGAGGAGGGGGCCGACCTCAGGGCACTCCTCAGGGACCTCGACCGGGGCATGGTCGGCGAGGTGGCCGATAGATGAGGGGAAGAGGATCCGGGCATCGACAGCTACATGTTGCGGAGGCAGCAGTTCCAGTAGGGCCGGAGGTTGTTTGAGGTACGATCAGTTTGTTTAGCACTCTTGCTTATGCCTTGTTCGATACCGGAGCTTCTCACAGCCTTGTTGCACCCAATCTAGCACATGCCTTGGGTCTAAATATCGAGATACTTCTATTGCCCCTGGTGTTGATCACTCCAGTCGAAGTTCAGACCGACTTATTGTTTGTTTGTCGAGGATGTAGACTGATGATAGGGCCACATTAGTCGGTTAGGGATCTTCTTGTGCTACAGATATATCCATACGATGTCATCCTAGGCATCGACTGGATATTCTCTGTGTGTACCGTCATCGACTATTTCCAAGGAAGGGTCATGTTCTTAGACATGGGCGGCTGGCGTGTTACCTTCACCGGCGAGGAGAGCAGTCAGAAGGGCAGCCAGCGAGCAGAACCCCTCCTTTCCTTGTTAGCCGAACTGTCAGTAGAGTTAGTAGATGCTGAGATGGTGGAGGTTCCAGAGGTTATCCATGAATTTATGGACATATTTCCTGATGAGGTAACGACTCTACCCCCTCGACAGGATATCGAGTTCGGGATAGACCTGTAGCCCGGCGCTCATCCGATCTCAATGGCTCCTTACAGGACGGCACCATCAGAGCTACGGGTGTTGCAGATCCAGATTGATGATCTAATGAATAGGGGTTATGTTCAGCCGAGTGCATCACTGTGGGGTTCTCCAGTCTTGTTCTCCAAGAAGGCAGACGGTGGTCTCAGGTTGTGCATAGACTACAGGAGTCTGAATCAGGTGACAATCAAGAATCGCTACCATCTTCCAAGGAAAGACGATCTTTTCGACCAGCTGAAAGGGGCAGGATGGTTCTTGAACATCGACCTGTGGTCTGGGTACCACTAGCTGAGAGTGAAGGAGGGAGAAATCCCAAATACGGCGTTCAGATGAAGATATGGACACTTCGAGTTCGTGGTTATGTCCTTCGGCATTACGAACACCCCGGTTGTGTTCATGGGGCTTATGAACTTCATCTTCCAGGAGTACCTAGATTGGTTCCTAGTTTTGTTCATTGACGATATCCTGGTCTACTCAAGATCATAGGAGGACCATGCAGAGCACCTGTGGACGTTTCTGGAGGTCCTCCGACATCATCATCTCTATGGGAAGTTGTCAAAATGAAAGTTCTGGACACGTGAAGCGCACTTCCTCGGGAACGTGGTGTCCGAGAAGGGGGTAGCGATGGACCCGTCAAAGGTGCAGGCAGTTATTTCTTGGGAAACACCCAACAATGTAACAAAGGTCTATAGTTTCCTCAGGCTGGCAGGTTAAAATTGGAGGTTTTTACCCAACTTCTCCCAAGTTACAGCCCCTTTGACAGCCCTGACCAAGAAAGACCAGGTTTTCATGTGGAGTGAGCAGTGCGAGTAAGCCTTTAGCTATCTAAAGGAGAAGTTGGTTAGTTCCCCAGTGCTGAGATTACCAGAAGAAGGGGCGGCGTATGAGGTGTTCTATGATGCTTCAGGATAGGGCCTGGGATGTGTGTTGATTCAGCAATAAGGGGTGATCTCTTATGGGTCCAGGAAGTTACGCCCTCATGAGCGTAATTACGCCACCCATGACCTGGAGCTTGCAGTGGTCATTTTTGCACTAAAGTTATGGAGGCACTACCTCATCGGAGAACGCTTTTTGGTCTTCACAGATCACAAAATATTGAGGTATATCTTCTCCCAGCGGGACCTAAACTTTCGACAGCGGAGATGGGTGGAGTTCCTTTATGATTACGACTTCGAGATCTCTTATACTAAGGGAAAGGGAAATATAGTGGTTGATGCCTTGAGCAGGAGGATGCAGAAGGATGCGGTCCGAGAGTCGGCGGATGCCTGGAAGGCAATGGAGGAGTTGGCTTCCTTACACCTGGATGCGAGGATGGATGGTGGTAGAGGTTGCCTATATCAGATGGCAGTGTAGTCGTCTCTGTTGCATCAAGTGGAGGAGTCTTAGTGGGGAGACCCATAGTGCAAAGTTATGTGTGACCGATTTGACCAGGGCAATGCTCTCAAAGGATGGATAGAGGATGGTCAGAACCGAATTCTTTTCCAGGGAAGGTTGTTTGTTACAGGAGTAATGTTCGGAAAGGTTCTCAGTGAGTTCCACAACTCACCCCTGGCGGTACACCCAGGAGTTTAAAAGATGTACCAGGGACTGAAGAGACAGATTTGGTGGCCCGGAGTGAAGCGAGCAGTGGCAGATTTTGTGGCCAAGTGCTTAGTGTGTCAGCAAGTGAAGGATGAACACTGATTTCCAGGCGGCCTACTGCAGTCTCTAGATTTCCCCGAGTGGAAGTGGGATGACATCTCGATGGATTTCGTCACGGGACTACCTAAGGTCCAAGGGGGATATGACGCCATCTGGGTGGTAGTGGACAGGTTGACGAAATCGGATCACTTTCTGGCTATCAAGGAGTCGAGTTCAGTGGATGCTTTGGCACGAAAGTATATGGATGAGGTGGTGCGTTTGCATGGGATTCTGAGGTCTATAGTCTCAGATAGGGATGTATGGTTTACTTCACGAGTCTGGAAAGGATTGCAGCATGCTTTTGGCACCCAGCTGCATCTTAGCACTGCTTTCCATCCCTAGACAGATGAATAGACAGAGCGCACCATCCAGACCTTGGAGGATATGATGCGGGCATGTGTTCTGGACTCAGGAGGATCATGGGTGTCACACTTGCCCCTAGGAGATTTCGCCTACAACAATAACTATCACTCTACCATCGGTATGGCCCCGTTTGAAGATTTTTACAAGAGGCTATGTCGTTCACCTGTGTGTTGGACCGAAGTAGGAGAGGCATGCATCCTTGGCCCAGGAGTGGTGCAGAGCACGACATAGAAGGTTCATCTCATATGGGAAAGGATGAAGGCGGCCCAGGACTGATAGAAGTCGCATGATAATACCAGGAGAAGGCCCTTGTAGTTTGAGGTTGGAGACCACGTGTTCTTGAAGGTCTCCCCTTAGCATGGGAAGTGGAGGTTCGGCAAGGGGAGTATGCTTTCTCCCAGGTTCATCGGGCCCTTCGAAGTGTTACGGCGGGTCGGCGAAGTGGATTATCATCTAGCATTACCACCGCCACTACTGAGGATACATGATTTCTTCCATGTGTCCCAGATCTGTCGGTATCTGCACGACGATTCACAAATCCATGATTGGGGTGAGATGGACATCGAGGACGACATGACGTTTGTGGAGAGACCAGTGATGATCGAGGATCGCAAGGAGAAGGTTCTTCGTGGGTGAACCATTCCCTTGGTTCGTGTGTTGTGGAGTCATGGTGGGCTTGAGGAGAGTATGTGGGAGAGAGAAGCACAGATGTGTGCCCAGTACCCATAGTTTTTTTGAGTTTTTTCTTTGTTGTACCTGTTGTGGTAGAACGTTTTGTCTTATTGGATATGAAATGTACTGGTTTTATTTCCTCTGAATGTGTGTGAAAAGCCCTAGCTATGGGGGAGGAGAGAACCCGACCCCTAATTAGGATGCATTAAGTTGGATGCGATTAAACCCGTGTGGGAGAGTCAGTACCGCCCAAAGTGGATAATATCTTGACATGGGGAAGGAGACTCCCCAACCCACATGCCTGGGCAGTTTGGCATGGTATGTTGGAAGTGTTTTTAGTTAGCATGGGTTCACTCCTAAGAGGTATCTTTTGAGGTGGTTGTTCGGACCCTCTCTTTCCTTCTGGATTGTTTTGATTCTCGAGGACTAGAATCGTTTAAGGGGTATCTGATGTAAGACCCAGGTTTTTGGGGTCCATTACTTTGTGAAAATCTCGTTTTGGGTTTTTTGGTCTGGGAACCTCGGTGAAGTTTGGCGTAATGGTAGGCCTACCGGTATCCTTAGCTTATCGGTGGCTCTGTCTACCGGTAGCTCGGTCTACCGGTAGCTGCAGCCTTCAGGTAGCTCGGTCTACCGGTAGCTGCAGCCTATCGGTAGCTCGGCCTACTGGTAGCTGCAGCCTATTGGTATCTCGGCCTACCGGTGGCTGCAGCCTACTGGTAGCTCAGCTACCAATAGTTGTCAACCGCCGGTAGATCTCAGCTACCGGTGGCTCTGGCCTACCACAGGGGCCAGTAGCGCTCCTTTTTGCGCGATTAGGGTTTTAAACCCTATTGTGACTTCTTTAAGCATGTTTTTAATCCCAGTAATGCCAGTAAATGTTTCAATTAATTATTAATGAATAAACCTTGTGTGTACGTCAGTTTAAACCACCTGACCCCTTTAATGACGTGTGGGGTCGCATGGTCAACCCACGACCCCCGCTCTTTACGCGGTTTGGCGTTCTTTTCTCAACCGTCTGCACCTCTTATAAACTAACAGTTAGTCGTGGTTTATTCTTTTCTCAATCACCATGTGCTAAAGAGTACCCTTCATCCAGATGAGCAGCTTTTCATTTAGATGAGCTGCATCTCTATCCGTGAAGTTTCTCCCCCGGCTTCAGCGTAGATTGTTGATCTAACAAGTAGGGAATTTCTCCTTCGCCTCTATCTTTTGTGTATCATGCGGGGTGGGAGGGATTTTGATTCTGTAGAATTGGATAAAACAGACCTAAATAAAGATAATGAACGGATTTTATAAAGAAAGAAGGGGGGTTTTCATTGTTGATGTTGTTTTATGTTATGATCATATTTATGAATTTTGTGGGCTTACACCTACTAAAAATCATGGCCATTGGTGGTCTTTCTCTGTTCACTAATGAACCCCTAGGGATGTTTTAAATGGCTTGTTTGTGGTTGTGAACACCTGCTGTGTAAAGGGAAATTAGTTAATCACGTACACCCGGATAAGTAAATTGAAAGAACCAGGATCAACCCTTCTGTGATAACCCCCGGTTAAAGCACACGAAATTGAAATCATGGAGCGTGTAAAATATTTTAAATCTGAAAATACCTACATGGGTTTGCCTCGCTTGGTGGTAGTGGTTTGATTGTCCTTCTCTTACGGGCCGATTGCTAGAGTTGTGGGAGGGGATGGGATCCCTTGTTTTTATACTCTCGGTGGTTGTGAAATTGGGGATGGGATCCCCTGTGTTATTCTTTCAGTGGTTGTGGGTTTTAAGACCGGGTGGTTACCTTTTTTATATCACAAATTGGGGTGGGATCCTCTGTTGATGAGAAACTTTTTTTGGGGGACACGGGGTAGTGTCTCGAGGGTTTCTTTGGTTCTAGTACTTCGAGGGATCTCACTTATCCACTTGTTGTTGTAACATTACGAGTGAACCAGGTTTGAATGTTTAAATTGGCGTTTGGTTGGATTCTTTACTTGGTTATGCTTATGGTGTTAGTTTCCCAAGTAGGTGCATGAACTTATTTAAACATTATTACTGAACATGAAAACAAGAATGGGACAAAAGAGTTTTGTTGGCGAGAGTCGTCACTTGGACTTGAGTGATGTTGTGATCTGTAGGTTGTCTGAAGAAAAACCTAACTTTGGGTGAGTTCTTGTTACCTATGTATATACTTGTAGTTTTGTGTTTCTTATTCGTGCCCCACCCATGTCGATCACTTAGTGCCGAACACCCCCATTTCATGGGGGAGGGTGTTTTTTCCAACACTATTCTTAGTGGTTGGTTATTAGCTCTTTTTCTGCTCCGTTTCCCAGATATCCCAAGTATCTTAGGGTAGGCTGCGACGACCTGAGTTCCGTTATTAGCCCAAGAACCTTTGGTCGGGGTAGTGTGGTGGCTGGGCAGGTGTGTGCAGCATGTGGTTTCCCAAGTGTCTTCGGGATGAGGCCCAGGTATCTTTGGGCGTGGTGGTGGTTGTTCTGACATAGGTGTTTGCAGGAGCGGTTACATGTGATTGTGGCCCAGGTGTTTGCGGGCGGGATTCGGCAGTGGGACTGCGTGCGGTTGTGGCCCAGGTGTGTACGGGCGGGTGTGGCAGTGGGACTGTGGTGAGAATGGCGGAATTGGTTCGATGCGTAGGATGTCTCATTAACTAGTGGGAAAGTGGCGTGGGGTACCCAAACATCGATGTGATTTTATTATATATATTACTTGACTTGCGTTATTTGGTAAGTGTAGCCGGTGAGTGGGATGGGTGAACTCCTTGATAGTGTTGGTTGTCTGTTTCTCACAGAACTTTAGTACATTCCCCAGTTGTGCACGAGAGTCTTTGGTTCTCCCTACTGAGTGTATTTGTATGCTCACCCTACGTATATAAAACTTCTTTCAGGTTTCCAGGAGGACTTTGGGGATCGTGCAGGACCATACTAGCTCGGACATTTGGGGTAGTTGCAGTTGCTGTTTTTCTTCCTTTGGTACTTACCTTTGTAGTCACCTTTTGTACTTTGTGGCTATTACTTTTGGAACATGCATGTGGGAATGGTTTAATTTTGGCCTTACTTTTCTTTTACCTTGGTGTTGTTGGGATTCATCTTCTTATCTCCTGATACTATAAAACAAAAAGGGGTAATGCCTTCCATTTGTGTGTAATTTCTATACCCCTGGTGCTAGTTGCCACTCTGGGACATATTGAAGGAAGGTCTCGGGGGTCATTATATCTCCTTCAACTTAAACAAGGAAGGGCCTGGCAATCTTCTGACCCTTCCCTCCTTTTGGTGAAGGTGGGTCGTGACAAATGTCCCATAGACAATATTGACAGACAGAGTCCCCAACATCTATTCTAAAATTTTGAATAAGAATTACCAAGAGTACAACATCGAGTCCTGTCACTCATCCAGCTACTATGCAGCGGAAAATGGACATATACAGTACTTTAATAAGACACTTTTGAATATAATCTGTAAAATGGTGAACTCGGATATGATGTCCTGGCTAGACATTATCCTCCATGATTTATGGGAATACCATACTTCCACACGCATTTATATACAAGAAACACCATACTCATTAGTATATTGTACCGAGGAAGTGTTAACCTTAGATTTCCAACTTACCTCAATCCAAATAGCTATTTGTTTGATAGATTTCCGACAATGAACAATCACAAAAGTTGCTAGATGAGTTGGAATAGTTGGATGAAAAGAGGTTGTACACACTACACAACCTTGAGATTAACCATAATCGTATTGCATGGGACATTAATGAAAAGGTTCTCCTCCATTCATTACATTAAGGAGAAATGGAGATGGATCTCATAACCCCAAAGATAACGAGAAATAATCCTAAGAAATTGGATCCCAAGAGGGAAGAACCTTACATCATACAGAGGTCTATCACAATGGAGCCTATTCGCTGGCCACCATGGATGGGGAGCATATCACACCACCCACCATTGAGAGATTTACCAAGAAATGCATTTCATAGCTATCAGCAATAGGGAATCCACATCAGTGTAAGTCCCATCTTTCATCCTCACTGCATGACATTAAAATGCATCTAATATCCTGTCCCTGTAGAAAGATGTTAAATGAGCGACATCTCTTGTCCTGACCTCCTAACATTAATCTATGTGGAGATCTTTTTTGCCGCAAGATGTTCAACTGAACAGATCTTATATAACTTTGTATGGATTTTTTCCTATCATCGCATGATACATAGTGTTTCCTAAAAATGTATCCTTGGGCCCATCCACAAGATCATTTTTTCTTTTACACTGGGTGATCCAATGTCCTTACTTCATGATGTATAACTGCACAAATCTAGAGTTTCCCTCTTAACAATAGTTGACCCAATGTGCTTAGCACATGATATAAAACCACATGAATCCATGATTTCCATATCCATTCATGTCGATTCACCTATGTTTTTGCTACTTGACTTTAAACTATATGGTTCTTTAATAACTACGTATGGCTTGGTTCTCATTTTTAATGAGATGTGTAGGGAAATATTGATCCTATATCTTGCTCCAGCCAACACATGATAAAAAATTCCCTAGTTGTACCCCCATTTTGTCTCTATATTGTATGGAGACTCATGTCATTCCTTGTTTATCACACTGAACATAGCTCATGTGAGCTTAGGAATTTGAAATAGTTAATTACACTCATAATTATGGAATAAAGACAAATAACATGTCCATTATGTTCCAAATTGAAAGAAATTAATAAGAATACCATGATTCCTCACCACATGAAATTAAACTGCATGGTCGATGTACTTGCTACATGACATTAAACTACATGGTTCTCTAAGGACTATGTGTGGCATGATGTTCATCCTCTTGAGATGCATAGTGATTCCCAGACTTCTACTCTTGGGACCAACCGCATTGTTACCACTAACCCACGTAGGTCTGCCTTCATCCTCGCTGTATGACGTTAAACTACATGGAATGTGAAGAACTATGTGTGGAATTATTCTCATCCTCATGAGATACATAGTGATTCCTAGATCTCTAATCTTGGGCCCATCTGCAATAGTCAATGGAAATAATGCCCAGCTCTGTGTATGGGTCCAACCTGCATTGAGTATTTCTCATACAATAACAATGTCTGGATTTATTCTCAACTATGTGAGATATGTAGTGATGCACAAGACATCATATTTGGGATCAGCCACAACATTTATTTATTATCATTTCAGTTCCCACATCTATACCACACGATGTTAAACAACATGGAAGTACATCCTTACCGCATGATGTTATACTGCATGAATATACTTCCTTGTCACATGATGTTAAATAGAAAACAATGTACATCCTCATAAAATTATGATAAACTGGATGGAAGTAAATCCTTATCACATGATGTTAAACTTCATGAAAGTAAGTCCTTACCGCATCATGTTAAACTGCAATGAAGTACATTTTTAAAGCATGATGATAAAATGAAAGTAAAATTTCCTTACCATGTGACAATAAACTGCATGGAATTACATCCCCAATACATGAAAATAAACTATTTAGAATGTCTCCCATTTTCATTCCAGATGAATAGACCACAATAGACTTACCTCAGTCAAATACAATACGGTGTTCTCCCACCCACTTTCAACAGCACCTCAAATCCATATAACGCAATTAATGTCTTCAGCATCTCAGGTTTCCATAACCTTCCATGACCCTTGGAAAGGATATCTGGCTTCAATGGCCCTTTTTCTGACTATGAAAACAAGCCCATGGATCATGTATATTCTGTTATGGATATCAACCAAAAGTGTCACTCTAAAAATGTACATTATAATTCCCAATATCCCTAACACCATTGTGGAATCACTCAATACCTCAGTGTTTCTGAAAAAATACAAGTATGAGTCTCCCATGTCATTTCACATGATCTGAGAAACTTGATCCATGACTTACAACATTTACACCACCAATTCAGTGGGATGTTTGAGTACTCTTGACCCTATATATCCTAATTAGTCTCATGCGTATCACCCTCTATATTAGTTCCATGTGAGTCATGACCCAAAACTATCTATGATTTGGCCAAAGATGTACGCCCTCAATCTCTATCACACAATGGTCCAAATTGAAAGTCCTTAAACTACTAATGATTGAGACACAAGACTTGTTAGGATGAAAACCTACAAAGGGAAACCGATGAAAAATTCAATTCATTTCCAACTAAACTCCTCATTCTCATATTATAGGAAAAAAACTAGGGTGAAAAAATATATTTTATAAATCTCATAGGGTCTATTTTGTAGCCTTAGTAAAATAAAAATGGTCCTGGAAAATGTTAGATCAGTGTTTTCCATGTCTCCTCGCATTGAGAATATGTTCGTTAGTAGGTGGTACAACTTTTAGGGTACTTGATCCCTCCTTGTATTTTACACCTTCTAAAGATCACATTTCACGAGTTGGGGTGTGTCAAATCACCATAATATTCCATGGAACATGGAAAGGACATTCAACTTCAATAACATTTTCATGAATATGCATACATACCCATGGCTCCGGTATATGCACCTATGACCGTCAGCCAGATGTGTAACTATGGAAAAAGGACCTTACAATCCTTATGAGACCTTACAACATCATAGAAGCACTCAACACCTTGGTGTGTCTAAACCATTCCATGTATGACGATCCCATATCATTATCCTGACTTGTGCACTCTAGGTCATGATTTACTATCCCCACACCAAACAATCCACGTAGATTTGATATCATCAACATTACATCACTATGTTTTGTACCCATTCTCATTTTCAAAATGTGTCACTACATTCTCAGTCCTTTTATTTCCCACACCGTGTTATTTGAATCCATATTCTTGTAGGGATCAAGCTTCAAAATTGGAGATAAATTTCCATATGGGGATAAAACCCTTCCTGTATAGCCACATTTCTATACCCAAATTCATCATCTCAATTTTTCATTCTTTAAAAACAATTTTTATCCCTCAGAGAGAAGTGGAGATCATATTTCACTTGGCTGGATACCAATGCGTAATGGACTTAACCCACAAACTAAAGGAATCTCCTCCATTCAAGAAAGGAACATCAACCCTTGTGAGGTTTTCCAACACCACGAGAGAACCTGGTATTTTTGAATATCATGGGACATACCTGGCATGTCTACATCATACCATATCCACAGACTCAAACATTCTGGTTATGTTTACATCATCCATACTCCAACTACCCATGTGAGCCTAGTATCCCTTGAATTTTATTGTCCATGATATTACCTACATAAATATTCCTTATCCCTTAGAATGTATACCCAGCTTTAAGAAGACCTTCATAGGTCTATGCATACATGCCCATGGCTTCTACATGTGTTCCTAGGGCCATCAACCAGATGCGTCACTCTGCAAAATGGTGTTCTGATCCCCATGAGACTCATTAACACCATGGATGAACCTAGAAACTCATACTATATTATTTTATTTCTAGAATTTCGAAAACAAATCCCATGATCATACAGAATGATTGAACTAAAAGACCCTAAACTAATGTAGAAGAAGTTCTGAGCTAAAAGACTCTAAACTAAAGAACCATTAGTTCAATGCTAAAAGAACCTAAATTAATGCAATAGAATGTCCAACAAAAAAGACCATAAACTAATGTAAATTAAGTTACATGAGAAAAGATGATAAACTAAAGTAGTAGAAGGTCATGGCTAAAACACCCTAAACCAAATAAATACAAGGTTCAAGCTAAGAGACTCCATACAAAAGTAAAAGAATGTCTGAGCTAAATGACCCTAAACTAAAGCAGAAAAAGGTCCGACCTAGAATACCCTAAATTAAATAAATAGAAGGTTCAATATAAAAGTCCATAAACGGAAGTAGTAGAAGTTCTGAGATAAAATACCTTAAACTAAACCAACAGAAGGTCCAAGCAAAGGGACCCTAACCTAAAGCACACCGTCAATTCAACCTGTAGGAATTATTAGGCTCCTCATATGGCCTTATAAAATCAATCTAGGCTCACAAATCCTATCGGATTTTGGAAATAACAGATCACTCACTCTTCATGATACATATTCGGCCCACTGGTCCCTCTGTAGATCAGGTGATCTCTAGATAGATGGAACAGATCACCAACACAAAATCTCATGTGGGTGGGAATTCATGAGAATCTCTGAAAGGGAATCTGTTATAAGACCAACATTCAATTCAATACATTCATGTTAGCAAGGTATAGGTATCTTTTTTGATTAATATAATATTAGATCAATGAGTATTCATGCACATCATGAGGAAAAGGAAACAAGTGTCAAATAATGTTTAGTAAGCCTATTCAGTGATACCATATACTAGAAGGGATATCCTCATGTCGGTACTTCTCCTATTAATATACGATCCAAAATGTGATTTCAAAATCTTCCCCCATTATAGAATCTTCTGGGAAGATTATTTACGATCAAAAAGTTATTGCTCTAATATGGCCACAGATTGGTGTAGTTGATTGACAAGTTCAATCTCCGCCTACACAGCACGTTACAAATCATCCGCTTCGGCAACATCATCACATCTAGAATCCTCTTCCTTGTCCTAGAGTTCTTGATACTCCAACATGGTCATTACCAATATATAGAACACGTACTGAAACCAGTATTGGTTTGTCTGAATATGGTTGATTTCAGACTAAAGATGACTAACTTCAGACCATTGATGATCATTTTGAATCTTTCTAGCATTAATGGAATACTGATGAGTAGAATCCTACATCACACACTATGAAGATTCATTTAAAGCTCCACTCTAATAATTCTTCACTAAAGAGGATGCCTCAGTGGATACTGGCCTCATCATAAGGACTCTTTTCTATTCTCACACAATGATCACCTCCTTTACCCCAAAATGAAGGGAGGAATAGTAAAAACCTTTATAACCAAGGGCGGGGAACATGAACTGAAATGACCCAATTGATCTTTCAACTCACCCAATGAGGTTTTTGACACTAAATTCTAGATCTACATACACATATTGTCTTTCAATAATTTATAATGTGTTGAATACTTGAGGCCTTTGTCCAGGTTTAACCTGGGGATGGGACCATGTTCTGTAAGAAGATCACTTAGGGATAGGGTTGTTCCCATGGTCATCGATAATGTGGGGAGAGAACCAGCCACAACATTGGTAGACCAAATCTGAGGAACTCCCAATGGGGGAGGAACCAAGGCCTCTGAACATTGAGGCGAGGGAAGTATAGTGAGGGGTGGTCGGTGGAATGAATTACTTTATGCCCTATATATATAGAATTTTTGAGAATACCAAACATATCCCATTAGAGAAAATGTCACTAGGTAGACCTAAATTCACCTGAAGCACCGGTTTGTGACACCATCATGGACTCTGGAAGACATTTTATTTCTCCAGAACCAAGTCCTCATCCCCTTGGATGTTGCTCCTAGGGGGGTTATTTATTGACAGCCGTAAAATGAGCATCATAAAATTCACAAAGTAAAAAACACCTAATTATGTGTATTACCTTCCCCATTAAAGAAAATTAATTAGATGATGGATGATAATCTTTTATTGCATGATCCACTAAGGGAATCACGATCACGTGATCATTTCAAGGTCACACAATTTATACATGTATAGCATATAACTTTTATAAAGTACTGTGGAGACCCCTATAATGAAGCTTCATGCCCTGGTGAAATCCCTTCGATCATCCAAGGTCCATGGTGGAAACCTTATAAGTGCCCCCTGACCGCACAGTTTTTCATTTTCATGTTCCAGACAAACCATCATAAATACTTAAAAAATAATAGGTTATGATACCCAATGGTAGAGACCCCTAGTGGTCTTGAATATCATGTTCCATATCACAGATGGGAAGGATATGTTTCATTGATAATATCCCAAAAATATAATTAGACCCCTAAACTGTGTATGAGAAAAAAAAGAGATAAAATGGAGGAATTGATAGTTGCTAATGATCGTTGAAGTACATGTGACGTGACCCTAATGCTTCACAATACACAAAGTGTCCCTGATGACATGTCCGACTCACCTAAGGAAATCCCTTTACCTTGTCAACCTTCTACATGGAAGTCCATAGGTCTATCTAAGAAACTCTGCATTTCTATAAAGACTATAGAATGTATTGGTCTAATGAAATGCTAACACACACCCATATAAACCATATTGTTCATGCGACACATACCCAAATATAGAGTAATTTTCCTTGATGTTACTCATGAAATATCACTTTACTCCTAATAATTTTTAAATAAAAAAAGGAAAAAAATAGGGAGGAGGGGTAAGGTAATCACGATCAAAAAAACACTTGAGATGCGCTTTGGATGTTCTCATTGTTTTCCCTTGATACCCTAGAAAAAATCATCCTTGACTAATGGAAATACCTTGAAAAGTCGCCAAGAATATCAAAGATTCCTTTAAATAGGCACTTAGATCATGAAAATTCCCTTGGACATGTAAATATAAAAATAAGGAAGTCATTAGACATGTATAAATGATTCAAAAACTCACAATTAATTAGACATAATCTAATAATGAGAGTATTTATGAGAGAGACTCATGACCACTGAAAATTAGGCGACTCCCTCATATATGTCTATGAAAGACATGCACAAATCCATGTTGGGGAAATCCCCTTTGAAGACTCTACCTTGTACTTTTAGTATATATGATTAATAATTCTCTATAAAACCAAGGTGTTTATGCCTACAAATTCCCCACCCCCACATGAATAAGGTGTTCGACTATGAGACACTGGATTCTTGGACTCTGGAAAATTCACCCCTTAGCCTATTCCAATTTCTCAGAGTAATAAATCATGTGACTAGTAACATTCCAGCAAGTAATATACCATAGGGAATCTAGATAAATCATGAGACAAAAATAAGGTGATTAACGTGTTCATTCACAGATCATGCGAGGGAATTCTAAAAATACATGCGAAAAACATATGTCATGTCTTCCCGATCACATGAAACTCAAAGGAACTGGTACTGAATAAACATATGATCATTGAAATTAAAGAGTTAGAACAAACATTAAATGTGGAAGACTTAAGAGAAATAATTTCTCACTATCCCTTGTGAACTCCACTCAAAAAACTCAAATAAACACAACAACACCAATACATGTCACATGAAATCCTACAGGCATGTTAGCGCAAGCCGAATGGTCATCCTATGGATAAAACATTGGTCTTGTAAAACACTCTAGGTGTATCATATAAGAGTTTTGATGTCCATTGGATATACCTACTTCCTCATATAATGACATTCATTCATATCAGTCTCGTCTCACAGATGCATCTGAGCATGATAACCCAATTCTCAAGACACCCTCTGGGAATGTCAATCAAGACTCACGATGCCCTCCAAAAATGTTATGTCAGACATGTGATTCCATTTTTAGGGAACCATATGGATCTTGTGATGTCCCACAGACAAGCTTTTTGGTTCATTCGGAACCATCTAGACAAGTTGGTCAGGTCAAAATGGAAACTGGGGACAATATAATATTGTTTGTCCTCAGCGTATAAGCCCCGATAGACAGGGTGGCCTCAGTGTGTAAGCCCTCAAATTAAGGCAACTACGATGACTCTTATTCTTTCCATATTTTTTATATGTAGGCTACCAATCCTCGTGGTTCAAGATTCATATTGTTAATATATGGAAATATCAGCATATAGGTCCCTTATCTAAAGAAATTCCATTAATCATTTGTAAACCATTATTTCTCACAATTAGCATGGATCACATGGTCTTAGGGAAATGAACAAATCATTCCATATTCACTATAAACCTTTAAAATGGTAAAGGTAATCCTTAGTGTGCAATACCCAATATAAACCAAACAATGATGAATCTAATTCCTAGAAAAACAAGGATACATAGGACGTATCCTCGAAAACATAGATCAAATATTTGGGGTCCGGGTACCCACACTTATGTCCTCTCCCCATGATGTTAAAATGAACAGTTCAAAAGAACAATGGGCGTTTTGATTACTATAAAAACTAGGATATATAGGACACATAATAATGGCTCAATACTATCCTTAGAATATTAACCACCTTCTTATATGGTATCACATTACGAATCACCCAGTTTTGTGTCTTGAGAATATAAGCAGCCTCACATTACTGAAAAATTATAGTTAACCTCAGTTAAATGTAGATGTATTCTCTTAAGAGATACCATTCTTATGTACATAAAATAGATTTATCCAATAAACATTTTGTTAGAGTGATCGGTCTCATATTAGGGATAAGAATTGATTCAAAAACATATCAGAAATATATAGTAGAGTCCCATAGTATGCAACAAGTCCCCCAAAAGGGTGTGATGAGCTCAAACTTCCATCCTCTCAACCAATATAAAACCCCAAGATTCAGTAGCCCTGAAAACCCAGATGACTGCCAGCCCTTGGAAATAAGGTCTATACCCAGCTACATATGGAGGATCCATTGTGAGATTTTGGGAAAAGTGACAATGATATCCCGAAAATACAAACACATTCCATGCCACCATAACTAAAAAAACAACTATATATATCATTAACATTATTTTTATATTATTCAAATCATTTTTTTTGTTCAATTCCAATGGTATCTATAAATACTTCCTTTTAACTTATAAATTTAATCTAATTATGGATTTCTTATAAACCAATGGGTATTTATAAAAAAAATATTTTGTTAAAATATAATGTTATCTTCTTCTTATAAAATAATTAAAATATGTTTTTAAGGGGTTTTAATGGATTAAAAATGAGAAACGAAAGCCTAGTAAAAATGGTTTCTTAAAATAAATCTTGGCACTTAAGTATCAAATTTGATGAAGAGGGATGGAGTAATTCCACAAACTCAAGAGGTCCTTTTCCTAATGGTGACACTTAAAGCATCCTCATGATTTTTTATGGTTTCCAATGTATCATTTTAATCCATAAAAGGTTATTATTTTCAAAATATTTTTGACGGAGAATTTGAAATATTATTTCCAGATTTATTATATTTTTAAATTAAATCATTTTTCAAAATAAGAAGAAATTTTAAAAAAACTAAAAATCATTATCTTTTCTATTTTCTTTAGAACTCTAGTGCTAAATTTTGGAGAAAATTATATATTATATAAAATTATTTTTATTTGATTTTAAATTCATTTTAAATTATTTTCAATGTATTTAATGGATTTATACCAATATTTTAAAACCCCTTATTGGGTAATTTTTTGCTCACCATATACATTAAAATTATTTTTATCTGATTATTAGATGTCCCAAAGAATTATGATTTCTTTGAAGAGTTACCACATATAAAGACAAAAAACTATTTTATTAATAAATTGGGAAAAAATTGATATTAATTTGGGAATTTCAAAATCCTACAAATCCTATACTAGAAGAGATAATCTATAGTGTAAATGATTATTTATTTTTAGTGTCTTTTAAAAAATATATACAACATGTTTTTAAAAATAATTTAGAGATTTTGTGTTGAGTTGTTATAATTGGTGTGAGAGTAATGGTTTGGAAAACATTGGAGATTAAGATGTTTTTGTTTGAGGATAATTTATGAGTTATAAGTACCCATTCAAGTAATATTTTTTTAAGAATAAATAATATTAAACCCCATGCATTTTCTACTCTCAATGATGGAAATTAATAATTATTATTTAGTATATTAAATGAATTCTGAGGGCGTGATTCCTTTAAGTGGGAAGAATGTAAAATCCCAAAAATTTAAGCATATTATTTTTTATTAGTGTTCAATAAATAGACTTTATTATAATTAAAATAAAATAATTTATTTTCTAATATAAATTATATATTTTCAATAATAGATATATGTTATGGTTATTAATTTAGGTATAATGTTTAAATTAAAAAATATTTATTTTATTTTCCAAGAAATAGTAATTTTTTTGATGAAAAAGTTAATGAAAATATATTAATTTCTATATATTTATGTTATTCAAAGAAACGAATTTTCCTAATATAATATAATATCTATCTTTTTGATATTCAAAGATATGTGATTATCTGTTTAAAATCACATTTATTTTTACAAGGTTTATCACTTTTAATACATTAGGGTTTTTTCGTTCAATTGGGGTGGAGCCCGAGTGGTAAACCTTATAATCCTAAATCAATAAGAATAGGGTTTAAATACTAGAAATCCCATTGGGGTATTTACATCATAAGAATTGATTTTGACATGACATAAGAAGGCAATGACACAGACAAGATCTAGGCAGGCGGTGACGTATGCATGACACTATTTCGGTGATGCAGGTAAGATGATAAATGTATGACACTACACTAAGACATTAGGAAGAGCTCGGGGGACACTTGGCATTGGTCTTGTGGGTTATTTAATGGGTCTTTGTCTACCCAAATATATATAATAATTTTCCTTCATTATAAAATTTGGATTCATCGTTAAATTTTGTTTCTAAAAAATTCCCCATGTTTTTAATATTGATTTTTTAAAATATATCACTATTTATAAAAATATATATTTTTATTAAAAATATTATAAAATCAAAACAAATATAAATATATTTATTTATTTAGTTAAATGTATTTAAAATCAATTTTTGAAAATGATTAAAACATTAATGTTTTATGTGAATAATTTTATTGATGTTTATGAAAAAAATTTACACTATCTTTGAAATAAAGTAATTTTAATTTTCTATTTTAAAAATATTAATACTACAATATTAAAATTACTAATATTTTTAACAAATTATTATTTTAGAGATAAAAAATAATTTTAATAAAAGTGATATTAAAATATTAATCTTTTTAATAAATAATATATCATATGTATGAAATAATTTAAATAATAATTATGAGAAAATTCATTTTAAATTAACATGATAGTATAATAATACATTTTTGAAGAGGTAATATTAAAAATTACATTAATAAAAATATTTTCCAACCTTTCCAAACATCATCGGATAACTCGAACAAGATTTGTGGGAGAAAGGAGGGCATTCTCGACCATGCATGAAAACCATCCCTAAGAAGCCCACATGGTGAAAAAATAACCTAGAACCTACACAAGTGCAGTCATGGGTGAGAACATGTGGTGGGACATGTATAAGCCAACAATAAGTTTTGGAATAGAACCTGATAGTTTTTAATTGGGCCACCGCATGGAGGCATAGATGATGAGGAGAGAGAGTTATAGTGTATCCAGGAACTGATACCGATTACATGGTCGAGAGGATAATAGAGCATGGTAACATATTAATAATCCCTTAAAAGAACCAATTTTTAATGTGGGACAAGATACTCATATTGTTTTCCTTTATCTTGAGAACATACATTTAGATCATGGATTCCTAATTGAATTAAACAAAATTGTATAATCACTACACATGTTGTATTTAACCTCGTGCAAATATTTTTTAAACCCCCCCCCCCCCCCGATGCTTTAATCATCATCTTCTACATATGATGAAATCAACCACAATGAGTATAAAACCCAATATAGAGATCATAATTATCATCCTATTTACATTACCAACATGAAGATACCAAATACTAAAACCATAAGAAACCCTTCGGCCTATGTTATTCATTGACATCCCTTTCATTTTTACTCCTTTAATATATAATGATAAAATTCCTCCTTTAATCTCTTTGATATCATCCTATTAAACTGAATCAGTTTATATCTTTGAATTAGAAAATTTCTACATGAGTTTTCATTATTTTCATTGCTTCTTTTAAAATAACAATGAACCATTTGAATAAATATATAAATATATAATAATATGTTACCGTACCAATTGATTAGTTAATCATAGCACATGCTCATTCATGTGGAACCAACTAAAAAGAGTTATACAAATAAATATTTAATACCAAAGATTCATTTTGATTTTCCTAGTTCATTAGTTATGTTATAGTGATAAGAACTATATATATTAATATATTATTTATTAATGTCTAATATTTATCTATAATCATTGGAGGAACTCAAATCCTTTGAAACATTAACTTTGGAATTTTTTGTATATGTCATTTTTTGGAGGTTCTTAAAAATCCCTATTTATCTTCATATTTGGATTCATCATTATATATATATTTATATTTGTTTAATTATTTATATACACATCAATATAATCTACATTAAAACATTAATTTAAAATTATATTTTACTAAATAGTACAAGAATTAATTATATAATGTTCTTCTTCCTCACTCTATGTGGAAAAATCCAATTCCAAAAAAGCTCCTTCTACCTCTCTTTATCACTTATTTTTCTATTTCCATTTACAGGTTTTGGAAGAACAAAACCATCACTTCCTAGATAGTTTTTCTACACATGAATGTAAATGGTAATTTACAAATTATTTTAAAACTTTATATTCCATGTCTACTTATGAAACCCTTATGCAGATATATTTTCATTCTATATTCTCCAAAACCCCTTTTTATATGAAAATATGTTTTTCTTAAAAATCTTATGATTTTATAAATCCATAACTGTGGGCTAAATTATTTTACTCTAGTTTTTATTAAATTCATTTTTATGAAATATTTATTACCAAATTTCATTTAAAATTTTCAAAAAGGATTATAGTTTTCATTTTATGAAAAAAATATTTCCAAATATAAGGATGTTACTACCATAAATAGGTATTACCATGAAAAATTTATGTCATTAACATTAGACTCATATTAAAAAAATATATTTCTAAATATAAGGATGTTACTACCATAAAACGAATTAATAATATAGAAAATTATTTTATACTAAAAAAATATTTTAACTTCTGAAATGTTGTTAATAGATTATAAATTATAAATTTAATCCTGGGAAAATGTTTTTCTTAAAGTAAAAAATGGAACTTGAGTATTAAATTTGATGATTAGGGAAGGAGTGGCTCCATGACCACAATAGGACGTTGTCCTATAGGTGATACATCTAGTGGACTCACAAATTTCATAAGGTTTTCCCAGAATCATTTTAATCCATAAAAATTTATTAACTTCATAATATTTTAAAGATGAAATCAAAAGGTGATTTCAAAGATTAGTATATTACGAAATTTAATGGTTTTTCAAATGAATTTGTATTTTTAATGATATTAAAATGTATTCCCTAATAAATATTATTGGAAACCTTTAATATAATTTTTTTAGAAAATTATATATTATATAAAATATTTTTTATTTGATAAAAAAAATTAAAGGATTGAGAATTTATTTAAAGGATTTTTAAAATTTATTTTAAAAGCACTTACTCAGTGATTTATGCTCATCATATATTTTAAAATTATATTTTTGTAGGTTTATTGGAAGCCCCAAAGATGTTTAATTTCATTTAGGAGTTAGAAAATTTGATTAATAATAGTTGTTTTATTTATAAATTGTTTATACTATGACATAATCTATTGAATCTTCTTTAATCCTTAACATTCTAGACAAGAAAATATCCTCATTTTTGTATGGGTAAATTTATTTTATGTATATTTTATAATCAAAATAAACAATTTGGTTTTAGAAATGATTATGTTTGTATGGGTTTGTGATTTTATAATGGCTCTAGATGGATAGGTATGAGTATAGAGAACCATGGTTAGATGATCTGTGCTGGAACCAAGTATCAATGAGTTCTTACAGGTGTGAATTTTGTGTGCGAAATGCCTTAAGAGTTTAAAGGGATGGTTTTGATAGTCTTGGGGGATATATAATCAGTATGGTTTATGAAACCATGAGAAATGAAGTTCGTTGTGTCTAGTCTAGATGAATGGTTGAGATCAATGTGATGGTTTGATATATGACCTTTTTGATGCTCTATGTTTGGCAGGGAATGTCTTTAGGTGCTCTATGCCAGAGTAACAACCATTTGATGGGTGGTTAGGGAAAACATTTTGGATTGCTTGTATGATTTACCAAATGTGTAATTCAGTCAGTACGTAATAAAAATCAATGTATTATAAGCCATGTGTCAAAAATGATTACCGAGGAATCATGTGAACCCTGGGATGTTGATTAATCATGGGGGAAAGGAACTATTCATGGGATTCAATCCATTGAGATGGTCTGTAATGATTTCATGGGAGTGAGCACTACTGTTTCACTTGAGATCATGTTGCACATATTGGATACACATGGGTTCTACTTCATTTGGATTGTATGTTAGTGAAATGGGATGCATGTGTCTGTGGTAAATCATTCATCTTGGGGATATCTTGTGATATTATGGTTATAGTTTCATGTAAAGCATGGGTTCATGATGGTTTGATGGAGAGTGTTAGAAATATAGATGTTTTTATCATATTTTCCACATTAGAATGTTGTGACCAAGGGATTGTTTGTAATTTTGGGAAAGGATTATATAACTCTGATAGGATCATGTCTCAAAATAACTAGATTGGGTATACTCTGGTTATAAATGTTTAGTTTATTATGAGGGTGGTATAAGTTAATCCCGATGATGTGGACTACCCCAAAGGGTGTTTGGTGTTTTGTCCATTGTTTTTAATGATGTAGTGGTGGATTCTATAGATAAAATTATTATTATCTAGAGATGAGTCGTGGATAATATGACACATCAGGTTTTCAGTTCATAGAGGGATGAAAATTTAAAGATGTTGTGTTTAGTGTAAAATGAAACTAGGGCCCCAGAGATTGTGAATTTTGTTACTTGGGTTATGATAAAGAAACTCTATTTTCAAGATTGTGAAATTTTTCATAGAATGTTTGAACCTTATGTTAAGGTGTCACCCACGTGGTGATACTAGCAATTATAATGGTGCATCTGAATTTTCTGGATATTTTGGATAATGTTAGATCCAAATAATGATGTGATTTCAAATGATGATTAAATGTGTAAATATACTATTATTTTTTAATAATGGTTAGAATATTAATCTAATGGGTGGGAATTGATGATTTTGATCGATCATGATGACAAGCTCAGATGTTTGGAGAACCAACCACAAAGTATCACTAAATGTCATGTATAAACTTCCTTTTCAATGTTTATATAGTTAAATAATTCCACTTGTGTAAAATTAATCATTATTTGATTATTGATTGGTGCATTAGTGGGCATAGTCCAATGTTCAAAGTAAACATCTAGTGAGTGTTCATCCATATTTTTCTTTAGAAATAGGCTTGTGATGTTAAAAACCAGTGTGATCAGAACTTTTGTATAGATGTGGTGGAACTCATTGGTCTAGTCTTGGATTTTAAATGATGATTTATACCTTTTTTTCCAATTTCATGACCACGATTCGTGTTCTCCGGGTTGAGGGAAATGTTTATGAATCTTCTGTAAATGTATTATGAAAAAGGTTACGTGGATAGTTGTTTTTGTTAAGAAATAAGTTTTTTATAAAAAAATTTTTTTAATAAATCATAATGTAAGTTTGGTTTGGTTACTAGATGTTATAACATGAGAAAGGATCAATAATTCCATATTTATGTTGGCGGGGCATATTTTCCCGATTTGTTCTCATAGATCGGTAATAAGAATGTAGTATAGTGTGGATAAAACTAAGGACTAATTGAGAATGTAGATCCAATTTTAAATAGTTTCTCAGAATGTTGGGAGTTATATGATAATGAAACTATAGGGAGAGGTTTTTGTTCTATGAGAACACCATGTGGGGTTATTTGACACCTTTTTTGTTTATTGTCAAGTGGTTTGAGGAAAATTTAAAGTAGTTTTAATATGAAGGAAATGTTTGTAGACCGAGTGCATGAATCCATAGGTACGTTGGATTGGTGATTAGGTCTACGAGACTTCAGTTAATTAGAGTGAAAAATATGTGTCAATGTTGAGGTGAGGCCTAACGAGATAGAATGTCTTGAAATTAGTATTGTTCATTTTTATTTAGTTCCACATGAGAAAGTTTTGGGGTAAACTGATGATGTCAAATCAAGAGGTTTGGTATTGATGAATCTAGATTTTTAGGATCCATTATATAGTTGGGATTAATATTTGGTTGAGTACATGGTTTGGGTCATGGTGCATGGTTTAATGGCATTTGATCAATAAATCCAATTTGAATAGTTTTTACCTACACACAATTAGTGAAGAAGATATGATTAATTCATGGTATGAGGATCAACATTTCTCATCTATATATCTTGGGATGTATATGTAATTTTTGTTGGTAGATTTTAAAACACTATATCTGTAGGAGTGATTTATTTTTGTAAATAATTATAGTATTGATTCGGTAGAAGGGTATGTTTTTTCAATTCTTTTTGGATTCATCCTGATCATGGTTTTTGGTGATCTGGTGGTTCCATATTTATTCTGGGAGTTTATAAAAATTGAGAGGTTGTTGTAGATTGGTGTTAAATTTATTTAGATCCATTGGCTATCAAGTGGCCTTCTCGAGGTAAAGAGGTGCCACTTGGGATCACCAGTGAGTTATTGGTCCACAAGCCCATTGGTGAGACCCCCTATTTGACCATTTCCTAATAGGTTTCTTTTTTTAATGGTTCAAAACAGTCATTTACCCCTAACCCATTCTTTATTAGAAAAAAATTTGTATTTTCGAAGGATATTTTCCCAGTATGTAGGACCTCCCTCATATCTACCTTATCTATTGTGGATCTCCTCTGGTTCTTATCAATTTTTTCTTACCTTGGATGTGTTTGGGAGCTCTTAGAGTTTCTAACAATAATCTTTCCCCTTTCTCATTTTCTCTTTCTATAAAAATCATTCAATCCATTTATATGGGTTATGAAAAAAAATTAGAGAAATTTTATGCTTCATCGATTTCTCCCACCTCAACTAAGGTTGGATGCTAATATTGGTTGAATAGGTATTTCTAAGGTTACGGTATGTGGCCTAAATGTTTGCCACATAGTGTATTTCCACTGTAAATAATTTAAGATTATGAATCTGATCTAACTCATTAGTTGATCAACCTAATAGATAAATTGATTTTTTTGTTTCTATCATATTCATGGAAGACACCCACTAAATGTTGGAATACATGTTATAATGGTATGTTTTTTTGTGACTATTATTGTGATGGGTTAGGCTATAACCTTTGTCCGGGTGATTTAAGTGGATGTTTTTGTATTTCCCATAATAATGGAAAGAAATTGTGAATTGATTTTAAAATTGAAAGTGTTCTTGATGAAATTATAAATGGAATTGTGAGTAAGGGAAAAAATTTTGTGTGGACTAACATGTTAAAATAATTTAAATGAAAAATGTACTAATGTGAAGGATTTTGGCTTGTGATGTAGAATTATTTTATGTTAAATATGAATGTGTTGATTTTTTTGGTATCATAGTAACTGTAAGTGAGAATTAGAATGCCTTGGAAGTCTCTTACACTCTATATGAAATGGATGGGTCCGAAATTCCATTAAGTTATTCCTTGGATTCCTATTGATATATAATGGAGTAGGATAAAATAGAAGAGTGTTAGATTCCACTAAAAGATTCTTGTGAATTCTAGGGATGATACCTTTTTTGATTCATTGAAGTCATATTCTATGGGATGCATCAAAAAAAACTAGTGAATCTTATGTAGATTCATTGTTACCAATTCCCTAGTGATGCTCCCCCTTGGATTTAGGTAATGTATGAACATTTCAAATTTTATTCATTAATGCCTTTAATTCTGAAGGGTGTCCCTAATTGAATGATATAGGGCGAGTTCCTTGAATTTTTCTCAATTAATGAGGGTATGGAATGCTGGGGTTTGAGTTATGAATCCTATCTAGTTTTGATTCATATTTTCAAGGGTTATCCATTAACATAAGACCTGAACAATGAATTTACATTGATATTTCTAGGAATTAACACCTGTGTGAGCCACATAGATTATTCTTAGGTCACTTGATTACAATTTCCCTGGTGATTCACCTTTGATCCATGCTGATACAAGTTTATTCAATCCAGATCCGAGATACAAGCATTGACCAATGTAGGTGGTGTCAACCTAAGTTGTCCCCATGAGACCCAAGTACCTATAGGGTATCATTTACTCTTACATCTTATTAATTTTTTTGTACCATTTATTTAATAATCACCTTTATTCATTACCCTCATAAGCTATATTTGTATTACTCATTATTTGTAGTGGCTAATTGAGTAATACAGACACCCCACTAGGGATGACATAGAACAAGGTTAGCTGAGAAGATGGTCCTTGGTGGTTATTGGTTCAGCGCATGGTTGGATATTGATTTTTTCCTACAGAAGAACATGTCATTTGTGACGAGTTATTTGTGACAGGATCATATTCATATATCAAATAGTTAGTTATTATCAATGGGAATATTTATCCCATCACAAATGGTTTGGAGTGAAATGCACGCAACCCATAGGAAGTTTATTTTCGATTGGTGTTTTTCACCAGTCGCAAATAACCTTTGGAGGGTTTTAAAATTTGTGACGGGTCCCAGTGCAAAAACCCTTAAGTGATTTTAACATTTACAAGGGGTCTCGTCGTAAACACCTTTTTTAACCGCCTCCACATAACTAATAGTTTTTTAGCATTTGTGACGGGAACCATCTCAAAAAAAATGTTATTTGCGATGGGATTTATCTCCCATCACAAATGATATGTCGGTAGGTAAGTATCTGCAATAGGTCCCATCCCAAATACCTTTTTAATCGCTGCTCTTAATTAATAGGGGTGAGTATTTGCGATTTTCCCCTCATGAATAGTCTCTTCGTAAATAATCTAAAGGATATATACCCCCATCCCTTTTATTCATTCACATATCTCTCAACTCCTCTCTCTCTCTTTGAACTCTCGTATTTATCTCTGAAATTTTTTAGTAGTTTAAATTTTCATATCAGAGCGATTTTAAAGCCTTGTAGTGTACAAAAGATCCAATTTTAAGGTATTTATCTATTGATTTAAATTTTTAGTTAATTAATTTTATTTTATGTTAGTTATAATTATTATTAATTAGAGAAAATTAAATTAAATTATAATTTGATTATTTTATTTTGTATTGTTTGTTTTTTATAAATATGTTGCTTCAATAGTAATAAATGCTAATAAATTGTAATAATTAGTAATATTTAGTAATAAATATTTATAAGTAGTAATAATGAGTAATAATTTGTAATAATGAGTAATAATTAAGAATAATTTGGAATAAATTGGAATAATTAAAAATAATTAATAATAATTAGTATTAATTATGAATAATTAGGAATAATTAGGAATAGTTACTAATAATTTGGAATAATTACTAATAATTAGGAATAATTAATAATAATTTGTTACAAATAGGTATAATTAGTAATAACTTTTAATACTTAGGTATAATTAGGTATTATTATTAATAATTAATAATAATTAGTAATAATTAATAAAAATTTGGAATAATTAATAATTATTTTTAATAAATAGTTATAATTAGTAAAAAATTGTAATAACTAGTAATAATTAAGTAAAATTTGTAATAATAAGAAATGATTAGTAATAAAGAGTAATAATTAGAAATAAATAGTAATAAATACTACTAATTAATAATAATTAGTAATAAAAAGTATTAATAGTAATAATTAGTAATAATTAGTTATAAATATGTACAATTATTAATAAATATTTATAATTAGTACTAAATAGGTATAATTAGTAATAAATAGTTTTAATTAATAATAATTAGTAATAATTTTTAATAATTAGTAACAATTTGTAATAATTATTACTAATTAGTAATAATTACTAATAATTAGTAATAAATAGAAAAAATTAGAAAAAATAAGCAATAATTGCCAATAAATTACAATAAATAGCAATAATTAGTAATAATTACTTATAATTTGTAATAAATAGGTATAATTAATAATAAACATGTATAATTAGTAATAACTAGTAATAATTAGTAAAAAGTAGTAATAATTACTTATGATTAGGAATAATTATTAATAATTAGGTATAATTAGTAATAATTAGCAATAATAAAAAAATTATTAATAATTAGCAATTATTAGCAATTATTATCACTAATTTGCAATAATAAACAATAGTTAACAATAAATAGAAATAATTAGGAATAATTATCAATGATTAGAAATAAATAGGAATAAATAGAAATAAGTAGAAATAAATTGGGATAATTAGTAAAAAAATATGAATAATTAGTAATAAATAGGATGAAATAGTAATTAGTAGGTAAAATTTATAGTAATTATTAATAAATACGTATAATTAGTAATAAATTGGTATATTTAGTAATAAATTGATGTAATTTGTAATAATTTAAAATAAATAGGTATAATTAGTAATAATATGTAATAAATAGGTTTAATTAGTAATACATAGGTATAATAAGTAAAAAAAATAGGTATAATTTGTAATAAATATGTATAATTAGTCATAATTATTAGAAAAATGGTATAATTAGTTATTGTTAGTAATAAGTAGTAATACATAGTAATAATTGTCTATAATTATAAATAATTAGCAATAATGTTATGTCCCAACTTGGATCACCCCTGAACTGGTGGCCAGACCGACCGCCACATGAACTCAAGCGTGCCTCCCCGTACGCCAGAGGCTATCGACTAGCAGTGCGGGATTAAGGATAGTCAATGGGGAGACTATACCCTCTTATTACTGTTGCACAGTGATATATTAGAGTAAATAACAATCAAAAGTGTAATCAATTATACATAATTGAAAAAGCAGTGGAATACAGATTTCATATAAAGGATGAATTCCTGACATGTTATTAATATGTATTTGAAAGTAGTAAATATTACAACATGCTTTACAAATAATTAAAGAAATAAATTAACAATGAATCAAATCCCCAAGAATGATCTCCTCAAGCATCCTGAGCTTCCTCTCAGTCCTCTGCTCATATCTCCCAAGTATATGCAAAGAGTACAATCCGGTAACCAAAATGAATCCACTCAGGTACCCCAGTGAAATAGCGGTCTGAGTAGGGCGTGAGATACAAATCTCTGTAGGCCAGGACCACCAGTGTCTACCCCCAATCCTTAACGCCAATAAATAATTTAAATAGTGTGAAAGCATGCATACATAATGTAATAAGTACAATGTAACTGTATACCCAAGTTCCTGCTTCAACCCTCAGCTGGTGTCTGAACCTGTGTTATAAATTTATTAGGAATACACAATAGTCATGACACATTCGTATTCATTTATCAATTATTCAAAACTCATTAAATTATATAAGTCATGAGATCCGTCCAAATCCCTACACCCCCGTATAATTCACTCACAACATATTTCTCTAACAACCATATATGAAATCAAATTAATGACCAAATCCAATATTATGCTTTGGCTTGGATAACACATCATAAGATATTCAATTTAATCTTTCCATTACTATGTTTGAGCCTATCCACTAAAAAAATAAGTGATTCGCTCCTGGGTCCTCCCAATAAATAACGATTCATCCAATTTGTTAACATATATAAACACTTTTTCATATTCAATTCACAAACCATAACATCACATCATATTTCATTAACTATTTAATTAAAATCATGTATGAGGAATTTGACCAATAGACCAATGTCTATTAATGGGTGTAAAACGTCTTGTCTAGCACCCTCATGAGTATTTAGCACTTAAGTCCTTGTCTCACATCCCATGGGTATTTAGAGCATCAGTCCCTTTTCCATAAAAAAGTATTTTCTTGCACGCTAGGTGTAGAATGCCATGTCTAGAACCCCATGATTATTTGGAGCATCAGCCCCTGTCTCACAACTTGTTTATCAATCATACACATATATTTATCATTCATTTAGAACACCATGTCAAACACCCCAAACCATCCATTAATTATCTCAAATGTTAATTAATCAAAACAGTTAATTAATTTAACAACTAATTAACAACATAAATATCCCATCAAATAATTCTACAATTAATTAACCATTCCAAATATCAATAGATAATAATTAATTAATAGTTAATTATCCTCAAGATTATATACTTGATAATTAACTCTACATTTAATTATCAAAATTCCTTAACTGAAAACATGATAATTAATTCACCAATCAATTATCAGTATTCCCTTACAAATCCAATTGATTAGATAAATATATCAAATCTATTAGTTAAAGAAAAATTATCTAAGTACACATTACTATTAATTAATCAATAAATTAAAAAACAAATCACATCCCATAACTAATTTTCCAGAATTAATTATCCAAAATATTACTTCAAAATAATTTCATTTAATCTATCAATAAATATCCCCATTTATTCAAAAAAAAATGCATCACAATTAATCATCAGATCAATTACCTCATTCATCCAAAACAATATCTCATAACCAATATATGAATTGATTAACCATTAATCATTTAACATGTAATAGTTAATCCATCAATTAATCATTAGCAGATTCCAATTTATCTTATGATAATAACAAGTTTAGTAAATATTACATATTAAATATTCTCAGAATTAAAAATAATGCCACAATTTCTAAATTCACAACCTGATAATTAATTCTTCAATTAATTACCATATTACTCATCCTAACTAATTCAATCATTTAATTCTCCAACTAATATATAATTGATTGCGTAATTCACATTTCACAACATGTGTAAAAAAGAACACCTAAGGGTGTCCAAGTTCAAATTCCATTTAAGTCTCATTTATGAGGAAGACCCATGGGTGATTTTTTGTTTTAACATATAATGTATGAGGAATAAACTCAACATATTTTCACTTTCTATCAATAAATGATTAATAACAACACATGGTCATGCCCTCATTTATCTCATGTTGGCAGCATCATTTAATAACATCAAAATCCATGCATAAACATATCACATATCACATTTAGAAATTTAATCAAACATAATAAATTCCCATTTGAATGGAATTCAATATAAATAATTCACTGCATAATTTAAATACCAAAAAAAGTGCAATAAGGATTTTATTAAATCATTTATTAAAATTAAGGACTTAAAAAATTCACCCTAGCTCAGGATGGAACAAAATAAAAAACACAGTACTTCGACATATTTGGTGGAAACCAATTACCATCGGTCCACAGTCACATGCACACCCTTTTGAATATATATGTACTAATATATAATATATATATATATATACACACACACACATAGACAGTGTATCATTGATCAAAAAACACAATAACAAAATTGACATCCATAAATAGTGCAGCAAGGGTCATCTCACCAATAGTTATATACTAGGGACTCAAATAATTTTTCAAACTAAAAAAAAGATGGTGCAAAACAAATAATGGGAATGTATATCCTTAACCAAAGAAATGACGACAAGGAAAATTATGTCCACCCACATCACCCTTTCCAGATGATGATAGATTATGGACTAATGGTTCCGGAGTCAACAATCGCATACCCTAAAAATGGAGGAACGCACCAATCAGATTATACCCAAACCATAGGGTTTCGACTGAGAAAACAAGGTGAGGGAGGTTAAAAATAGCTGATGTAAATCAAGAGATATATGCAGACAGACACACCATGGGTAAGCTTCACGGGTTGGACCACATCAGTGCATAGCCCATGAAGATCCATTAAAGTGGACGTTTCCAAAACCGGTGCTCCCGAGACTTATCGGAACACCTGTGAAAATTATCTGGTATTCACCCAAGTCCAAAATCAACACAATTAAGAGTTCAAATACTGGGATTAATGTTCTGTAGCTTGGTTTAAAAACTGGCCCTTAATAAATGGAATAAAAAATTGAAAAACATTTCAATTTAACCTGGTTAAAAAACACATGACTTTATAAATAATTAGTAGTAATTAGAAATAATTAGGAATAATTAAGAATAATAAGTAATAATTATGAATGTTGATAAATAATTAGTAATAATAATAAGAAATAATTAGTAATAATTTAAATAAATAGGTTTAATTAGAAATAATTTGAAATAAATAGGTATAATTTACAATAATTAGAAATCAATAGATATAATTAGAAATAATTAATAATAAATAGGTATAATTAGTAATAAAAAATGATAAATAGTTAAAAATAGTAATAATTAGTAATAATAAGGTATAATTAGAAATAAATAATAATAAATAGCTGTAACTATCAATAGTTAGTAATAAATTAGTATAATTTGAAATAATTATAAATATATATATATATATATATAATAATTAGCTATAATTTGTAATAATTGGAAATAAAAAGGTATAATTAGTAATAAAAATGAATAATTAGAAATGGTTAGTAATAAATAGGTATAATTAGTAATAATTAGTAATAGATGGGTATAAATAGTAATAAATAGTGGTAATTTTTAGTAATTAGTAATAAATAGTGGCAATTCATGGTAATTAGTTATGAAAACTAATTAGATATAATTAGTAGAATTTATAAGAAATTAAGAATAATTAAAAATTATTATTAGTAATTATAAATAATTTGCATTAATTAGTAGTAATTAGTAATAATTAAGAATAAATAGTAATAAATAGTTATAAACAATCACAAATAGTGGTAATGAGTTGTAATTAATAATAAATAGTATAATTATATGTAATTAATAATTATTTTTATATTTTGGAATCTAGTTTTAATTATATCAAATAATTCCTAAAAATAAATTATTTTATATTTTTCAAAAAAATATGGAACAAGGAATTCGACAACAGTCATTATTAGATGATCGATCTCGAATAAATAATTGTAGGAATCCATACAAATTTGGTATAAATCCTATATATATTGAGGTTGTTGAGACATTCTTATCATTTGCATCATCAAAACTAAAATTGTTTTCAGAAGGGACAATAAAGTGTCCATGTAAAAAAATGTGGTCTGAGGATGTTTGACACATTTGAAAATGAATGGAGTCATCTATTTAATTTTGGTTTTTAAACATATTATGTTTTCTGGTATCAACATGGTGAACATAGTTCCAGTGAAGATACTAATAATTTGTTTCTGAATCCAACACAATCTTAAAATATAGTACATGATGTGGTAGGTCTATTGTTTCAACATACTAAAACTCATGATGATATTGATTTAACTCATGAGTTGGAAATATTTCAATTTTATGTTTCTTTGAGGTTCATAGAGGATACCTTTCATCCCAGTTCCAAGAGAAGAAAATTTGAAGTGGTTGAAATATATTTGGATATTAAATCAAATAATGGAATATGAAATAGCTATTTTGATCAGATATTCTCTTTGGTTAAAACATTATTATCAGAAGGAAATGTGTTTTCTACAAATTTATATGAGAGTAGGTGTCTGGTTCGTAATCTGGGTCTTGGTTATTAGAATATTCATTCATGTTCAAATGATTTCATCTTATAATACAGTGAAAATTAGTCAATAGATAGTTCTCCAACATGTGGAAAATCGAGTAATAAAAAGACTCAATTAGGGAAGTATGGATTGATTCCTGTAAAATAGTTGATGTATTTCCTTATTACACACAGATTGCAACATTTATTTATGTCTCAGAACATAGAGACAATGATTTCATAACACAAAACCAATATTTCAACTAGTAAATTATTAAATAAATCCTCTAATAGTGATTCATGGAAGCATTTTGACCAAGTATATCCATCGTATTCTTCAAAAGCCTAGAAAATTTGATTTGCACTTTCTTCTAATGGTTTCTGTCCATTTGGTTCTTATAATAGATAGTATTCAGGTCGGCTTGTCTTTATAAATAGATAAAAATTCCCTCCTTATATTTTGATGAAGGATTCATCTATCATTTTTAACTTATTAATTCTAAGACACCTAAAAATGTATAATTATTTTTATCTAAAACCATTGATTAAGGAGTTAAATTCATTGTGGAGTAATGGTGTTAGTATATATGATGGTTCTGTGAAAACAAATCCACTGAAAGCTGTATTGAGATGAAAAATTACTGACTTCTTAGCATATGGCATGTTTTCTAGATTGAGTACACATGGTCCGAAATCATGTATGTACTATATGAGAGATAAAAAGAATTCATGCTCATCAATGAAAGAAAAACTTGTTTTTTACTATCATTGCATATTCCTTCCAATTGATAATCCTTTTTAGAGGAACAAATATTGATTCAGAAAAGAAACAATTAAAAGAGACAGACCTCTAACAATTATCTCCGTTAGAGAGCTAAAATAATTTTCGTATTCATTACCTCCCTTTACATTTGGAACAACTATAAACCAACAGAAAATTGATGTATTTGGGAAAGAAAACATATGGATAAAATGGAGAATATTTTCGAATATTCCATATTGGTCTGATTTATTAGTTTGTCACATGTTGGATGTCTTGCACATTGAAAATAACTATTTTGATAATATATTTTATATATTTTTAGATACACTAGGTTAGACCAAAGACAATGTAAAGTCATGATTAGATATTTCCGAAATTTAAAGGAGTCTAGAATGTGAATTGTTTGAATATGTAATATCATAGATGTTAATGAATCCAAAAGAATATTATACAATTTCCAGAGAAAATAAGTTATTATTTCATATGTGGATTGTATATTTGATTCTTCAAGATGGTTATCTCTTTAATATATGTATATGTTCCAGATACGGTCATATTACTGGATTAGAAAGTCATGACTGTCATGTTATAATGTAAAAACATCTACATATTGGATTAAGAGGTTTGTTGAATTCTATTATTTGGGATATTCTAATAGACATATCATATATTTTTTGAGACATTTGTTCAGCAACAATAAACTATGATGCACAAAGAAGACTGAAAAATTATGTTGTTTTAATTTTATATAAACTAGAAAAAGTATTCCATTAAGTTTCTATAACACAATGAAACATTTTGTATTAAATTTTTCAGATTAAGAAAAATGTGGAGGTCTAGTATAGTTCAGATGGATGTACCCTATTGGGAGATTCATGTAGAAATTAAATAAAAAAGTGCGTAAGAAAGCATCAGTTTAAGTATCAATTGTATAATCTTATTTGTATGAAGAAGTTTATTTTTTCTAATCTCATTATTTTCAATTTAAATATCCCTCAAAAAAACTACATGGTCCAGAAAGAGGGAAATGTTGTTGATGAAATGAGAAATAAATTATCAGTAATTAAAAAACCTGATCATGGATTTGGTGGAGTTCATGAATGATGACTTTCAGATGATGAACATAATAATGCTCATTCAAATGTTCTTCTCAACTATAATGAAATTAAATCGTTTTTACTATTAGTGATCCTATCAATTATTCTGTAATATTTGATACAATAAATTAAAAATATTTTATTTTTAGGTTATATGATAATCATAACAGGAAACAGCTTTCATAATTTACAGCAGCTTCTCTTGAAGAATGTTGGAAAAATATTTTTTCCAACTGGCTTCAAAAACTGGTAACATAAATTATTTATAGTTTAACATATGAAATCAATTTATTAAATGTTATATTGGTAATTGTTTTTAAAATTTTCAGGTATATAATCATGATGATAAAATTGATAAGCAATTGTGTTTATTGAATAACCCACCATCAGGAATGGTAAAATCATATAATACATATGTGGTAACTGGGGTTTAATTTCATACATGTGCATATGGGTAATCAAAAAAATGAATAATGGTTTTTTCTTGAGAGGATCTCATCATATAGAAATTGAAGTTGAATTTTATAGAATGCAGTAAAAAATTGTTGAACATTATCACCTAGAATTGAATTACATAACAATGTTTAAATTTTAGTTGTTGGATACTGCGAGTGGATTGCGTGTTTATAAAATCCATGAAATCATAGATATTAAATATTAAATCCTTATTTTAATAAATGAACCATTTTTATTGGATCATCAGGCTGTCAAATTTATTATGTAAATTACTATGCTTCATCAAGAGAGTTGGGTGATTGGTGGAGCATTATCCAAATGATATATCATGAAAATAATTTCATTCAAAGTGAATGTGGTTCCACTGAAGTGCATAGAATTGAAATTTTTCAAGAGGATACTCCAAATCAATATTATTAATGAGGAGACGTCAATATTGATGATGAGACCCCATGGTTAAGGGTCAGTGGTGATGACTATGTTAATGATGTAAAAAAAGAATTTGAAATGGAAAGAGATGATGAAACTAAGAAAAATATGGAAACTGATGATACTAAGGAGGAATATAAAGATATTGACACTGTATGATAAGAAGATAAGGATAAAGATGAATATTTACACAGTTAAATGATGGTTATAATCATATATATTATTTATTTTTAACTATTTTATAACAAAAGTAATATCATTTTTTCAGATGGACTCAGATATGTTTTGTGAGTTTGAGGAGGGTGGTATAACTTATGCTAAGAAGGATATCAGATCATCTAATCCTGAGACTACTAGTAGTTCAGAGAGAACACATAGAGGGTGAGGTCTTGAACAATTGACTATTCCTCACCCTATCCCCAAGTGACATCCACATATTTTCTTTGATCCACACATGAAGAGGTATTCTTACCAGTGAATTTTAGTTAGTTTTCATTAATTATCATTAATTTTTTTTTATACATAATTTTTTATCATTTATTCTATCTTTAAATGCTTTATAAAAATAGCTATTATATAGGGGAGTACTATATTGAGAAATTATTTTTCTACAGAATGGGATACATGGGATCAAGATCCCATAGATGTTCAACACCACATGTTTGATCATTTTCTAGTACATAAAAAAATAAAATTTATTTTCAAATTTATTTAATCAATAACATGATATTATTAATTATTTATCGGTTTTATAGTATCCATTTGATGAGAAAATGGGAACTTTATATGGTAGTCATGGGAGGATTGTTTGTGTCAGCGTTGTCATCAGTTTTTACACAATTCTAGGAGGACTAATATGAGGAGAGCAAGAGTCACATAGTTTGATCAGTCTTGCAGTGCCAACCAATATGATTACGTTTCATTTTAGGTTTGAATGGATTATGTTCAGACTATATGGGTTGTTGTTTTCATTGGATATCATCAGCAGGTCGGCAGAATCGGGGGAGATAGGATCTGACCCATCGAGCTAGCAGCCGTATATTTAGTAGGCTTTGGAAACATATGGTACATACCTTTTTCAATTAACTTATATGACGTTAAATATAAATTTTATATTTTATATTCATATAGGGAGTCAAATAGACTGATACTACAAATTTAAACATTAATAGAATGTTTTACAATGATATTGTCACTGGAGAGATTAGAGGTGATCGCTAGAATGAGATTGTGGTCAGTATAATTTCTTTTTTGTAATTAAAATTAATTTTAAATAATGTTTTAAATATTTTAATTTTAAATTGCAATTAATGGAGACATATGAGAAGGTGATATCTCAGACACAGACTAAGAGTCCGGATGAGACCGATGATTATACTTGTGAACCAAGATTTTATGAGGTAGCATTGATTCTAGTGACACAGAATGTCTTTGAGAATGGCTGAGTTATTGGTATTGACTCTCGATTGACACTTGAGAGTTATTATGGTACCTCTATGAGGTCAGTGTGTAGCTCAAGAAGAGATTTTTGAGAGTCATCATCATCTACTATATAGTATTAGTATTAGCTATGAGCTCAAGGTTGTCTTATAAAGAATTTGTGTAGGGAGAAAGAAGAGTTATTTCAATAATAGTAGCATCAGTATCAGCAGGAGTAGCAAGAGATACGTAAGTGGCAGCCGCAGCAGCATGAGTAGTCAATGGGGTACATGTGATGTTTGACTAATGGTTTAGGGATGATGTTCCCTCAATCATTTCCTCTAGCTCCTCCACCACCTCAAGATGACCCTCCCCCTAAGTGATGTATTTACTTTTTATAATAAAACATTTGAATGTAATTTTTTGTTAATATTATATATTTAAATTTTCTTATAATGCATTTTTTTATTCTTGTGAATATTAAATTTATTATTATTATATTATTTGTTAAATTTTTTATTATTTTATTAAATTGTTATTTATTTATTTGTTTTTATATTAAAATTATTGTTATTTTATTGTTTTGTTATTATTATAATTTTTTTATTTATTTTAACAAATATTGAATTTTTTAGTGTTTTATAATTTTATTATTATTAATATTAATATTATTATTATTATTATTATTATTGTAATATTATTTTTTAATATTACTTTATTAATATTAATTTTTTATTATTTTATAATTATGATTAATATTTTTTTATTGTTAATATTAATATTATTTTATTCAAAAAATATTATTATTATTATTTAAAGTTATTTGCGGCGAGACTGTTACAAATAGTATTTATGACGAACCTATCGCAATAAGGTTTTTAAAAAACCTTCGGAAGTATTTCCGATGTTTTGTTGAATAAATAATATTTATGATGTTATTTTCTGAAACAGTATATTTGTGATGGGAACCCATTGTAAAAATTTATTTGTGATTATACCCCCTTACAAATACCCCCATTGAAAAAAATATTATTTTTATAGTGTTTTACTATCATGATTAGGAAATAATAGGGAGATGGGGGTCCGGCTAGAGCTCAAGACTTCTAGGTGATGTATTGTCTTATAGTATTTCTCCTTTTTTTTACTTTTGGGTTGTAGTGATTGATTATTATGTACATCCTTTACAATTATGTATATTGAATCATTATATGATTTCATGTGACATGATATAGATGTTTTATCTATTGTAGTCATTGATCAATAGTTGATGATTGTTCATGGTTTTTTATTTTTTATTTAATTGTTAATATGTTATGAACTCTGGAAAAGATGGTGTAGTCTCACCATGGTAATCACCAAGGCCCTCACCACTAGTTTATAGAATTTTTCATATGAGGAGCATGGTTGAGGCCTTGTCGTTCATCAGCTAGGGGAATCTGTTCATTGACATCCAAGTTAGGGTGTTATAAATAGTATTTCAATTATTCATATCTAGAAGAACAGTTTGTTAAAAGGACATTAATCTTATATATTTTACATTTTTATAAAATCTCAAAATCTCTCACATTAAGAATATTAAATTAAATTTGTTGTCTATACTATTAAAATAATAATAACCATTCATACATTGATTATCAGTTTGTTATAAATGATTGTAAAATCATTTAATGATAAAATAGTGCTAGTTTCAAATGATGTTTTTTATAGGTGTAATGTTCTTTATAATAAATTAATCGTAACTAAAAAATGATAGTATGAAAATTTATTTATAACATAAAAATTTTAAAAAAATATTCATACAAATATTTTCAGTTTTTATAAAATAAGAATAAATTAATTTTATTCTTAAAAATATATTTAACTAGAAATTTCATATTTTTTGTGTTATGTTTTTATGTAAAATTACGTTTTTTATTTTCTGAAAATTGAATTAAATAAAATTGAATTAATATTTTTAATAAAAATTTCAAAATTATTTATTATTTTGAATATTTTTGAGAAATAAAAATAAGTTACCACTAAAAATGTTAGTAACCACGGTAATGGTAAAAGTGATATTTTAAATGAAATGTTTTTTAATTATTGTGTATTTTTATCTAAATACATTAAACTGATCTTTCTCAAATTATAAATCTAAGGTAATGTATATATGTTTATACTATAAAATATATTAATTCTCAATTAATTAGTATTTAAAATAAAATAATAATAATTTCACATAATGTTTGAAAATTTATTTTTCTATAAAACCTTTTTTCCAATATATTTTATATTTAAATTTAAAATATATTTTTCGTATATAAAAATTTAATTAGATTAAATGGAGTTTTAATTTAGAATAAAAAATTTAAAACTGTGTTGGATGAATCATCTTTTATTTTAAGTAAAAAAATATGCACTGTTGTAAATTCTTAAACAAGTTAAACAATGGATAAAAATAGGTATGGTATCATGGAATGAATATTGGGTAACTGACATGACACATAAACATTATAGGATACCTTTTTATATTTTGGGTGTAAATAATAAAATTCCCAAAATCATTTCCTCGCCTAACACACTTAACTAGAACATGATTCCTTATTTACTATTTAGGGAACTTATGATTCCATGGTAATGAACCTCTAGTTCACCTATAAAAGGATATCTCTTACAACCACATGAAAAAAAAATATACTCATTAAATTACCTCTTTAATTCTATCCAATTTTCTTCTCCTTGATCCTCTTCCACATTTGTATGCCTATAGTCATGAGTAGGAGGTATGAGTACTTTATTAAAAGGAGTTCATCTTCAAAAGGAATGACTTCAACAATGTAAGTATAAAGTTCTTCTCCTTTTATTTTCATTTAAATTATAACCTCCGATCAAACTAGATTCAATTCATCTTTCCAATTATGTTCAATATTGATTATTTTTCTTATTGGGAAATTATATTATAATAATAAAACTATACTTTCTTACTCATTCATTTGTTACAAAACATTATCATTTAGGTCATATCTATCACATAAAAAAACATTGTTATAATTATTATATCATGAAAGAAAAAAAAACATTAATCATTATAATATCATTTAGAAATGATGAATTTATGATTTATTTCTTAATTCAGTAATTGTGATATTAATATAGGACTCACTATTAATATATAACATGTTATTCATAAAATATTACCAAAACAAGTATGTTATAACCTTAATATTGGAGAACCATGCCCAAATATCTCATGGAATATGCCTCGACATAACTAATTATGAATTATTTTTTATCGTACAATGACTATTTTAAATATGAAAAACTCTTTAACCTATAATGGTTACCAAAAAATTATACCAAAATTGATAAGTTATGATTAAAACCATTAACAACTGATGAGAAATATTAGTTAAAAATATACAATAACTGTATAATAATGGAAATAAAATATTAATAAAACAGTTATTTAATTTGAAAAATGATTAAATCAAAATTATTAAAATATCATAGTTTATTATAATAGAGATTAGACATATTTCCTGTTATGTTAAATGTTTTGTTTTATATGTTGTACTTATTACCTTGTTACCTTATAAAATAATTATTAAATTTTTATACATGAAATTAAAAAAGTATTTTTCATGATCGCATCTTCATATTATTTTGATTCCATTAATACCAAATCCGTAAGGGTTTTTACTCAATTTTCTTTAAGTTGGTACATAATCATTATTACTTGACTATACTTTTCTTACTATGTTAAATTCTATAGTTTCAATATTTATTATTGTATTTTAAATTTCTATCCATTGAAATTAAATTTTCATGTAAACTTATTCTTCATTGATATATCACCTTCTTCATATAAATATAATGTTTTAAAAAATAATCCATAACTTCTATAGTAGATATTTCTCCCACATATCCATATTCTATGTTAACAAAAGTTACTTATTTTGTAATAATTATATTCAAATATTTATTATATTATATACTCAATATATTTTTCATTATCTATTTTCAAAAATAATAATTTCCACAACGTTTTTTATGTGGGAATTCCTTTAATGCAATATAAAAATATTAAAAATGGATTTATGTTCACATTTATATATTTTTTATTCCACCAAAAATATATCACTTTAAAATTATTTCCTTTCAAGGTAACATTATTGGGGATTCTTTACAAATAATTTTTATAAAAATCATTCTTATGTCCATCTCAAAAATAAATTTTGAAAGAGCCATATATCTTCAAATTTTTATTGCAATTTGCTAAAAATGATTTATGAAAAAGGATTTTTCTTCCATATTAATTTCTATCTAAAAAATACCTATAAACTATTTATAATTTTCCTTATCAAATATGAAATAATATTATGATATAATTATTTGTTAATATTTTTTAATCGGTCTAATTGTTGATACAATCTTCAATGATAAAATTTGAAAATAATATATGACCCAATTTGTTTCTCTACATTTATGGGATGAGATGGATGATTAATATTATGTGGAATAGATATATATGTGTCATCATTAGGTGGTGAGTGGGTCTGATATATTACACTAATGAAATGAGAAATATTTCATATCTCATGAGATAATGATGTTCTCTATGGAAATGATTTGGGTTATCTTTGTTCACAAGATTGGGTATGAAAATGATTTTTAATAGTAATGTTCATAAGTTTTATATAGACATGATTGTTGATATTATTATTCAAAAGGTTTTTCATGCCCATGATTTCAGTAACATTTGTTCAAAATTTTATTATTCCATGTGTATTTGTTCAAACAATTTTTCACGGGCATGATTTCATAAAGTTTTTTTGTTTCATAAGGTTGTGTGTTGATATGATTATTGGTATCTTTCTTCAAAATATTTTCCTTAAACGTGATTACAAATTGTTTTTTTCACAATATTTTCTTGGAAAATATTATAGGCAACATTATTCCCATGTTCATTTGTGGTAATTATTTCAGGTATCATCGTTCTTAGTATTGTGAATAGACATGATTATATATAGATTTGTTCACATGATTCAATGTGGACATGATTTCTGACAACATTGTACACATGTTTGTGTCTGTGGATAGGATTTCATGTATATTTTTCAAATGATTGTTCATGGGAATGATTTATAAATGCATTTTCAGAAATGTAATGATTTATTATTCTTATTTTTATACCATATTATTATTCAAATATTATGTTCTCATGATTCGTAGATCATGTGTTCACACAATAATTACTCATGTATTATATTATTATACAATATTTATTCTATTACCATTGATTTATTATCTATGGTATGCTGGGTATAGTTATATTTTCTTTATATTTATATATCTCGATAATATTATCATATCCACCTACTCATATTATTCCAAGTTTTAGTCTTTGATTTTTATCTCTTATATTTACCCTTATCGAGCATATGAACTCACCACATTCTTATGATCCATTTACATATCATTTGATACATAGTGTAACATATTACCTTTTTCGAAGGGGGTATAGTGGAGTTTCAATATAGATAAATATATATAGTGTTTTAAAATAAGTTTATTATATATCTTCTCTTAAATTCGCTAAACTTTGGGGTTCTTGGAATGTGTGTGAATTTGAGATATTTTTTGTTTAAATTATGAAATTATGTAAAATATATGTGTGTTAGGCTTGGATCATCCCGCATGGTATCAAGGAGTATTTGTAATGTTAATGTTTTTGTACTAGATCATAGTGTACTAGTATGGGGATATGTATATTAGTATAAAAGTGGTGTTTAATTATTGATTATGATTAGAGTACTAATATTTTTAAGAAATAACATTTAGAAACCTAGGTTTAATTCAAAGGGTGTTGATCTAGTCACATTATTGATCCAATAGTGGCATATATTTAAAAGAAGGTTTTATACGATAATAAATATTAGGATAAATATTTAAAATTTATATGATGGTTGAATTTTATTTTATAGGACATTATCATGATTCAATATAAATATTTTTTTAGTTTATTATTTGAAATAGTATCATGAAAATGAATCTACAAAAGGTTTTCTTATAGATTCTCTTATATAATATAAAAATATGGGTAAATTATTAGAATAAATGTTTGAGGGTAATTAAAATATAAATATACTCTAATTTTAAAGGAAAATATGAGTTTCATTATCTTACATAAGATTCTGAGTTTGATATATAATCTGTAATGTTTTCATCGGTCATGACTATCTTATAGATACTATTATCTATATTCATTAGTAAGAGATAATGAAAAATTTTGAGTACACAATTTAATTTGAGGGGGGTGTATTACCCCAAGTATTAGGAAATATTTTCTCTCCTAAAAATAAATTTCCATAATTATATAATATATTATTTTATTCTTTTAAAAGAGTTAAAATTGATTAGTAACTTAGTCATATAAGATATGAATAAAAATAATAACACTATATTAAATAATACCATAAAATTACCACATAATTACATGAAACAAAGTATTATATACCATGGATGATTATTTCTATTAAAATCACAAAAAATTATGGAGGGCAACAAATAAAAATAAATAATATCTTTAAATTAATATATCTCTATAATCATATTCCTTCCAAAAAATACTGATCAGTTGAACTAAACCTACAATGAAAAAAGAATATCTTGAAATGAGGAAGCATGTTGTGAAATAGAAAATTAATATTAATGAAAACATAAGTCTTCTCTGTGAAGTTATATTATAATGAATTTATAGGAGGCAGTGGATGTAATTTAGCCATTATATGGCCATTATAAAAGGGGAATATAACTATTAGTTATAATTCAAGTAAACATGTCAGGATCTTGGGATTTCAATTATATAATTAAAATTCATATTTTTAATTTATATATAAAACATTATTATTTTTAAAAAAATATAAAATAAAATAATAGATTTTTTAATTGAACTAAAGTATCACAAATCATTTCTGAAAATGAATTTTAATTTTTTTAAAGGTTATTATAAAAATATGATTTTTTATAATTTTTTTTATTTATTAGAATTATTTATATAATAATAATTTATAAATAAATTATTATAAATTAAATTAAATAACATAAAATAAATAATTACGTAAAAATATTTATCTTAAATTTAATTATTCATAGAAAATTTTATTTATTTCAAATCAATGATTTTATTTCATATTATTTTTTATTTAAAAAATAAATATAAAAAATTTTATAAAATTAAATGAAATGTGTTATATATTCAAATAAAAAATCAATATTCATTAATATAATTATAATTAATTAGTTTTAAATAAAGATAAAATAATTTAATGATATATGGATATATTTTTTATGGAATTATTTTTCAAAGCGTAAGGTATTTTTATCTGAAATTAATAACTAATGAAGAATTAGATTAATTAAATTTGTTGGTAATATATATATAAATAAATATTCTTAAGAATATTTTACATGGTAATAGAAAAGAATAAAATATTTTTTTAGTTAAATATATTTGTCTAAAGATTGTTTTTATGTGTTATGAATTTTTTAAATATAATTTTTAACACTTTTGGAAATTGAATATAGTAAAATATTTTTAAAAATTTTAATTAGAATTTAAAAATTTTATAAAAATTTTAATTTTATTTTTAGACATAAAAATATATCAATGGAGAAAAAGTTACTTACCATAGTAAAGGTAAAGGGAATATTTTCAAAGAAAGTTTTTAAGTGTTGATTTCTTTTATCTAAAGAAACTAAATTGATCCTAATAGAATGAATAATCTATAGAAAATTTAAAATAAAAAAAATTTATACTAAAACTCAATTAATTAGTATTTAATAGAAAATATGAATAAAAATACTTAATGATTAAAAAATAACTCTTTTATGAAAATAGTTTTTTCTATATATATTATGATTTAATATAAATAATAATTTTATAATATATAAAATTTAAATTAGATTAAATAGAGTCCAAATTTGGGTTACTCCATTTGAAATTGTGTCTGATGGGATATCTTTTTCATTCAGTAAAAATATAATCACAAAAAATAATTAAACATGTCAAAAGAGGTAATTTATCAGTCCTCTAATTTTTTACATAACTTCACATATTGATATTCTAGTAGATTACTTTTAGGTTTAAGAATATATCCTCAAATTACCACAAAACATAATCACCTGTATTAATATATATGTGGTATATTGGTGTATTTGGGAAGTAAAAAAATAAATATCATCACAGTTTTCCCCTCTCTTCAGGTACTGCTTTAGTGGTGAGGATTTGGTGACTCACTATAGAGATAACCTATATCTTAACGAAAATGGATGAGGAACATTCTATTAGGAGTTTCATGGAAATAGGTTGTCTATCTCCTTCATTCAATCACTCATCTCTGGGTCACTGAGTGTGTTGGAACCCCCAACCTCTACCTCAAAATCACCATTTATGGATCTTGTAGTAAGGGGTGCATGCGGGGTGGGGTCACAATTCAATTAGTTCGGTGATTTATACTTTTAGATAATTCTACAAGAAATGTGATTCTCTCTAGGAGGTATCTAAATCCATGCTAAATGAACTTGATCTATGACATTCAAATCACATTTCCATGGATTTGATGGAGATAGAATCGAAGACCATTTTCATTTAACTCTTATAGTTTTTATGAAACATTTTTATTCATAAATTAATTAATTAGGTATATTTTGTTTCACACTACACCATGTCATTCTTTATTTATATTATAAACTTAAAAAACTTGTACTACATGAAACACCACCTTGTATTACGTTACATGAAACATTGTGTTTCTAAACAAAAATATTATATTATTATCATTATTCAAACTAGATATTTATAACATAGCAGTTAAACATAGTAATATTTATAATAAGAAGTAATTTTAAAATATTATTTATAATTTTTTTAAATAAATAAAACTTATTTATAATAATACATATAATTTTTGGTAAATTCTTTATATGTTTGGAAATACTATTTTCTTAAAAGAATTTCATTTCATGTCATTCAATGAACAAGAATAAGAATAATTTTATACGCTTTTTTAAATTTAATATGATAAAATAAAAATTATGTGTGAATTTATAATGTCAAAATTATCTTAGGGTGAATGTTTGGGAATTTTCTGAAAAGTTTTATTTTTTGATAAATAGTGAAAAATATGGAATATTAATTGAAAACTGCATTTTGATTGAATTTATTTAAATTTTTAAATTATATTTTTATATGGTTTTAAAGTTTACATAGATAAATTTTATATAAATTTATTCCATTTAGGATATTATAACTAATTTCACATTGAAAGTGGATATAAAAACATTCAAAACATTTAAACATTTTATAAGAAAAACCATACTACCATGACACGTCTGCGGGATTAATTTGAAAATAAAATTTTCCACTTATATGAATAGAATTTGTAAAAATGGATTAAATATTTTTAATTTGAATAATTTATAATTTATAATAGTCCTGATATAGTTTTATACCAAAAAGTGTAGTAAATGTAATAAAAATTAATTACCACAATTTAGTTAAAAATAAGATTGCATAGTGGCGGTTATCAAAATATGTTTGAGTACAAGAATGATGGAGGATCCACTTGAATGATACCTCAACCTAAAAGAGGTTTTCATACCTCCCTCAAATACTCCATCCACTGAGGGTGGTAGGGATCCAGATACCTTGCCTCGTTTGGATGGGAATTGATCTTGTCTTTCTACTGTGACTTTCAAGGACCTTTCATTAGTGGAGGCACTTACAGGTTCTTCATCTACTTTGGATGTATAAAATGGATCTCCAGTGATTCAGTGCTTGGGTGATGGATCTATCCCCATCATTTCAAATCCAAAGGCGATTATTTAATGGATTGAAGTATGTAAGTTCTTGATTCTGGTCACATATCATATGACACGGTCGCGAAACCTTTGTCATATGCTGAGAAAAAACTCTATATTGCCCATTTCTAAGGATTCTCATGTTAGATGCTTAATCTAATTAGAAAAGGTTTCTTCCATGTTATTCTAGAGATAAAGGAAGATTTTTATGTGGCTTGGTGATTCAGCAACCTCAATCTGATGTCTATGTTCTTCCGGCATTCCAAATGGGATGCCAACTTCAGTCCATTCAATCAAAGGCACATAGTGGGATCGGTGTGGACTAGGATTCTTGGGCTCCCTAGGGTCTAATGGAATCTACTAATCCTCAATGATCTCTCTTATGGAATTGGTAACACCGAAAAATTTAACATCGCACTCTTAGTGGTATTTGGGATTTCATGCAAGAGTTGAAATTGAAATTAATATGGAGACTCCTTCCCCGCACCGGGTGTCCTTGGTTGAAAATCATCACTAGCTAGATGTTAGAATCAAATTTTAGAATCTCCTTTAGTTCTGTGATCATTTCATAATGGTAGGTTATGTTATTAGTGACTATCGAGGTCTCCACAAGTTCTTCAAGCCAGTTATTAGTTCCATGTCTTGGACATAGGTCTCAATGTCCAAAATAAAAAAATCAGGTTTTTATAGGAGGAAGGATGAACTTGATCATCCAAATGGCATAAAATTTGTGAAAATATACATTCCAGGCACATCCTTGGCTATTTTGGCTTAATAATAATAAAGGAAACAACTTTGGATGAAACCTATACTATTTACCTTGTTTTTGATAGACAATACCTTCTCATAGAATACATTTCATCCATTTTATTGACTTTATTAGTAGAGATCACATATACTATTTTTGAGGCACAGTATGAGACTAATTTACATGATCTCATTTCTCATGATCTGGATGATTCTATGATTTTGGATATTCTTATTTTGGTGGATTATCCAATATCAGGATTTCTCTTAGGCGACCTGCAAGCCCAGGAAATGACTACCACGATTGCTTTAGAAACCCCTGCTGAGGGTAGGATAAAAGGGGAGGCATTACTATCCACCCTAGCCTATATTGAAAATAGTTCAAAAAAAGTATAATATACTATAATGAATCATAAAACCAATCCTAACATGAAATCAATGAGTAATGTTGGCAAGAAAGGAATGGGGGACTCACCCCCATGTCAAAATTAAAATGAAGATTCTTTTTTGGAACATCCAAGGAATAGCCAATCATTGCACTAAACTTTCCATGTGGCTCTGTGCAGGTAGTTAAAAACCTTGTTTTATTGGTCTCTATGATCCCAAGGTTAAATTATTAAATCAAAACATCTTCAAAATTGGGAGGGGATTATCAGTCCTCGGGGTAGCTCAACCTATAGCTTCTTCTGATAGACTTTGGCTCTCTGTCCATAACTCTGTGGATCAACTGGCTATTGTTCATATTGATGATCAGATTCTCACTTTTAGATTTATCAATAATGGATGGAAATGTTTTTTTATCCATGATCTATGACTTTAAAAACTATATTGACAGAATGTTGCATTGGATTCATTTGAAGGGTATGTCTAGTGTTATCAATGAGCCTTGGGTGATGTTTGGGGACCTCAAATACATCTTCCATGAAGATAAAAAATAGGTTATGTTTATAGTAATGATTCTATCAGAGAATTCAGAGCCTAGGTTTAAGAGGCGAATCATATTGAAATCATCCTTGTTTGTGCTAAGTTTACATGGTATAGAAGGCACCTAAATGAAATGAGGGAAAGTAGAATTGTTAGGGCCTTTGTGAATGAAGCCACTCTTGGGATTTGGAAAATGACATTATAGACAAGACTAGACTAGTATAGATATAATTATCACCCTATTCTAGGGAGTCTAGTTGGAAATATAGGGAGACAACCTCTTCCATTCAGGTTTAATAATGCCTATGTGGCTCTTCCAGAGTGCTCTAAAATTGTTTAGGACAATTTTAACCAGGGTGCAACCAATGTAAACCCTCTAGTCAGTATTTGTAAAGTAAATATTCTCAAGATAAATTTTAGGGATTGGAGCCCAATTATATTCATCTTGCTTGAGGGAGACAGTGATCCCCTCGAATATTCACTTCATGATTTTTAGATGGAAATTACTACAAACAATTTCTCGGGTGATATTTCTCAAGAATCTATGATATCCTCTAAACTATAGGATATTCTAAGGATTTGGTACATAATCAAAAGAAATATCTTCAAAGTTAGATGGCTCATGGATTTGGATAGAAACACCGATTTCTTTCATTCCTTTCAATGGAAAGTAAAACCAATAGGCCTCTCTCCTTAGTTAAGGATTGAGACTGAATCCATGAAAGTAGGAAAGAGCTCTAGAATCATGTTTTCTATTTTTACATGGGGATTATTAATGGACCACCAAGGAATGTTGATCTTATGAAGCACATCATATCAAAACTGGTCAAAGAGGCTGAAAATTCTTTTCTCACCTACAATCCCCTAGATTTTGAAATTAATGAGTTAGTCTTTGGACGGATCAAGGACATCTCACTTGGCTAGATGGGTTCACGAACAATTTTTTCCAATAATATTGGTATTTCATCTAGGGCGATGTTGGTAGTCATGTCAATCATTATTCTCATAGATGGAACACTCAATATATGTATCAATTCTCAATTTCTTTCCCTTATTCCTAAAGTGGAGAATTTTAGCGGCATCACCTAGTTTAAACCTCTTTCTCTAGTCAATACAATTAAAAAACTCATTATAATATTTCATTCCAATCGGATTACGTGGATATAAGATAGAATGAACTCATGGAATCATTTTTTGTTTTGTGAGAGGTAGGAATATCCAGGATTGTTTTCTCAGTGCCTCAGAATGTGATTACTTTCTTTGTAATCCTACGAGGGGAAACATTTATTTAAAGATGAACATTAGGAAATCGTTTGACAATTTAGATTGTGGATTCAAAGGAAATTTCCTCCACAATTTTGGATTTATTTTAGAATTAATTCAATGGATTAAGACCAGTTTTGAATCTTCTAACATCTCAATTATCATCAATGGGTTACCTGAGGTTTATTTCAAATGCACCTGGGGTGCAGCAAGGGGACCCCCTACTAACCATCATATTTTCTATTGGAGAGAATTTTCTCAGTAGGATCCTTACTCACATGGTGGGTAAGGGGTAAATTTCAATTATTGGGGAATATAGTGGAACTTATTATCCTTCACATCTCTTCTTCACTGATGACATTATAATTTTACCACAGGGATATAGGAGAAACATTTTCAACATTAAAAAAGTTCTCTGGCATTATGAAATCATGTCAGGTCAAGAAATCAGTTAGGGAAAATAATTTATCTATTTTGGTAAGATACATTTTAGATCCTATAAAACTATTATTATTAATGATCTTGGTATAAGATAAGGTTACTTTCCTTTCATCTACCTTAGATTTCCCATGTTTTAGGGGAGACCTCGAGTCTTCAATTTCTCCACTGCTCTGAGTTATATTTGATGAACACTAGCTGCTTAGAAAGGCATGTATCTTTAAATTATAGGAAAAATTTGTCTTGTTAAACATGTGGTTGTTTTAATTCCAGTGTACTTGTTTATTGTTTATTCAGTTCCTAATTTAGTGATTAAAACTATTATTTCGATGATGAGGAATTTTGTTTGGAGTGATAGTCTATTGGAATGGAAGGAAATCACATCCCATTTAAAGATGTGTTACAAACCTTGTTCTCTTGGTGGACTTGGAATTATAAACTTGGAGTTTTTCAATCAATAACTTCAATCCTAGTTTCTTTGGATGTTATTGAATCATAATTCTATTTCTCTAGTCCTCCATAAGTACAAATTTATTTCAAGATTGATTGTAGGAAAATGAGGATAAATTCAATCTTCTATATGGCTCGTTATCAAAGTAGTCTATTAGAAAATTTACAAGAATTCTTTCTGGTTGGTCAACAGGGATCCCTCTCTTCATTTATAGCATGACAATTGGACTGGGACACCTCTGATTGACAGGATAGATTCTTCTGATCATTATATTGGTCATAGTATTTCTATCAATGATAAAATGGATAACCTCGATGCTCTTCCTAATGAAATTTCATCAATGTTATATGACCGTGTTTTCATTATGGTGTAAGATATGCTGATTTGGAAACCTACCCCTAATGGTATGCTCGATTCAAAGGGATTTTATAAACATCTATATCAAGGGGATAGAAATCAGATTGGGGATTTCAATAAAAAGTGAATTCTTCCAACCATGTTTACTATCATTTGGAGACTGTCTCTTAATAAGCTTTATGTTGATGGAAATATATAGTGCATTGGAATTTACCTATGCTCTTAATGTGTTCTCTATCATCAACATCGTGAATATGTTGACCATTTATTTCTTCCATGTCATAATGATTCCTATCTATAGGCTTATGTTTTTCATATTTTTGAACTTTCACCCTTGCATGTAATCTCCCTAAAACACTTTCTACATGCCTTTATTGATGTCCAGCTCTCTAGCCAGCTTGTAGCGCTTATTAGGGTTGCCTGCATGGAACTATTTCACACTGTGTGGACCAATCGTAACAAAGTGATGCTTTAAGGTAGTCCCTTAATCTTCTGGTCTTCTATTAATAACATTCTTTCTTATGTTCAATAAGCCAGTGTAAATAATAGTAGATATTTTATAAATTATTTTGTCGAATATTTCATCTTCAAGGGGCCTTTTGTGCTATGTAAATTCCCCAAAACTCTTAGAAGAATGTAGGTCTTTTGGTTTCCTCATTTATTGGCTTAGTTTATGAGTAATAAAATTTGAGCCTTGATGGTAAATAACAGACCATAAGGTTATGGGGTGGTATATTGGGAACACATCGGAGATGTTATTGAATACATTTCTGATCCATGTGGTCACACAACTATCCTCGAAGTAGAAATGATTGGATTTATTAAAGAAGTTGATACTGACAGACAATAAAATTGGAGAAACATCTAGTTTGAGTGTGGCTCCACTCTCCTTGTTCAAGAGATAAGTATGGTAACGATCCACCTTACATGGAAGATGACTACGAAGTGGGTGACCTATCTTGAAAAACTCACCTCAACGAACTATATTATCATGCACATTTATCGAGAATCCAACCAACTTGCCGATAGACTTTCCAATAAAGTTTTTTCTAAAATGGTGTACCCCAGGTCTAGCAGCCCACCTTGTGACATAGTCCCCATATTTTAATAGGAAAAACATAAAATTCCTTTCTTCAGGAATGTGTAGCATTTATTTTGATTTATTGTAGAGCATGGTGCTGATCATTCAAAAAAATACATAGTGGTTAAACACTAATTTAAGGGGCCAAATAACCTAGAAACATATCAAAAATCCATTTTCTAGAAATATTTATACTAATTACACTCTTAAATATAAAATTGAATATTATTTGAGGCACATGATATATGGGAGACCTCTCAATACTTTTTACCTTCTTATATATACAAGAATGTCACTCCATCACTATAAAAGGGAACCCATCACCCTCACATCGTCACACCTCCCAAGCCATTTTATCTCATCCAAAAAATACCCAAATAAGCTCCAAAATTCTCTAAATTAATAATATATGACCCACATTGGTCATATATCTATCCAAAGAAACCCTTTGGTGCAAACCAAAAAAGAGTCACCCAAAGAAGAGGTAACCACCATCAAAAACATATTTTGTTTTATTTTCCTTCTCCACCATTGAAATTATACTTGTTAAATGAATAAATATTAATCTCATTAACCTAAATATACAGATATGTTTCTCTTATATAGGTTTTTGCTACACCTATACAAACTTCTATCAAATGGGTAACAAACAAACCATTTGTGTGTACGGAGGACTACCGCCTTGCAGAACGATGTCACTCATTTTTCCATACATAGCTATCATGGTTGATAATTATGATGGAAACACTATTATTATATGATATAAATGATATTTATGATGTATTTTGTCTTATATAATTACTATATAAAACATAACTCCATGATTTATATCTTGTGAGAATATGATAACTTCTTTTGTAGACGTGTAGACTGCAACCTCATTAAATTGATGTGATTTATTAACACATTACACGGAATGTATTAAGGATGGGTTACTAAAATTATATCATATATATTACATAATAATGATACTTTATTGATTATATAAATAAAAATACACATATATATTTAATTAACATTAATTCTTTTAATACGGCAGGAAAACCGAAAAAAACATTCATGTGTACGTATGACCTATCATATCTGCTTAGAAAAAATACCTCAAGGTGTCATCTAGATTTTTTTGGGTGTGATTTTGTTTTTTTATAAGGATATATGGCCATGAATGAGTATGGTTGGTGTTTTCTAAATCACGTGATTAAGGTGGAATCATTTCAAAATATTTTCTAAATTTTTGGGCCTCAAAATTAGGAGTTTGGTTTTTGGAAAAGGAATAATTTTGTGTAGGATTGAACAATATTCAGACTGTATAGACCCTAATTTTGATGTACATGGATAGTACATTACTTTTTTGGAATAATTAAAACATAACAAAAACCAAAACTCAAGGATCGTAATAGTTTTGTGTCTTTGGAAACTCGGAACATAATCGTCTAATCATGGTGAAATATCTTCAACATATCCCATAAAGATCTTCCCCTTTTTGTTTTCTTACCTAAAACCTTTCTTTATATCCTGTGGAAAAGAAAACATATAAAGGGTGAGCTCAAATTCTCAGTAAGGGTAAACATAGAGAACATAAAACAATCCATAAACATTTGAATGTAAAAACATGAGCATAAAATCTAAACATCAAAATCCTGAGGAATGACATAAAACAATATAGTAAATAAGGAATAGATCACAAAAGAAAATTAATCATGATAAAATATCATGGGAATAACACTTGTAATTGTGGAAAAAAATTAAGCACAAGATATGATTTCCATTTTATCCAAGGCATTGCTGCCAAGACCATCTTAGTGGACAAAGTCCCTTACTGAACCGGTTTTACTTTCCATTTTATCCAATGTCTATATCATGAGATATAAATCATTACCCAATGAATTGGAGGGAGATATAGGTCCCACCCATCTCATATTGAAATCATTCTTATGTGTTCCACAACATAAACATAAATCATTCATCATAACCCAAAGAATAAAATGGGTTTCATAAACATCATCCCATCATAACATAATCCATATAAAACAAATTTATATCATTTCATTATAAGAAAAGTGAAACCTTGTAAATCATAGAGACATTATACTTGAAATAAACACATATGAAATAATTTCATCTTATATGGAAAATGGTTTTGATAAAACACTTGAAATGAATTCTTGGGGAAAATATCCTTTCTTCTTTGAAATCATTTTCTTTTCTCAAAATGCCATGAAATTTTAAAATAAATTTATTTTGTTTAAAATAATAATTAAATCTTGTAGAGGAATCTTCATGGAAATAAGGTGTTATGAAACAGTAAATTCTGTTCATGTCGTATAAGTTAAAAAAACATTCTCCTCCTACCTTTAACGGAAAAGTTAAAAAGTTCCACTTATAGTAAACAAAAGAAATATTCTATCCATAACATGAAGTAAAATCCAAATAAGGGTAAACATGAATTTAAAAAAAATGGAATAAAAACTTTATGAAAAACATTTTTATGGACATGGATTAAAAATTTAACCCCAGTAAATACTTACGTATTTGCAATCCCAGATAAAAATGAGATTGCAAAATTTTCCCTTACAAAGATCTTTTTGTAAATAAAATAGATCACTTGTTTGTATTCACTATAAGGTCACATAAATAAATTATAAATACATGATAATATATAAAAATTCATTTCCCACATAATCATATAACGACATAAACAAGAAAGAGAAGATCAACCCAAAGAATGGAAATTAGGTTAAGAGGTTCCCTTACCTCATGTCCGACTTGACTCAATCATTCTTTAATCTCCTAAATAATAAACTAAAGTTAATTTTTACTTGATTAAGAACCTTTTTCAAGTTTATTATTCCTTTTATATCACTTATTACCATGTTATAAACATTATGTAATCATTTAAGTTAATAATGTTTGTTTTAACGATATTTGGTACTTGAGTCAAAAATGGACTTCTTATAATTACATGTTGTTCATGAGGTCAATATTAAATTATATATAGAATTATATTTATGATTTATATATCATATATATAATATATATCCATATAATACATGTATTTATAATAGTACATAACATTTGGAGGTAAGAAATGAAATGCACCGTTCATGGAGACGGTAAGTCGTATGTACACTTGAACGCTACTTTCATTTCTATTTCTTATTTTAATTGAAATAAGACAAAATTATAGATAAATATATTATAATTACAGTATAATATCATATATTATATCATTAAATCCATCCTTTATACATCCCACATAAGGCATTAACGAATCACATCACTTTGAGGGGGGCGGTAGTCCGCACTTCCTCAAATGATATTATCGTATTTACCCACTATGAAAACATAAAGGCTTGATATAATTGATAATTAAAGAAGAATAATGAAATAATAAACATAATATATATCATATATAAATACAGTTCCATCATAATGGATACCATGAAAGGTGGTAGGAAAAAATCGAACAATCATCATTTCGTGAGGCGTTAGTTTTCCATCCACAGAAACATTATGTTATTCATCCATTAGATAGAGGTGTGTGTAAGGGTAGTTCGAGTAATTCTCATAACAACATACTAGTATATTGAGGATACTGTTTTTGTTACAAAAGAAAGGAATAAAAAGAGTTTAGGGGTTGGAGAATTAAAATAAAAGAAAACAATTTAAGAGAAACTGTTACCTTTAATTTGGGTAACTCCCTTTGGTTTGAACCAAAGGACTTCTTGAAGTGCCTTATGCCTAAGTTAAGGATTATAGTAGTAGTATAGGGATGTAGGTAGCTTAATTGTTCATAGTTTGGATGAGAAAAAGGGCTTTAGAGGTGTGTGGAATTGGTTATAAGTGGTCTCCTTTTATAAGAGAGAGGAGGGGCTCTTTAGGAAAGTGTGAAAATATTATTTTATAATATAATGATATTCGGTTTCTAATGGTCCAAAAATAATTTAGGTAGAATATAAGATGAAAAATATTATAAATAAAATCATCCAATCATAATTGGAAATGTTTGGATAATAATTTAATCATTATAATCTTATTTATTTAAATCATTTATTAATGAGGTAAATACTACATCATTATTGTGTCATAAATAATTAAATCAATTTTATGTCTAAAAATTATAAAAAAACTACCATGATGTAGGAAATATTTTTATCTTTCCAAATAATATTTTTAGTCGAAAATAGGACTTATATAACACCATATAAATATTAATTACTAAACGATTTTTGTTAATGTCAATTTTGCCTTCACATTAAGTTAATTAATCTAGATTGTCCTTTTCACTCCCAAGTGGCTCAATGGGGTCCCAAAATTGACCCAAAAACGCCCATGGTATTTAATGACTCAACCAATAAGGTTTGGACAAGTGTTAAGGTAATTTTAAATTATTATAATATTCTTTTTAACCTTGAATTACCCTATTTACCTTTAACCACAGTAAATAAAAGTCAAAAGTTACTATTCACCAAAAATTATTTTCATATTATTGAAGAACATTTTACTTCTTTATAACAACAATGTATGTTGTTTTCGAAATTCAATTCACAGAAGTGGTAAAATTTGATTTAAATGAAAGAGTCAGTTTTTTAACTACCACTAAGTGGTTTCACTATTTATCAAAAAATGAATTTTTCAGAAAAATACCAAAAATTTAGCCTAAGATATATTTGATATTCTGAATTCAAAAATGATGTCTATTTTTTCTAATTCAAAACATATAAGTGTCATTAATTAATTTTAAAAGTAATTCTTGTTATCAAAACAAATAGCGTGTTTTTTAGAAACAATAACTATCAAAATATCGACACTTGTTTAAGTCCAATTTCAAAGTGAAATTAATTATAATGACCAAAATTGCATTAAATAGTGAAAATATATTCTAATTACACTTTAAAACCAATTAAAAAGATAATCTAACCATATAAATTATTGCAATGAAAAAAGTTGTTTTTAATTAAAATATAGCGTGCTTTTACTATTCATTAAAATATGAAAGTTATCAGAATAATATGAAACATTTATCCAAATTAAATTTTTATATCCTGATTCCAAGAAAGAATTTTATTTTTTCAAATCTAACTTATAAACATGTGAAACACTATATTTAAAATGGGTGTGCCATCAAAAGGCGGCAAAACTACATTTTTTGAAAAATACTTATTTTACGTGAAAAAATTATTTTGTTCTCATAACATGTTCTATAAAATATGTAAGTTGAATAATAATGTTATAAAATTAAAAAATTAGTGAATAATATTCATAACGGCTAGTTCAAAATAATATTATAACCATATGTCGTTGTTTAGTGAAACCCTGTATTGCGTACTACACACGCTATCGAGGGAGGTCACGATTGCGTGTAATGTAAGCCACGAATAGTGTTGTGTATAATTCAAGATAATACAGTGTTGCGTATAGTACAAGATAATCTTTTTGTAGCATACAACACAAGACATCAAAGAAATAAAAAAATAATTCTCATAAAATATGAGGGTGTTACATTCTACCCCCCTTAAAATGAATTTCGCCCTCGAAATTTGTTAGGGTTATAAATGGTTTACTACATGAAAGATTCTTTCATAGAAACCGATAACATAAAAAGGAATACTAAAAATTAATTTTAAAAATTGGAGTATAAAACATAATGATTACCCAAATTAACTCATCACTGGGTTTCCACATAGGAGAACATAGGTGAAAATATGGATATGGAAGAGAAATCTATCCATCAAGGTCTGATAGAGAGTGGTAGAGAACATGGCTATGAAAAATACAATAATAAAAAATCCATAAATTTGTGATGATTTAAGGTACCATATGATTCATCGGATATAAGGACACTAGGGAAACGTTTTTAGTTCCCAAGATCATTTCCCTAATGTTGAAAAATTGTTGAATACTTACTTGATTTTGGTACAATCTAACCGGTGTCCGTGCCTTGAACAATTTCCACTTCATCTATTAAAGAAATGAAGTTGAATTTTTCATTTGTGAAGTGTTATCAGATCATGTGATAGAATGATTGGTCATTCCATCTGTTTCTATCGCAAAAAGTTTAGCACAATTTATTAAATATACATAACTCTATATATACTGAGATTAATCATATATGATTCCAAAAATGGACTTATACATCATATATCATACTACTTAATAAAATAAAACTAGTTTCTACTAACCAGGGACTTCATGTAGACCAGTGGTAGGTGATAAAGGCACGTCGCACTTCGGTTGTGGGTTCGATTCCCACAGCCTTGTCCAACGCAGCAGGTTGTCGCACGTTCTGCAGGTTTTCCATTTTTCTTAAACTATACAATTATAATATTCTATCAATAATATTGAAAAAATTTCCAGCCTTAAACAATAATAACTTAGGTTCAACATAATCCATTCCAATATTTCGTCTTATCCAAAATTCTTCTTTCCAAACTCATAGTATAAAGAGAACGATTACTAAAAAGTTCATATAACAAGCACGTGAATACCATCATTTATCCCTCATATATCACAAGATATATCTTTTTGATCGCATTCCAAACTATTGAATACCTTAATATTGTATTATCTTGAAAAATGAATACCCATTGATCCTTAGTAAAAACATGAATGTTGTCAAAAGTTAACTCTTTCCACATACCAAAATCCAAAAATTCTATATACTCAAACCATGATATAACTTTTTCCTTATATCAGTCATGAGCTCATGAATACTGTCAAACATTTCATTTTCTCCTTATCCCTTCATTATGCGCATATCATCTTCTTTCCAAAAATATCTCAATCACTTTCCATGGTTACCGGTACCATAAAATTAATGAAAACCACAATATACCAATACATAAATATTCCGACATTCCACGATACTATATACAATATTATTTTGGAATCCCATTAAATAAGCACTTAATCATTCCACCACATCGTTGTCATATTCACATCCCCAATAGTGATCGCATGTGAATTCCATTTGTCCTTTTCCTTAAGTGGTTGCTCATGTCGATCATCATTAACCCTTGGATTAGGGAATTGATTAGAATAATGCCTCATTTCCTTTCACTTTAATAATTGAAGTGTTGGTGGAGTATTCTCTGTAGTCTTTTCTCTATTCACATCATTAGCTACCTTTTTTCCATTACTTCGACACTCAGCTGCTCGATGACCTTCTTTTCCACACTTAAAACATTTTCTAGTACCTTTTAGACAATCTCCATCATGCTTCTTTCCACACTTTGAGCATAAAGAAACATTCATCTTCTTTTCACCATTGTTCTGAGATTTATCCTTTAATTCCATCTTTCGTTTTTTGTCAATACCATGAGATGGATATGAAACACCAACTTCTAGTTCTACCTTGATAGCACAACACACAATTTCTTCATATCTACTGAATTATATTATAGCTAATTCCCTTCTAATACTTGGTTTTAAGACACTGAAGAATCGATCAACTTACTTTCAGGTTGGATGATAAATCCAGATGCATACCTTGAAAGCCTTGTAAAATTCGATTCGTATATTCCAAAAGATTAATCATCCTTTTTTTAAGCTCAAGGAAATATTTTTCCATATTTGTTCAAAGAATACGAGGGAAGTACTTATTGAAAAACAAGTTCTTGAACTCGTTCCATTACATGGATTCAATTTCATCTTGGGGCCTTGTATTTTTAACTAGAGTCCACCACTGGTCTGCTTCACCTTCTAACCGGTAAACAACCAAAATGAATTTTTCATGCTCTGAACTGAGAAGTATTGAAAATATCTTTTCAATGGTACTAATCCATTGTTCACCAACAAGTGGATCAGAAGACCCACTGAAAGAAGGTGGATGTTGCCTCATGAAGGACTCAATAGAATATTTTTCCCTTCTTTTCTCATTTGGAAGTCCAGAATGATTCATATCTTGTGTAATTATAGCAATAAGATTTTTCAATCCATCTCCCATAACATTGGTTTGTTCAGGAGGACAATCATTGCATCATCCATTACATTGATAAACACGGTTCCTTCGGGTTCCATATATTGTCTAAAACCCAAAAAGAACAGTGTGAGAGGCAAAAATCATGCTAGGAAAACAACATAATAAAGGTGGTGTACCTTCAATATATAACATCTTAGGTTTAATTCTAATATTGTTACTGTAATTCTAGTACTATAACCTATACTTATACTTAGCCTTAGGGACATCCCTATACATACCTTAGAAATATCTCTAGGGATCTCACTAAAGTTTTTGCATCCTAGTTTCCAAAGGTTAACTAAACCTGTCCTCTGATACCAACTATAGAGACCCGAAGCTTGATGTACATGGACAGTACATTACTTTCGCAGAATACTTAATACATAACAAAAACCAAAACTCAAGGATCGTAATAGTTTATTGTCTTTGGAAACCAGAAACTTAATCTTCTAATCATGGTAAAAGATCTTCAACATCTCCCATAAAGATCTTCCCCTTTTTTTCATAGCTAAAACCTTTCTTTATATCAAGGGGAAAATAAAACATATAAAGGGTGAGCTCAAATGCTTAGTAAGGGTAAACATAGAGAACATAAAACAATCCATAAACATTTGAATGTAAAAACATGATAATAAAATCTAAACATCAAAATCTTGAGAAATGATATAAAACATTGCAGTACATAAGACATAGATCATAAAATAACATTAATCATGATAAAATATCATGGGAATAAAACTTCTAATTGTGTAAAAACATTAATCACATGATATGATTTCCATTGTAGCCAAGGCATTGCTGCCAAGACCATATTAGTGAACAAAGTCCCTTACTGAACAGGGTTTACTTTCCGTTCCAGCCATGTCTATCTCATGAGATATAAATCCTTACCCAATGCATTGGAGGGAGATATAGGTCCCACCCATCTCATATTGAAATCATTCTTATGTGTTCCACAACATAAACATAAATAACTCATCATAACCCAAAGAATAAAATAGTTTTCATAAACATCATCCCATCATAACATAATCCATATAAAACAAATTGATATCCTTTCATCATAAGAAAAGTGAAACCATGTAAATCATAGAGACATTATACTTGAAACATACACATATGAAATAATTTCATCTTATATGGAAAATGTTTTTGATAAAACACTTGAAATGAATTCTTGAGGAAAATATCCTTTCTTCTACAAAATCATTTTCTTTACTCAAAATTCCATGAAATTTTAAAAGAAAAGTATTTTGTTTAAAATAATCATGAAATATTGTAGAGGAATATTCATTTAAATAAGGTGTTATGAAACCATAAAAATCAGTTCATTCCGTATAAGTTAAAAAAACATTATCCTCGTACTTTTAACGGAAAAGTCAAAAAGTACCACGTATGGTAAACAAAACAAAGATTACATCCATAACACGAAGTAAAAGTCAAAGAATGGTAAACATGACTTTAAACATACATGGGAGAAAAACTTTATGAAAAAATTTTTTATGGACATGGATTAAAAATGTAACCCCAGTAAATACTTAAATATAAGCAATCCCGGATAAAAATGAGATTGCAAAATTTTCCCTTACAAAGATATTTTTTTAATTAAAATAGATCACTTATGTGTATTAACTATAAGGTCACATAAAGAAAGTATAAATACATGATAAGATATAAAAATTCATTTCTCACATAATAAAAGAACGACATAAACAAGAAAGAGAAGATCAACCCAAAGAACGAAAATTGGGTTAAGAAGTTACCTTACCTCGTGTACGTCTTGACTCGATCATTCTTTAATCTACTGAATAATAAAATAAAGTTAATTTATACTTTCTTAATAACCTTTTTCAATTTTATATTCCTTTTATATCACTTATTACCATGTTATAAACATTATGTAATCATTTATGTTAATAACGTTCGTTTTAACGATATTTGGTACTTGAGTCAAAAATGGACTTCTTATAATTACATGTTGTTTATGAGGTCAATAGTTAATTATATCCAGAATTATATTCATGATTTATATATAATATATATAATATATATCCATAATATACATGTATTTATAATAGTACATAACATTTGGAGGTAAGAAATGAAATGCACTGTTCATGGAGACAGTAAGTCGTACGTACGCATGAACGCTACTTTCATTTCTATTTATTATTTTAATGGAAATAAAACATAATGATACATAGTTATATTATAATTACAGTATAATATCATATATTATATCATTAAATCCATCCTTTATACATCCCACAAAAGGCATTAACGGATCACATCACTTTGACGGGGCGGTATTCCGCACTTCCTCAAATGAGATTATCGTATTTACCCACTATGGAAAACATAAAGGCTTTATATAATTGGGAAGTAAATAAGCATAAGGAAATAATAAATATAATATATATCGTGTATAAATATAGTGTCATCATAATGGCCACCATGAAAGGCGGTAGGAGAAAATCGAACAATCATCGTTTCGTGAGGCGTTAGTTTTCCATCCACGGAAACATTATGTTTTTCATCCATTAGATGGAGGTTTGTGTAAGTTCAGTTTTAATCCTCCTCATAACAACATCATATTATATTGAGGATACTGTTTTATTTACAAAATAAAGGAATAAAAATAGTTTAGGGGTTGGATAATTAAAATAAAAGAAAACAATTTGAGAGAAATCGTTACCTTTAATTTGGGTAACTCCCTTTGGTTTAAACCAAAGGACTTCTTGAAGTGCCTTCTACCTAAGGTAAAGCTTCTAGGAGGAGGAGAGGTATTAAGGGAGATTAATTGGGAAGATTTTGGATGCTCCAAATGGCTTGAGAGGTGTGTGTAATTGGTTAGAAGTGGTCTCCTTTTATAAACGAGATGAGGGGATCTTTAGGAAAGTGTGAAATTATTATTTTATATTATAATGATATTCAGTTTCTAATGGTCCAAAAATAATTAAGGTCAAAGATAAGATGACTAATATTCGAAATAAAGTCATCCAATCATAATTGGACATGTTTTGGATAATAATGTAATCATTATAATCTTATTTATTTAAATCGTTTATTAATGAGGTAAATACTACATCATTATTGTGTTATATATAATTTAATTTATTTGATGTCTAAATATTATAAAACAAATACAATTATGTAGGAAATATCTTTAACTTTCCAAAGAATATTTTTAGTAAAAAATAGGACTTATATAACACCATATAAATATTAATTACTAAAAGATTTTTGTTAATGTCAATTTTGTCTTCACATTAAATTAATTAATCGAAATTGTCATTTTCACTCCCAAGTGGCTCAATGGGGTCCCAAAATCGACCCAAATATTCCCATGGACGTTAATTACTCAACCAATAAGGTTTGAAAAAGTGTTAAGGTAATTTTAAATTATTATAATATTCTTTTTAACCTTGAATTACCCTATTTACCTTTAACCGCATTAAATAAAAGTCAAAAGTTACTATTCACCAAAAATTATTTTCATATTATTGAACAACATTTTACTTCTTGATAACAACCCTCTATGTATTATTTTTTAAATTAAATTCACAGAAGTGGTAAAATTTCATTGAAATTAAAGTGTCAGTTTTTCAACTACCTCTAAGTGGTTTCACTATTCATCAAAAATTGAAGTTTTTCAGAAAAATACCAAAAATTCAGACTAAGATATATTTGATATTCCAAATTAAAAAATGATGTCTATTTTTACAAATTCAAAACATAGAAGTTGCATTAATTAATTTTAAAAGTAATTCCTGTTATCAAAACAAATAGCATGTTTTTAGGAAATAATAACTATTAAAAGATCGACACTTGTTTATGTCCAATTTCAAAGTGAAATTAATTACAATGACCAACATTAGATTAAATGGTGAAAATATATTCTAATTACACTTTAAAACCAATTAAAAAGATAATCTAACCATATAAATTATTGCGATGAAAAAAGTTGTTTTTAATTAAAATATAGTGTGTTTTTACTATTCATTATAATATGAAAGTTATCAAAATAATATTGAAAATTTATCCAAATTAAATTTTTATATCCTGGTTCCAAGGAATAATTTTATTTTTTAAAATTTAACTTATAAACATTTCAAAAACTATATTTAAAATGGGTGCGCCCTCAAAAGGCGGCAAAACTGCATTTTTTGAAAAATACTTATTTTACCCAAAAAAATTATTTTGTTCTTATACCATGTTCTAGAAAATATGTAAGATGAATAATAATGTTATAAAATTCAATATTTAGTTAATAATATTCATAAAATCTAGTTCATAATAATATTATAACCATATATCATTGTTTAGTGAAACCTGGTATTGTGTACTACACACGCTATCGAGGGAGGTCGCGATTGCGTGTAATGAAATCCAAGAATAGTGTTGTGTATACTTCAAGCTAATACAGTGTTGTGTATAGTAAAATATAATCTTGGTGTAGCGTACAACACAAGACATCAAAGAAATAAAAAATAATAATTTTTCTCATAAAATCATAGTGTGTTACATTCTACCCTTAAATAAAATTCACGTATAGTAATTTAGGTATTCAGAAAGGTTAATAGAAGAAATAATGGATTTCTGGGAGGCTCACGATTTGCAGAAGGTATAGAGTTTGGGGAAGCGCGTCACAGGATGTCATGTGGTTCAAAGCGATGGCATGAGGTATATGGAAGGCTTGCAGTATGCAAGATAGATTTTCATTTTTGGAAATGAGTCATTGATTTGAAAAGCCTAAAAGGGAATTGTTTTCAAAAATAGGATGGTGATTTGGGCTACTGAGAAGGTTGAACGACAGTATGTGGACCATGCAGAGAAGAACGGTTCGTGGGTGAAGCGATATGCAGTGAAGGCTATACCACATTGAAGATTTGGTAAAACTCATATTAAAAACATTTTTGGATCTATTTTCTTATATAAGGAGCTATAATCCCATAATTAGGAGAGAGAAACTTTCATATAAAAACATATTTTCTCTGAGAATTCGATGAAGTCCGAAAGAGGTTTGTGAGGGAGAATTCTGCGAATGGTGAAGTAGTTTATGCAGAATCAATTCTGTGGAAGGTTTTTGTGGGGAACAATATCTTGAAATTGATGTTATAAAACGAGGATTTTGACATTGAATGAGAATGAGGATGTCTCTGTATGTGGATGAGAGACTGTCCGTAGAAGCAGAGGTTGTCTATTGATAAGAGATGGTTTGTGGAAGTGGAGACAATCCATGAGGCAGGGATGGTACACGGAGGAGTGATGGTTCAAAGAGAAAAGTGATCTGCAAACCATACCCACTATATATTACATAGAGGAAGAAATTTGGTACATAGAGTAATCTATTTGGTTCATGGAGGACTCCTAGAACATTGCACAAGATGAAAAATAGTTCACAAAAACCATTTCTGCTAGCCTAACAGTATACAGAAAAGTGGATTTCATATATTTGTGAAAAAGGGACTTCAACAGAGCATCTATTTATTATTAATGATGTGTCCTTTGATGAAAATTAAGGGGTCTACATGTCCATAAATTTTTTTTGGGTCCTTTCAAAGATAAGTGAGTGATTGAAGAGTAAGACGATGATCCTTCCAACCAATAGTGATCCAGAGGGAGAGACATAGGGAGTGACCCTTGGGAATGCAGTGAGAAGACCCTAAACCAAGTAAAGGTTGTGATACATGGAATATAATATCTATCCTAATCATTTTAATTTTTCAGTGAGCATTAGTGGTTTTGGTACATCATCATATCACCGGTGTATTCTCCTTAGACGTAGTCCATTGAGAGTGAACCAAGTAAAATTTTTGTGTCATGTGCATGATTTCATTTCTGTTCATATATTACTATCAGAGAAAGAGAGAAGTGTTTATTTTTTAATGAAAAAAAAGATCCAATGGGATAATATTTTTAATCTTTCATACCCTGATTCACCCCCCTCTCAAGGTGTTTGACATAGTGGACCTAACAATCTCCATCAATGTTTAAATCCATTACATATTTCAATAAAGTATTAATTATTATAAATATTTATATTGTGAAGATATATGATATTAAAATCATGTATTTATTCATTAAATAAACAAATCATGATATTAGTAAAAGGATAAAGAATAATAATTCAAAACATATTCAAAAAATGAAGAGGTTATCTCCCAAGACATAACTTTAACTTGATATTATTAATAAAAGTGTAAAATAATTTTATAATAAAATCATATATGGTATGATATATAATAATATTGCTTTGTTTATTATTTATAATTAACTTATACTTATTATAATTTTTTTAATGAGCATAATGAATTTCAATACTTTAGGTAAGGGTTTTCTATAATCACTTTTTATATTTGAGAGATATATGTAATATTCACTGCTTGTTTCATTTAGGTCATTTATAAAAATCCCTATGAAATTTTGTGTAAGATCCAGACCATTTCAAGAGTTTTTGATTGTTTAGGGTACACTTTTATCTAGTTTTTAGTTATTTCAATTTTTTTATAACCATGGGGTGTGTTTGGGTAAAAATATGTGAGAAATGAAAGATATAGTGTAGTGCATGGTTGGCCGATAGCTTTCCCAGACTATGTGTCCCATCCTAGAAAACTGTGAAACCCAAGATAGAGAATTATTTCATGGTTATCACAAGGTTTTTAAACTGTGTACTCACTTAGGATTAACCACATGCCCTTTTAAAAGCAACACTTGATTTAGGTTCAATGTTAGGGGAAGCTGTGAACCACTACCTTTCAAGCCCTGCATGTGAATTAAATTAATCCGAAAATTAGTTTTAAAAATTATTGAACCCCCATTTTAATAAGATATTTACCTCATTTGAACCTAATGACACTTTGATGATTTTAGATCCTGTTAGATATATTACAATACCTATCTACCTCCATTAATGGTGGTTCAATGCCCATATCAAAGATCTACACCTTTCGCAGTAAGAGGATCTCATCCTATCTATTTTCCTATTCCTCCTCATTTCTTATATATTTCTTAAAGAAAAATTATTTTCTGTTTGGGTAAAATCTATACCAATTTTTGGGATCTAGATCTAGGATTTTGGATCTTGATTTATATTTAATATATCTTGAATTGTTCAATCTTGATTTAGGGTATAGATCCAGATATCATTCAATGATATTACTTTCCTTGCAAATTAAATTTTTATAAAAGAGGTCACTTTGAGGGAAAGTGAAAAAACCATATTATAAGCCAACCGCATGTTAAACCTCATAAGAGTCTACTGAACTATTCCAAAAAAACTTTAAAATTTTTGAATTAATCATACTATGTATGATCCAAGATTTTGAAGTTACCTTTGCATCGGGGTTGTCTTTGATGAGATCCACGAAATGGTCAGCCATCTTATCCCAAGTCTGAATGTATTCATCCAGGTTTATTTTCTTCTCATTGATTCAGCGAGCCAAGATCCAGTCTTTCCTGCTGATCCATCCCGCTTTCTCTTCATTAAGGTCAAATTTTAGTGATCCAGCGTATATTCTATCAGCTTCCTCCTTTGGAACATTGATAGTAAAATGATTATCCTCTATCTCTTCCTCATAATGTAGGAGAAGCTCCAGGTCTGCCTCCTCCTTCCTTGTCTCCTCACATACATCCTATTATGCCCCTATGTCCCTTGACCAGTTAGGATCCTCATGCTTGTCACATTTAGACTCCTCCACCTTGTCATGGAAGGATGGTTGGTGAGGATCCCTAATGTGTATTCCCTTTCCAGCCGCTCGGTTAGTCATCAGTTTGGGAAGGTATGAGTAATCTCTCAGGGTCTTGGTCTTCCTTCCCATATGAACCGAATAGTCCCCAACATTAGTAAGATTTATCAGAATGTTGAATTGGGAAGAGAGGAATTGTGGATAATTAAATGTTGGATGAATTATCATAATGTAGAATTGGGAATTAAGAATAACTTATTGGTGAATTAATTATTGGATATTGAGATTGTGAAATGATTAAATGATTATTTAATTAATTAAAGGAAGATATATGATTACTCTATAGGTGAATTAATTAATCATATATATGTGATTAATTAATTATTGAATTAATTAATAAAAAATTATGTGATTATTTAATTATATAAATTATTTAATTAGATGGGTATGATTAATTAATCCTAAATTAATTAATATAAATTATGTGATTATTTAGTTTTGGAAATTAATTAATTACATGAGTATGATTAAATAATTAATTAATTAATTAATTGAATGATTTGTGAAATGGACTTTGGTTTTATGTCACTAAGTTGTGATTATGTTGGAATGGAGTAGTTTATGTGTTAAATGGGGTGTGAGTGAGGGATTCCCAGAGGAAGACCATGAAAACTACAATTTTGATTTCTGAATGACCGTGAGAGCCTTCGTGGAGGAACACAATGGGAGATTCTATTTTTATTTCCAAGGGTCTATGAGTTCTCTTGGTTTTGGGTCATGGAAAAGACCGTGAGAGCTTTCTCCCTTTTCTTATAAATTCATTAAGATTCTTTTAGTTTAACTCACATTAGACCCTTGATTTTAGAAACCTATGTGCACATTACTCATGTTGGACAGATTTACATGTTTTATGCCTTTTATTGGATATGAATTGTGATAACTAATTGTAACATGGACATTCATATATGAATTTTAATAATGAATATTAAAAATGATATTCAGATAAATGATACCTCGTAGGGATAGTTCAGACTCTGTCATAAGATGATGTATGGATTGAGGATTGGGTGTCTTTTTGAACACAATGGTTTATGTGGTTAAATAAGGAATAATTGATAATGTGATAATGTTTTACTTATGAGTTGAACATATATCTTTATACAACCGAACACAAATTTACTTAATTAAGATAGTTTTAGACATCATTGGTGGTGACCTACTGAGTTGTACTGACACCTTACTCAGGCTTCCTAATCTGTAACCGAATAGATTTTATGGTTGCAGGACAGGTTAAGGGAGAAGGACATGTGTTAGATGGGAAATTTCAGATGGAGCATAGATGAGGGAACCCGGCATGACTTGAGACCCTCATGGTGGAGTTTTCAGTGTCCATGTTTTTTTTTCATTTTAGATACTTCACACATACATTGGCATTACATATTTCCTGCTTTAGTTTCGATATTTTATTTCCAATTTTGGTTCTCTTGGGATACTTGTCCTTTTAGGTTATGATTATATGTTATTCAGTTATTGATTCTTATTTTCCACTGGTGTATTACTTTGATGAAAGTGGGTACAGTCTCCACATCATCGATATATCAAACCCTTGCTACTAGTCGGTATCCTCTAGCATACGGGGGGGGGCTTTCCTGGGGTTATGTGGAGGTATGATTTGGGTCACCTGGGAATGAATCATGGGTTCAGACAATACAAATCGGTATCAAAGCCAATTTTTCTTTTCTTTTCTTTTCTTTTGTCTTAATATTTTGGAAGGGTATCCATGAGATTAGGTAGAGTCAGGGCTTGGACATGAGACCATGCATGAAAGTTGCAAACCCATTTACATTGTAAAACCCATGTACCCAGGGTGGGATATCTGTTATTAATTTTTGTTGTTAAACATGGATATTATTTCACCTTGTGTGACAAACTTGTTGGGTGATGTGATTATTATTTTAGAGATTTTTTGAATTGTGACTCACTACAGGGTAAGGAACAATAGTTGAGTATGCCAGAATCATTCTAATCACTAATGAATATTTTTTGGACATGCCTCATTTTAGGCACACATAGTTAATGGGATTTGGATTAGATATTGAGCTTGAACTATTTTCCCCTTCTTGTGAAATTTAATTGGAAATGCTGCCAAATGTGAAAAAAATGGTAAAATTTTCCAAATATTGAATAAATAGATTTCTGATGGATTTTGAATATTGATAAGGTGCTTACCCTTGATACCCATGACATGGTCAATGATAGTTAAGGGTAGTGATTGCACCTTGGTTTTGACCGCATGGAGAGGTTGTGGAAAAAATATTGTAACTTGTTTTGATTTTACACTTATTTATTTGTGATCAACTTGTGTTATGAGTTCTAAGAATTTTTTTTAGAATTGTTTATATATTACTCCATGAATATTCTGGTTGGTAGGTTGACATGAGGATATGTCTCAAGATGATCCACTAGTAGTTGAAACTGAGGCGTCGATAGTACGATTTGATGATGTAGGGAAGTAGTTACAATAGAACGTTTCTCCCTTCATTCAATGAATGGAAATAGATCCAAAAGGTTGGTTATGAAAATAATGTTTGATCAGATGGAGAATTTTTTAGTAGCATCACCTAATTAATTTCACTAGAGAGTGTTGACATGATGGATATGAGTTCAGGATTGAGTCAATCTATACTATACTTGACAAATTGGAAACTACTACTGAGATAATAATAAAATTGGATCCTTATATGTTATGTTTTTAGGAGAAGTGATGGTGGGACATCTAAATTTAGTATGGATAGCTATAATATATTTAATGAAATTAATGTAAAGATTAATTCATAGATAAATTTTATTTAGACACCCTCAGACTAGAGAGAGTAACTGAGTTCATGAGGTTAACTGAGGAGAGTATGTCTATAATGGACTATGATGGATGATTTACAAATTTTCAATTATTTTTTCCAGCATTGTTAGGAGATGATTCTACTGTTGAAAATAAACTTTAGGATGGATTTAAGTTTGAAAATAAGTCTAAGGAAAATATATTCAAACATGAGATGTTTCAAAATGAGGCTAATCTCTCTCTATTATTTGATTAGAACATGAAGTAGTCTTCTAGTGGAAAACATGTGGTTTATTCTGCATTGTTTAGAGGTATGAATTCTGAAAATAAGAAATTTCATAATAAGAATTACTCCCAGATCATTGGAAATAAGAGTTTCTAGGGGAAGGGTCGTTTATTGAAGACCTTACCATATTGGTTTTCCAAAAGTGTGGTAGTTCAGGACACTTCAAGAAACATTTTCCCTAACCACCAGTAGAGTATCAAGGCTTCAGTAATATGGTACATTTACAAAGGTTCTATAGGAACCCACAAAATATGGTAATTAATGGAGGAGCTAGACTGAACCAGAGTGCATGAATGGGTTCTTCTACACCATATCAGTCTAGTAGTTTCAATTCTACTAGTTGAGGTAGTGGAGGTACTTGATGTGGTTATTTTGGGAATGAGATCACATATCAGTAGAGTGGCGTAGTTTCGGGGAGTTAGCCATCATCACAGAGAAGTGGTTTATGATATTTACATGCCATTCAAACTACACATGTAAATAGAAAGGTTGTACCATCTATAATGGGAGTTACTATTCTTTTGTTTTCTAAATTAACTATTGTTTTATTTGATTCTGGTCCAAATATTTCCTTTATATCCAAAAAAACAATGGTTTGAGCCTAGTGGATGAGTTTTAAAGAGGGTTTATGATGATAGACACATTGTTGGTGTTATGGTTAAGAGATATCCAATTGTGATCATGGTGTTCTCTCAAGACCGAGGAGTAATGTTTTCTCTAAAATCTCTATATTATTGATATGTAAGGCTTCTACCTAATATTAGGTATGGACTAGTTTGTTGTATAAGATGAATACATTGATTTTTCTCATAGAATATAAAATTTTATTTTTTCTAATGGTGACCATTTCATTCACCATGGAGAGAGGGATATCCAGGTAGGCCGACCAGGGACAATTACTCAATAACTAGGATGGATCACAACACAATTTTCATTCATATTGTTGGACAAAGGTGGTGTTAAGGGAGATGTCTTTCCATCTATATATTTCATGATTTTGGGTGCATATCTTAAAAACATATCGGGTTTTCCACATAATAGAGATGTGAAATTTACTGTGGAGATCATGTCGTGGGCTGATCTAGTTTTAATTTCACCATCGAGAATGGAATTGATAGAGCTTTAATAGCTTAAGACTCTATTGGAGGAGTTATAGGATAATGGATTTATCCATTGAATTATGTCACATTTAGGTTATACAGTGTTGATTTCAAATAAGGATGGCATGATTTTCTTCTTATGTGTTGATTATCAGAAGTTTAACATAATGACTATGAAGAACCAGAATCCAATTTTGTGTATGAATGATCTATTTGACTAGATGAGGGGTGCTTGTGTCTTTTCCAAGATTTAATTGAGTTCAAGGTTTCATCAGTTGAGAGTTTGAACTTCTGATATATCGAGGATTGGTTTTATAAGAAGGTATGACCATTATGAGTTCAGTTTAATTACATTAGGTTTGATGAATTCACTATTACTGTTTATTTCCTTGAGGAACAAAATCATCCATATGTATCTGGATTAATTTATGGTAGTGTTTGTGGATAAAATCTTGATGTACTCTAGGACTCATGATTATCATGCCCAGCACCTTGATAGTTTCTTGAGTATACTAAGTGATAATTGAATATAAGACATTTTATCTTATTATCATTTTTTGGATCGACAAAAATCAATTTTCTGGGACACATCATCTCAAAGGATGGTGATTCAGTTGACCGATAAAAATTATAAGAATATGTATATTGGGAGTAGCATAAGAATTCTTTTGATATGTGAAGGTTTCTGGGATTAGATTGATACTATCAAAGGTTAATCCAAGACTCGTCTTAATTGGAAGCAATGCATACAAGGTTTACCAAATAGGGGATAATGATTAAATTGTTTAAATATTGTGTCAGAGCCTTTTAGAAGGTAAATAATCATTTTACATTAGCACCAATCATGATCCTTCCCGAGCTAGGTGAGGAGTATAAATTGTGTTGTGATGCTTCTAGAATAATAATTAGAGTTATGTTGATGCAGGGAGATCGAGTTGTATGATATGGGTCATGACAGTTGAGGTCACATGAAAGATACTACCATACACATTACCTTTAGTTAGATGAAGTGGTGTATCCTTTGAAGTTTTGGAGGAATTAGCTACTGGGTAAAATGTTTACTATATATATAGATCAGAATATACTAAAATATATATTTTCATAGTGGTAATTAAATCTCTAGAAGTGGAGATGGGTTGAGTATATGTAGTTGTTTGATTTTGAAAAAGTATATATATATTTAGAAGGAAAAAGTGTGGATGAAACTTTGAGAAGGAAATCTCAAACTCACATAGTTTAATAATCTAGTGTTGAGTGTAAAATGGTGATTCTGTTAGCAGATTTGTATGTAGTGGGTTAGGAGAGTCATGATACAATGACTCTCCTATCGGTTTTAGTTGAGTTTACAATTTTGACTTGGATTAGATATTTATTTTTTAGGATCTGCAATTCTTGAGCTTGAGGTAAATCTTTTATGGTGCGCTGTCATCATCATATTGGAGCATAGATGATGATGAAAGAACCTATTTCTGGAATTATTTTCAGTGCCTATGAGCATACGAGAGGAGTTGATGTAAGAATTTCATGCCTGGATATGGGCGGTATGACTAGGTGTGAAGAAAATGTACAGTGAACCATGATGATAGTTTTGGTGGTTTAACAAGAAAAAGGAAATAGCAAGGTTTTTGACACGATTCTACACCTATCACCATGTGAAGGCTGAGCATCAACATCCTTGAGGTTTACTATACATGTTTCCCATTCTGGAATGGATGTCAGACGATGTGACCAAGGAAGTGGGACACTATTTGGGTTTTTGTGGGTAGAATGATGAATGTAGTCCATTTATTCCTTATACAGGAGACTTTCGTAGAGGATGAGTTGGGAGATTTTCATGTTCAGAAGATAGTCCGTATACACAAGGTTCTAAAGACTATAGTTTCAAACTGAGACTCATAGTTTACTTTGTTCTTCTCATAAGTATTAAAAAAGGCACTATATATATAGGTTTTATTGATTACAGAATTCCACCAACAGACTTATGGGTATTTTGAGGGTACTATATAGGTGATTGAGGATATGTTGCAAGAATGTGTCCAAGACTATGGAAGATCTTAGGAGTAGAACCTAGATTTGGTGGAGTCTTATATAACAATATTTATCAGTAACTATTCATATGGAACCATATGAGGTGCTTTATAGTAGTCCATGCAGATTAATTATATGTTGGATAGGGGTAGTTTAGTTAGAATTTTTTGTACCAAGCCTCATATATGAGACATTGGAATATTTTTAGCAGATTTAGAAATGTATGGCTATGGATAAGAGTAGATAAAATTCGTATGTTGATTGACGTCAATGATCCCTGGAATTTATAGATGGTGATAGTGTAATCCTATTGGTGTCTCTTAGATCAGGGAATCGTAGGATATAGAGACATGGAAAGTTGGAACCCATGTGTATTAGATAGTTTGATGTTGTGGAGATAATCAGACCAGTGGTGTACCGATCTGATCTTCCATAGAAATACAATGATTTTTGTGATGTTTTCGATTTGTCAAAACTTTGGCGGTATCACCTGGACACTTCTCATATAATCGAGGAGGGTGATGTTTAGGTGGAGATAGATGCTTCCTTTGAGGATAATCTGAAATGTTTTTTGGATCTTAGTGATAATGTGATGCAAGGAAAGATTATACTGATAGTTTTTGTATTGTGGAATCATGGGAGTGTGTAGGAGGAAACATAGGAAAGGAAAGAAGATGTGTGAGATCAGTGTACCAATATTTTTGACTCCTAATCTTAGAGATTCTTTGTAGTGCAGCTCGAGGATGATTTGTTATAGGATGGGGAGATTATACGATCCTGAACTTTTCTAGAGTTACCCCAGGCTCATTTAAAAGGTATAATTTTTTATATTTTTAATTACATTTCATTTAGGTTTTACCTTAGGGTCTGTTTGGGACATAATTTGAGAAAAATTGAATAAATAGCGTAGTTCATGGTTGGTTCATGATATTCTATAACAATTTCTCCTAGCCCAGCGGACTATGGAACCCTAGATAGAGGGGAATGGAATTTTTGGCACATGATTTTTCCAACCATGAAAACCTCTTATGAGTAACTGTGATAGCTTATAAAAGGGTTTCATGGTTTAGGCACATGGTTAGGGGAAACCATGTTCCCATGCCAAACAAACCATGAATGGGAATTAAATGAACTAGAAAATGTGTTTTAAAAAAATCCCAAACCCCTATTTTAATCACAAAATGACCCCCATTCAATCCTAATGCCTCATTCATGATTTTAGAGCCTCACAGATAGTTTCCAAGTCCTCTAGACCTTCTATCCTAGTGGTTCAAATCCTGATTCAATGATCTTCACCCCTCCTAGTAAGATGATCTCATCCTAGTTGCTTCATTATTCCTCCTCCTTTCTTCTTTATTTCTTAGAGATAAGTTATTCTATATTTTTATTATATCTATATGTAATTTTAGGTCTATATCAGAGATTTTAGATCTAGATATAGATTTAAGATTTCTTCAATTGTTTAATCATTATTTAGGTTGTAGATCTAGATTTCATTCATTGTCGTTACTCCACTGAATTTTGGAGATTTCCATTGGGAGATTATTCAATCAAAGTAGGTGGTATATTATTCAAATCCCATATACTTCATATAAATTACGTGTATGTGATTGTAGAATTATAAAGGCTCATTTAGAAATTTGAATTAATAATTGAATTAATTAACATGGTAAATTAATTAATTAAGGAATTGGGGATTTGAATGAATAATTGAATTGTTTAATTGGGGATAATTAATTATTGGGTTAGTTATTAGAATGTTTAATTATGAATTAAGAATAATTATGTGGTGAATTAATTATTTCATATTGATATTGATAAATGATTAATTAGTTTTTGAATTAATTAATGGAAGGGATGCAATTAATTAATTGGTGAATTGATTAATGGGATATATATGATAAATTAACTATTGAATTAATTAATAAAAATGATGTAATTAATTATATATGAAAATTAACTAATGATATGGGTATGATTGACGAATTTTTGAATTAATTAATATAAGTGATTCTATAAATTCATTGTGGAAATTAATTAATGATATCGGAATGATTAATTGATTAATTAATTATTTAATAGAATGATTTCTGAAATGGAATTTGGTTGTATTTCACTTGGTTGTTATTATGATGTAATGAATTATAACATGTGTTAACCAGGGTGTGAGTGAGGTATTTCTTGAGGAAGGCCAAGAGAGCTTCAATTTTGATTTCTGAAGGTCCGTGAGAGCCTTCATGGTGGAAGATCATGAGCACTTCTATTTTTATTTCTAAAGGACCATAAAGGATATTTGATTTGGGATAGGTAATAGCCTTTGAAAGCTTTCCCCAATTTTCTAGAAATCTATTATGATTCATTTAGTTTCAATAAAATTAGAACCATGAGATTAGAACCCTATGTGCACATTACTCATGTCGGACTAATTAACATGTTATATACATTTTATCATATATGAATTTTGATAATGAATGATAACAATAAAATTCATATATAAATTATGATAATGAATGGTAACATTGGAATTTAGATAAATGATATCCCATGGGGATAGTTTAGAATCTGGAATGAGCTAAAGTGTGTATTGAGTTTTGGGTGTCTTTGGGAACCCATCAACTTGTGTGGTTAATTAAAAATAATTTGGAATGTGTTAATTATTAACCAATGATTTTTAATTATTTATTTACACAAATGAATACATTACTATTGACTTGATATTATTTTAGACACCATTGGTAGTGGCCTACTGAGTTGTATTGAAAACCCACTCGGGATTCCTGATCAGTACCCAAATATATTTCACAGTTGTTGGAGAGGTTAATGGAAACAACACTATGTTAGATGGATGACTTGGGATGGAGCATGGATGAGGCAAAAATAAACAATTTAGGACCCACATGGGGGAGTCTAGAGTGTCATTATTTTGGGTTTCATTATAGATATGTTACATGTACATTGGTAGGGAATATTTTCTATTTTATTATTGATATTTTATTTCTAGATTTGGTGATCTTGTGATATTGTTTCTTAGAGGTTACGATTATCTGTCATTCTGCTATTTTTTATTATTTTCTATTGGTGTTTTACTATGATAAAATAGGGTATAATATCTCTAATATTGATATATTATACCCTCACTGCAAGTTGGAAACATCTATCATATGAGGAGGCATTCATGGGATAATGTGGCGGTTAGATTTGGGGCACCGAGGTGTCGCACCTACGATTAGGTGTTTTTAAGTGGAATCAAAGCACAATATTCATTTTATTTCATTTGAAATATCATTTAGGAAAGGTAGATCAATGAATAGAAGGAGTATGGACATGTACATGATCTCATTAATTGGTGTTTCAAACCCATGTATGGGGGAAATCCCAATTTCCCAAGGTGGTATTTATATTATTAATGCCTGTTGTTATAGTTGGGTATTGTTTAACCTTGGTTGAAGCACTTGTTGTGTTATATTATTATTGTTTCAATGATTTGTTGAGATTTTCTGAGTTTTGAATCATGTAATGGAGTGGTATAAGGGTTTAGTATTCTTACACTATTTTAGTAACACAATATTGTTTTGTAAAATGCATCATTTTATGAATGCATTAGAAAATAGTTTTTTCATATGTTTTTGCACTTTAATCTTTTTTCCTTGTGAAATTGAATTGAAAATAGTTCCTAATATGAAATTAAAAATGGAAATTTTTTGAAAAATTTGAATAAATAGGTTTCTAGTTGAATTTGAATAATGGGAATGTGTTTACCCTTATGAACCATGACCTAGGTGTAAGATGGATGAGGATACTGATTGGACATTAGTTTCAATAGTGTGGAAAGGTTTTGGGAAATGGATTGTTGTTATTGTTTTGATATTCCTCAAACATAATAGTGATAATGTTCTATTGTGAGTCCTAAGATGAGTGTTCAGTATTGTAGAGAGATTTCTACATGATGACCCTTGTTGAGAGTATGAAAAGAGGATATGGCTGGAGAAACTCCACCAAAAGTGGAAAAGGAGATACCGATAGTGCTAGTTGAGGATATATGGGAGAACGTTTTTGAGAACTTCAATCACTTCATGAAATTCATTGAAATATTCCCAAAGCCGGTTGTGAAATGCATGTCTGATCTGATAGGGGAGTTTTTGTTTCTGCACCCTCTGACTTTTACTGGAGAGGGTAGACCTAAGGGATCTGAGTTATGGATTTAGTATATCCAAACTATACTTGAGAACTAGGAGATTCATATTGAGAATAGAGTAAAATTTACTTCTTATATGTTACATGGTTAGGCTATGTCTTAGTGGGACATCTATACTCATGATGGAATGCTAAAATCTATGGAATGTAAGGACTTTCAAGAGGACTTTTAGGTGAATTATTTTCTGGACTCATTGATAAATGAGAAAGAAGTTGAGATAATAATTTTGACTTGGGTTAGTATGTCTATAAGGTAATAAATTGGATTCTTTACAAATTTCATCTCTTTGTTCTAGTGTGGTAGTAGATGAGGCTACAATAAAAAAGTGTTCTCAAGATGGACTTATGTGTGAAATTATGTCTGAGGTAAATGTCATCATACTGAATAACATTACATAGATGGAGATCATGATCTCATATCTAAGGGGAACCCAGAGGAGGATTCTAGTGGCAGACATGTGGTTTCTTCATCCCAATATTGAGGTATAACGTCTAAATGCAGGAACCAACATTACGAGAATTTCTACTACAATATTTTCAAGAATAGTTGCATAGGGGAAGGTCTAGTCATACCAAACCTTACGAAAAGTTGTTTTCCAGCAGTGTGGCGGGTTGGGACACTCTAGAAACATTTTCCCCAACCACCATTGGAGTGTCGAGGTTGTGGAATGATGGGAAATCTATATAGGTTCTACAAGAACCAAAAACAGATAGTAATTGTGGTATGTGATAGATAGAACCATGGTGTAGTAAGGGGTTCTTATGCATTATATCAGTCTAGCTGCGAGAGTTCTAATAGGAAATAAAGAGGAGTAATTGTACATGGTTCTTCTTGGAAAGAGAGAACATATCAATAGAGTGGGCTATCTCAAGGGATTTAGACTGCATCTTAGGAAAGAGGGGTAGTAAAGTTACTTGCAATTCAGCCTACACATGTGGATAGTGAGGCTAGACGATCAACTATGAGAGGTACTATTCTTATAGATTCTAAATTATTTAGTTTCTTATTTGATACTAGTTCCATTCATTCATTTATATCTAAAAAATTAATGGTTTGGTCCTGGTGGTGGAGTTTGAGAGAGGAGTTCTGAAGAAAAACACACTATTGGGAGTATGGTTTAGAGACATGTGATTGTACAAGGGGTGTTATCTCGAGTTCTGGGAGTATTATTTTCTTTGGAATCTCTATATTCATTATATTTCAAGATTACTACTAATTTTTTATATGGAATAGTTAGTATCATACTGATCCCACATTGATTATTATCAAAGGAGAGTGGATTTTATGTCTCCTAACAGTGAATGTTACATTCAGCGTGGAGAGTGGGATATCTAGGTAGGATGACCAGGGAAGATTACTCAGAAACATGGATAGATCACAACATAAGTTTCATGTTTATTTCTATATGAAATAGGTGTTAAGAAACATGGCATTCCACACATAGTGGATATGTTTCAATGTGTGTTTCTTGATGACTTCTCAGGGATGGAACCTGGGAGATATTAGGAATTCATTATTTATGCCATATCAGGGGCTAAGACAGTTTCAATTACACAATACATAATAGCACCAACATATCTTCATGAGATCAAAGATCAGCTAGAGGATTTGGAGGATAATGAATTTACCTGTTAATGTGAATCACCTTAGGGACCTCTTGTGTTGTTTGAAAATAAGTATTATGGGAGTTTGCGCTTTTGTTTTGATTACTGAATGGTGAACATAATGACTATGAATATCTGGTATACACTTCCATGTATTGATGAACCTTTTACCCAATTGAGGGGAGATTCTTTCTTTTACAATATTGAAGTGATATCAACATATTATCAGTTAGGAGTTAGAACACATGATAGATAAATGACTACTTTCTTATGTAGGTATGGAATTTATGAGTTCATCATAATTCCTTTTGGGTTGAAAAATGAACCATCTGTGTTTATGGACTTAATAAATAGAATATTCTATCCGTACCTAGATCTGTTTTTTGGTACTGTTTTTGGATGACATCTTGGTGTACTCCAAGTCACATGATGCTCATTCCCAACACCTTTACATCATCCTATGTACATGGGGGGAGCTTCGACTATACACCATGTTCTCTAGTAGTCATTTTTTATTTACTAGGTAAACTTATTTGGTCATATCATCTCAGAGGAAGTTGTGTTATTGGACCCAGGAAAGTATAGGATGTTTTATATTGGGTGCATCCCAATAAATTTTTTGATATCCAAGGAATTCTAGGTTTAGCTAGATATTATCAGAGGTTCATCCATGAATTTTCCCAATTGGAAGTTCCACTTATTGGATTGACCAAAAATGGGATAAAGAATTAATGGTTAGAATCATGAAAGATGGAATTATAGGAGTTTAAGAAGTGTTTTAAATCAGCACTAATATTTTTCCTGCCCATGATAGGTGAAGAGTACACATTATATTGTGATGGTTCTTGGATTGGACTCGAATCTACAAAAATATAGGGAGACAAATTTGTGGTGGATGGGACAAAACAGTTCTGACCACATGATGAAAAATACCATACACACTACCTTGAGTTCACTGTAGTGGGGTATGATTTGAAGTGTTGGTGGAATTATTTGTTTGGTGAAATGTTTACAATTTATAAATATCATAATATCTTGATATATATATTTTAGCCACGAGACATGAATCTTGGGAAGTAGAGATGGTTTGCATATACACTATTGTTTGATTTAAAACTATCACAAACACCTGGGATAATATGTAGTGTCGCTAACACTTTGAGTAAAAAAATGACACTCAAGAATTTCAGGAGTCTAGTGCCGTGTTGAAAATGATTAACGTACTAGATGATGTGTATGTGGTGGTTCGGTTGAGTCAAGAGTATATGAATCTTATATCAGTTTCAGTGGAGTCTACACTTTTGAGCTAGATTATAGATTGAAAATATGTGGATCTGGAGATATTTCCATTAAGGGAATGCATTGAAGGTGGGGAGTCACCATCAGATTAAATAATAGATTAAGACGAGAGCATCTGGGTGAGGAATCATGTTTTTGTTCTTATAAGCATGTGATATGAGTTGATGTAGGAGTTTTTTGCCTCATAGTGGATGGAACATCATGGTGTGACCAATATGTACAATGACCTATAATGATTGTTCTGGTGGACTAGCCTGAAAAAGGAAATAGTAGGGTTTCAGACATGATACTACACCAATCATCAAGTGATGTCTGAGAATCAAGGACTTGGAGGTTTACTAAACATGATTTCCATTCCAAAATAGAAGTGGGATGATGTGACCATGGAATTTGTGGTGGGTATCCCAATAAAGCCTTATAAGAATGAATCTTTTAATGGGTTAGTGGATATAATGGAAAATATACTAAATCTATTGCATATATGGGAGATTTTATAAGTGCTGGAGTATGTAGATTTGTATGTTCAGGTCATAATCTCTATACACGGGGTCCCACAAACTATAGTTTCTTACCATGAGTCATGATTTACTTCATGATTCCATATGGGATTACAGAAGGATCTTGATACATAGGTTTTATTCAATATTGCTTTCCTACAATAGTCAGATGGGAAGTTGGATCGTACAATATAGGTGCTTGAGGATATGATGTGAACATGTATCGTAGGATTTAGAAGATTATTGGTGAAGCAGCATATGGTATGGAATTTAGATCACCTCTATATTGAATGGAGGCAGATGATATAGAATTATTGGGATCAAGCCTCATGTAGGAGTTGTCAAAATTGGTTTAGTTCATTTAGAAATGTATTTCTATGGCTCAAAGTAGGAAAAATTTGTATGATAAAATATGTCAATGAAATCGAGAGTTTATAAAGGATGATATTATATTCCTTTCAGTGTGACCTAGATTAGATCACCATAGAATAAGAGACATGGAAAGTGGGTGTCCAGGTTTGTTGGACCCTTTGAGGTTATGGATAGAATCAAGTCGGTGGCATACCAATTGTTTTCAAAAATGTTTTCAAAATGATATTTTATGTTTATATTCAAGTAAAAATAATTTTAATTTTTTTTATGTTTTTAATAGTGTTTAAAATGGTTTTCAATATTTCTATTATATTTTTTCAATGTGTTTTTCAAAGAAAATAATTTTGAAAATGTTATATATTTTGGAAATTGATTTTCAAAGAAAAGTATGTTCCAAGTGATCTTTCAAAATCCTTCTACTTATATGAAAACATCCATTAATATAGTTTATTGTTTACTAGTGTTATGTTCCAATGATTATAATCATATTATTTCACTGAATGTTTTATATTTTTATGGAATAATTTTTATAAAATACATTTCTTTTACATATGTAAAACTTATTTCAAAGTGATTTTTATAAAGCCCATTTAATTTCTGTGGGATAATCATGTTTCAATTATATTGGAATGAAATTAAATTATTTTCCATAGGTTAATCATGTTATTAAATAATAATTGTTTTAATTTGTTTTTATGATGATTTCCAAGCTCTTTGTGCATTTTTTATGATGTGGTTCATGGACATAGCTTATATGATGGGGAATTATAGATAGCATTTGGAAGCCCATTTTGGATTATATGATGGAGTATACTAGAGAGCGTTGGGTAAGCCAGTTAACTTTTATAATATGGGATGGCCTAGATAGAACTTGGTAATCCTATTATAGCTTATACGATGATGTGTCTGAGTTAGTGTCAGGTAAGCCCATTAAAATTATACAATGGGATAGACTAGACATAACTGAGTTAAACTATTATAGGTTACATCAATGGTGGTACCTATATCTCCTATGATTCATTCGGTAAAGAGTTATATATCATAAGATAATAATGGGAACAATTCTATGTACTTGATCTTGCATGGGAAGGAGGTATAACCTGATCCACTATAAGGAAAGGGTTGTGATAGGGAATGGTGGTGTGTCCTACGCAGCATGTGTAGTCACCATAAAGTGCCCAGATATGTTTTGAAAATGATCATTGGATTAGGTAAGTTTTTTAAAATTTTATGATTCTTCCACAAATTTCATTTCATAATCCTATGTTTTGATTTCATGTCTTACTTTCTTGATTAACTTATGATTCATTCCTTATGAACGACCAGTCTTTGTGCCATTAGTCTTGATTATGATCTTTGATATGTAGGTTATGATCTTCTAATTTTTTAATCATGTTATCATACCCATATATTCATGTTATGATTACATATATCTATTGATTACCCATATTGGTCAACTTAGCATACCCCTTTCTTATGTTTCTTATCCCTATGTTATGACGAATGGTTTTAAGAAGTATTTATAAAGGGGACTATCTTTAAGAAACATGTTAAAGATATTTCACCATATTAGATGATTATGTTTTTTATATTCGAATGAAACTAAACTATTATGGTCCCTGAGCATGTAATTTTGTATTGTGTTTAATATTAATGTAAAATGATGTAATATTGAAGTATGTTATGCCTGGGTCACTATAGTTGGTATTAATTGAATGGTTTAGTCGACCTTTGGAACTATGTTAAGAAAACATTAGTGAGATCCCTAGTAAAATTTATAAGTATATTTATATAAATGTATATAAGGATAATCCAAAGGATTCATTGATTTAAATTAATGTTACATGATTCAGGCATTCTGTAAGTAAATTTTCATGATTATGTGGTTTTTCATTATGATATGTGTTTATCAAACTATGATTTTTGGTTTTAGTCAATATGAAGATCTAGATGGAACATGATTAAAATAGAATGTTTCATTTTTGTTAAGTATGGGAATTATGAAAATCAATTTATTGAGTGGAAGTATTATCAAGAGAATCAGGAAGGTCCATGAGTATTAGTTATATTGTAGAATAAAAACTGAACATGAACTACATGTGACTTGTATGTGATTTTTTAACAGTATTGTTTATATTAAACGTTAGAATTATGATTAAATTGTGGTTGAGGAATCTTAATAAAGGATTCAAATTTTATATTCTAGGAAAGTGGTATTAAGGAACAATATGATGAAGCACAAGTAAGGGTTTAAGAATAATGTTGTATGAATAAAGTATTTATGTTTTGGAATTAGAAGATTATTCTATATGAATCATGAAATATATAAGTATTTTCAGTATAATTTTTTCATTAAGGATTTCCAAGGATATGATGAATAGTTATTATGACTTAGAAAAGTGATTTAATACCCATGCAATATTCATGGGAAACATAAAATTAATAGGAAGATGACACATAATATGTTCTGAATAATGAGATAATTATGTTTGGATAAATATATTTCTAATATAAATAAGAAAATTAGATAGTACTGATTACCTTGACACTTACAAAGAATTTTTTTAAATTTTCTGATGCTATCATGGTTGGATTTTACAACTTTTTTGGACCAAAATAATATTCCCAATAATATTTGGAATAATAAAGAATGAATTTTTTCAAAAAGGATTTATGTAAATTAATGTTATTAACGTGTTTCAAGTGAATAGATAATGAAGGTATTCGCTTGTTTTTTATGTGAAAACCAATAGCTATTTTATGATATATGAGGGATAAATGATCAGATTAATTTGAGTAATTTACTAACTTTCTTTAAAAAGTTTTTAAATTTCATATTTTGGAATGGTTATAAGGTTAACCATTTATGAAACGATTAGGTAACACTTCGAATAGATTTTGTGACATTAATGTAATATCTAACCATATGTGGATTTATTAATGTTGGATAAACTGTGATAATTATTTTTTTTATGTTTTGTAATGAAATATGGAATGACTTAGCATTCTAACTCATAATCTGTCACTACTTTAGGAATGAAGAATTCACCTTTTTAAACTAGGGTTATGGATGATGTGGAAATTATGTAAGGCCCAACAAAAGGGTGGGATTATTACTATGAAAGAGAATATAATAAAGTGTGTATATTTCCCTATGTTACTAGATATCAAAATAATTCCTTAACTCTAGGAAAAAGACGTTGAAAACAAATTTTCATGATATAATCATTTCTGTTGAACTGATGGTCTTATAAATCATTACAGATTTATAGTTTTGAGGATATTAATATTACATGGATTATTTAATTACTACTGATCAATAATATTTATCACTACCTATAATTATTTATTCTTTTTTATGTCTAATTTTGACTAGAAACCTTAGTTATTTTATGAAGAGATATATTTTTGAGTTTCTCTAGGTAACCAGTTTGGTTTAAACATTCTTTTTTAAATAATTTTCTAGGATTTATTTTTATGATCTGGGTTTCTATTAAAGGAACATTCATGTATTTAACCATTGATAACCCAGATAAATTTCAAGGGTTAAATTCATTTTTAGAGTGGCAGAATATAACACCTTGAGTTTTTAGGAACCACTTTTTTTAATAAATTAATTTCAATTGACGTGTAGTTTTGAATACCACACAAAGTTAATGTTTTATTTTTTTTCTACACCAAGATAAGAGTGTAGTACATGCAACATTGACTAGTCTTATATTACACGTGATACAGAGTTTCTATGAAACAGTTTTATTATTATCATTATTTTTTAAACAATATAGTTCACACATAACCATTAAACTTATTAACAAGAATAGTAACAAGTAATTTTAAAATATTATTTATAATGGTTTTATATAAATAAAACATATTTATAATAAAAATATATTTTTTTGTACATTATTTATATGTTTGAAAATAATATTTTCTTAAAAGAACCGCTTTTTTATGTCCTTCTGTGAACAATAATAAAATTAATTTTGAAACATTTGGAATTTTAATTTAATAAAATAATATTCATTTCTTAATTAAAAATGATAAAATTAGTTTAGGTAGAATTTTCAGTATTTTTTAGCAAAAAATCGTTTTTGAATGAATAGTGAAAAATACTAAATTTGAATTAAAAACTACCCTTTCTTCAAATTTATTTATAATGTTAAATTATATTTTAATTTATTTTTCTAGTTTTATTAGATACATTTTAAAAATTAATCCAAATTAGTTAATTGGAACAAATTTAACATTGAAATTGTATATAAAAACTTTTCAATAGTTTAAACGTCTTCCCTTAAAATCGATGGTCCCTCCACATATGTAGGATTAATTTCAAATTAATTTTGGACAAATATGTCATTATAATATTTAAAAATGGATCCCAAATTTATAAGCATAATAATTGATAATTTTTAATAAGGTCAAATTAGTTTTTTACCTAGAATATTAGTAAATGAAATTACAAATAATGACAGTGGTAAAAAAAAGATTACTTGGTGGTTAATAATTAATTTAAGTTCTATAATACCCTAAGAAAAATTAAAAAAAAATGATATAAATATTTATACCATGTTCCATCTTTTATCTATAATAGAAAATTATAGGAGTATTATGATTTAAGGGAGAATAATAAATAGTATTTACATTTTTATATTTATACAAATGTGACACCCCTCTACATACACCTACCCACATCTCTATCAAATGGGTAACAAATGTATAGTTCATGTCTATGGTAGGCTACCTCCTCGCGAAACTATATAGTTCGTTTTTCCTTTACAACCTCCCATGGTTGGAAATTATGAGTAAAATAATGTTTTTATCTGATATATAAGATATTTATGACCTATTTATTCTTATTTTATTATTATTTAAAATATATTATCTTTCATTCCATCTTGTAAAAATATGATAACATCATTTTTGGATGTGTGGAGTACCTCCTCCTCAAATCTAGGTGATTTGTTTAGCCTTTACCTGGAATATATTAAGTATGAGATTAGTAAAATTATATATTATTAATTAAATAATAATTATAATGTAATTATAATATATATTTTTATATACATATATTTCATTTACTTTCTTTCTTCTAACACGATACAAAAATAGAAACAATGTTCATGAATACGTACGACCTACTATCTCCTGAATAGTGTAACCATTCCATATATTTATCATGTAAATATTATTATAAATACATATATAATTAATTTATATAATATTTAAATAATATTTTACATTATTGAAATTTTTAAATCATTATCTATGTAAGAATATCAAGAATATAAAATCAAAACATATTAAAAAATACAAAGAATATATTACCCAAATTGTATCTTTAACATGATATTATAAAAAAAATGGGTAATATAAGGTTATAATAAAATAATATATAATATGATATATAAAAATATTGTTCTTTGGTTTATTTAATATAAAATTATACTCATTATATAGGATTTATGAATTTTTACAATGAAATTCAAGACTTAATGTAACAGTTTTCTTATCTCACTTTTTATATGTTTGAGATACATGTCATATTTACCACTCATTTATTTTATGTGGTGTATATAAATACCTAAGAAATTTTAAATCATTAATCTCATTTATTTATTGATATTTAAAGTTCTTATTGATGTTATTCATTCATTGTAATCACTATTCAAAAGTTGCTCAAGTAGTAAGGGGATTTTTAGTCTAGCATTTATTTCTGGCGAGACTTATGCAATATTCACCACTCATTTCTCTTATGTGGGTTATATAATATCCATGTATGCATTATAGTTTTAATATACTTAAATTTATGGGTATTTACGTATCCAATTTATGATATCTCTTTCATAGAGATTACAGTTCAAACGTTACCAAATCGATAAAGTAATTATTTTTAGTTTTATTTCATTGAGAAAAATGTTGTGTTATAAGACTATATTATTTTATAAGTTGTATATAATGAAATTTTAAATGACATATCATGAATATATTTATTTTTTCAATATTTTAGGCTTCAATTAATGTTATTATTTCATAGGGATTATGATTCAATGTTTCCAAAGTCTCAATAGTTTACTACTATAATCTCATTGTTTATCTAGATTGTTTATGATTATGCTTCCATTAGTGAAATATTATAATCCATATCTAAATAAATATCATGAAGTTTATTATCCTTTGGGTATTCATTATGTATTCATATAATGGTATCCTTTATCCACTTTTTGGAGCTTACAATAATTTGGAAACTATTTTTAATAATATGGGATAATATATTTATCTTCAGTTGCAGATCTGTTTTATTCAAAAACATTTGTTTAAAATATGTTTTAAAAAATGGTTTGAAAATGAAATTTTGAGATATTTTTCAAGGTCAAAGTAAATTTTTTTTGTATTTTGAAAAACTTTTAAAATATTTTTCAAAGATTCTTTTAAATTATTACAAAGTGGTTTTGAAATAAAAGGATTTTGAAAATACTATATGTTTTAAAAAGTATTTAACAAGCAAAGACGTGTTTCATGTGATATTTAAAAATCCATCTAAATATATGATGACATACATTGAAATATTTTATTTCTTAATAGGGATATTAACCACAGATATCATTAATATTTTTTCTCTTAATGGTTTATGGATTAATCACATAATGTGTATGGAACCCATTTTTTTCCATTGATAGAATAATATTTAAAGAGATTGTATTGAAAATAATTTCTTTTAAAAAGGATAATCACATTCCAATGATATTTAAATGACACCAATCTCATATCCATGAGTTAATTTTGTTTTCAAAGAATAATTATTTAATTATTTATTTATGATGATATGAAATCTCATTGTGCATCATTCATTTTGTGGTTCTTAGATATGGATTATATGATGGGTTATCCCAAATAGCACTGAGTAATCATATTAGATCTTATACGATGGGATTACCCATAGAGTGCATATTAAGGAATTTACATATTATATTATGGGGTGCCCTTGATATTGTTTGGTAATCATAATACATCTTATACGATGTGGGGTCCTAGATAGAGCCATATGAGCCCATTATAGCTTAAATAAAAAGTGGGACCTATATATCCATCCAATTTATTTTGTAAAGAGTTATATCTAATAAGATAATGATAGGAAAAGTGTAAGGGTTTAATCCACAGTGGGAAGAATGTATAACCTGATCCACTATATATAAAGGGCTACAACTAGGGATGGTGGTGTATATCATCCCATATGGGTAGACCACATAAAGTTACCAGATCTATTTTGGGAATGATCCTCATCTTAGGGGATGACTTTATATGATTATGATTCCACCAAAAATTCCATGCATTACTCATATGTTATTATTTCATTGATTATTCTCTTTACTACCTTATTATTCAGGTCTTATGAACTACCAATCTATGTTCTATGAATCTTGATTAAGACCTTTTCTTTTCATGGTATGATATTCTAATGTTATTAATATGTTCACCTACCCTTATTAATATGTCATGCTTATATATCTCCCTTGTTTAACCTTAATGACCATCTAAGCTCACCCCTTTATAATGTTTTACTTCCCCATGTTTTGAAGAATAGTTTTAAGAATGATTGTTAAAGGAAAATATTATTAAGAGATATGTTGAGGATCTTTCACCATTATAGAAGACTAAATTTACTTGATTCCAAAGGCATGAAACAATTACGGTCCATGGGCATGTACTATTGTTTTAGGCTGAATATTAATATAAAATGATGTAATAACCATATCTGTTATGCATGGGTTGCTATATTTCATCTATCTTAATGATGTTAGTTATAATAATTTTAAAATAAACTCTTAGATCCACAATTTCATGTCATTCATTACTGATGGAACCAAGATTCTCTACCCATAGCATAAGGGAAGTGTGTGTTTGACACTCTTGTTGTAAAGGCTTATGAAGAGTTCCCTAGAAAAATATTTCTTATACTATATCTCTACCCTTAATATTTAATAACATTTTGGTATGGTTTTCACTTTTTTTTACTTTTATAGGCCTCAGTGATTGTTTTTCTGATATTTTTTATTCTTCCCTAAACAAAAATGCAATTTTTGTGTAAGGAAATGTCCTTAAATTTCACATACAAATGGGGATATCTTTCACCAAAACTAAAATGATCTTATCAATAGAATAACTCTACCAACCCATCCCATTATTCTTCTCCTATAGTCATCTTAAACATTTGGAAGTCTCCAGTCTCTAGAAGTAGGCCCCATATCTTTATTTCAAGGGAAGTCAATGTGGTAAGGATCGATTTCATCAAAGTATTTAACATGTACTTATTATTTAACATTCCTTTTTTTCACCTACAATCTTTCTAAAACTCATTAACCAATATAATTGGGGTATACAGATAATTTTATTCTTCTTTTTAAATTATATTACTAGAATATAACTATAGTTTCTAAATAATTTATTTTTCATAATGTGTTCTTTTTTTGTTTTGTTATGCCACCAATATGAATTAATAATTAATTATTGTATGATTAATGATAAAAAAATAAATCATAGAAATATAATGTAACTACTATTAATTTATTTAAATTTCTTAAATTTTTAATGGCCAAATTAATATTTTAAAAAATATTAATATATCACATTTTATTCTTGAAAAATTACCAAATCAAGGGAGTTTTGGATTTCGGCATTCATAATTTTAACAAAAGATCCCAAGGAATGACCCTAGAAACTCACAAATCATTAAGAGATATTATTTCCATACCTTGACAATTTTTTATATGGTGAACTCATAAAAAAATGGTAGTTGAAAATATTCTACTAAAATATACTATGAATAGTGACAAATACAAACAATTTATGTATCATATTAACTAAAACTAAGTAATAAAAATATAATAAGTGAATATAAAATCATAATAAAAAGGTAATGAATATAAACATGTATATGAAGTATATTATTAATGTTTCTAGTTTATATTATAGGTGTACAGATCTAGTTCGACAATGATGGAATTAAAGGTAAGGGTTATTTATCTCAATTTCTATACTATTAAATATTTATAATATTAAATTCCTTTTTCTAATTTATATAGTGTTCTTAATACATCAATTAATTTTAAAATAATTATTCATATTTTATAAAATAAATTTACATTTATTTTACATGATCCCTCATTTATATGATTTTGAATTGTCTAACTCCACAAGTATTATAATTTTTTTCACTCAATTTACATTTCATTGGGTCATAATAGTTCTTCCTTGAATATATGTTTTCGAAGTTTGTTATATTCAATAATTCCTTTATTTCATATGTTATTTTATCTTTATATCAATGTAAATATCATTATCATGTAAAATTCTTTTCCTTTTATATACTTATTTCTATATAAAATATAACATTATTAAAAATAATTCTCATCCTATATTACAGATCTTATCTAATATGTCTATATTCATACAAAACATAATTTTATTACTTTATTATTTTCAAATATAAATATGTATTTTATAATATAGTCTCTATATTTTTCTTCCAATTTTCAAAAATAAAACTTTACACTCTTTTTTCATATGTGGTTTTTTATTAAATGTTTCTTAAAAATCATAAAAGAGATATCTTTTTATGTTTTTATGTTTAGGTTACCATAAAAATTTTATTTAAACAACCATAATTTATTTTCAATGTTCTATTATTTAGGATTATATATAAATAATTTTTTCAAAAGTTATTCTTGTCACCTTCTGAAAAATATTCATTGAATGTAACCTGTTACTTTTTTTTATGATAATGTTAAAAATTATTTTATAAAATATCTTTCTAATATTTTCATTCAACATTAATATATATATAAAAAATATTTTTCTCTTATGGGTAGTGTTCTAGATCATCCTCTGAATAGTATTATCATATACTTCATTTTAGAGATCAAATGTTTTATATCAATAAATCTAATACATGATTCCATGTTTTATGATTCCATATAGAAATTTTATATAACCCATATTCTTTCCATATAATTTTATGATATGATATATGAGTGATGTTGTTGGGAACACACAAACACACACACACACACACTAATATATATATATATATGGTTGATTATTATGTATAATGTGGGTTTTATATAGCACTCCAACAAAATAGATATTGCTTTATATCTCATTGGATAAGGATGTTATGTGTGGTTATAATTTCATGAAGCTTTGTTCACAATATTGGGAGTAGAAATGATTAAGGGTAACATTGTTCAAAATATTTTTTTATGACACGATTAGTAGTTGGTTTGATAATAATATTGTTTATTAACATGATTTAGAAAAACTATTTTCACAAGTTTTTGTGTGGATATGAATATGGATTTATTTTTTCATAAGATTGTTAACATATTTGATTGATGAAAGATTATCTTACATGTTTATGCATGGAAATTATTGTAGGTATCCTTATTGAAAATATTGTTCATGGATATGAATAGAAAAACATTTAATCCTAGGATTGTGTTTGGATATGATCTTAGATATATTTTCTCACAAGTTGGTGTGTGGAAATGATTATGAGATACCTTTTCTCAATGATTTACCTTGGAAATTATTAAAAATAAGTTCATTTACAATATTGTCCATTGAAAAAATTAAGGATGGATTTGTTCAAAATATTGTGTGTATAAAATATTTTGGGTATCATTTCTCATAAGATCGTGTATGGAAATGATATGTTATTTCTTTATTCACAATGTCGTGATTTATTATGCTAATTTATATACTATATTTTTATGTAGAAGTTATTTGTTTCTTAGAAATTAGTGTAACACCATCATATTTTAATTTTCAATTCTCCTTTAAATTATATTGTGTATACCACAAGTAATATAGAGATTAAAAAGACTCAGATATATTATAGAAATATTATATTCAAATTCCACAATTATAGCCCAATCATTGGATTTTAAGTTATGTGAAGGAATAACTGTATTATTAAAATATTTGAAAAAGTTAAACATAAGAAATTACAATGATTAATTCCTAAGAAATAAGTATTAAATTTTAAATAAAATAATATATGATTAATGTAGATATGTTTTTAGGAAATTGATTTCTGTGAAAAAATTATTTTTATCAATGTAAATTATGTTAATCACTATAGAGGGAAAAATTAATTTTTAGATCATATATTTATTATAATATATTTATATTTATATAATGGTTTCTACAAGATGTTTAATGATTATAGAATCATTTTATGCTTGAAAAATATATTTTCCTCAAGAATGGTCTCTATTACATTTTTGGCATGCGGATTTGGATTAATTTCCCACACATTAAGAAATTGTAATTTGGAAAAAAAAACTATTAATTAGTATTTTCAAAATAATTTTAACATAAATTCTAATATTTTAATAAAAAAAATTATTTTTGGATGAATAGATAAAAATAATGATTTTACAAAAATGATCCCTTATTTAATTTTAATTAATGTAATATCATTATTATTTTTCTTTTTGGATATGTTTGAAATTAAAATAAGATTAATTTTATCAAAAAAATCCAAAATTTTCCACGATAATCATCATTATACATTATTTTGGTATAAAACCATCCTTTTTCATAACATGTCTATTTTTCTAAAAATTATTTTGTGTTGTGTTTTTTGAAAAAATATTAAATGAAATTTTTGACACTTTTACAAATAGAATATTGAAAAAATAATATAATATTTAAAATATATATGGGAAAATTTATTAATTTGGTTAATTTCATTTTTAGTCATAATGAATAGTGAACACGGTAAATGTTTTTCCCCATGATAATGGGTAAACTTTTTAATTAGGGATACCTTTTTTGATAAGATAAAAAAATATCTTATTAATTCATATTGTATGATTTTATTTCAAAATTTATTATCTTATGATGATAAATATATAAATTATTTTCCACTTTCCTTTTATTAGGATACTTATATTATTTTATTTAAAAGATAATTTCAAGATATGACTCTATTTATTTTAATATCTCTAATATGTTAACACAGGGATAAAAATAATTTCTGAATCATTATTAATGGATATATTTAAATTGAATAAATATTTTTTTTAATATTAATATATTTTTAATTTTTATAGTATTTATGATTTCCTTAAATATTTACACAACAACAACACATCACTTGTTCATGAAGTAGACAAATCATGTAAATGATTTTAAAAAAATAAATGTAATTTGATTTATTGAATTATTTGTTTCCAAAAATTTAATATGTGTAAATGATTTTAGATGTTTTTATATTTCAATTCAATTTTTATATCAATGTATTTGAATTAAAGTATGTGATTAGTCCTAAAATTAGCTTTTTATAAGTTTTATATTAAACAATATTTAATTGATTATTCAAGTCATAAAAATAATAACCATTATGAATTTAATAGGGAATGGTATATTATATCAACCATTTTCTAATTACAAGGAACTCTTAATTTTAGAATGACACTATTTATCTTTAAAATAAAAGAAACATGTTATTACATTAAAGGTTAAAAGGGTTCATAAGGAGTTAACCTAAATAGATAATGGTTACAATAACTTAAAAAACTTGTTTTAATATTATTGGAAGAATGGAACATGATCTTATCTTCTAAAAAATTTATATTTATCCAATTTGGAGAAACTTTTCCATGAATTTAATGTTATATGATTTTATAGTTAAGAATAATTACAAGTGCCTCACTCCCCTCACTTATAGAATGTAACATTGTAACCTCTCGTATTAACATATACATGAGAAACATAGCTCAACAAAACTATACTAAATCCTATTATAAACATACCTTCCAATATTAAAAAGGTTCATGTTATATCATCTAAAATCTAGTAGCCTAGATCTATTGGTTATTTTTGTGAATTTTGAAAGAATATAAGGATTTCATTTTGATGGATCAAATATTTTAGTAGTATTGGGAGAAAAGACACATATATGATTCTCACATTACAACTATAAATGTGAAATATAATATAATAATTTTGGGGGGAACATTATTATATATTACATTAAAGAACTAAATTCATTCAGATCTCGTTCTTCGTATATTGGGTAAATAAAATAATAAGAAAGAACGAACTCAGATGCTTAGTAAGGGAAAACACACAACAAAAATATCATATAATTAAAAAATGAATTATATGACTGGGATAAACAATAATAGATTATTCCATATTGTAACAATCATAAAAATGGGATTAAATAAATGGGTAATGTAATAACATAATTAATAACATGTGTAATACTAAATACTTTCATAATTATTGAATTCTTAATGTTAGAAATCATTATCTTATCGCCAATGCCTTGTTCCAAGACGAAAAATGTGAATAGGTGTGGAATATGTTAAATACATAAACTATTTCATCTCATGAGACTTACTAATGGTTATATGGGTTAGGAAGAGACTAGAAAATCACTTACTATGTCCAATTCATTTATCATGTGAAATAGGTGAATAACAATTCAATATATGATAAACATAAACATTCTTATTGAAAATATAGATTATGAAATGATAATATTTTACCCAATGAATAATTATAAATGATAATAATCTATCCATATTAATATTTTTTATGTTATAAACATATAATATCTTCTGAAAAGTATAATATTATCTAAAGAATGGTGCAAATATGGATTTATTTTTAATGATCATCAAATGATTTTTTAAGGAAAATAACATATTCATTTTTAAAAAACATATATTAAAATATCAATATTTAAGAACATTAATAAAATAAAAGTCCTTTAAATGAAAAATGAAAATTTTTAAAGGAATATTTAAATTAGAAAAAGTTTTCACGATGATAGAAAAACTATTATTGTGCTTTGCATAAAATCAATGATTTAATACACACCTTAGGTAAAAAGATACTCCTTCATAAAATGAAAAGATTAATTTTAAATGACTTTATTATTGTTATAAATGGATAAATATTTTTATTACAATTAATTTTAAATTTGTAAAAACGTTTCTTAAATCATTTTGTAGAAAATTTGTACTTAGAAGAAAAATATTCCCAAATGAATTGAAATATAAATTCAGTTTTCTATAGAAATATCATTAGATATTTTTGAGTTCTTAAGATGGTAAAAATGGTATCAATAATTTTAGACCAAAAAAATTACTTGATTAGAAAAAACAATTATGGGGTTTAAGATATAATTATCATAAAATTCTAATTATTTAAGGTTAATCCTAAATATTCCCAGATTAGGTTGTGCTTGTGATCTAATCTTTTACCTCAGGTCCAACCATCTTTGTAAGTAATTTTTGCCTCCTACATAATAAACTTATTATTATTACTCATTTATAAAAGAACCATATAAATACATAAAATATCATATTTGATCCACTTATAACATTACAATATCAATTTATTAGTAAATCTTTTTTAAAATCCCATTTTCATATTGTTGAGTATTTTGTTATATCATGTATGTTTTTTCCTTAAATATTTCTCCCAGATAAATAATATACAGGTTGTAAATATTGATATAAATATATTACGTATTAATTATATAAAATTTTTCAATAATCATTTAAAGGTAGAGATATAAAATATAATTAAAACATTAATGAAGATGGTAGGTCGTACATTCCCATGAAAGTTGTTATCACTTTTTGATGTATGGAAAGAAATAACGGTGAATAATAATTCAACCTTAATGAATCATTAATATATCATATATATTATTTAAAAAAATCATTATTAGCATTAATTTATATGATAAATTAAAACAAATCACATCACTCCATGTAGCTTATAGTCCACTCATAATCATGACTGATGTTGTCGTTTTCAAACAGATTGAACGGTAGGATAATGGATATGATATTATAATTAAATAATAAAAAGTATTTCATAAATATAATATATAAACATCAAACCCATAAACAACCATCCCTAAAAATAGAGAAGGAAAATGAATTTTATCACTAAGGGAGGTGGTAGTCTATACATAAACACAAGCGATAATTTCACTTCCCATTTGATAAAAAAGTGGAAAATTAATGGTGTTTCCATAATCAAAATTATTTTTTTATATATTTATTATATGTTAGTTTTTATTTAATTATTAACACCATATATTTTGAGTAGGTAGTATAGAAATTAATTTGGAAGAGGTCGGGTAGGATGATTACCTCTCCTTTGGTTGTCCTCCTTTTGATCCTTTCTTAAAGACCCTTGAAATGGATTTTTAAAAATAAAATCATTTCTAAATAGTGTATATAAAAGTTTATAAATAATTTATATGGTTTTTTTAAGTTATGATTCCAAATATGAAGTAAATAAATGTGATATTGTGTGTCCCTTTATAAGTGAAAGCAGGGGACCTTTTGTAACATCATGAAATGTTATAATATAATATGATTCTAACTCATCTTAGATGGTTCTGAAATCACATGAATTATATGTTAAGGATGATAAGGTATTAATATAGCAATCCACTATGTTTTATATTATTTTATATATTATATAATAATTATTATTTTGATTGACCTCTTTGTGATCCATTTTTATATTTAACATCAGTAACAACTTTTTCAACAATAACATTTTAACATTTTACTAACAATTGGATAATAAATGGAAAAGGGATGTAAATTTAGATTATTTATCATCAAACATGAACAGTTTTATCAATTTTTTAATTTTTATACAATTTATAAATATTAATTTTCATAAAATGTCATATGTATAATTTTTGAATCTATTAAATTAATTTAAAGTTTAATACATTAATATAGTTATGGAATTTGAATATAAACCTTAAAAACATAACAAAAGTGTCATATAGGACAATATAATTATTGGGGAACTATAAATCAACAAAAAAAATATGACATTTAAAATTTCTAAAATTAAATACATGCATTTTCCACTCCTTGCACAAGCACTGTATCAGTGTTGTGTAAGAAGTTGGGGTAATAATTTCATAACTATAAATAAAAAATAAATTACCATGATAAAAAAATAAATTCTTATTTAAAATAAAAAAAATTTAATTGAATATAACCTCTTTAATCCTTATGTAAAATGTTTAGATATAATAAAGTCAAGAGAGTGATATTTTGGATTTTACTTTACTGAAAATAATTTAAATGTCATTATTAAAGGAAAATGACCATTAAATTCCATATATTTAAATTTGGGATGGTAATGGTTTTTTTATCCCATGTAATGAAATTAATGAAAGTTTTGGGATTTTTTTGCCCTTATTTCATTATTTTATCCTCTTTTCCTATTTTACCAATCCTGATATTAAAAAATATTTACCACGATTACTACTCATAATAACAATGAATAAATTACTCTATTTCAAAAATTTGAACAAATAAAATAAAATTTTTTAACCATTATTTATATTCAACTACTTTATGTGATAAAAAGTCAATGAAATGTAAATGTTTAATACATAATGGAAAAACATATTTAAAAAAATCCATTTTCAAGCATAAAATTTATATTATATTTATTTTTTTAAAATTTAAAATTAAAATAAATTTAATCATATTTTTATAATTAAAATTGACCATATTTTAATTTAATACCAAATACAATATATAATGAGACTTTTAAATTACATGATTTAATGAAAATAAATGATAGTGTTTGAAATATTGGTATTTTTCACTAATCACTAGAAAATCAATCATTTCAGAAAAACTACTAAATCTTACCTATGTTAGTTATTATATGATGATTTCCAAAATTTAATTAAATTTAGCCTATTTAATTAATAATATTTTATAATTTTGGTTTTAAGAACTTCATAGTATGTATTATGCTATTGTTTCTGTAGAAAGAAAAGATCACAATAATTTATGCTAGACTATTACATTCTTCCATTTATTAAATAATTTTATCCTCAAAATGTTCAAAATTTCACCACATGAAAAAATTTGGGTATTTCTCCATCATAAATTCATTCGGTTCCATTAACACCTTCTTTATATATTATTTTCTATAAAGTATGTTTACTAGCTGTTTTATCTGATCCACCTACAATTATTCTCAAGTGACTACAATTTAGATAAGACCATCCTAGTAAGACAGATCAGGTTAAAATTAAATTTCCATATATGTGACCACATGCACTGGATCTGACATGTACTTCCCCAATAAAGAGATATGGAACACATATTGTACTTTAGAGATCCCAAGTAGAACTACTAAACAATAATCGATAACTCAAATTTTATCTTGAAATTCAAAAGTCTCGATGTACATGGGGATTACATTTCCTTGCTTACCAATCATTATAACACCCTTCCATAGAGATAGTTTCATATAAAAATGATATCCCACATGAAATTAATAATAATTCTTCTTATTATTAGTATATCAACGTTTCATTCTTTGAGATACTTTATTATGGTTCTAGATAGTATTTACATTCCCCATTATCTCCTCCACCAGTTGTGGTCCTAAAATCTTCATTTCACCAACTTCATTCCAACAAGTTGTATTACAACATCAGTTTCCATAAAATAATTCATAAGACACCATTTTAATACATTAATTTAATCTATAATTATGAAAATATTCCATGAAAAGTAAATACATACCCCACATTCTATGATAGTCATGTGAGAATGTATTTAACATGTGTTATAATGTTTGAATAGTCCTCTTAGACTTCCCATAAATCAAATAATTTTAGGGAGTTCTAAAATGAATCTTAGTATCAATAGATTTCTAATGGATTTTCCAAACTTTCATTGGAAATTTTGGATCATAGTCATATAAAATTTAATGAGGTTCACCATGAAGTGTTAATAGTTAATTAATAGATTCATTCACGACACTAAATAGGTAAGTATTATCTTATTGTTAGGAAGTGTGTATATTTAGTATGATGATAACAAATATCCCATGTGGTATAATTTCATTTATGAGTCTTCGGTCATCTTGTTAAAAATCCCACAGTGATGTCATCCCATTTATATAAATAAATATGAAGAGGTTTCATGACCCCTATAGTATATTTTCTCTCAGGTTGAAAACACAATCATATTGATACATAATCAATATTTCCCCACTTTATAGTATCCAAAAAAATGTTCCATAAAATCTCTATACATATTGGAACTAATAGGGTTTATAGAGAAATTTGGGGTATGAGTGTGGTCTAATAATTTCGTTTTTAACAAAGGTAAATATGGAACACATAATTTTATCACAAATCAAAGAAAACAATCTTTGTAAATTATGTTTTCTAACTACCCATAATTCATGAATTTTTTTCCTTTTAAAATTACCTTAATCAATGAAATAAAATTTTATATTTTCCAATAAACATGGGTTGAAAATCATTTGAAAAAGGGTCAATGTTTCCCCATCCTAAATAATTCCCATGTCTAACAACACAAGGTACCTAAATAAATAATCCTTTTACCCTCATCATATCAAGAACACCATGATATTTCCTTCTCAATTTTTCAACCCCATTTTTATTGTTTCCAATGTGGTAGTTTCTTGAGTAATCATAAGCCTTACGTATCTCTAGTCACCTAATTTTCCTTAGGTTGATGAATTTCTATGTAATTTTTTATTTCTTAATCTTATGATATGTGCATATCTCACATTTTTCACCATAGAGGTAATTTTTCCATATCATAAAAAAAATAGTATATAATTCAACTAGATATCATAGGTTAGTTAGTTTTGTTCATGAATCATACCCTACCAATAATATTTTCTATACTAGCACATTGATAAACCGAGGAATTAATTATAAAAAAATTATTTACTTTCATTTATACATAAGAATTTATCCCCTTTACTTGTAAATTTTTTTATCAATTTTTTTAATTGGTTAATGTTTTTAAAAATCACTAAAATTAACCTCTTAATATAAGGAAAATATATAACAAGGATATGTTTATCAGATAAGGCCATTATTTGACTTATATTATATTTATAATATTAAATAATAATCCTTACTTAAAGAAAATGATTGTAGGAAAAGGAATATCATGAAACTAGAAGTCATACTTTCTAAATTTACCATATAACACATTTTTTATAAGAGTCTCCAGATGAATTTGTAAATAACTCTTATGATCTTCATAATTTTTTTAGTACAAAAAGACATAATCAATAAAACCATAAATAAAATACCAATATATTCTTTAAGAACTATTTTCATTAGATCCATAATAATAGAAGGATCATTAATTAATCAAAAGGGAATTACTATAAAGTTGTAATGTCCACACCTCATATGAAATGTTGTATTTATAATATATTCCTTTATTACTTTCAATTGATGTTACCCATAACCAATTTCAATATTAGAAAAATATTTTTTCTTCTTTGAGTTGATCAAATAGTTCATCCATACAGGTAAAAATGTATTTATTCTTAATAGTATTGAAATTTATTTCCCTTTAATCAAAAAAAAGCCTCATAGTACTATCCTTGTTTTCACAAATAGAAAATGTGTCCCCCCAAATGTGAAACACTTGGGTGTATGAATCCCTAATCCCAAAAATCTTGTATTTTTTTCTTAAACTCCACTAGATCTATAGTTTCTATAATATGGGTAGTTATGGTGATAGGGTCTTTACCAGGTTTGAGTTCAATAGAATACTAAACATCAAACATAGGTTGATGTCTATGTAATTATTTGGAAAATATATCAATATATTCTATCATGATATGAAAACATTCTATACTAGGGTTAATTTTACACTGCATAGGTTATACATTCTCTTCTTCTTCAATTATTTAATTAAGGGGAGATACTAGAGGTGAGTCTAAATATGATTTCATATGTTTCAGTATACCGTTTGATGATGTGTAATTCTATACCTTCAAAAAAAATGGTTATATCCATCCATTGATAAAATATAATTTTATACAATATGAAATCTAATACATACTTATGATTATGTAAATTTTGACAATAATAAAAATGATTTGAAAATTGTGTAAGTCTATGTGTCATAATGGGAACTGATTGAAATATCCTTGTTGAATTGTTATTTCTACTAGGATTATTTATTGATAATTACCTTCTTAATTTTCTAGGTAATAATATAATTTTATTTTCAAACATAATATATATAAATGTGTGTGAAGATCCAGAATAGAATAAATCATTGTCAAAATTTCATTATATGATCAATTTACCAGCTACAACATTGTTAATAACATCTACCTCCACTATAGTGATTATATAATCCTGGACTCTTGAACTTGGTCTTTTCAAAAGATAAACCCATCGACCCCATGGAAATTTAATCAGATAGTGAGCTATCTCCTTGCTGTTGATGAATTTAATATTGGGATCTTTATTCTATCACTTCAATCATGATCTTAATGACATTTCTCTCCACACATGAAGCAAAATTCATTTCCAAGAAATCATGTTCCATGGTGATTCATTCCACGCCTATTAAAACATAGAAATTAGACACATACCTTCTTAATGTTTTTAGTTTTTACATTTTTAAAGTGATCATCCATCCTCTTATTATGATTCATTACATAAAATTCTTAATACATGGATAATTATCTCTCTATATTTATTGCACATGATACTAGGTCCTCAACTAATATGAATGTTTGAGAGACTTGTTCCCTTTGAAAGATTGGATATAACCCATTAATGAAATGGTTAATATTAATCTTGAATTATATAAATTATACCCAACATGATTTTTAATCATTGTAATGTTGGCTTCATAATTTGAAACATTATTATCCATCACTTGTAATAAACTCTAAAATTATCCTTCCATATCTAATCATCACTCATGAGGAAAATATATTTACACGAAAATAGCCTTAATATCCTTGCACATCATTTTTGATATTCCATGCTCATCCATAGTGTTTTGAATTAATGACCACTATTAATATGTATCCCCTGTGAGATGATAAACATCCATTATAACCCATTACCTTTCATTAAATCCCAATAAGAGAAATATATTCACTAAGGAACTTGTCCATTTCTCATTTAAAAATGGATTTTTGGTACTATTGAATTATGGAAGTTTCTAACACACAAAGCAGTCCAACTCTATTTCACCACATTCCAGATCAGTATGATACTCCATATGAGCATGGTCATTGGTCATAACTTGGTTCAGCTTCAACAATATAGTTATTCTTTATTCATCTCTATCACCAACTCCAATTATAGTTACAATTTCATTATAATAACTATGAGGTAAATCCCAATAATGAATACATGCATTGATACAATTTTCATTCCTTATTTAAAGAAAAGTCTCTAAATAATGGAATATAATTGACTAGATACTTACATAATGGATAAGAATTAATTATTATCAAAATGGTAAAACACATGTTATATCTTGAAAATTTATTCATATTTATTCATAGAATATAATTCTTTTCATGATTGAGAATATTATCAAATTAATAAATCAAATCATAAATAATTTTTTGAAATGAAAATGTGAAATAATATGAAAATATATCCTAGGAGTATATTACTAGGTGGAATATAAATGACCACTCATCATGCACAAGATTGATGACCAAAATATACATGATAACTCTTTTTAGGGTTATCACCCATCGATGCATCTGTTCCAAAACCACATCCACGTGAAGTATCAATACATGGATGTAAATATATGTAACTAAATAATATTTACATAAATAAAAACATTAAAATATTATCCTATAAATAGAGATAACCTCAATTTTAGCCATATGGTTATGTCCCATAATCCTTAGTTTTCTAGATATTGTTCTTGATGATTATACTAAACTTATTTTATGACCAAATTTAACACCCCAAATACAATAGCCCTAATCCAGTGCTTATTTTAGTACATTGATACTAATTAACAGTGACCATATCCTAAAGGATCGAATAATTTTTGTAGGATTGGTTGACTAGATAAATACATGATTCCCACATTACATTTGTAAACATGAAATATAGTATAATAATTCTCAGGATTACATTGATATTACTTCTAATATATCCTATAATTAATTCATAGATCCCGTCAAGGCATTCTAGGTAAGGGAAAACATAATTTGGGGTGATTTTATATACTCGGTAAGGGAAATCATATAGTATAATATGTATTAAAATAAAAAAACCTGGATAATATGTCAAAGATAAAAATGATCAAATCATCCATAAAACTAATACCATAGAAGAGGATTAAAACCATGGATAAAATAAGTTTATAAACAATAAATTGGATAAAAATATTTAGTTTCATAATGACAGAATGCATAATGTTAGATATCATAATTATTACCTTCAGCCATTGTTCCAAGACAATATACATAATTAGGAATGACGTATTCTAAATACCCACGATAGTTTTTCTCATGAGATATACTGATGAATAAAAAGGCTATAACAAGGTCCACCAGTCCCACACCATTTCAAATGAAATAATTATATGAAATAGATCGATAAAAATTTAATATATAATCAATATAAACTTTATTATTGAAAAACTATCATATTAAATGTTAATATATTTCCAAATCAATAAATATAACCTGATTATAATCTATGAAGTGTAATGTGTTCGATGGTACCAAACATTCTATCCCTAATGAAGTATTTTATTAACCAAATAATCTTAAATAACATGAAATTACGTTAAAATGTCACTAGATGATTTTTTGAGGAAAATACTATTTTTTGGAAATATATTATATTAAGATATAAATATTTTAGAATATTAAGAAAAAAAAATTTCATCCCAAGTATAATGGAAACATGTGAACGAATATTTAATGTAAAAAGGTATGTATGATTTAAGAAAATCAGTTTGTTTTGTGTTTGTTAAAACAATGATTTTATTCAAACCTTTGGTAAAAAGTTCCTCATTTGGAAAGTGAAAAAAATATTCCTTTTAAACAAATTTACATATTATCTAAATGGGTAAAAATTCCTTTGATAAATAATTTTAAAAAAATTAAAAACATTCTTGGAATCATATTAAATAAAATAACAATAGGGATGAAAAATATTCTTGATCTAACATAAAAATAATCATTTTCCCTAAAAACGTTTTTTTTTAATTTTTGTGTGCTCAATAGGTAAAAAAGGAACCAATAGGTGAAAAATACTAAAATAAATATATTACATAATTGTATTTGTTTTTTAAGGTAAAAAAGATCATATAATTCATCTAATGGATACTTAAACATAAAAAATCCCATATAAGGTTGATATTTTGATGACATAACAACTTGATTGGTTTTAAAAAAATGTCTGATAATGTACAAAATACACTATATTGATCTTAAATGAGCAATAAATTATTTTTATCATTTGAACATTAAAACATAGCCAATAAATTAGAGCAAATAAATTGTATTTAGTGAATTATGAATTATAAAATTGATCTACATATTAAAAATGTATTAATTAATTCTATAGAAATTACTAACTTAATTTTAGTAATGTTATTTTATTCATAAAATACACTTTCTAAAAGAATGATTTTTATTTATTTTTTATGTACAAAAAATATAATTAATTTCTCTAGAATTTAGAAAATTTATTTTATAAAACAAAACAAAATTTGAAATTGGCATATCTAAATTTTCTTATAGAAAATGTGTGATAGTTTTTGGAAAAGGTTTTTTTCAATGAATAGTAAAAAAACCAATTATTATAAAAACATATACATCACATGTATTCATAAGTTAAAATTATTTTTATGATTGTTTATAAATTTTAATGTTTTAAATTTTGTTTAAAATATTCAATTGTGCTTTTTGAAATTGATTTTATACTTGAATTAATAATAAAACAAATTTATGTTTTAAATTTTCATTTTCTAAAAAAACTTTTTTCATTGTGTTTTTATAGTTTATATTTAAATTAAATTAAATTATTCAAATTATTTATTTTAATTGTCAAAAATTGATGCCATATTTTGATTCAATATCTCCAAATTAAGTAAATAAGTCCATTTTATTTTTTCAAATATTAATTGTAAATTTTGTAAATGTGTTACCTCATTAAAGGGTTATTCTGGTAATTAAGGGTAAAAATAATGTGATAAGTGCTAGAAAATTAACCCAATATATTCCCTAATTTTATTTTAGAGTTATGTAAAACCTTTATTATCAATGTATCTAAATTTTAAATTTTGGTTAACACTTGGATAATATTATGGAATTTATAATATTTCATTTAAAGAAAATTCAAAGATGTCGTGATCATAATTTTAATAACTATATAATTTTTAAAATGGGATTATACATTATATTTTTTTAAATATAAGAATTAAATTGAAGGATAATAAATTTACATTAATTATGGTATTCTATTTTTAATTTTATTTGTGAAAAAATATTCCCCTTAAATCCTTACATAGCACTGATACAATGATTATTTTTTATCAAATAAATGTAATTTAAAAAAATTAAAATAAATATATTTTTATATAATTAAGGATATCAACTAAATTAATAAATTTATTTTTTATCGTTGTTATTTATTAGAAGATTTTTTTGGCATTATCATTTCGTATTGATATTTGTAAAATTTATTATAATGAAGTGTCTGAATTGACATTAATGATATTTTCAAATAAATAATATTTTATTAAATGATACAAAATTCATAAATTTCTCAACAATTTAAAAAATATTTATAAAAAGCTGAAAATATAATCTCTGATCCATTTTTGGGTCTTTTACCATTTTATAGAAACTATAGTTAAACTTAATGTGTATAAATCCATGTTGTCACAATATGAGTTAAATGGGTTAAATAAGGGTTAAAAACAAAAGATATGGGTAGAAATTTAGACAAAAAAGATGTAAATTTTGTTGGATAATATTATTTAGTCCCAAAATTATCTTGTATTATAAATTAATAAATTTGGATACATTTTTATTTGAAAATTGTTTTTTATTTGTTTAATATTTTTTGAATTTCCAAGAGTGCCCCTGCTCTAATCTTTTAAAGGGGCACCCCATAATCTCATTTCAAAATAATTAAAAATAATTTTAGTTATTAAAATATCTACCCAAATCTCTTCCTATAATCCCACACCAAATTATATATGTATTATTTTATTAATAACACCACCCAAAGTGGTCTCAAGGTGTAAATAAAAGGGGATATTCTGAAGAAGAGGTATCATTTTTAATCAAGTGTTTTAGTTTTTTTCTTATTCCTCAACATCCCTCAAACATTCATCAACCATGTAAAATGTAAGGCCCCATCCATGAACATTACACAATCTTGAGTTAAGTCAAGAATTTTCATTAATTCACATTGAGTATCTTTTCTATTTTATAGTTTTAGAGAATTAGGCCATAAAAACTAAACAACAACTCAACTATTACAATGTAATAAAGTCTACTAACTATTCATTTTTTCATAATCTAAAAAATTTTAAAATAAACCATTAAATATATTTCTTGATAAATATATTCCTAAAATTCATATTGACTTATTTATTTCTCTCACACATCTTTATACCCTGTGAATAACATTTTAAAAACATAGGATGAGTACAAAAATCTCTGTAAGGAATATACAATAAGGAATAAAACATATAGTCCATGAATATTTTAAACTCTTGAAGTCATGTTCAGAAAAGCATACTTTTCACCAATAAAACATATAGTCTATAGATTTACTCATGAAATCATATGATTATAGTAAAAAACACAGAAATCATAAATCATAATTATAACTTGGGGAATCCATATCATTATTACATTATAGATTTCACGGCTACATTGGGAGTAACCGTCACAGATACCTTTGGAATAGCCATCATGGTATATACCCTAAATACCATAGGAGAAAACCAAACATTTAACTCTATCTCAATACCCAATTCATTTGAGAGATTTCTCAGGATCACCCACCGTTATTTTATCATAGAACCACCTATATTCATAAATAATTCCCAATAACCAAAACATAAGTTCAACACATAAATCTTACGTAAAATAATAATAACTTTCCCACATTGAAATCACATTGCATTTTTACAAAGTTTCATCGTAAACAATGAAATCACATTTTTTGAAAAGAAAATGGAAAACAAATATAGGAAATTTCAAAACATTAAAGGGATATAAAAAATGATAAAATCCATTCATGAAGTATATGTAAAAAACATTCCAATTAATTGAATCAATCAATCCATTTTTAAAAAAAATAAAAATGTTAAAAATAATATTTTGGAATCAATGTTTCCCATAGCACATTGAAACATTTTAAATTAATTAACATTTTAAAAATTTCATGTACATATAAATAAATACTTAAAAACATTATTAAAACATCAACATTAATGATAATAATTTATAAGAATAAATATTTAAAACATTTAAAAATAAGTTTTATTTATAGAGTCTCTTACAATTTTGAACATTTAAATTATACGACACATGAAAGTAGAAACTTTTACAAAAAAATTAAACAACATTATTATATATATAATATAGATAAGGATGTCGAAGGGGCTATATAAATAATTTATCAAGGAATAAAGGTTTATATCATCAAGAAATGTAATAATGAAAGAAGATTAAGACGAAATCCCTTACCTCAAGTCTGACTCGTCTCGTACATTATTTATCATCCTGAATAAATAAATTAAGTTAAATAATACATTATTGATATCCTATTTCAATTTTATTATTCCCTTTATATTACTTATTTCCATGTTATAACAATTACTTTTTTATTTATGTTCATATTGGACATTTTGTTGATATTCAATACTTGAGTCGAAAATGAACGTGGTATGATATCAATAGTACATGTGGTCATAATTACATCATCATCATAATAAAATTAATTAAATAATAACCAATCTTATATTTAAATTATACCTTTAAATCCATTTATGAAATATGGATATGAAACATGAAGAATTTTATAATCATGGATACGAAAAGGCATACGTATGCATGAGTAAAAGATTCATTTTACAATATTCATTATGGAAATAAGGTAAATATAATTTTTTTCATTATAGAATGAAAATAATATAATTAATATAATATTAATCATTTAAATATACTTTTATATATTATCCATGTTATGTGGTGATTAAAAATGAATCACATCGCTTCATGGAGGCCATAGTTCACACATACACATTAATAACTTTATCATTTTTATATTCATGGAAAGTACAAACATAATTCATATATTATTTTATTTTAATGTTAATAATGTTATGAATATCTCATATGAACATTAATTATTCCATTATAACCATTTTTGATAGATTGTTATGGAAAATGAATTGTATTGATTCGTGGAGGTGATAGTTCACACGTACGCATGAAAAAATTAGTATTTTCCCATTTTATGGAAATGAAAATTGATTTAGGGGATGATATCAACATAAAAAAATCTAATTATATTGAGGATAATGGAGTTATTATTTCATCATGGTTTAAGGATATATGAAGGAATATGAAGAATTAATAAAATCGAAACACCTTAATAAAAAAATTACCTTTCATTCGGATGATCACATTTCATAGGTCCTTAATACATCTAAGTAGGGTCTTATACCTAATATAAGGCTTCAGAAATATGGGGAGATATTATAGGAAGGATTTTGGGTACAAAATGGATGAAAGAATTTTTTTCTAGTGATAGGAATAGAGACAAATGGGTTCCCTTATATTGGAGAGGGGATGAGCAATATTTAAATAATTAATAGTATAAAATTAATATAAATTTATTTTCTTTTGAAAATGTTTCCAAATATATTTTTTCTAATAAAGGATGCTTATGGGTCTAAATATAATCATCAAATGATAATTATATAGTATTTTCATATTTTTTTATCTTTATCTTTTTGTTTTAACAACTTTTAAATCTTACCATTTTAACAATTAATTAATAATTTTATGGTTAAAATAATTAAAAAATAATAAAAATTTACCATTGAATGAGTCATTAATAAAATATTTATAATTATAGAAACTGGTTCTTCAAATATTTGTTTTTTTTAAATTTTATATCATTTAATTAATATTTCATATTAAAAAATATAAATGATGTCAATTTTGAAACTATTCATTACTTTCCTTCTTAAAAAATATAAATACTTGATTACTTAGAAAAAAACTACTTTAAATCATATATATCATGTCAGTTAATTCACAAAATTAGTATATGGCATAAAATATTTCAAATTATATTTATTTTTAATATTTATAATATCATTTATTTCATTTTTATTTTAATAAATCTTTTACTACATTGTCATTATGTCGTAATAAAATGTAATTATTTGATGTATAAAAATTATAACTAATTTATCATGATGTAGATAAAATTTCATATTTCAAATAACTATTTATAATCAAATTATTCTTTTATGTAAACCTATATTAAAAATTATTTACTTATTAAAATTATAGGTATGATATTTTTAACTTATCATTAAGTAAAATATAATAAATATCATATTCTTACACAAGTGGATTAAAAAGGTTATAATTTTGACATAAGGTGAATTTTGGTCGAATCCCAGTCATCCAATGAAATTTAGACAAGTGTTTGGGTAATTTTATATTATTATAATTTTTTTCCTTTAATTACCCAATTTACCTTTAACCATGGTACATAAAATAGAAAAGTTACTATTAACTAAAAATTATGTTGATCCTATTAGATAAACATTTTCATAGAGATTACAACCATGTATGTCATTTTTTCCAAATTTGATTCTTAGAAGTGGCTGAATTAAGTTTAACACTAATCCCATAGATGAGGCGAGAAGGCTAGTAAAAGAGATGTTCAAAATTTCAATAAGAGTTAATATCTAATGTCAATATAAAAATTATTCTAATGAGATTGATTAGATTATATGACAAATAAATTAATATAATTAAACTTTAAAATCAACTAAAAATACAATATGATAATAAAAATAAATTAGATGAAAACACATTTTTGAATTAAAATGCAGTATTTTTCAATATTAATTAAAATATGAAATTTATCATAAAAATAAAAAAATAAACCAAAGTAAATATATATGTAAATCATTCAAATAAGAAGAATATTTTTTCAAATATAACTTATAAAATTGTAAAAAATATATTTAAAATAGTTTTTTCATCAAAAGGCAGTAAAACTGCATTTTTGAGAAATAATATTTTTATACTTAAAATATCATTTATTATTATACCATGTTTATAAAACATATAGTATGAATTTAAATAATTAAATTAAATATATATCATATATATTTCATTACTATAATCTATCATGAGTGATTTATTAATTTATTGGTATAAAAAAAATATTGTACACATTTTAATAGTTTTTCATAAAAACATTTCCTTTTATTTTTTAAAAAGGACTATATAAAATTGTAATTAATTTTTCACAAAATTATTAATAATATAATCATTTTTAAACAATATTTATTATAATTTAGTTAATATTTTTCATTCCATCCATTCCATTAGCTAGGTTATAATTGTAATATTTAAATAATATTATTTTATTGTTCATTTAAGCTTGATGTTGCGTATTATATACGCTATTGACCATAATAATTATTTTTAAAAACTCAAGATGTTAAATTATACCCCTTTTGGAAACAAAATATTTTTAATTTTGAATTCTGTATTGGTAACTAAGGACTGACTTTTCAAAATTACTGTATTGAAATCCCACATTGCAAAAAGTGTCAATAAAAACTCCACATTTAAAGATATAAAGTAAAGTAGAAGGCTCTCTAGAGATAAAAAATACTATTACATCATGTGGTAAAATATGAATATGGATGAAAAAACTAACCCTCATATTCTGATGTATAGTAATAGAAAATATTTTTAGGAGGAAGTTAACAATCACAAAACCAGAAATTTATGATGGGATAAATGGTCATTGATTTTATAGTGGGGAAAGTAAATGGAAGACATTTTTCTAACATCATTTTCATAAAGATGAGAAATTAATTTAATTAATTGACAAAGAACATAAAAAATATACTTAATTAAAATTTAATGTTTTATCCTTTAATCAATTCCATTATAAACTCCTCTTTTCTCTAAAGGATGATTATCTAAGATAATTTGACTTCTACAGAATCACATAATCCACAAAATATTAACTATATATTCCTCCTGTATTGAATCATTAACCACAAAAAAAATGGTTAGTATAGGATAAACAATTCCCCTAAAATAATAAACTATTGGATTATGGAAAACTACATTTAATTTTAAAAATTTAACTCTAATACCAAAAGTTAAACATAGACCATTCAACAAATAACTATAATGAAAATCCCTAAAAATAATCCAAACTCAGTTTGAAACCTAAAACATAGAATAAATTGATTAAATAGTCCTCGGAGAAATTTTTTAACATTTATCTTCAAATAACATCAAGTACTCATGAAGCCTCACACCAAAAAGCAATTACCCTAATTACATATTCTCAATGTTAGGTTAATCATTTCAATAAATAACCCAAATCTATATAAGTCCACAATAAAATCATACATTCTTCCCAAATATAATTCAAGCACTACTCCTCATATAAAATACTGTAGTATTCAATTTTTATAAGGAATATAAGGTTCCCAAAATAGTGAACGTCTTCCAAGAATATCATTTATCACATAATCCCCAAATCATTTTCCAGTACCAAGGATATTTATTTGTTAAAATATAAGCTCCCAAAATAAACTTATTCTTATTTGATCAACTCGTTTAATTAAAAAGAAAATATTATACAATCCAAGTACATTACATAGTCCAATGGTAAAGTATTCATCCATTCCACCCTTAGGTTATGGGTTCGATTCCCTTGGCCTTGTCTGACGTGACAGGTTTTTTCCCATCCAAGTGGTTGTCCTTTTTCTAAAACAATATAATTACCAAAAAAAAACCTCAAAAAATGATGACATGTTTTAACCTCAATGTTTATCTTATTCCTTTCCTTTTTATTCCCAAAAATTAATAACCCATCATTACCTAAAAAGTGAAATTATCCAAGAAGATAATGACTCAACTTAGTATTTCATGACATAAAACCTCTAAAGGTATTTTAAGTTTTTCAACTTATCATCAGCTGTAAAATTATAGACTCATTATGATAACACTAACTCCTTAAAAAAACATCCTAATATCCAATATTGTATAGACAATCCATTGATACCAACTGTAAGGCACAAGCCTTAAACATTACATAACGTTGAGTTATGTCATGAATTCAAATTCATTAAAATTGAGTATATTTTCAGGTATAGAGTATTAGAGAATTAGGCCATAATAATTATATAACAACTCAACTATTACAATGTATTCAAGTATACTTACTACCTATTTTTTCATAATCTAAAACATTTTAAAATAAAATATAAATTCTATTTCATGATTGAAATATTAATAACATTAATATTGACATATTTAATTCTCTAAACCACCCTTATAACCTGTGAAAATTATTTCAAAAAATTGGGAATAACACAAAAAAAAATCATAAGTGATGTAAAATAAAGAATGAAACCATTCTTACATGAATATTTTAATCTCATGAAACGATTTTCACTAAATCGTGTCTTTCACCCATAAAACAGATAATACATAGCTTAACTCATGAAATCAAAATATTCTTGTAAAACTCATAGAAACCATAAATTAAAAAAGTTAACTTTTCGCATCCATATAATCCATACATTGTATCTTTCATTGGTACACAGGGAGTAACCTTCATGGTTACATTTTGATTGCCCATCATGGTATATTTCCTAAATATATAAAGAGAATCCCTACAGTTTATCTTTATATCATTACCCAAAGCATTATATGGATATAATGGCCACAAACTCCCTCTTTTTATCATGGAACCGCTTTTATTCATAAAAATTCACAAGAACCAAAACATAAGTGAAATAAATAAATCATACAAAAAATAATAATAGATTTCCCACATTGAAATCAATTTTCATTTTTACAATGTCACACACTAAAAAATGAAAAAACATTATTTGAAAATAAAATGGTAAACCTATAAATGAAAATATATATTAAATAATCATAAAATAGATAAAATCCATTCATGTGGTATATGTAAATAAAATACATGTTATTTAAATAATCAATATATTTTTAAAACACAATTAAATCATTTTAAAATAATATTTCTGAATCAAAGTATCCCATACCAATTTGAAAATTTTGAAAGGAGTTAACATTTTAAAATTTTAATGTCCATATAATTAAATATTTATAACCATTTTGAAAACAATGACATTAATTAGAATTATTTATAAGAATGATTTTTTAAAACAATTAAAATGATGTTTTTCTTAAATAGTCCCTTACCATTTTTAACATTTAAATTAAAAGACACATGAAAGTAGAAAATTTTACAAATAATTAAATAACATGACTATATATATAATATATATACATAATTTCAAAGGGGTTTTATATACAATTTATAAAATAATAAAGGTGCATGTCATCAAGAAATGTCTCAATGAATGGAGATTGAGACGAAACCCCTTACCTCAAGTCCGAGTCATATCGTATGTTATTTATAATGAAGAATAATAATGATATATTAATTTATAAATTATTCATAATATTTTTCAAGATTATTATTCCCTTATATCACTTATTTTTAAGTTATAATAATTACATATTTATTTAAGTTCATATCATACGTTTTGTTGATATTCTGTACTTGAGTCAAAAATAACCTTGGTATGATGTCAATAGTCCATGTGGTCATAAGTCCATCTTATACATAATAAAATTAATGAAATAATAATAAATATTATATATAAATTATACCATTAAATCCATTCATTACATATGTATATGAAAAATTAACAATTTTATAATCGTGGAGATGGTAAGCCATACGTACGCATGAGTACCAGTTTTATTTTTCAATGGTCATTATGGAATAAAGGTAAATATCATTTTATATTTAAATAATGATAATAAAATAACTAATATCATATTAATCATTTAATTATACTTATATATATTATACATGTGACGTGGTGATTAAAAATGAATCACATCGCTTCGTGGAGGTGACAGTTCACACATACGCACAAATGAGGTTATCATTTTTATGTCCATGGAAAGTAAGAAAGTAATTGATACAATATTCCCTTATAATTACAAATATTATAGGAATATCACATATAAAAACTAATTCTATCATTATAACCATTATTTAGAGATGGTTTAGGAAAATGAATTAAATTGGTTGGTGGAGGTGATAGTTCACATGTATGCACAAACGAATAATTCTTTTACCATTTTATTAATGTGGAGAATGATTTAGGTGATAATACAAACATAATAAAATATAATTTTATTTATGATCCTAGAGTTATTATTTCATAATGGTATAATTATATTTGATATAAGATGAAGAATAAATAAAATACAATCTCTTAAATAAAAATATTTTCTTTTTTTCAGATGATTAACTTTCTTAAGACCTTAACACCTCTATGTAAGGTGTTCTTCCTAAAATAATCCTTTAGGAATGTGGTAAGGTATTCTAGGAATCATTTTTGGTAGATCATGTCTGAACTAAATGTTTTTTAAATTGTGATGACTGATGATAAATGGGTTCCCTTTTATAGGATAGAGGAGGGCCACTCCTGGAATTATAAAACACATTAAATTAATATAAATTCATTTTCTATTGAAAATGCATCAAACCTGATTTTCATAAAATATAGAATGCATATGGGTCTAAATATAATCATACAATGAAAATTATCCAATATTGGATATTTTTTAATCCTTATCTTTATGTCTTAACCCCATTTAAATCTTATCGTTTTATCAAGTAATTTAGAATTTTAGGGTTAAAATAATTACCAAATCTGGAAAAAAGTCCAATTAATGAGTAATTTACATAGATTTTATAATTATCTCAAATTGAATTCCAAATATTATATTTTTATATCTTTTATATCTTTTAATTAAATATTTTATATTTTAAAATATGAATTATGTCATTTTTGACACTATTCATTTCATTACATTTTAAAAAATCATAACCAATTGATTACTATGAAAAAACTACTTTAACCCACATATAAAATGTCATAGTCATCTATAAAATTCATGGATGACATAAAATATTTTAAATTATATTTATTTTAAAATTCATAATAACATTTTTTTGTTTCTTCCTCTAATAAATTATCATGATGTTTATAGAAATTTAATCATTAAAATGACTATTTATAGTTGAAATTATCTTTCTATATTACCCTTTATTAAAAATAATTTACATATTAATAATTTTAGTATGACATTTTTATCTTATCATTAAATATAACACAATAAATGTCATATTCTTACACAAGTATCATTAAAAGTATAACATTTTGACCTAATGTTTTATTTTTTTGAAACCCACTCATGCATTGAAATTATGACAAGTGTTAGGGTAATTTTTTATTATTATAATATTATTTTTTTCCTTTAATTACCCTATTTACCTTTAATTTTTGTAAATAAAATAATAAAGTTACTATTTAAAAAAATTATATGGATACCATTAGATCAAAATTTTCATACTGATTAAATCCATGTATGTCTATTTTTCTAAATTCAATCCACAGAAGTGGATAAATTATGTTTTACACTAATCTCAAAGATGTGTTGAGATCGCAGGTAAAAGAGACATTCAAAATTTCAGTAATTATTCATATCTAACTTCAATATAAAAATTATTCCAATTACCTAGATTGGATTAAATGTTAAAAAAACATAATCTAATTATAAATTAACATAAATTTAAAGGATAATATAAAAATATTAATAAATTAGACAAAAACGTTGTTATGAATTAAAATGCATTATTTTTCACTATTCAATGAAATTTAAAATTTACAAGAAAAATAAAAAAAAATTAAACCAAAGTAAATTTTGATGTCGCTATTCCAAATAAGATGTTTAATTTGTAAAAAAATAGCTTATAAAAGTTTCAACACTAGATTTAAAATAGGTTCTCCTTCAAAATGTGGAAAAAGTGCCATTTTTTAGAAATACTCCTTTTATGCATAAAATTGAATTTGTTTTTATAACATCTCTATAAAACATATAATATGATTTTTAAACATTAAATGAAAAATATTTCATTTTTATTTCATTAAAATAATCTAACATGAGTGATTTATTAAATTATTAGTATAATATGCAATTGTGTTATTTTAAATATTTATTCAGAAAAACATTTCCTTTTATTTTTAAAAAATTATTACATTCATTTGTAATTAATTATTCAAAAAAAATTATTTATATACACATTTGTAGAATTTATTTTCATAATTTACCTAATATTGTTTCTTCCTACTATTATAATGACTAGGTTATAACTGTGACATTTAATTAACATTATTTAATTGTTCATTTAAGATTGTTGTGGCTTATTATGTTCGTTATTTATCATAGTGTTTATTTTTAGAAACTTGGTATGTTACATTAATATAATATATATCATATCCCAAATTTTCATATATTTTATTTTGTTAGTTTAATGACCTATATAAATCTCCAATTCCTTCAAATGGGTATATAATTAATCATTTGTGTGTAGGGAGGATTACCACCTTGAAAACTGATGTAATATGTTACACTTCATTGTCACAGTAGACTAATTATAATAATGGAATTAATTTTTATATATGAAATTATGGAAATATTTATCATTATTTAAAAATAATGTCTCACTAACACTCTCACCATTCTATACATAGAAAAATGATAACATCATTCGTTCGTACATTTGAATTATCGCCTCCAAAAAGTGATGTGATTCATTTTTCATCACCACATCATGTAATTGATAAACATAAGTTTATTTATATTGTTATAATTATAAATATGGTATAATTATAAATATGTAAATGAAAAATTATACTTGGATTATTTTCATAATGATCATTGAAAAATGGAAATGTTACTCATGCATGTGTAAGATTTATTGTCTCCATAATTGTAATGTAGTTCATTTTTCATAACCATATTTTATAGATTGATTTAAAATTATAATTGATGTATAATAATTATTTTTGTATCATGATTATTATCCAAAAAATTATGGAATAATTACCACTTTGATTATATACATCTTTACAAAGTCATTTTGGACTCAAGTACCAAATATAATCAAAATGTCTGGCATGAATTTAAATAAATAAATAATTGTTTTAAAATTTTATTATGTTTTATAAAAGGAATAATAAACATGAAAAATGTTCCTAATCATTTAAATAATTAACCTATATTTATTTTTCATTTAGATAAATAATATTCAGAACTTTTGGGACTCATAGTAAGAGTCTTCATATCAATTTTCATTCGTCAAGGAATATTTTTTGATGTTATGGTCTTATATTATTTTAGGTGGTTTATATGACTCCCATTTGAAAAAAATATATCAGGAATATATTTATTATTATGATAATTAATGTTTTTTTTAATTGTTACTCATTCATGTGGTAGACAATTTGGATGATTACAAAGTAGTGAGGGATTTCTGGACTTAATTTTTATAAATTCGATTAATCTTACAATTAATTGTTTTATTTAGGATAAGTTTATGTGTGATATGACTTAATTATTATATAATGTTGTATTTAAAATTTTTTATTTTTTTAAAAAATAATAATTATAATTTATTAGTTTTACTAATTCTCACATTTACTATAAGATATTATTAGCGAAATTTCTTTCAAAAATACACTTTTAATGTTTCTATTTTATTTTTTTCCAAAATCCATAAGAAATGTTTTTTTAACAGATGTGGATTGAAATAAATTTACACCATTCATGAAGTCTTGATGTTTTTATGCTTAATTTACATGTATATAATTTTATTATCAAATAAAATGTTTTCATTTATGAGTGTGTGAATTTTTTAAAAATGAAAAGTGATTTAATAATGGAAAATTTATTTTCCTTAATAATCTTTTATGATATATTTATGTGTTATTATAATGTTATGGTTCATTTTTATTTTTTATTAGGATAGGTATTTACATTATAATACAAGGGAGGTTGAGGCCATTATAGTTGTCCAATAAATTGGGTAATGGTATAGAGTTAACATATTAGTTTTCTCCTGAAATATTATAGGAATATAGTATTTTGCTTATTCTAAATGAAACTATGAAGGATACTCCATTTTTTATCAATGTTAGATATATTATATTTTATAGATATATTAAAATGATCCTAAAATTTACCATTAGGATTTATTCTTTTTATTTATTTTAATTATTTTCCATGAGAACAACGTGTCCATTTTTTCATGTGAAAATGGTTCGTTTTATTTTCTCAAAGAACAATAAATGGGTTTTCTGGTTTCTAACTTTATGTCCCATAAATTTTTCTTCTAATACAATGCTTTAATTTTTTTAGATGTCTTAATAATTATTTTGTGTAAAATTCATGTCATGATGAAATTATTGATGATGGATCATTAAAATAAATCATTTTTAAGGGATATCTTTGGTTGATAAAATAGATAATAAGTATAAGTTTATACTTGTATTGTATGGGATTAATTTATAATATTTTTTACCAATTCTATAAAACACTATAGATAAATTATATTTAGTAAATTAAAGTGATTTCTATTTTTAAAATAACTAGAATATGTATTGTTTGAGGATGGGTTCTTATAGTTTATATCATAGATTTGTGTAGAAAACTTTTTAGATTAGGATGTTTTCTTATGAGGTTATCTTAATAGTTAGGGTTAAAGTCAGGGGTCTTTAATTTTAATGTTTATCATAAGAAAAATGTATTAAAAATCTATTTTTGGATTTAATATATAAACATTTTAGTTGAATAAAGATATTTTTTGAGACTTTTATTTTTGAGTTAATTATGGTATATTAAATTATGGTATGAAAAGTGAATGTTAAAAGTTAATCAATGTGGTTAAAAAAGATTAATTAATTTTAAGGATTATTCTCACATATATTTAATTTTAAAATTATTATATTATTATAGTTTTAGAAAAAATAAATGTTGTAGAATCGGTAAAACCCCATTGCGTCCGGCAATGGCAGAAGATTTGAACCCACGGATGAAGGGTGACAACAGTGAATATCCTTCCACTAGCCAACATGAAATACTGTTTAGTAATAATTTATTTAGTTAAATTATAATAGATAAGAATAATAAGTTGATTTTTGTAACATATAATTTGTCAAATATATTTCCATGGGATTGTAAAATGATTTGGTGATTAAGTGGTTAATTTTAATTTGGAAGATGCCCACTATTTTGGGAATAATATGAGATTATAGTCAATATAATACTATGGGATTTTTTTCAGAAATAATTATTTAATTAAATTTTATTGTAAATTGTGATTTTTTTACATTATGTAGATTTATTGTTTTATAGGAATGACAATCCGATCATGTATATTATATGATTAAGGTATTTAAATTTTAGAGTGAGACATTAAGATTCATTGATGTTATTTGGATAACAATTCTATATTTTATCTTGGATTATTATATAATAAAATAAATCTAAATTTCTGGTTTATATATTAGTTTGAACTATTTTTATGAATTTAAAGGGATGATATTTATCGAATGATCTATGTTGAACATTAGGTATTACCATTGAATTCTTGGGATTAAATTTGTTTTTCAATATGTAATGCTTTACAATTTTTTTGGGGAACTATAATATCTTACCCAAACCATTTTGGTTTTTGTTAATTTATAAATATAGGAGGAATTGATAGTTATATTTTGAGAGTTTTTTTATCCTTTGAATTTGATTCCAATGCTTCAACCATGAAAAATCCTTCAAAATAATCATTGTTTGGAGAAAAAATAAGATATATTGGTGGAAATTGATTAAAGTATGAAATTATTATTTTCATGTAAGTACATTTATTTATTATTATAGTAAATTTAAGAAAATAATTCTTCAACTCTCTAAAACTGATTTTTAAATAAAAATAATGACAATTTTTTTTATTGAGAAATCACTGGCCTTTTAACCAATCACATATTTAAGGTTTTGTGATGGTTAAATTTATAGTGACCATGTACTATTTCAATCTCCGTCATAAATTGATTTTTATTTTTATGTTCCATGTCCATGTTTTCTTACTTGGAATCTGATTACATGTTATGTCACGTGACCTTTTTTCTTTTATTTTTCTCTTTTCATATAGATGTTTTATTGACCCTCATTTCAATGTGGGATTTCAATAATGGTATTCTGAAAATTCAAACCATGGTTACCAATACTGATTTAAAAATTGCAGTGATTTAATTTCAAATTTGGGGTAAATGTATCATCTTGAGTTTTGAAAAGGAATGAAAATTATTGATAGAGTAAAAAATAGGTCACATTGATCTTAAACAAACAACTAAATATTTTTATTATATGACCATTATTTCATAGAAATTAGATTGGAAAAAATAATTAATAATAACTTAATATGAAATTAAATTTTTTCCCACTCATTAATAATGTATTAATTTATAATTAATAAATTAATTAATTAACTTTACTAACATCCTTTTAGTCTTCAAACATACTATCTCCATATATATTTTTTATTGCTTTTTATTTAAAAATTATATAATTAATTTCTAGACATTTTATAAAATTTACTTGATGAAGTGAAAATAAATTTGGATTAATTATTTGAAAATTTTTCTATCATAAAATGTTTATAATTTTCTACAAAGTTGGATTTTTCAATGAATTGTCAAATATATTGATTTTTCTTAAAAAAAATATAATTTTCATGTATTTACAAGGCAAAATTATATTATCAATTAATATTAAATTTTAATTAGTTAAATATTATTTATAATAATCTAATAATATTTTTAAAATATATATTAATAACTAGTTTATTATAAATTCATTTTAGATTAAAAATTTTTATTTTCAAAAAAACTGTTTATGATTGTTTTTTCTGGATTGACTTTAAATAAAATTGAATTCTAAATCTTCTATATTTTTAATTTTGAAACATATATTCAATATTTTTATAGTAGTTCCATATTAAGTAAATATTACCCTTTAAGTTTTTACAATATGAATTGAATCATTTGTAAATTTTGGTGCCACGGTAGAGGGTAAATCAGGTAATTAAGGGTAAAACTAAAATTATATGGACTAAAAAATGACCCTAAAACTTGACCTAATATATTGGATGAGTTATTTTGGTCTATAATAATCAATGGATAAAAATTGTAAGCTTCGGGAGAAAATTTGAAGATATTATGATATTTATAATAATTTATTTAAAGAAAAGGAAAAGTTTTTATACACATATTTCTTTATAACTATATCATTATTAAAATGAAATTATCCAATGGATCTATTATATTGTTATTTTATATTTTAAATCTAATATATTTATCTTTATCTTGGTAATTTATTTTTATTATTTAGTGAGAAAATAATTACCTTAATTTCTTACACAATGCTGATGTAATAATTTCTTTATATCAAATAAAAGTTATTACAAACAATATAATAAATATAATTTGATATAATAAATATGATCCAAAAGTTTTATATATTACTATTACATATTATTAGTGAATTATAAAATTTGGTTCTATGTTTTTTTTTGGTACTGATATTTCTAATTTTCATTGAAATGAATAATCTCAAAATTGAAATTAATGAAATTTTAAAATATATAATAATTTATTAGATGTTTTAAAATTACCAAAAATATAATATTCAGCCCACATATTGGATTACTATTTAAAATTTCATAAATTATACATTTATGGGTATTTTGACATTTTATATATCTATATTAACCCTTAAAAGGTAAAAATACATGTTTTCGTGTTAAGAGTTAAATAGGTTAATTAAGGGTAAAAACTAAAAAGCACAGGTAGAAATTTTTTCCGAATATATGAAAGTTTTTTTGGATGGGGGAATTTAGACCCAAAATTATCTTTTCTTTTAAATTAAAAACATTGGATTGATTATTAAATGAAAATTATTTTATATAAATTTAATATTTTGATAAATTCTAATATAGCCTTTCTCGTCTCCTATAATAGGACTCCCTTTATTTTCATTTAAACATACATAAAAACCCATTATTCAGATATTATATCCCCAAAATGACTTTCTATAATCACTATGCATATTCTCCAGGTTTTTAGTTTTTTCATAACACCACCCTTAGTGGTCTTAATTTGTTATGTAAAGGAGATTGTCTGAAAAAGAGGTATCATATTTATTCAAGCGTTTCTGTTTGGTTTATTCATCTACATCCATAAAACCTTATCAATGTATTATATAATAGTAAATAATGTATTATTCATGTACTTATATGTTATTATGTTAGTTTACTGACCTATATCCATCTCCAAATCCATCAAATGTGAAATGAATTAATCATTCATGTGTATCGCGGACTAGCGCCTCACAAACAGATGTAATTTTCATTCCTTCACCATCCCTCAAGAATAGTAATAATGATGGAATATATAATTATATATGAAATATATTATGTATATATCATTATAAAAATATAATATATCATTTACGTTATTACCATTCAATGCATTGAAAAATTATAACGCCATTTGTGCGTACATGTGAATTATCACCTCAAAGAAGTGATGTGATTCGTTTTTCCTAACCATATAAAATGAATGATATATATAATTAAATTTAGGGAATTAGTATGGTAATTATGATATTATTATCATTTTGGAATTATAAAATTATACTTACCTTCTTTAAACAATGATCATAAAAAAATGGAACTGTTACCCAAGTGAGCGTATGACTTACCATCTCTATGATTGTAAGGTAGATCATTTTTTAGAGCCATATTTAACTGATGGATTTGAATGTATAATTTATGTATAAAAATTTTTATTATTTCATGAAAAATATTCTGGATATGATAACTAATTACCTCTTCGACTACAGACATCATACCAAAGTCATTTTGGACACAAGTTTAAATAATTAATTAATTGTTATAACATGCAAATATGTTATATAAAAGGAATATATAAACATGAAAAATGTTATAAATAAATTTAATAATTGTCCTATATTTATTATAAATAAAAATTACATGATTATTTTGGAGTTAATGTATGGGATTTCATCTCAATTTTCATTCATTAAGGCATATTTTTGATGTTATGTACCTCTATTATTTTCTGAGATATATATAAATCCCCTTTGACATGTTATAGCATTAATTTATTTATATCATCATATTTAATATTTTCAAAAAAAATCAATTTCATGTGTAATATGATTAGACTAATTATAATTTACTATGGGATTTCATGACTCAATTTTAATTCATAGCGATAAACTTCTACATCATTAATTATGTAATGGTAAGATTATGTGTAAATGAGTTTTTTATTATATCGTGTTGAATTTACATTTTTTATGGGGTCATATTAAATTAAAATATTAAACTCATTTTATTAATTATCACTAATATGATGTAATATTTTTAGGGACTTTGTTTTGGAAATCCACTTTTAAATATAATCTTTCATCTATTTTTTAAAAAATCCAAAATAAATATATTTTTAACAAAAACAATATTAACAGAATTCCATTCTTTCATGAAGGATAAATGTTTTGATGTATCCTTTATAGGTTGGAATTTGTTTTTAGACAAATTTTTTTCATTTATGTGTGCGCACAATTTTAAAAATGAAAATTTATTTTAAATAGAAAATTTATTTCTCTAAAGAATATTTCTTTTGTGCATTATCTATTTCTTATTGTTATATTTTTGTTCTTCTGAATTATCTTTGAGGATGGGTGGTTCCATTATAATGAAAGGGTGGGTTATCCCGTTACATCTCTCCAATGCATTGGGTAATGGGATATACATAACCGATTAGGTTTCTCATAAGTGATTATATGAATAAACTACGGTTGTTGTACCAAATGTAACTATGATGCTTACTCCCTATGTAGCCTTGAGAGACACAGTATATGTAATTCTGAAATCAATTGATGCCACATGATTCCATTATAGTTTATTATTTCTATATATATTAATTATTTTATTTGAAAATAAGGTGTGTGTGTTATTCATGTGAAATTGATTTTTTTATTCGCTCAATGATCCTTAAATGGGTTTTCATGTTTTTCTCTAGAATAATGATTTTCTTAATTTATGTCCCTTTCATAGATTTTTTTTTCTCATCCTATGTTTTAAATATTTTTTCATAGGTCTTAATGATTATTAATGAAACTGAAGAATCTATGATGAAAGGTTTTAATTTAAATATAGAAAAATGAATTACATTGTTCATAATGATGGTAGACCATATATAAGCATGAACGATGTTTTAAATTTTTAACAGATTAAATGAGAGAAAGGTAAATAATAATCCACCTATCTTGAATCATTTTTATATCATTATATCCTATATATATATATACATTAAAATTTTCCTTACTACCATATATTTACATTGAAAATGATAAATAAATCACAGTGATTTTTGGAGGTGGTTGTCCACACATACGCATAAGAGATGTCATTTTCAAATAGATTGTAAGGTAAGAAGGTAGATTGGATACTATAATTACATCAGAATAATTATTTAAAAAAATTAATATATAGTCATTATAGGCATAATAATTATCATCCATGAATAGTGGTGATGTAAAATGTATTTTATTGCTACATGGATGTGGCAGTTCACACTTACGCACGAGAATATATTTATTTATTTATTTGATGAAAAATATGTTGAATAACGGTGGTTACATAATAATAATCACATTTCATTATATTGAATAAAATGAATTTATTATTTTATTATGAATTACATATATTTCGAGGATGTATAAGAAGAATAAATTTGAAAAAGGTTAGGTAAGGTGATTAGTTCTCCATTGGTGGACCTATATTAAATCATTTCTTATGAACATTTGGAATGTTATTTTTAGAAAATAATAACCACTATTTTTATTATAGGTAATTTTATAAGATAATTTTTAAGGTATTGGATATGAAATATATGTCTATAAGTTGTAATGTAAAAAATAGAAGTATCCTTTTATATGTTAGGGGGGGACTTTTGGAAATTCATGAAATATTATATTATAACATGTTTTTGGATCATGTAAAATGGATAAAAAATGAAATGGACTATAATATAAGGATTAGTTGATCTCAATATAATCATAAAATCAAATTTTTAAATGTTTAAAAATAATTTTAAACTTTATCTCTTTACTAACACCTTCATTAACTATTTTTCAAATTATCTATAGTGACAAAGTTTTCAATATTTATTTGTTATAATTTTACTTATAAGGAAAATATTCTCCCATAAATAAGGGATGATATTTTTGAACATGTTTAATCCTTATTTTTCTATTTCATTTTTTTAATAACTTTATAACAAATTTAATAGGTTGTTATTTTTCATAAAATATCATTGTTTTAATTTTGGAACTAAAAATTTAATTTTATATGAAATGAATTATGTAGAGTTGTAATTAGAATATAATAATTTCACAAATACCAAATATGTTATATTAATCAGTAAAACTCTTTTTCCACTACAAATCACCCAAAAAATTATTAACTTCAGAGTATTTAAAATCATTTATATGATTTTTCTACTACTTGGATAAGCACAGTGTCGGTATTATGCAAGAATTTAATGTAATTATTTAATCACTAAATATTTAAAATAATTTAAAATGATAAAAAACGTAATTCACATTTTAAATAAAACAATTTAAATCAACATTTTCACATTTTATCCCTATTTAAAAAACATACCGTTATTAAAGTCAAGAGAGTGATATTTTGGAATTTTTTTATTTAAAATAATATATATTTTATTATCAATGGAAAATGGAAAAAAAAAGACATATATTTTAATTTGGAATCTCTATAGTCAAATTTATCATTTCTAATGAAATTTTTATATGTGTTCGGGTTGTTTTGAGAATTTATTACATGATTTTTCCCTTGGTTTACCTATTTTACATTTACCTTATTAAAAAACATTTAACACGAATTCTATTTATAGTGGAAAAAATAAATCAAACCTATTTATCAAATTTGATACTCAAAATTTAAAATATAGAATGCATTTTTCATGATTCATCTTCTAGAAGTTACTAAAATTAATTTTAATATGAACATTTAAAATACAATGAAATTTTTTTTTATAAATGTGTTTTAATCATAAGGTTTAAATTATATCAAAATATTGAAAATTTAAGATTATAATGTAATTTATCATATTATTTTAAATAAAATGTATCTTGTTTTTGATTTAGACAAAATATAAAAAAATATGGGAATTATAAATTATTTTATTAAATGAAATGGAATGGAATAATTTGAAAATTATTTATTTTCCAATATTAACTGAAAAATTAATCAGTTCCAAAAAATATAAAAAAATTAACTTTATGTTAATTTTTACATGTTTAAATCAAAAAATATATTAATTTAAGAATATTTAATTTATAACTTTTTATAATATTGGTGATAATGGAATTCTTGAGTGAAACTATATATGTATATTGTGATTTTTTCTCTCGAAAAATAAAATATTAGTATAATTGAAGAAAAAGTGTTACAATACCCTTATTAAAAGATAAAACTAAGGGTCATTAGATAGATATCCGATTGAGGTTTCTCAAAGAAGTGGTAATTCATTTCACCGAATAATTTTAAAGATTATTTATTCTTATAACACCTTCAAACCAATCATAACCAAGGTAATATAAAAACCTAATTATCTCTAATACACTTAAATTTTTTTAAGTTTATTTCAAATTATATTCCCTCCCTTGTAAAATCAACACTTCGCTCAAGAATACATGTGAAAAAACACCACCATTATGTGATGGAATTTTTTTATTACAATCTAAAACCACTGGTCATAGAAATTTATGTAATGAAAAAATAAAATATTTATAAAATATTTATTATTAATTAATGATAAAATATATTCTACCTTCTGACGTTCAAAACAATTAGGAAATGATAATTCCACTCATGTGTACATGCAGACTACCACTTCTATGAAGAGATGTGATTTGTTTTTAATTTTCACTTTAGATGGAAGGAAATAATGGTTTATTAGTGAATATATATGGTATTAATTATATAATAAAGATTTTGAAAATGTCAATTATTATTCTCCTTTGTTTTGATTCTTTTAACAAAAAATTTAAACATAACTCATTTGTATGCAAAAAAATATCATCTCTATGAAGCTCTATAATTGATTTTTCATGACCACCATACATATACAGCTTTAAAAGTATATTAAATGTATGGAAATGATAAATATAACATGTTCATGATTATAAAGATGACAGAGTCATGATTCCTTTGACCAATGTCAATAAACCAATGTTATTACAACTATTAAGGAACAATCGACCTGAAATCATATGACATAAACTTTACAGGTTTAGTAACTAAATTAAACATGATAATGATTGAATTATATGGAATTATAAGAATACTTAAAAAGGTTATTAGTTTTGTAAATTATTTATACAATTTTATTATTCATGGTTCGCAAAATATACTAAATGAGTCAGGACTCGAGGAATGGAATGTTCCTTTAAAAACATGTTTTAATATCTTCTATTAAAAATCATTCTCTCCCATCTAAAAATTCCTTAATTATTTCAAGAATTTTATTATTTATGCTAAAAATATTGTTCATAGAAATTTTAAACGAGTTTTGAATTTCTTAAAAATGATTTAAAAAATATCATCTATTTTTTTTGTTCAACTCACTTTTGAGTCCTTATAATAGATTAAAATTATTTTATATTATTAATATTTAGCGAATGAATCAATTTTAACATAATTATGAATGATATTTTCATTTAATATTCCATTTAATGTTTCATTGTTGTTTTCAATGAAATTTTTATTCTTAATATTCAAGAATGTTTTTTCAGTTTTAAAAGTTACAAAAAAAAAGGGATGTTATCTTTTTATTTTTAATGGGTATTGCAAACAGTTTGATAAAATATATATTTTATATATACCAATATACTGAAATTATAATAAAGTAAATAGTTGTGTTAACTAGGAAATTATTTCCATTTCAATATAAAAAATGGATTCAATATTTTACATTGATGTGCCTAAGGGTATTAAGAACAAAAAAAGGTTGGTTGTGTATTAACTCAAACTTCACCCCGTGCATAACTAGTAGGCCCAACCAAACACCGAGTTTGGAAATCTTGATGGATATGATTTTTTTTATTTCACATACTTTGTCACAACCCATCCTCGAGACCTGCATCGTGACTACCCCAAGCCCGCCATCCATAGGCCAGGGGCTGGCGACTAGCACCAAAGGCGTAAATCCCGATATCAGGGAAGGCATTGCCTTTAAGTAAGAAAACAAACATCATAGAGTATGCAAGAAGAAGTAAAAACTAAGTAAACTGAGTACAAAGGTAAGTGTTGGAAAGTAAATGGGCCAGAATACAAACCCAACTGAAAGAAAAGTACAACTAAAAAGAGAGTACAGTGGCAAAAAAGTAAAGAAGCAACACCCAGCCATCTTCTGGAAATCCCACCTGAAGGGTGGGTACGGATAGTCTCCTTTGCTCCTCGGCTCCAGCCATCCGCTTTGTGTACGTCCCGTCCAGTGATCCACTTCCAGGTACCGTCTAGCTCCATGAGCTCCTACCTCGGTCAGCGTTGTCTGTCGTCTGCATCCAACACAACGTAGTGCAGGCATAGCCCATGCATGAGTAAGTATACGCTACTCAGTAGGGACCCCAAGACCCCCGAAGGTCTCCCAGAATCCATGAAGGATAAACCATAAAGGAAAGTTACAAACACGAAGTAACAATCAACCCTACTTATGTATATGCCCATACATATACCTAAGTCATCAAATCCAGTTTGTCTCTAACATCAGAGTCCAAATTTGATCTAGTCCACACAGGAAATCACAATCCAATCCACACAGGATAACACAACCCAATCCCCACAGGATAGCAAAACAATCATATCAAAGATAATGATTGAAAGTCAAGACTCAGATCACACAGGTATACTCTTCGCAAGGTGATATATATGATCAGATGTAGCCACTGATTCATCTAAACTATCGGACCCACATAAGATACAAGACTAGCAAAGCTGTCGGACCCACAAAGGATACAAGACCAGCTACTCTGTCGGACCCACGTAGGATACAAGTATAGAGTCCAATACTGTCGGACCCATGTAGGATACAAGAATAGTAGTCAAGTACTGTCGGACCCACATAGGATATAAGAACAGTAGTCATCACCATCGAACCCACGGAGGATTCCAGTATGGTCTTCATCGCTGCCGAACCCACGGAGGATCTCATTACAGTCGTCATCGTCGTCGCAGTCGCAGCCAGCTCTAGGGTTCTCGCACACAGCATGCTCAATTCCGGGAGGGTCTGATCCACGATACAAGGGGGTTCGATACATCAACTAACATGAATTCTGGATTTGATGTATTCCAAAGTTCTGTCTCTTCAATAGGAAGTCAACGCGACAGACGGAACGTCAATCGGACGCCCGGTCTGGGAGTTATTGGCTTTTTCATCCCAGGGGCTCGGTTGGTTTTTAAGTCAAAACCAACCCTACCATACTCCAAATTCATCCAAACCTCGAGTGTATTAATCCAAAATAACCTTCTCACTAAGAGGAATCCAATAAAATCGACGGCACATCAATCGGACGTTCGGAGCTCAAGTTATAAGTGTTTCCGCTCCGAAGGCTCGGTTGGTTTCGTGTTCGAACCAACCCAACCATACCCAAAGTTCTTCAAAACCGTGAGTGTAATATACCAAAATGACCGTCTCGATCAAAGGATATCTACGCAACTGACGGTGCGTCGATCGGAGGTTTGTAGCCCATGTTATGGGCGTTTGAACGGATCTGTCCGAAAACAGGGGGTTCAGGCCCGGTCCGACCCGGCCCGATACCCCTGGGTCGGCCCGAACTAGCCCAACCCAGGTCCGGGTTTGGACTGGTTGGGCGCGGCCCGGCTCAGCTGGCACGGCCCGGCCCGGCCGGTGCGGCCCAGCCCGGCGCGGGGGTCCGGCCCGGCTGGTTCGGCCCGGTGCGGGCGCCCGCGTGCTGAGCAGACATGGAAGGGGGGGAGGACGCCACCCCCTTCGAACCGAACGGCTGACCCATGGGGGTCCACCCTTGTTGCGCTGGCCGGGGGTTCAAACCCCCGGTTTTCCCGAATTCGGCCGGCCATAACGGCCGCCCGGTTGTGCTGTGCGGGACCTGTTGGTCCCGCCTCCTGTAGCACCGGAGGCCGGTGGTTCCGGCCGGCACCCTCTGCACTGCCGCGGCCTTATACCACGACCCTTGTCCGACCGGCGTGGCGCGACGGCGCCGCGCCCCTCCGCCGCGGCCCGCCCCGGCCGCGGCCCTCCATGAAGCTCCGGCGCGGCCCGATGGCGCCACTCCCCTCTGCCGCGGCCCAACTCCGGTCGCGGCTCCTTTCAGGTCTCAATGGTGCGAGGCGACGGTGCCACGCTCCTTTGCTGCGGCCCACACCGGCTGTGGTTCCTTCGTTTCCGCACGGTGCGACGGCACCGCGTCGCCTCCTTTCCAATCCATAACGAAGTACAACAACAAAGGGGAGGAGGGTCGGTCATGTTTGTGCGGTCCAGCCTCCTCCCATTAATTCGATAACAAGTGGCTAATTATTTAACGATGAATGCCAGAAATAATCACGAACGTAAAAATAAACCCCTACCTCAAAGTGATTCATGGAATCTTGTGTCGCGGAAAACAGCGTCGCGAGGAGAAGCTCCATAAATGATGACAGATAATGTCCGAGGAGGAGCGGCGTCTCCCGTTCTTTGACATGAGAAGAAGAATGAAGGAAGGTGTGTCATCCTTTTTCAGGAAAGGCATTACACACACCGACTACAGAGAGGAGAAGAGACGGCATATTGATCTCTCCTTGCGGTGACGGCGTTCTTCGTCGAAGTCTTGGTGTTCATCGTGTTCTCCAACGAAGAAGATGAAGATCTTCAAGACTTTGAGTAATCTCTCCCAAAATATCCACACAACGATACAACAATAATAAAATAAGGCTTTTGCCTTATTTTATTACTCATCCCAACATTTTTCAAAATTAAAAACTTGAATTCACCTAATTAATTAAACTTGCATTGTCAAATTAATTAGGTGTTTAATTGGCATGCATTAATGTGTAAGAGTTACAAATTTAAGGGGGTTGCAAAAATTAAGAGGGGGTTTAGGGGAAAAGAAGGGGTGGGGCTCGTGTGGGCCCCAGCTCACTAATATCCTACCAAGTGGAGTTAGGATGTAGTGGGTCCCACCCCAACTTCCACACATAGGTTATAATTACTTAGAATAGAAATTAAATTGTAGTGCAAATTTTATTTCACTCTTCAATTAACCCATTTATTTAACAACACCACCCGAGCAAACGTAACTCCAGAAAAGGTCTTCTTAAGAAATTACCGGTGATGCGGTTTCATCGGTGCCCTCTGATTTTGATTCTGAACACTGGCTCAAATTTTATAAAAACCCGCTCGTTCGTTCACTAAACGTACCCGAGCTAATCTTTGGAAACTGATTCCAGGCACACCGGGCCTCAGAATCAGGTGCCATCAGAAACTGCGTACTCGTAAAATTCCCAAAAAAAAAGAAAAAAAAATTCCTTGAAATTTACGGGTCTTTAAATACTTCTTTACAATACATAATTAAATATTTTATTATCATTTATGTATCATCCTTCATATCAATTTTTAATATACCATATACGAATTTTTATATATTATTTGAACTAAAGGAATTGTATTATGAAATAAAATTCATTCACTACAAAATTAATTTCATTTCATATGATAGAAACTCATTGAATATGTTAATGTTGATTATGTATTTTATTGTTATTTATTTCTTTCATATAATGAATTAATTGGAATAAATAAGTAATTGTTGGGGAATGATTACAAATACCCCCTCGATGCATCAGTAAGTCTCATTAGATAATATCACTGGGGTATTTCACTTTTGACCACTTAATAATTTATTTTATATTATAATGAGGCCTTATATGTATTTTTATGATGTCGTGGAAGAAGGAATTCCTGGTAATATTATGTTTTCAAACATTTTCAATTCCATCATAATGAGATTTGTTATTTTAATCTAAGGGATTATTTATATTTATATCCATAGATTTATTTCATGTTCTAGTTTTTGATGTTGTTTTATTGAAATATATTGAATTCATAATATATGAAAATGTTCTTTGATTTAAAATAATGTTTATGATCTCCAATGTGTGAAAGGATTTTTTTATGGAAAATCATTCATCTTTTTCCAAAAACCCTCATGAAATATTATTTTTCTTCTATAATTTCATATGAAAATGTTTTATGAATGAAAGTGGTCTAATATATTATTTCAATAGTATCTAAGTTACTATTTTAAATAAAATTTTTATTATCAAAAAATAATCTATCCTTATTTTTTCATGAATTTCACATGTATTAGGATGTTTAGTTTCATTTTATATTTTATATTGAGAATTTTTTTTCTCATCCCACATTTTAAAATGTTTTCCAATGGGGCTAAGGATGTGTAATAATTTTAGAAAATTCAATATTGACAAACAAAAGTAGAAAAAAAAATAATTAATATAGTAGTGTGTTATTAAGAACTTATATTTTATAAAATATTATGGACTTATTATGAAATATTATAATCTAATTATAATTAGAAAAATTATTATTTTATTATAATATAATGGGTTTTGATTTTAATTATTTTTCATAGTTTTATAAATATTTTGACCGAAAAAAATTATATATGATGTTAGTGACACCATTATTATTTTAATTTGTTATTATATAAGTAAAAATTTGGTTATCTTCAACTTGTATTAATTATAACATGTTAGGAGTATCATTTTAACCCTATATTTAGTTTTTAGCTCTGGGTTCTATATTTTGTTTCAATGGGATGTTTTAGACAACATTAGTGGTTTGGACATTGTTTAAAGAAGAAAAGTCAATGGCTAATATGATGGTTTTAGATCATATGTTATAAGTATTATATAACCATGAATTTTGGTATGTTATTATAATTATGGTTATCTTATTATTTATAATACCTATAATATGGTTTATTATGATTATATTTTATATAGACACACCAACCTCTTTGTTTAATTAAATGGATGGAACCATTGGGAACCAAGTAAAAAATGTATGTGATGGAAAATGTGGTCATTTTTTATCGATAAACCAGTTGGGATATGTTTTGAAGAAAAAACATTTGTTTTTAAGCCTAATAATCCATCCTGAGTTATGATTTCGATACATGAACCTAGGTGATTATTTAATGTATAATATTAAATAATGATGGATTTTCATAGAAATTCATGTGTTAAATATAATGACATTTGTTGTTTAAGAATGTTTCAATATTGGGGATAATAACTATAAGGTAAATATAATGTCTAGGGTTAATATGATCATTGATGTTAATGGATTTATGGATAATTGGTATAAATATTTTTAAAAGTTTGGGAAAATATTTTTTATCATATAGATAACCATGATAATTAAAAGTGATATGGTTAAAAAGTGAATAATAATATTTAGGAATAAGTTCACTAGATTTTTAGGAATTATTATATGAATAATGTAAATAAAATATTATTTCCTAGGACAAGATATAATATGAGGAATAAAGATCTAGATATAATGTGGAAGATTATATATATTTTAGTGGTTTTATGGGGATTCAGTGTATTTTGGGAAATCATTAATAAATTTCATATAATATATGATTACTGTATACAATTTTTAATATGTTTCTATATGCGTGATTTTGGGTGTTTAAAGATAAATAATATATTTATCATGTATGAATATGTGATAAAATTATTATAATCTTTGGTTTTAATTTGGTTTTGTAATTAATTGGATAATTTTAATGTTAGTAATTCAAGGATTTATTTAAATTGATCTTTTGGTGTTATTATTTGGGATTTGATGATTAATTAATTTTCATTCATATTTAATATTGTCTTAATATCTTCTTATCACAAACTGGATCAAGATGCTAACAAACCCAACACCCAAACAGGTTCGAAAAAATGCCTAGAGGGAATTGTAGATCCCCATGGGATATCAAAAAGCACTTGGGAATCAAAATAAGTAATTTATAAAATAATTTTCCAAAATAAAATATAAAAGGAAGAAGAGTAAATAAATTAAAGAACTATAATAATATAAATATATATAAATAAATAAAAACTAAACAAATAAATAGTAATAGATTTTTAAATATTGGACTGATGTAAAAATTCCCAAAAGGTCACCAAGACCCACCAAATATACACTAATAGTTTTCTAAGGAAATTCATCCATTCTAGTTTGAAAACAAACTAAAAATTTTATTTTAAAATATAAACCCTATGAAAAGAACAAGTATAACCATAATCACCAAAAAAATATATTTCTTTTTCAAAAAAACATGGATGTTTTGATTTCAAAGCCACAAGCCAAATCCATTTCCAGAATCCAGAGACACACATTTCTTTTCCCAATAAATATTAGCCATATTATTTATTTAAATTAAATAATACAATTAAATTCACCCACATTGGAGACTTCAAATTCAAAAATGGATTTTCAACATCATTTAAAACTCTGTTCTCCAATTAAATTGACTTTACACAATTATAAAGATCAAGCACAAAAAAAACTCACCCAAGCATCACACATATATAATAATATGAAATATATGTGAATTCATCCATAATAATTAAAGTAGGGTGATTTAAAAAAATAAATAAAACACCATTTAATCACTAAAAAAATAAATCAAATATTCTATGGTATCTACCCTAAGATCACTAATGTGTAGATGTCCTAGACTCATATAGATGGAAAAATATTCTGGTGTATTTGTTTTCTAAACAGCAACCCATATGAGTAGAAAACACCATCCACATTAGAGGGAACACCCAATTTAGACTCATTTAATACTTGAGGGGACCCACATAGTCTTTGTCTCCCTAGTGCAGGATATTTATAAACTCCGACATAGTATTTCTATTACTATGACTAGTATAAAGGAATTGAGGCATAACATAATCAATCAAAGTATAACAGATAATTTACAACCAAAACTACCCTCACCCCTAACACCCAATGATAAATATCAAAAAAAATATAAAATGAACCCACAACATAAAAAACATTCCCCCTAAAGTGGAGAAATAATGATTATAAACCCACACCAAGGTTATCAAAGAAAGTGGAAATCAAGGGTGTTATTACAACAACCATTTTAAAATAAATGTTCCAATTGAGCCTTTAGCACTGAAACATAACACATAATTCCAATACACTTATCCTATTTCATAAAACACCACTTAAAAACATTTTAATTGGATTAAAAAATCAACCATTCCAAAAAAAAAAATCAATGCTACCCTTCACACATGGGTACAAAAATTTGAATGTCAAAACAAGGACAAAGGTTCCCCACATCCATCAATTTTTTTTAATAAGTATCTAGGGAATATTAACAAGGGGTAAACTATACAATCATTCCGAAATATCATTTAAAAGAAAATTAAACCCTATGTTAATTCACATTGAGGCCAACATCTCAAAATAAAATGAAATTCACATTAAAAAAATTGTTTTCACTCTTTTAAAAATAAAATCGGGTTAAAACCAATTACCCAATTAAAAAAAATTCAAAAATACTTGAAGTCATTCTATTAAATCCAAGTATAATTAAACACTACAGTTCAAAACATAAAGATAGATTTCACATAGAAAAAAAAATATTCCATGAACAAACCACTCAAAAACAGTTTCAGAACATATCAAGACAGCCTTATTTATCTATACTTACACTAAAACAATTAATAATAATAAGTCTATTATAAATAAAAAAGGAAAAAATTTCATAGTAACACCTAACTCAAAACATGCATGTTTTGATAGAAACCACCTGAGACCACCACTTTAATCTTACACACATATACAACTTAACATATATATTTATACACTTTGACCCCATGAACACAGTCCCCTCAATATAAGAGAATATTTAAAATGTTGGAATATTTATATATAAATATATAAGCACACTATTATGAATACACATAAAATTCAGCTTCAAATGACCAAAATATATCCAAAATAACTAAGAGGGAACCAAAAATCACCAAAATCCACCAATTAAAACTTTTCCAATAAAAAATGAAAACAAAACTGACATCAAATTGCATCAGGATAACTAGAAAGAACCAAAATAATTATCCTGTAGTGGTGGATGTTTAAACATGCACAAAGATGTCCCTAAAGTCCCATCATATGTACTAGGAAGGAGAGAAACATGAAAAATAATCCCACTAGGAACACTAGGGTTTGTCGAAGTAGAGAAGAGTGAAAGGTGGAGGGAATGCACTAAGAAATGGAATGAAAAACGAAGATGAGGCCTTTCCTTAAGATAAAATCCATGAATCCCTCAAAAATCAGGCTAAAATCATCATAGAGAGGGGATCCAACCGAGGGGGCACTGTGCACGCATGATGGGAGAGGGGAGGGGGATTATTTGTGATTTAAATGGATAGGGGAACAAATAAAAAGTGGTAAATGAAAAGAAATATGAGAAAAAAATCTTCTATTTACTGTGAAAACCACATGGTTTTCCAAACCGTGCACCAAGTGTGATGGAGGCACTCCATAGAAAAACCCAGTCCCTACATGGTTTTCACTAAGAGACCAAATTGTTTATAAATACCATTCTCCTATAATATAGAAACACCTAACACCCTATATAGTTTCTGAGGAGATCTTCTTGGGTTGGGACACCATGTGGAAGTTGTGAAAAAATTCTATCAAAATGAATGACCTAGCAAAATTCATTCTACACAGTTTAAAAAACTGTGTGAATATGATGCGCTGAACCACATACCCACTTGGTCATCTATACATACAACACATGGTTACAACTTACCATAAGGGATAACCATGATGCACCCAAAAATCCTCCAAAAACATTAATTTTTTGTACTCCTTGAAATGAAACATTATGAAACTCAAGGAAAAATAAAATAATTAACAAAAATACACCATGACACCATGGGAGTCACCATGTGAACCATTAATTTTTTTTAGCTAATGAATAAAAAATTATAAATATAATTTATTCTATTTATAGATAATATGATTCATTGATGGGTAATTTTAATGCATGTGATATGGAAATCTATATTAGCTATGTATTATTTAGAATATGAGATAAAGAACAGGTGGGGTAATTCTCCAAAAATAATTGAAGGTTGAATTATTCTTATTAAATGGAATGAAGATTAATAATTAAGTCTCCAAATTGTTTATCATGATAGTAAAAGACTTCATCAAATCATGAATGTAATAGATAAATCTATAAAATATTATATGGAAAATAATATTCAACTATCATGGTATTCTTTTGGAAAATTATTCACATGAATGAGTTTCATATTGGTAAATATGTGTTTTTAGAAATATTTGTGATATGTTACGTTCCCTTATCATGATTAAATATTTATCTAAGATTAAAACAATGTCAAAACACACTCATTTGGTTCAAAATAAATCAAATTATAAGAATATAATTTTTTTAATATGGTATAATGTAACAGCATAATATTTCTATTGGTAATTCTCAGTTAAATTTATTTGCATGTACCACATACAACACCAACGTTATACAAAATTCAATATATATTAAAAATATTACTATTTAAATGTAAATTATATTCCTTTTTTATTGGAATAAAGTGTATGAACATGAGTAACTAAATTTTAAAATACAAGAGGAAAAATTTTCTTTAATAAATAAATACATGTTAATTTTAGGGATATAAGAACATAATTTTAAGAAAAATCATATATGTGAAAAAGGATATATTTTTTAGGAAACTTATTTTATTGTGCATTGTATATTTATCAACAACAATGATATAGATAGGTCTATATGAATGTTTTTATTTATATATAATCTATTTATGGAATAAAATTACATTCATCTAAAGGTTGTTATTGGATATGGAATGAGTATAAATTAATTTTATACTTCAAAAATATATTTTCATTAAACAAAAATTATTACATTTTTTTATTTAATAATATGATAATTGTGTTCCACTTTTAAAAAAATAATTTGATTAAGTGGTCATAATTTTTGAATTATTTATGTCAAAATAATATTAAGATAGCATTTTTGAGATTTCTCTCAAAAATGAGGATTTTTGATTTAAAAGTGAAAAATACAGATTATGAAAGAACAATCATTTTTCTTATAAATAATATATTTTAATTTTTACTTTTATATATGGATTTATTTCAATGTCACATATTTTTTCTTTTATTAGCCACGATCCATTAAATTCTATATGAATTAACATTATAGTTTATTTTTTCAAGAAAACATCATTATTCATAAATGAAAATTTTTCTAAAAATGAATTTTCATTTCATTTCATGAAGTTATATAAAAATATATTTTTCCACATCAAAAAAAGTAAACATTAAGAATTAATATTATATTTTAAATCATGAGGTTTTAATTTAGTATTCAGTTTAATTTCATTTATGTTTGTAATGAGTAATAACAACGGTAAATTTTTTAATCTATAGTAATGGGTAAAATGGATTAATTAGGGGAAAAAGTATTATTATAAGATCATAAAAACACATATTAATTCTCATTGTATTAGTTTATTTCAAACCATATAACCTTATATTTGATAATATGGAAATTCTTTGACACTTTCCTTTGATTATACTATTATGGTATTTTAATTAAGGATAATAACAAAACGTCACTCTGTTTATTTTAATATCTATAATATGTTTTCATAGGGAAGTCAATAAATTATTAATGGGTACAAATGGTTATTTGGAATATGGAAAATAATTTTTATGATATTAATTTATTTTTATTTTTTAGAGATAATCAAATTTATGTTACATCATTCCTAACACCGACAAAGTGCTTGTTCAAGAAGTATTACAATCAAGTGAATTATTTTAATCACATTAAAATTAATATTTTTATGGATGAAATGTGGTGTTTCATGAATTTAATGAAAAATTTAAAAGTATAGTTTATATATATAGTTTTTATATTCTAATTAAATTATTATCTTGATTTCATTAATGTCAAATTATGTGAAGAGTCCTCAAAACGACATTCAAGATATTTTTTTAAAAAAATCAATTATATTTAAAATTCATTAAACTATCATCCTTTATCAAGTTAATGGTTAATGTTTTATAATATCAACCATTTTCCAATTATGATCATATTTTTTTTTCTTAGAATGGAATTATTTACCTTAATGACTACGTATCTTATCATTATAGTTAAAGATAAAAGGTTTTAAAAGGGCTTAAACTAATGTGATAAGTATTAAAATAAAATAAAAACTTGTCTAAATCATATAAATTGAATGTATTTCAAACCAATATTATCTAAAAAATTAAAATGAGATAATTATAACAATTTTTTCTTGAATGTATCCTAATATTATTTTATTACTTAGAATATTTACAAGTATGTCACCCCTCTCACGTATAAAATAGATCATCTAATTATCAATTTTTCAGACCTTCCTTATCCACTTTTCCTAAACAATATCTTTCCAAAACTCATAAAAATTTACTATAAATTTTATATAGGTTCTTTTTTGTTAAAATATATTCCTAGTGGTCCTTAATAATTGATCTTAAGGAGGTTTCTAAAATAAGAGGTACCCATTTTCACTGAATCCTTTTATATTTATTTCTTTTTCTAACTCCTTCAAACCTATCATAAACGTGACTATATTATAAAATTAATACGCACACAATAAGAAATTTTTATTATGTTAATGGTAAAACCATTAACTTTTACTTTTCTATCTAGTGGAAAATAATCATTTCGCTCATGTAGATACGTGGACAACCACCTCCATGAAGTAATGTGATTCATTTTCTATTTTCAACTAATAAAAATGGTTATATAGATATAATTAATGAACATATACTAATTTTATGAATTATTTATAATTCTATAAGTTAATAATATTATATACCTTATTACCATACCATCCATTGAAAAATCTTAACGATTCTCCGGCATATGAATAGACTACTATCTCCATAAAGCGACGCAAATCATGTTTCATTTCCAATTAAAATGAAAGGAAATAATGATTTATTTAATGGCTATATATATGAAATTTAGGACATAATACTGATTATGGATAGGTTAATAATTATTTATCTTTCATTATATCCAAAAATTGATTACTATAAAGAATTACTCATTCATATATATAGAATACCATCTCCAATAAGTGATTTCATTCATTTTTTATAAATACCTTTCATGAATGGTTTGAAAATTATTTTGAATGAATGAAAATGATAATTATAACATATTTATGATTCATTATATAATGGAACCATAACCAATTTCAACAAGGTCAACACAATAATGTTATTTAAAATTTTAAGGGTCAAACGATCTCAAATCATTTCACTAAACTTCATTAGATTAGTAACTAAATTAATCATGACCTCCAATGGCCAGAAGGCCTCCATTTTTTTATTGATTTTGATAATCCACCCTTCAAGGGGTGAGGTGGAATCCTTACAAGTCTCGTAGGTGTATGTATTACATGGACCATGGGCCTTGGAGGAATTCAATGCCTGTAGTCTTCAAGCATTACATACAACCCAGACTAACTACTTGGAATTGCTCCTCCCCGGCATCTTCATTATGAAATCAGATCTCCACCTTCACATGGTTGTTCAGCTAGGCTTTCCCATGCATGCACAGGCTTGTCATGATGGCAGGTTTCATACCCTATCATTATTGAAATTCGTTTACCTTATACTATGGTGAAGGCCCTTTCCTCCTCCTCCGTCTGAATTTTGTTCCTTGTAGGTTGTCTGGTTTGCATATGCACTTAAGGTGGATGAAGGCCTTGAGGTTTCCCGAAGGCCTTACTGACCTGAAGGCCTAGTTGGCCCCAAGGCCTTAAAGGATGCGAGGATAAAATCGGTGGCCCGAAGGCCCAAACAAGGAAATATTCCCGGCTGCTATAGTGGCTAATAGTGCTTGCTAAAGTTCCCACTACAGTACATACTATAGTTATGCACAGTCCCTGCTACAATTCCTACTACAGTACTGCTACAGAACCTCATAAATTAGCCTCCACCTGCATTTGATCCTAGGTCTCCTGGATGCACTTATTAATAGAATTTTATTATTCAAATATAAGTGGATTTTGTAAACTCATGAGGACATGGGGTAATGTATTTTCTATTAAAACATTTAATTAATCTATTCTATTCAGAATCGTTAATTTTCGTATCAATATTCATAAAATGACTGATGAATTTTTTAACCTATGATAAAATTAGTTTTCTGGTAAATTTCAACTAGTTTTTCATTTATTTATAAATTATTAATAGAAATATTTTCATATTTTTTATGAATGAGTTTCTTTTTAATTGATATAGAATTGTTTAAAATGTAATATTTTTATTGTTTACCAAATTAATGAATTTTATTTCCAACATTATATTTTATTTCACTTATTATTCCATTACACATTTCCATTTTTATATATGAATATAATAATTTTCTAAATATTGATGAAAGTTTTAGTTTTTAAAATATATTAAAAAAAATAGGGTTGTTTTCTCTTCATTTTCAATGTGTATTTGAATTTATCATAATAAAGTGATTTTTAATGTATGTATACATCCTAGAATGTTCATAAAATATAGAGTGGTAGTTTCATATAAATAATGATGATGTTTAGAAAAATACAATTAGATTCTGAATCCTTAACATATTCCCTGATGGTTAATACCCAAGAAAAATTATTATTGGTTAGTAACTTAATCTTCACTCAGTGCACAACCAATGGGAATAAGGGAAAAACTATTTTAACACTCTTTGGGGATATTTTTTAGATATTTTAAATGATTCCTTATAAACCATAATAAAGTATTTCTATATAGCTTCTCTATCATCCTTTATCCTAATGTTTTCATAGCATTATACTCATTATTATATATGTTTTGAACAAAAGGAAACTTATTATGAAGGTTATCTTATTCAAAAGGAAAATATTGACATTTTATATGATAAATTTTTATGTGAATATATCCATTTATTATATATTTTACTTAAATTCATTAATTTTATATGATGAATGGGTCATATATATTAACTAACGGGTGGGGTCTGTTTGTGGATCACTAATCAATGCATCATATATCTCATGAGACAAACATTCCTAGGTATTAGGTATATATCTAACTAGTTATGTATGCTTTCTTAGTGCGAGGCCTTGACAATACATTTTTTATATCTTCGAATAAGTACATAATATTAATTATATGATTTCCAACATTATTCATTCCACCATTATGAAATTATTTATTGTTATTCTTGTGATTATTTGTTTTTTATCCTTTTATAAGTTACATGTTCTAGTTTTTGATGAGCTTCTATTTAAATGCTTTGATTTCATAAGATAATAAAATGATCATGGATTTAATTTATTTTTTAAAATATCCAATTAGTGATTGGATTATTTTTTAAGAAATTATTCCATTTTTCAAAATAACACATCATGAAATATGATGATTAATTTATGCTTGATTATGAAATTTTATATAAAAAACAATAGGAAAAAATTTGATTTCAATGGTAAGTGAGTGATTTTTTTAAAATAAAATTGTATTATGTAAAACAAAAAATATACATATGGGGTTTAATGGATATAAAATGGATCAATAGGTTTAATTTTTCATTTTATCCCTTAAATAGAATTGATTTTATAATCCCATGTTTTAAAATGTTTTTTCATAGGGCCTAATGATGTGTAACAATTTTAGTATGCTCAATGGTGACTTTTATCAGATAGTGAAAGTGTAAGGAATGAAAATAGAAACGTAATAATATGATCTTGTCATGTGGGTAATTTCTAAGACTTACTAATGAAGAAGAAAATCTAAGTATAATTAGAATAATTATTATTTTATGTGAATTACATGAGTATTAATATGTATTAGTTGTAATAATTCTCTAATTATATAGAACTAACAAGAATATCTGGGATATAAGTGACTTGGTATTTTGTTTAATATTTGTATTTTATAATCCAAAGGTTTTATTATATATTTTAATTTAAATAAATTTAATTTCTTTCATTTATATCTTTATATATAACAAAGAGTTTAATCCCATCACCATATATTATTAAAATAATTAATGCGACTTTTATCACCATGTTATTGGATTGATATATAATTTGGTGTTTTTTTGAAGGATATCCACATATATTGCATACTTGGTTAATAACTCACCTTTAATAAGACTAATTTAATAATTTTTATTACTCTTTAAGTCTGTAGGATTAATAAAGAGAACTATTATCTCTAGAAAACCATTTATATTGAACAGTTACCATTGTTTGTGGGAGATCCCTCTCAAAGGATTATTATCAAACCTCCATTCATGATTTACCTTTTGAATGGTTGATTATATTGTTTAATCATATTATATATTTATTTATGTTATATAAATTTCTATTTATAATTTTAAAAATAGAACAAATATTAAATTATTATTAAAATAATTGGTATTCAACTAGTATCCTACCACCACACTCTCCTCCCAAGGAAATGGAATCATAACTATTACTAACCTTTTGGGTTTTTTAATAACTCGACTTGGATTATATCATGACACTATGGTTGATATGCCTTGACCATTTATAGAAATAATTGATCATTCGTTTTAAAAGGTGCGGGAAAATGGGAATCAATAATTTATACTTATTTTGTTCTCAATAATAAAGTATTATTATTCAGAATAATAATGATAGATGAATGATATTTTTAGAAAAAAAAATAGTTCTTAAATAAATCAATGACGATGATGACACCATCATAGATGGTCTTCAAAAATGTAACAATATGGGATTATATTTAATAACAATTTACTTTTAACATGAAATTGGATCATATTTTTGTTAATATAGATTTAAAGAAACTCATTTAGTTTGATGTTTCACTCTAGTTATTTACTTGGGCTTCATATTTTTTTTGGATTGAAATATATTTAACTGAAAAAAATGGAAATTTACAATATCAAACTTAACTAAGTGTAATTTTTAAAATAGCATTTTTCATTCTATCCTGAACATAGAATTACTTTTATTATGATAATTTCAAATTTTTCTCAAAACATAAATATTTTTTTGCTTAAATCATACATTCCATGCCTTTTTTTCTTATCATCAAAATTTTAATATACATCATGATGATGTTCCTAGTGTTGTCGATTGTGAGGTTAGTCTTCATTGTAGGGATATTTTTTTGTAGTATCCAAATAATTAGTATGAACTCATTTATTTAAAATAATGGGATATTGAAAAATGGTTGTTATTTATATGGATAAAGAGGCTATGAATATAGAGAATAACAAACTTGTGGGTAATCGAAATTCCTAGTACCTCTATCCTTCTCATGGTGAAGTAATTATTCTGGAGTCTCACTCAATTATGTATGATAGAAAAAACTGACCTGTCATTGTGTAAACACTTATAGGATTAATGGAATGTTCAACACTTGTCAAGAAGTTTGTATTTGAGGGTTCTAAAAGTAAAAGAGCTTGGAAGATGATAGTATAGATGTGAAATAGGGTCCAAAAGTCTTCATCAATAAAAAATCAATGTAAGTTTCCATTTTTAGATGATGATAAAATAAATATAAATATAAATATATGATAATGAATATGTAATATATAGAGATTAAAATCTTTATATGGGAATCATTTATGATCATAACTCAAATAAGTGGCTCAAAAAAATATTTATATTATACTAGGAGGAATGGTGAGGAATAATAATAAGAATATGGTTGGACTTATTCCAAGAAATGTAAGATGATGGAGGTGGACTTAAAGGTTTTAATGAATCATATTAAGAGGTAATGGGCATAGAAGGACCACTCAACAATCTCTATGCCACTAATAACAATATATGTTAGTAAAATATCATATGTTCCAGACAAGGGAATAGATGGATGTGGAAAAGACAAGGAACATGTAGATATATGGGTAGTGGAGGTAAGGACCATGGATTTATAATTCAATATAATTCTTCTGAGAAAATGGTCTACACTCTAATATAGGCTTCAAGAGGGTTTCCTAAGCCTAAATTTTATGGGAATCTCAATCTTGAGAAGGAATATTAAATATGAAGGATGGAATATTATGTCAATTAGTTTTTTCTAATCCTAATTTTTATTTCAAAGTATTTGATTTATTTCAATGAAATTTTTAGGAATGTAAAATTGTTCCTCTATAATTACTATCCCCGTTTAGAGGTAATTGAAGATCATGAATGGAAAGGTAACAATGAAGATCTTATAAAGGATAGTAAAAAATAATTTGAATGAAACCAGTTTAGAATTTATAATATATACTAAGAATAAAGTGAGATATATTAAGGATAAAATTCATATTATTGGAATTTCATGTTTTTTGGTTGTTTTCTTTTTTATAAAATTTGATTGAAAAACCCATTATTAAATTTAAAATTAGGTTGTTGAAAAATTATGTTAAACTTTATCTAGAATGAGTAAAAGTTTATATTCCAATGTTATTTATACTAATAGATAGGTTGAATCTATATAAATAATTAGATCATTGGTTACTATATGTTATTTAGCGTGCTCATATAATTTATAGGTAAAATGAGTTGCGGAAGGTATTTTTGTGAAATTTTACGAGTTACATTAATATTAAAACCATTTTAATAAAGTTTTTTTAGTATATCACATATAAATATGGACATGGAATGTGTTTTGAGAATGTATGTAGATTATAATAAATATATATATTCATCACTATATGATAAGTAATTAAACTTTGGTGAGTTCCATGTGAAAAATGACGATGAAGGAAACATAATATGATATTAAGTTAATGAAGCAGTTTATGAATGTTATGGGACATAGGAGTTGTGAATACATGCAATGAAACGTCTTAGGAATGGATATTAGAAAAATGTTCTTATTATATGATGGGATGGAAATTCTTATAAATAGGTCTCCACCACCAAATTTAAATCAAAAAATCATTATCAATGATGTAAATTCTCAATATTTTCAAAATCGGTGCATGAACTTATTTATTTCACAAGGTTTCAACTAAACATATGTTACATGATGAAATAGAGTTACAAGAAATATTATCTATCTTCAAAATAGATATGTGTTGTCTGAAAATTTCATGTTTCCGGAAATGTTTGGATGTTTCAAAAAAAGTATAATGTTTCCCAAAAACATGGAATTTTTTGCGAAAGTTGTGAAGAGATAGAAAAGAAGTATTATTTATGAAAACCATTGATGAATATCCTAAAAAACTAAATGGAAAAAAATAATTATCTAGTTATATGAAATAATATCTTCATTACATAGAAATATTTGGGGTAAATAACATTAATTCAAGAAATAAAATTTTATATAATAAAGGTATAATGTAATGAAATTAGTAGATAGAGTAATGAGATATAAAGACATGAATACTAGTGAACCATGTGTTATAATATGCCTACTTTATAAAATATTGAAATAATTCAATATAGTTTATTTTGTATAATAGTAAATAGACTATGAATGTCCCTCATATTATCTCAGTTAGGGTGAGCCAAGAAAATAAGTTGTTTACCATACATGTTTTTCTTTATTTTTATAAATTTTTATGGGAGGGAGATTGAATATTAATTTGATTAAGGATATAAAAATATAAAAAATTAGAATGGGTTAAAGTAGTCATACCAAAATCTATCCCCCATTTCGAGACATTTATTCTAGTAGGGAATATAATTGTTATCAGAGACAAAGGATAATGTCAATGAATATCCCCATGTTGATGTCATTGTCCCCATAAATTTCAAATGCATTCATATATTCAATTAACAAGACCTCATACAATAGAAAAATAAAATTATAAAGTACTTTTTATCTATAGGTTTTGATGTTATTATATTTTTAAGGTATAAGATATCGATCATAATGGAATTTATAGATTTATGAAATGTAGATAAAAGATAACTATATTTTAATACTAGTGATATTATTATTTTATGGGGAACACTAAGTATGAAAATATAAATGAATTTTATATAATTTAAATCATATCATTACAAGTGGGAAATGTTTCTAAATACCAACAATGGTGATTCAAATGATAAAGAAGCTAAATAGAATGTTTTATGGAAAATTTGCTTTGACCACATGACAGACTCAAATGAATCCATCAATATATTCTGTGATTGTGTGAACTTAATTATTGAGTTCATGTGTTTATTTATAAGAATCCCATTACGATGAAAATATCATGAAGTTAATCCTATGAATCATTCAACCATGGTTTGATCTAAACATCGCAATGATTCAATATAAAGATAAAAAGTAGATGATGTTAGATAGATTCCATAGTATAGTTTTCATAAATGAAATAAGATACTATAAAATGAGGTTATGAAAATTTTTAAATCTAAGTAGTTTTCAATCATGGAGATGAAGATTCTCCCCACAAAGAATTTCTAGGAGTAGAGGTGGATGAAATAATGTCATTTTTTCTCCACAAATATTGAATGTGGAAAAAGATATTTTAAATGGAATATTCCACAAACATGTGTTATATGTAGAATGGTTGGGTAACATATAGCGTAGTATCCCAACAAGTTTCATGATTACGACATGGTTAATGAAATTTATATGAATAATTCTCCCTCTAATGTGAATGGTAGTAAAATCTCCAAGTGAAATTAATTGAAGATAAAGAATCCAATATCATAAGAAAATGATATTTTAGATGAAAAGAGGTAGAAAAAATGATTCTTATTAATACCACAATGGAAATAATACTTTCCTGGTTGTGAATTATTCCAAAATAAGGGAACATAGTGACGATTATAAATGTGAAGAAGATGTAATATTTTTTATCATGGTTCAATTGGAATATGCACTTGAAGAGATATATATTTGGAGAGAGAAAAATGAATAATTCATATAAAAATTTCAGGAACATAATATATATATTCATCTATAATAAGAATAAAATCATGAACTATAGTTTGAAATTTGTAATATTAAATCTAAAATTCTAGAATAATAAGAGAATGTTATTGTGTACAAGTAAAAAATTCAATGAACATAAAAGGTTTTTCAATTGTTTGACTATGAATATTAAAAATATCCTGAAACATATTTCATAGAATGTGGTGTAAGTTATTAGAATTTTATGAATACTGTAATATTATTTTAGACTTTAGAATCTAAGAAAAATATATAGAAATAACATCAATTAGGTGATGGGAAAAGTAAAATTGAATCATGATGTTCTAATAATTCACGGAAATGAAAATTTGATGAACCTTGGTCTATATGTAAATAACAAATATTTCATTCAAATAGATCATAAATAGAAAGAAGTGATCATTTATTCTAGACCATAAGCACCCACTCTAAATTTGAATGATTATTTTGGATGAATCAACATCAAAGAGTTCAAGGAACAACCGATGATTCAATAATGAAATATTAGAATATACCTCGTATCAAGTGTTATTTTTCTAGAATGGTGGGGCATTCCCTAAATATTTTTTCCATATATAATAGGTTCTTAATTGTTATAGGGTAATAATGGAATCTATGTAGATATCAATATTACATGGTTATTTTGAATGGTCATTTTTTATGTGGAGTATCTGGATATGTGATCAGATATTTATCATCAACAATAACGGGAAATGTGTTGTAGTGCACCCAATTTGGTCGTATATAGTAGATCAATGAATCATAAAATGAGATGAAAATGAGAAATCAATTTTCTACTAATATAATAAATATTCAGTTAATTTACTCAAAATAAGATAAATCATCTCAATCAACTCCGTGTATGATATTAATGATATGGATCAAAAGGAAAAGTGCCGAGAATGTAGTGGTTGTGGATATTTTTAAAACAATAAATAGATCATACTGTTGTATGGATCATTGATTGAGGATACAATTTCCATGTGATATGAGATAAATATCTTTTCATATTCCATAAAAACCTAAATGTATGTCTCATCATATTTCAAAAAAAATATGTGATAACAATTATTTGATCCAAGATAGCCATATTTAAGGGATGATATGTGATATTATCAAATTTCATTGCCATTGAAGGCCTCAGTTGCAACATGCATAATTTCATTTAAAAATGTTATATAGTGTATGAGATAAGATTTATGAATATGTTTTTTATTGATAAGGGAAAGGATGGTAAAATAGTAACATTGAAAATTATTATAAAAGGAAATATAAACCTTATCAGTGGATTAATATATGTGTTCTTTCTATCAAAGTAAGATAAAGATATTTGGTGTATGAATGAATTTTCCATCTAAACCAAACAATATTGAATTATATGGTAAAATGTGATGGATATAGATATCTACATAATCTATCCCATGATCATAAGTGCACGTGAGATTATTTCCCACAAGGGATTATTAAACAAATTTCTTACAAGAAAAAATTAGAAGTCAAAAAGAGTACCTGAGAAAGTCTCTTTTTAAGTATGTGTTCCTATCTCACCAAAATAGAATGATTAATATATATATTATGTTATTTTAATATATTATTATTATAGTATACCTTAAAAAATTTCCATAAATCATTAAATATTAGTTGTTGAGTTTCATAAAAAATATTACTAAGAGGTTGAACAATTTGTTGGATTTAAAATTAAAAATATTTGAAGAGACTATGTGGCAGAATTACCAATTATCCATGTTTAGAATTATCTAGTGAAGCATAGGTTAAATAACCAAGTCGTAATTTTTATAACACCTCATTAAATTGGTGTGGTTGATAGATAAACATCATACATGGAGTTTATTGAGATGATTATAAGGTAATAATGGAATTTATATAGATATCAATATTCCATGGTTATTTTTTATGTTCATTTTTTTATATGGAGTATATGGAAATATGATTAGATATTGATCATCAACAATATAGGGAAATATATTGTAGTGAACCCAAATTGGTCGTATATAGTATATCAATGAATCATAAAATCAGATGAAATGAGAAATAAAAGTTCTATATATGTAATAAATATTCAGTTAATTTACCCAAAATAAGATAAATCATCTCAATCAAATCATTGTAAAATGTTAAAGATATGGATCAAAAGGAAAAGTGTTTAGAAAGTTGTAGTTATGGATATTTTCCAAAAATAATTAGATCATACTGGTGTATGGATCATTGATTCAGAATTCAATTCCCATGTGATATGAGATAAATGTCTTTTCATATTCCATAAAAAGCTTAAGGTATGTCTCATCATATTTCTAAAAAATCTTGGCATAACAATTATTTGACCCAGGATAGCCATATTCAAAAGAAGATATATGAAATTTTCATATTTTATTTCTATTAAAGGCCTTAGCCAAAAAATACATAATTTCATCAAAAAATGTTACTTAGTGTATGAAATAATCTTAATTAAGAAGTTTTTATTGATAAAGGAATGGATGGTAAAATAGAAATATTAGCAATGACAATAAAGGGAAATAGAAGCCTTAAGAGTGGATCAAGATATGTGTTCTTTCTATCAGAGTGAGATAAAAATATTTGTTGTATAAAATAATTTAACATATTAACCAACCAATCATGAATTATATGGTAAAGTGTGATGGATCTAGAGATCTCCATAAGTTATCCCATCATCATATGCGCACATGAGATTTCGTCCAACAAGGGATGATTAATCAAATTTCTTACAAGAAAAAAATAGTAGTAAAGAATATTACCTGGGAAAGTCTATTTTTATGTGTATGGTCCTCTCTCACCAATATGAAATGATTAAAAGATATATTATGTAATTTTAATATATTATTATTATAGTATACCTTGAAATAGAAATCAATCATAAAATATTAGTTGTTGAGTTACATAATAAATATTACTAAGAGGTTGAAGGATTTCTTAAATATAAAATTAAAAATATATGAAGAGACTATGTGAAAGAATTAACAAGTATCCATGTTTAGAATTATCTACTGATGTATGGGTTAAAGAACAAATTCAGAATAGTTAGAACCCCTCATTAAAATGGTGTGGTTGATATTTGAACATCATACAGGGAGTTGATTGAGATGATTATAGGGTGAAAATGGGATCTATGTAGATATCAATATTCCATGGTTATTTTTATTGTCATTTTTTATGTTCAGTATCTATATAAATGTTCATATTTTGATCATCAACAATATAGGGAAATGTGTTATAGTGCACCCAAATTGGTCATATATAGTAGATCAATGAATCATAAAATGAGTTGAAAATGGGAAATCAATTTTCTATAAATGTAAGAAATTTTTAGTTTATTTACTCAAAATAATATAAATAATCTCAATCAACTCCATTTATGTTGTTGATGATATGGGTCAAAAGGAAAAGTGTTGAGAATTCAGTAGTTATGGATATTTTCAAAGAAATAATTAGATGATACTGGTGTATGGATCATTGATTTATTATTCAATTCCCATGTGATATGAGATAAATATCTTTTCATATTTCACAAAACCTAAATTTATTTCTCATCATATTTCAAAAACAATGATGGGATAATAATTATTTGATCCAGGATTTCCATATTCAAGATAAGATATATGATATTTTCAAATTTCATTACAATTGAAAGCCTCAGTCACAACATTCATAATTTCACTAAAAAATGATACATAGTGTACGGAATAAGCTTTAAAAAGAAGTTTTTTATTTATAAGGGAAAGGATTGTAAAAAATAAATATTAGCAATGAATATAAAGGGAAATATCAGCCTTATGAGTGGATAAAGATATGTGTTCTTTCTATAATAGTAGGATAAAAATATTTGTTGTATGAATTAATTCTTCATCTTCTCTAACCAATCTTGAATTATATGGTAAAATGTGATGGATCTAGAGATCTCTATAAGCTATCCCATGATCATACACACACGTGAGATTCTTTCGAATAAGGGATGATTAATCAAATTTCATACAAGAAAAAAAATTGAAGTCAAAAAGAGTACTAGAGAAAGTCCATTTTTATATGTGTGATCATATCTCACCCAAATTCAATGATTAAAAGATATATTAGGTTATATTAAAATATTATTATTATAGTATACCTTGAAAAATGGTCATCAATCATAAAATATTAGTTGTTGAGTTACATAAAAAATATTAAAAAGAGGTTGAATGTGTTATTGAATATAAAATTAAAAATATATGAAGATATTATGTGGAAGAAGTAACAAATATCCTTGTTTTGATTTATCTAGTGAATCATGGGTTAAAGAACCAATTCGTAATAATTAGAACCCCTTATTAAAATGGAGTGGTTGATAGATGAAGATCATAAATGGAGTTTATTGAGATAATTATAGGGAAATAATTGAATTTTTGTAGATATCAATATTACATGGTTAATTTTTATATTCATTTTTTATGTGGAGTATCAGAATATATGATCATATATGTATCATCAATAATATAGTGAAATGTGTTGTAGTGCACCCAAATTGGACATATATAGTAGATCAATTAATCATAAAATGTCATGAAAATGAGAAATCAATTTCTTATCTATGTAAGAACAGTTCGGTTAATTTACACAAAATGTAATAAATCATCTCAATCAACTCCATGTAAGATGTCAATGATATGGATCAAAAGGAAAAGTGTTGAGAATGCATTAGTTATAGATATTTTCAAAAAATAATTATATCATACTAGTTTATGGACCTTTGATTGAGGATACAATTCCCATGTGATATGAGATAAATATCTTTTCATATTCCACAAAAACCTAAAGGGATGTCACATCATATTTCAAAAAAAATATAGGATACCAATTATTTGATACAGGATAGACATATTAAAGGGATGATATATGATATTTCCAAATTTCATTTCCATTGAAGGCCTCATTCACAACATGTATAATTTCATTAAAAAATGTTACATATTGTACAAAATAAGCATTATTAAGAAATTTTTTGTTGATAAGGGAAAGGATGGTTAAACCGAAATATTTTCAATGAAGATGAAGGGAAATATCATCCTTATGAGTAGACAAAGATATGTTTTTATTCTATCAAAGTGAGAAAAACAATTTTTGTATGAATGAATTTTCCATCTTAACCAATCAATCATGAATTATATTGTAAAATGTGATGGAGTTATAGATCTCTATAAGTTATCCCATGATCATACGCGCACGTGAGATTCTTTCAGAAAAGGGATGATTAAACAAATTTCTTACAAGAAAAAAATAGAAGTCAAATAGAGTACCAGAGAAAATATATTTTTTGTGTGTGGTTCTATCTAACCAAAATGCAAGGATTAAAAGATATATTATGTTTTTTAAATATATTGTTATTATATGATACCTTGAAAAATGGCCATCAATTATAAAATAGTAGTTGTTGGGTTACATAAATAATATTACTATGATTTTGAAAGAGTTGTTGGATATAAAATTAATAATATATGAAGAGAATATGTGGAAGAATTAAGAAATATCCATGTGTAGAATTATCTACTGAACCATGGGTAAAATTACCAAGTCGTAATAATTAGAACCCATCATTAAAATGGTTGGGTTGATATATGAAACTTATAATAGAAAAAATATATAGAAAGATTATTATTAAGAAATACCTACCCAATACTGTATGGAAATAAGAAGTATTGACAACAAAGTATATTTTTATAAGATATCTGTTGTGTTTTATGGAATATAATACTATTTACGATCTACAATTTTAAATTAGTCAAATAATGAAGAACACTAAAGTCATCATAATTATGTGCTTCATTCTCAACAAAGAGAAATATATGGATTTTGGATCTTATGAAGATGAATTGATATTTATAAGATACAAAAGAAAAATAAAACCACATAAATTCATCAATAAGATTAAAGTAATGTATATGGATAGAAATTTATTTCCTATAGGGGAGATGAGCCTAATATTTAGAAGATATATGAAAAATATAATGGGTATAGTGATGAAGAGTTTATAATCTCAAGGGTATTTCATGTTTCTAAGGCAGCCTAATAAGAGGATTTAGATAACGAATAGTTTAAATTTAGACATGTATCTGTATGGAATTCAAAATGACAAGATAATTTTAATATGTATAATAACATTGGATAATAGATAGGGATATTTTAGTCATAGAAAATTACTACTCTATAAAAGATAACATTCCATTCATAAGTAACTCTAAAATTTTTAAAAGAAGCTATAAGATATGAGAATTGGTATTTGAAGATGAATAAAGGTCTTGACCATATCAAAAAAAATTATGATGTGACCGATTTTTGTGGGGTTGGTAGATATAAAATTTCCTTGGGTCCAAATATTTTTTCTATAATAATTTGAATCAATATGGAATGGTAATAACAAATAATACACAGTTGGTGTGCAAGGGGTACTCCTAGATCTAGGGAATTTATATTGAAGTTATATTTTAACATATAAAAAACATGAGGCAATTCATTTATTATTATGAATTATAGTGTAATTTATGTTCAAGAAGTTCTTGAGGGATTCCAGGTTATTATTTACTAGTGGATTTCTAGAAGAAGAGGTGTACATTGATCATTTGGATGGTTTTATTGTCCCTCAAGAAGAGAACAATGTTTGTGGTACAGGTAGGATTTTTATTTTTTGAATTAGGAACCAATAGTATAGTATTCACATAAGGATCATCACTTGAAGAAGCCTATTTCTTGAATTTTAGTTTTGATTATGTAATTTCTATGATTTTCCATATAAGTTTTTTGAAAATTAAATGGAATTATTTCTAGAACAGGCACTGAGACGGAACGTGATTCAGAGGACTGGTGTTCCTGGAATAACTGTTTAAACTATTTTTTTGTTTAAAAATAATAGCGTGCGCGTATGTTTTGAGTAATGTTTAAAGGAATTATCATATTTGAAATATGAGGGCATAATTGTGTTTAGAGGAGTAGGTTTTTCTTTTCCAGGACCTAACTTCGACCGGCGTGGGTCGACAGCAGAAAAACATTTTCAGACATTTTAAAGAAGAATAAAAATGACCTTAAAAGTTTATTTTATTTTTATTTTCATGTTTTGTGACGATTCAACAATGTTGTGACATAGTGACAAAGAATCTTTTTCATTTAATAAATGAAATAGTGTGGCGACGGTATTTCAATGAAAAACAAAAACACTGAAACACATTAACGTGTTTCCACTATTAATTAGGGGTAGGGACCAGCATTTGAATTCATAAAAATGGATATATTCTCTGGAACCCAAGAAATTTATCTCTCCGATGACGACATACAATGTATCATGGAAGTTCGTGGATGGATCACCTTCAATGAATAATTCTCTCCTTCAACTAATTATCTTTCCAGGTAGGGGGTTATTTTTCTTTGTGATTTCCTTTCATATTCTTGTTTCTAACGACAAACACAAACCAACCCACAAATAGGTTGATATGTGGTTCTATTGTTCTTGTGGAATGGTAAAAAATGAGGTATTAAAGGAGATGAATCTTATTAAGTATTCTTAAGGACCCAAGGTGGGATAAATCCTCACTAGATGGCAGTCCCAGCCATGCGCATTTTGCAACATTGGGACCAGATGGTGGTCCTAGTTGACCTTAGCATGCTCCATCCATGAGCACCTCCACCTCGATCCAATATTATATATGCTAACATCCACAAAAATCCACTTAGAGTATATCAAAAGAAACACCTCATCACTAGGTTCCTAATGTCATAAATGGCTCACCAAACAAAAATGGTGATGAACTCGGACATGAGACCTCTTCAGGGATCATGGGAGAGATGGTGGAGCCTGATGACTCAAATGCATGATGAGGTGATGCTATCCTGAACAGATATCAAGTGCCTATTTAGGGAGTAGTTATTTCTAGTGACATTATGATCTATTCATATAGAGGAGCTATAGCACCAGTATCAGGGCAGCTTGTCAGTGGCATAGTACATAGGACTATTCACAGTTTTTTCTTGCTATTCCATGGACTTGGTACTGAAAATGTTCTTCAGGATCCGAACTATTGAACAGTGGCTTCTCCAAGAAGTCAGGTCTTTTATGATATCCCTTATCATTCCTATGAATGTTGGGGTGCTGGAGTGAGATCAACTGGTGGAGAGATTTCTTGTGGAGTAGCCATTGGAAGTGGGAACTACGACCGGGAGATAGGTGGAAGCATCTTTGGAAGAGGGTAACTGGTAGATTACATAAGCACCCAAGAAGATCAATGACTACAGGGGATGACAATAGGATATAGGATTAGTGGTGTGAGCCTCCTAGGGAAGAGTGAGTCAGCTGGTGGACATACAATGCTAATTCTGTGGTGGTCGGGGGCATCTGGATGGAGATTTCCTGACCTGTCATATGACTGATCAAGATATGGTTGAGGGACCTCTATGGCAGCTATAGAGGTTCATGCAGGGTGGTACGTAGGGTGGTGGATGTGGAAGAGGTGATGGTTGAGCAGCAGGTGGTGGGTAGAAGATTGAGGTACTACCTGCACCACTCCCACGTGGTCCACCATAGGCTTCGGTTGCTGGTCGACATGGGTGGACCCAGCTTCACGTGATATAGGATTTCATTCTCGATGCTCCATAGATGATTAAAGGTACGATTTTTTTCTTCTCCACCCTAGTTGCAGTTCTTATAGATAGAGGTTCCAATCACTCTTTATTTTCCACAAACCTGGTTTGGAACACAAGGATTCTGGTGGAGTCGCTAGCTCAAATACTTACGTTTAGATACTCTTTCATGAGGGTATTGGATGATCAAATGCTAATGACGGTAGTGGGAGATTACTATGGGGGTAGAGAGCTTCGGCTGGGATCTCCTAGAAGTATCATCGAGGCCTTAGGACATCATAATATGTGTGGACTGGTTATCCACATTCCATGCTTAGATTGAATTATTTATGTGCATAGTGCGGTGTGTCTGTAGAGATGGGATCGGGTTTTCCTTTACCGGTGAAAATGAAACGCATGCAGAGCATGATAAACTTTCACATAGTAGGGTTCAACCAATCACACACCAGTTGGTTGGCATGACCCTCAGTGCATTGGAGGAGATGAGTCCTCAGTTTCCTGTAGTGGTGGATGATTATGAGGATGTATTCCTTGATTATGTCCCAAGATTACCTCCTCACTGGTAGGTAGATTTATGCATTTATCTATACCTAGGTATGACACCAATATCTACACCTGTGTATCTGATGGCTTCAGTAGAGCTCCCGAAGCAGATGTTATAGTTAGAGGACTTGCAGAGAAAGAGCCTCATGAGGCCCAGTGTTTCACCATGGACAACACCAATTTCGTTTTACAATAAGGAATATGGGAGATTGAGGTTATGTGTGGACTTCCATAACATAAATAAGGTGACCATGAAGAACAGTTATACTCTAGTGAGGATCATTGATCTCTTCGATTAGCTGAAGTGAGTGAGATGGTTCTCGAAGATATACCTTAGATCAGGTTATCACCAGCTTCTTGTATGAAGGAATCAGACGTGCTGCAGAAGCCTAAAAATAGTTAGTTTTCAAAAAAATTACACCAACGATCAATATAAACTTGTTGACATCGGTGAATAACAACTCGGTTTTAGCCGAGGAGAATGCGTGAAGAGTTTTAAACACACAAAAAATTGTAAAATACCTTTTTAAAATATGAATCTGCACAAGATGTTTTCTCGTCATTGGTGATCGCTACTCAAAGAATATGAAACCAAACTCCTCTATATCGTCCACATGCACTTCAATAAATCTGTGGGAGCATCATTTGTCATAATCTGGGTGCTAGCGCAGAATTTAGACAATGCCTTCGATACTCCAACAATCACTGTATCACTTCTCTAGCATTTTCTAGGAGAGAGCTTGATCTAAGCTTATTGGATCCATATCATCTCTCTCTAGATCATGGGAGAGATGAGAAGAGATAGAGTACCCATGAATAGTATTTGAAAAAAACCCCTTCTCTTCAATTTATAGTGTTTAATTAAAATACCCAGTATAACATCACTGGCCCCCAAATAATTAACTCACTATCAACTACATTTTATAACTACTAAACTATTTCATAAATATTATTACCATTTTCATGTAATATATTAAATGTATTACATGATAATAGTTGAGTCCAAAACATGACTTTTTGTTCCAATAAATATTAATTGGACCTTGAATAATTAAATATTCATCAATTAATATTTTTTCATGTAGTTACATAAAACTCGTAAACATGTTTAATAAATAAATTCAAATCTCATTACACTAAACTCGAATAATATGAATTTATTTATTGCATTGGTGATCGTTTCTCTTAGGAAAAAACGCATACCCCTGTGGTGGGTCCCACCATGTCCAAAACACCTATTCTACTGAATAGGGAATATTTTTTAATATGCTAATGTTTGTGACACTATAGTTTATTATTTTGATAGTAGTGAATAGTATTAACAAACCAAGAGCATGATCTAGCAACCCGTCATGGCCCCTGAAGAGATAAGGATTGTCATGGCAATGAAAACCAACCTATGAACACATATTGTGTAATATAATTTCATTGTCTGTAATATCTCATAAAGTAAGATGCACTCATGTGTCATCTCCCTTTTCTTGCTTTATTGTTTGTTGATGTAACTAGATGGATTTACACTTGACTTCCATGGCCATGGTCTTATAAAGGTACTTCCATCCTTATCAAAATGACCTAAGATATATTACTTCCATAACCCGGAAGAAAAAAATCCTTTTTTGACCATTCAACCAATGTCATGCCACCAATGACGCACTCAACACAAACTACCTCGCCAAGACATCATTGCAATGGTTTTTGTCATGCATCAGTGTACGCAATCAAATGACATATATTGGTAATGATCTCAAGTCAGGAGACCATTAAACAAGATCGTAGATAGGAACATCCAATGACACTCAAAACATGTGGTGTTCTTATTGGCGGGTCAGTCCTAATGATCTCACTACTAGAGGTCACCAAGTGAGAACTTCATGAGAAGAAGTATCAAGGATTATGATCCCCCATCACCTGATTTCCAAACATCTCATATGTGCATTAAGTAAGATGTATCTAGACCATATAACGTATATTTATGATTAATATCATAGTATCTAGATGTTCTCAATATATCCTGGAATCTTCTATAACATTTTGATATGACAATTAATCTTTAGAGATTACTATTTCAATAGTGGACGTAAAAAAGTATATAATGTACACTACTGGAAATTCGGGCTATAGCCACGGTTCTAAACCGTGGCTATAGGCCCTCAAACCGTGGCTATAGGTAATAGCCACGGTTTGGCGAACCGTGGCCAAGTTTGGCGTGGCTATAGGCCTAGACCTAAAGCCACGGTTGGGAACCGTGGCTTTAACTCTATAGCCACGGTCCAAACCGTGGCTATAGGTTTATAGCCACGGTTTAAACCGTGGCTGTATACCTAATGCCACGGTTTCAACCGTGGCTATACTAAAGGCCGGACAAAATCTATAGCCACGGTTTAAAACCGTGGCACTATGTCTATAGCCACGGTTTACAACCGTGGCAATAAATCAATAGCCACGGTTTAAAACCGTGGCTATAGGGTGTCCAAATCCATAAAAAAAATCCTCATCCGCGACAATTGCAGGCTACAAGCATTCAGTAGGGATTAATGGAAGAAATCAACATGAATACAACGACAAATATGTTCCTTTGAGGAACAGATTTCAGGGGCTACATGTAGAAAAACTCCTATGCTGAGAGTAATGTAAAAAAAAATCCAAGACTAGTTCTAAAGCACAAACCTCCTGGAAAGACACAAAAAGGGCTTGGAAGCATGAGAAGAACTCACATGATCCTAAAACTAGAAGGATTCATGTGAAAGGGGTGCCCCAAGGCAAGGTATGTACTGAAAATGCTTGCAGGGACAGTCCAAGCAGCAAGGTGATTTGGAGAAAGAAAAATCAACCTATAGTGAAAAGAAAAATCCTTGGTGGTAAAGATGTCCAAGGAAAAACAGGTTGTGTTTTGGGTTGTGAAGAAGAGAACAAACCTAAAGAAGTGGAGACACAATCCATGGGGTAAGTGTGCTCACAAAGCATATATTTTAGAGCTGAAAACAGATCTGGTTTAGAGCTGGAAGTTGCATGCAGCAATGGTATCAATTCATGCTAAAAGTGGACACCCCAGGACAGACCCCCCCCAAACCCAGACCCCCCAGGACAGACCCCCCCCCAGACCCTGGACCTTAATTCCACCCTCATTGATCGGGTTGTGTTATCCACAAATGAAGATGACTTGTTTTTGAAAATTGAGTATGAACAACTACCTCCCCCCCCCTGCCCCCTGCTAGCCCCCCCCCCCCTGCCCCCTGCCAGCCCCCCCCCCCCCTGCCCCCCCCTGCCCCCCGCCAGCCCCCCCCCCCCCTACCAGTCCCCCCTGTCTGGACACCCCCCCCCCCCCTGCCCCTGCTAGCCCCCCCCCCTGTCCCCCTGCCAGCCCCCCCCCCTGTCCCCCTGCCAGCACCCCCCCCCCCCCTGCCCCCTGCCAGCCCCCCCCCCCCCCCTGGCCCCCTGCCAGCCCCCCCCCCCCCCCCCGCCCCCCGCCAGCCCCCCCCCCTGCCCCCCGCCAGCCCCCCCCCCCTGTCCCCCTGCCAGCACCCCCCACCCTGTCCCCCTGCCAGCCCCCCCTGCCAGCCCCCCCCCTGCTAGTCCCCCCGCCAGCCCCCCCCCCCCCTGCCCCCTACCAGTCCCCCCTGCCTGGACACCCCCCCCCCCTGCCCCCTGCTAGCCCCCCCCCCTGCCACCCCCCCCCCCCCCTGTCCCCCTGCCAGCACCCCCCACCCTGTCCCCCTGCCACCCCCCCCCTGCCAGCCCCCCCCCCCTGCCCCCTGCCAGCCCCCCCCCCCCCTGCCCCCTGCTAGTCCCCCCGCCAGCCCCCCCCCCCCCCCCCTGCCCCCTACCAGTCCCCCCTGCCTGGACACCCCTCCCCCCTGCTTGTCCCCCCTTGCCACCCCCCTGCTAGTCCCCCCTGCCCCCTGCTGGTCCCCCCCTGCCCCCTTCTAGTCCCCCCCCTGCCACCCCCCTGCTTGTCTCCCTGCCAGCCCCCCCCCCCCCCTGCCACCCCCTGCTTGTCCCCCTGCCAGCCCCCCCCCCTGCCCCTGCCAGCCCCCCCCCCCCCTGCCCCCTGCTTGCCCCCCTGCCAGCCCCCACCCCCTGGCCCCCTGCTTGTCCCCCAGCCCCCCCCCCCCATGCCCCCCCCCCATGCCCCCTGCTTGTCCCCCTGCCAGCCCCCCCTGCCCCCTGCCAGCCCCCCCCCCACCCTGCCCCCTGCTTGTCCCCCTGCCAGAGTTCTTCTTTATTGGTTCATTTCTTGAAGCATTCTTAATTGAGTTTGTAATGTTCATGTTATATAGCATCAACGAAATGGTATTTTGGTTAGATAACAGGGATACAGGCTGTTCATAATAGTTCATATTTTCTACAGATTTAGCACCAACAAAAGTTAAATTAATAGAATGAAGAGTAGGTGTACCTGGGTCCTTTGAATCATCTATATTCTGCATCTTGATAGCGTCCAGATCTAATGGAAGGGGCCTCTGCCCGATGGGTTCAAAATGTGCCTGCATTAGCGTGGGGTCTTGTACAGAGGTTGTGCTTCCTTTTGTATGTTTTATAGGTTCCAGTGTCAAGGTACCTTGTTTATCAATGTTAGTGTGTTTTGTTTGTGCCTTAGCCTAAAGAGACTTTAGACTAATATGAGGATTCCTACTTTTTATAGGACAACCAGTGGTATGAATGACGTTTAGATTAGTGGAGAGTTTTCTGGTTTTTATAGCAGTGCCAGTGGCATCCAGAGTTTTAGAGTCATAGGTGTAGTGAGCAGAGGAAAAAGAACCTAAACCATTTGTCTGATTGTTTGACTCATTTATTATCTCTTGGTTTGGTGTGAAATTCAGTCAAAAGCAGACATTGAATTTCTATCACAACAGGCTGATCCGGTTCAGACGACATGTGCAGAGGATGAGGATGATCTGGTTCGGACAACATGTGAAGAGGATGAAGAAAAAGAAGAATTACTGAACAAATATTATGTGATAGATGTACAATAAAATATGTCAAACAATTCCAAACCAATGTTTTCAGTTGAATTGAGCCTTTGTACCACCTGCTATGCACGTTTTGTGGAAAGATGGATGAGAGGCAGCGCTGAGAGGAGATATAGTTTAGGAATGAGGAAATACGAAAAATTAGAGCTAACCATTCAATGTTTCTCTAAGGAGGAGTAACCGCCGCAGGGTGTCGTCCTGGAGCAGGGCCAAATCACGGCGTGACCGCAGCGTGACCACAACGTGTTGGCCCGGTCCGCCGCAGGGTGTCGTCCGCTCCTTCATCATGGCCTCCTTCGTGGACGAGGGCACCGACGGGCACGACCTTCTTAGCTGTGAGAACAGAAAACAAATCTATGTACTTGTCTTCTATTTCCTTTGAACTGTTGATCAGAATGATTTGCGTCGAGCGTTCAATGGTAGAGAGGAAACGTTTTACAGAATCATCAATATCGTGATGGGACGCGGGGTTTTTGGACTTCCAGGATGGAGGGGAGACCCCTCCTAATACTGTGATCAGGCTTTCAGTTATGGTGTCAATGATAGGAGTAACGTGAGTCTGGATCGTGCAAAGTCTAATGAGAGCAGCCAGAAAATGGTGGAGGTGCAGGGGGCCACGGGAGTGCCCTGGACACTGCCCACTCAGCCAATGGTTGCTGCATTTTTTGAGAGGCTAAAAATAGACTTGAAGGTTGGGAGTTATTTAGAGGTTGAAGTGGTGGATGCAGGTGGTTTGAGTATGATTTCGACTGGGAATTTTTGTGGAACGGAAGCTGCTGATGCTGAGGTGGTGAGATCGGATGAAGCGGTGGATCTGGTTGGCAGCAGTGAGCAGGATGGAAGCAGTGAGCTAAAAGGGAGGGGGAAAAGGAGTAGGGGATGACTGCTGATCAGGGAGGCATGGCTAGGCCTGGGCATAAGGAGAGCCCCCCTGAAGCAGTCCCTGGGAGGCGTTATAGTGGCATGGAGTAAGGGCAGTGGGCATGCCAACAGTATCTAGAGGCCAGATATGATTGATGTGGACATGTGTAGGAATACCTAGAGGAATAAAATATGTCAGACAATTCAAAACCAATGTTTTCAGTTGAATTGAGCCTTTGTACCACATGCTATGCACGTTTTGTGGAAAGATGGATGAGAGGCAGCGCTGAGAGGAGATATAGTTTAGGAATGAGGAAATACGAAAAATTATAGAGCTAACCATTCAATGTTTCTCTAAGGAGGAGTAACCGCCGCAGGGTGTCGTCCTGGAGTAGGGCCAAATCACGGCGTGACCGCGGCGTGACCGCGGCGTGACCGCGGCGTGACCGCGGCGTGACCGCGGCGTGACCGCGGCGTGACCGCGGCGTGACCGCGGCGTGACCGCGGCGTGACCGCGGCGTGACCGCGGCGTGACCGCGGCGTGACCGCGGCGTGACCGCGGCGTGACCGCGGCGTGACCGCGGCGTGACCGCAACGTGTTGGCCCGGTCCAGCGACATCCGCGGGGCAACATCTTCCACTTAGTTTCAAATAGGATGATATGGATGGCATGAAAGGATGTTTTCTCAGAAGATTTAAAGAAATGAATGCTAATCTGTGATGAATAGAGGATTGGATGACCCCTGATATACCTAATTCGGTGAGGTTTGCAGATCTAGAAATGTGTAGGAATACCTAGAGGAATAAAATATGTCAGACAATTCCAAACCAATGCTTTCAGTTGAATTGAGCTTTTGTACCACCTGCTATGCACGTTTTGTGGAAAGATGGATGAGAGGCAGCGCTGAGAGGAGATATAGTTTAGGAATGAGGAAATACGAAAAATTATAGAGCTAACCATTCAATGTTTCTCTAAGGAGTAACCGCCGCAGGGTGTCGTCCTGGAGCAGGGCCAAATCACGGCGTGACCGCGGCGTGACCGCGGCGTGACCGCGGCGTGACCGCGGCGTGACCGCGGCGTGACCGCGGCGTGACCGCGGCGTGACCGCGGCGTGACCGCGGCGTGACCGCGGCGTGACCGCGGCGTGACCGCGGCGTGACCGCGGCGTGACCGCGGCGTGACCGCGGCGTGACCACAACGTGTTGGCCTGGTCCAGCGACATCCGCGGGGCAACATCTTCCACTTAGTTTCAAATAGGATGATATGGATGGCATGAGAGGATGTTTTCTCAGAAGATTTAAAGAAATGAATGCTAATCTGTGAATTATATGTGGACATGTATATAATGAATGTGGACATGTATATAATGATTCTAGAAGAAGTAGTCTTAACTAACTGGATGAATGTATAGACTTTCTGATCCAATACGAAAGGAAACCATAGTTCTACATGAATTATATGTTTTTTCCATCATTCTCCAGAATGTAATAGGGACAAGGAGTGTTCTTTTTACAATATGAAGGGGAATGATGTCTCTAACTATGAAAGTTGGAACGGTAAGATGAATATTCCAATCTATGACTTGGAGAGAAAATACACTACTGTCCCTTATAATGTGGATAAGATAGGGGTTATATCAGTGTAGAAGGATACTGGGAAAACTACAGACTTAATCACTTCAACATCACCTTAGGATGGTCCTTCTAATGAAAAAAACATGGATTATTCTCAGTGTGTTGTATTTACTCTAGAGGGCCCACCCCCGGGAAAATCCTTGAATGAGGACAATGTACCCCTTCCTGATATAGAGATAAACATTGGATAGAACATCCAGTTCGAGGGGCATGTATTTTGGGGGCACCTTTCCCTGATTAAATTTTTATTTTATGTTTGTAAAACTACATGGGAACAAAATAATATGTTAATATCACTCTAATCAAAACCAATAACTGAGAAGTGAAGTTCACATAGATGCCCATTACCAAGAATGGATGTTCCCTCTTGCTAGTCGGTTGCATGCCAACGTGCCCGCATTTGAACCAACACCAACAACCTCGTCCTATGGTAGAAATGATTAATTAGATATATGCATCAATTTGTAACAATAAAGAATTTTTTTATCTAATTACAAACAAAGCATATAACTAATATATTAAAAACAAAAGAAATGAAGAACATAGAGTTCAAACAATCACACAAAATGCATGAATGATACCCACTAGTTACTATATTAACAACTTCAACACATATTCATGGATTTTAATGTAGATGCATGTTAACATTTGAAGTTCAAAAATGATTTTTAGTAAAACATTAAAATAAGCATACACACCAGAATTTCAATACAAAAAGGTAGTAAAAAAGGAAGCAACAACCAACAGATTTAACAAGATGATTTCAGCATACAAAATTTATTAAAAGGCAACTTCCAACCATTTATTTCAACTAAAAAAAAGAAGTGAATTTTCAAGTTTAAGTAGAAAAATCACAGAATTTAAACTATTACTCCCATGGTGTAGATGCTCTATTCATTTGAGATCATTGGAAAAAATTTCCCTTCTTTTCTTGTTGAATAAATACCTTTGGTTTCCAAAATTTCATCTCCTATAAGTGTAAACATATACATTAATTTATAAAATTTAAAGTTCAAAACAGAACAAAACTAGAGTAAAAACTAAGGTAGATTGGTTCAAAGTTACTATGAAATATAACTTCTCTAGATCTATAAAAATCGTTGAATCTATACTTCAATAGGATGTGAAATTATGCTCACAGCTGCACCCCTCCACCCTCCCCCCTGCCCCCTCCCCCCTGCCCCCTGCCCCCCTCCAACCTACCCCCCTGCCCCCCTGCAACGTGCCCCCTGCCCCCCTGCAACCTGCCCCCCTGCCCCCTGCCCCCTGCCCCCCTCCAACCTGCCCCCCTGCCCCCCTGCAACCTGCCCCCCTGCCCCCCTCCAACCTGCCCCCCTGCAACGTGCCCCCTGCCCCCCTGCCCCCTGCCCCACTCCAACCTGCCCCCCTGCCCCCCTGCAACCTGCCCCCCTGCCCCCCTCCAACCTGCCCCCTGCCCCCCTGCCCCCTTCCCCCCTCCAACCTGCCCCCCTGCCCCCTACAACCTGCCTCCTGCCCCCCTGTAACCTGCCCCCCTGCCCCCTTCCCCCCTCCAACCTACCCCCTGCCCCCCTGCCCCCCTCCAACCTGCCCCCCTGCCCCCCTGCCCCCTGCAACCTGCCCCCCTGAAACTACTTATTTTGTTATGCGAGGACATCTAAGGCATGGACGCACCATGCTGAAATTTTTATGGAATTCTGCTACTTGTTGAATAATATTTATCTAGGAAAATTATTCTCATAGAGCATAATTTGATGTCTCGACAATTGTTGTTAGCTCGAAGGGATTGAGAATGACCCTCAAGCCTTTCCACAGGCCGACTTGGGTGCTCGGATCAGGGGTAATCCAATTTAGTTTGTGGAATGGATGTTCAAGTTTTAAAAGTTCCAAAATACCCTCCTCTTCTTCCTCAACCCCCACATCTTCTTCTTACCCAACCCCATGTCCCAAAGCTTGACAGCACCCCTCACCATAGATGAACCAGTTTCTAATCCTAGTTCTATGAGCATACCGTAATTTGAGACCCTGGTGAGCTTCATTGCAAGGATGGCGATGGCCTAAAAAACACATCCTGTATAAAATTGATCTCCATCCTTCATCACTTTGGAGCAACCTGAACATTAACACTCTCAATTAGTTATCAAGAACAAATCATTAGAACATTGTTGCTCAAAAATATGAGGTGCATTGAAGGATGTTAAATTACCAATGGTTTAATTATTACCAACTGAAAAAATCAGGAAACAATATAAATTCATCACCCACATCTAATAATTTTATTATTAAATGAATTTAGTTGTGGTACTCTACCTCAATAACATGCACTACTATGATATCTCTAACCTATGGATTGTACCTATAACCAGTTTATTCACCTATATAAACTGATTTAATGTGAATCTAGTTGGATAGTGTAAGATCCTCTAGTGTCCAATGAATAAAGTACCTATTAAAAAATTGGATGAGGAGTTCCATATCGATTATTGATAACATTAAGCATTATCTTTTACAACAGTCAGTTTTGATTTCTTCCATTTTAGGAAAGACATTGTTCATTTATGGGACTTCCTTGGAATGATCCCTTGTAACCCATCTAACCCAAAAAAACAGAGGTAATAGAAAATTGTTTATAATATCATAGTCGGATGCTCCTCGATATATAGAATAGATACTCCCCTATAGATAAGAGTTTCCTCGCAATAGTTTTTACAGTGTAGAAGTTGTGATATTATATATAGAATCATGATACTCCCCTGAATGTTGATTTCCCAAATGAGGCTACCCTCTTAGTGGATCATGTCAAAGAGTATTAGAAAACATATTTTGATGGTGATTTTCAAAGATCGACTGAAATAATGCTTAATAATTCTAATCTTAATTGAGTAGGCCAGGTGGTTGTCTTTATCACACCAACACAAGACGTCCAATCATACTTTTTCCTATTTTTATAAGGTTTCACTGATGATGAGGCAAATTATTAGGCTCTCATTACTGGTCATAAGTTATCAGATGATATTTATTTCCCCCAAATGGATATGAAGGGAGAATCCAAGTTAGCCCTCAAATATATTAATGGTGACCGCGGCGTGACCGCGGCGTGACCGCGGCGTGACAGCCCCCCCCCCCCAAACCTCGGACACCCCTGCCAGTCCCCCCCAGACCCTGGACACCCCTCCCCCCTGGCTGGACAGCCCCTCCCCCTGTTGGACACCCCTCCCCCTGCTGGACACCCCTCCCCCTGCTGGACACCCCTGCCCCCTGCCCCCTGCCCCCTGCCCCCTGCCCCCTGCCCCCTGCCCCCTGCCCCCTGCCCCCTGTCTGGTTTAAGGAATCCACTATGAGAGAACCTCAAGGAGATCACAAATGAATTCCTTCAAAATTAATGGAACTAACAGATGGGGGGAGGGGTCTCTCATAGTGGATTCCTTAAACCAAACAGGTTCTAAGAGATCATAAATCAATTCTTTGAAAATTGATGGAACTGATTGAGAGAGAGGGAGCGATTCTCTCATAGTGGATTCCTTGAACCAAAGAGGGTCTAAGATATCACAAATGATTTTCTTGAAAATTAATGGAACTGGAAGGGGGGAGAGAGTTACCAAAACACCGGGTAAATGAGAGGTCTTTTCACGTATCTCCGCACTTATTTCTTGAAGGTCGAAAAGAGTCCTCCCACAAGACGGGCACGAAACATACTCCTGCCACAGTAGTAAAATTCCACACATCAAAATTATCAAAACTACATGATCAACCCAATCATCTTATTATCTAAAACCACATCACGTACCGTCTTTGTATTTCGCATCCTGCAACCTTGCAGTAAGTTGAATGATGTATCCCTCACGAAATCAATGTCCTGATCCAGCGCTTCAATTAGAATCCCGTCCTCGAGCCCATCCACAAGAAGTGCCCCGGCATTAGTGCCAGCTTCGATCACCAACTCATCCCTGAAACCAAGCTACTTGACTCACACCCAATTGAAGAAACCCAGATGAGTTGCAGGTCATGGTATTGTTCTGTAATTACCTATGGATCCTGTTGGGGAATTGAAGATGATGGATTGCAGCGAAGTTCAGAGCATTGCCTTCCAAAAATTCAAAAACACCAGCATGAAAAGAGGGTATACGGTTATTGAAAACCAACTCATTCCTTTCTTTCCAAATAAATGATAACAATCTAACAGAAGCAGACATCATAAGGGCACGAACCTGTTCACTGCACTGGAATCGGCAAATGGAGAGAAGCAGTGCCTCAATTCCCTACAGGTCCAGACAGCAGCAGAAAACCATCTGTACATACTCCCATAGTCTGATTGTGAAGGTGCAATGCACGAAAAGATGAGATAGGGATTCATCCGCATGAAGGCAGAAAAAGAAAAATGGAGGAATGGAACGTGATAATAAAATTAGAGAAGATGCTTTACCTCAAATGGGTAGATTTGAATCTTCCCCCTATAAACATTAGGAACCCAACATTTCAATTTGTAATGGCATAGGAAAACTGTAGAAACATTTGATTCATTTGGTCTCTCATTATGACACCAAGATGGGGAAACCTAAAAAATAGGTTGCAGTGAAACTGAAGTGATAAAAAATGGAATGATAAAGATACCGGCAATGAGGTCGTCGGGAGGAGGAGAGTTCGTCGGAGGAGGAGATTCCGTCGGGAGTAGGGGAGTTGCGGTCGTCCGGAGGAGGGGAGTCAGTCGGGGGAGTCCGTCGGCGTCGGGGGAGGCGCTGTCGTCCGGGGAGGGGGGAGGCGCGGTCGTCCGGGGAGGGGAGTGCGTCGGGGGAGGGGAGTGAGTCGGGGAGGGTTCCGTAGGAGTGAGTCCGGGGAGGGGGGAGGCGCGGCGAGGAGGGCGCGGCGGCGAGGAGGGCGCGGCGGCGAGGAGGGCGCGGCGGCAAGGAGGGCGCGGCGGCGAGGAGGGCGCGGCGTGGAGGAGGTCTCGGCCTGGAGGCGTCGGGGAGGGGGAGGGCGCGGTGAGGAATCGCGAGGGGGAGGAGAAGAGCCCGATGGGTTTGGGAAAAAAAAAACGGAGCAGCTGGATATAGCCACGGATAGAATATTAACCGTGGCAGTATAAAAGATATAGCCACGGACCTATAAAACCGTGGCTATAGGTCCGTGGCTATAGCTCAGATTTGTAGTAGTGGTAATGATAAGATTACATCATGTATAGATTACTATAAACATGGTATGTTAATCAAAATCACTGAATAGTTAGGACTAGGAAAAATACTATTTCAACACTCCCACATGCACTCAATCCAACTTTCTAACCAAACATGTTATCTACTAAAATGATAAACATCATGTTTCTACTGAGTAACAACTTTACCTACTGGGTTTTCCAAGGTTCCACTATGTGGAAATTATGTTATAGCGACCTTATCTCCTTGGGTAAAACTTCTCAAGAGATGGTATCTCGAGTATATCCCACTTATCTGCTATCATAACATAACATCTTGGCCAGTAATAATATCATAATTTACATTATGATAATACTTTTCTTACCAGGTGTGATTCCAAGAACTAGAAAAAATCATTTCATTTAATAACATCTTCTGAGCTACCTCAAGAGTTTCAATATACTCAGTATTTGTAGGTATATCTAACATTTTCTTATATGTGATAGACTCACTCATTGTCTTTATTCTAAATATGACAATAGATCACATTGATCTATGTAATACTATTTTGTATCCCCTAAAACTAGTTTCATATCTTCTCCACTTACCAGGTATGTATCTTTTGTACTTTCCAAAATACAATTACATAGTTTTGACTACATCCCTTGAAGTGCTCCTGTATATTACTGATATTTTTCTACTGTAAAATATACCTTGTCAATATCAGTTCTTGTACATATCATGGAATATGTTATTGATACATCACTTCGACGTATGGATTTCAACTCACCATGTTTCTCTTTGTATGTCATGGACATGTAAACTTGAAGAGATAATGCCATGTGACATAGGATACATTTCATCTATTGAATTATTCCGAATTTTATTTTTCTATACAATATCACTATACATACGATCGACTAGGACCAAGAAACACATATATCTACCTCGGTAGATCCTATTCCCTAGAACATAGGTTAATACTTTAATTCAATCACTAGAGAATAAATTTCATTTTTTTCTTAACTAACTATAAGACCAATATCTATTTTCAATATTTTTCCTAACATATTTTTCATTGGAAAACATGAGAGTTACCACTAACCTCTCGATGACACATGTAAAACATTTGTTGAAAATGTATATTCTTTGATCTTGTTGATTTATTCAATCCTAAACCAAATTTCAGTAACTTGCAACCTTTATTATCATTCTGTGATGGAACCATCACTTTTTGGTTGCGTCATATAGACACAATCCACGATTGGTGGTCCTGACATCAATTCTAAATAATTTGATCTTAGATATTAGCTATGATAAGTAACATTGAAAACTATTTAGGCATAACTACTTGGTGAAACCAATCGACCCTTATTGGTATTTCACTTGTACCACCCATGTATCAACACACTTGAATACCCACAATATTATTTAAAATAATAACCCCTTTTCACTTTGATACATGGAATCCATTAATTGAATTTTATTTGGTCTTATCAATTTTATCTAATTGTCATACACTTCTTTCTAGTAGGAAATATTATTCATATTTAATAATATATCAATGACCACGGTGAATATAATACCATCACCATGGTTTTATCCTTCCTATAAAGCATATGTCTCTGTAATATACTATGTTTCACACGTGCTTTTGGAACTAGTTTCTATGCCAACTTTTTGTGCATTTTGAGCATTGACTAAACTCAATTCAATATAGCTACTACTATCTCTAATAGAGATGTGAAGCCTTATATATAAGTGTAGTCTATTACTTTACTACATACTTTTATATCATAGGGTTTTATGTAATATTCTAAGCAATCGTTCAGATTATTACACTAATGCACAATGTGTTTGTCTTGATGCAAGTTTATTTATGTCCTACGAAACTCTTTGCATCCAAACACATGTCCTTATGAAATAATGGATTTACACCATACTATGACTTTTATGATATTAATTTGTCATTTATAGTTACAATATAGTTATGGGATAATGTCTTTATTTGTGAAGCTTGTCATGAAATATAATTGAGGTTTCTGCAAGTTGCAACGTTGATACTCTTTACATCATGAGTCTGATGTATAAAACATGAATTCAGGAATTACCCCACACTGAATTTTGTTTGATCTAGGTTATAATTTAAGACTTAATCATCGATCCTCATCATTAAAATCATAGTAGTGATGTGGATAAGGTAATGTAAGTTTTGAAATTCCTCCACGCTACATTATCATGATCGATGATGGCACAATCAATATATTCTTCAGCATGCCAGCACAAAGAAACTCATATTTTCTGACCATTCACTTACTGAATTTTACCATTCACTAATTACTAAAATTATATATTCTTTTAGATTATGCAAGGAATAGTTCAGGATCACTTTTTGAACTATTTCCAAAATAATTGTGACATACCTTTATTCTAATGGTTCCTTTGTCCAAACTAAAGACGTTGATAATACCAAAATTATTTAGCTGTGACGATACTAAATACCATATTTGGTATATTCACGACATCTACTTTTAGTATTACATGACAAAGAATTATCTTGTCACAAATGTGTATAAGTCTTACATTTACATTCATTACTAATTGTCTATGATTCATGTATTACTGAACTACTGATTGAGTTTTAAATACCAAAAACAAAATTCATTCCAGAAACTGAATGAATGTCTCCTCGGATCCAAGGGCACATGAGAATAATGTTTTTTTGTTATAATCAATAACATTTCAATGAAAATCTTTCACTTGGAATTTAAATAAGTCATGTACTTCTCACCACTGGCCTGGGTATCAACCTTTCGCAGCCTCTTCGAGAATACAGCTGACTTCTAGTAATATTTCTATACATACATGGTATCTGTATTTTAACACACATATGTAAAAAAGCATATAGTATTAAATACCAAAGTAGTAAAACGAAACATTACATTGATGAATATGCCTGATGTAGAAGTGGAAACTTTCTTCTTTAAATCAGTCTATTGAAGTTAAACTTCCATTGTTTTATTTTATAAATGCAATGATAATATCATTTATTAAAACCCAATTCATTAAAATAAATCACAAATGAGCTATTGAAATAACATTCCTTTTGGAATTTCCCCATTTTCTTTCAATTTATTCGCCATATGAATTAAAACATTACTATCTTTTATTCTTATTCACTTGGAGAACCTGACCTGAATAGGTAATGAAGCATTTACTCAATACATGTTTGTATTATAACCTAAAATGAGACATGAGTAATGTGGTGAAAATAATATGGGAAAGGGATCCATTTAAAGATCATGGTCGATCATTAAATTTACACATGGTTGTGTAACCGTTGATTTATTCATATCATTGCTTCTCTTTCTCCTTAGAAACATCCCAAAGATGAGACTTCATGTTTATATCATCCATGTCCTGGTGTAGAGACCAAAACTAACACCAGACATTGTTGAAAGCATAATGATATAACTATCATATGCTCTGTACATTACTCTCATATAAGAAATTTCTACCCTTGCATCTTGAGGTATTTTAATAGGTGTTGGGGACAATAGAACCTTGAGTATCCTATATCATAATACTATGTGCAGGGGGCCATATTATTCTTTGATACTCATGCTAGTGTGGACATTTACTTTGTCCATTATAATATTGCGGTTTTAAAATGTGCGGTATAACATAACATTTAACTACAAAAAAAAAATTTAGTATATTAGTACATTATATCATGATTGCCAATTAAGACATTCTGATTAATCATTTAATGTCTCCCATTATTTTATTAGATTCTAGGAACCCGCTGTGCTAGAATCGAAATACACTGTCTCTAGAGTATTCTAGTGGAAAGGATCCCAGAACCACCCCTCATAGTCTACAAGCTATGACTACGCCACAACATGGAGGGTTCAAAGTTGGCTTTGTGATGGGTGACCTCTTTAACAAGAGGTTCCATGATCTATTGAATGAAGTGCCAACTTCTAAAATCAAAACTTGATTTAATCAACACTTGCATCTAAAATTAAAGAAATTTAGCTATGGTTAATCCTTACTAGAAATCTAGTTAAGTCGACCCAGCATTCATAAAAGGACTCCCAGGTAGTAAGAGGCACCCTTAGCTATGGCAGCACGGAGACCTCAAAGAGCAGGTTTTGTCCAAATTTGAATGATAGAAGGTTGTTGTGACTTAATATATCATTGAGGGTTTTATTATTTTTAATTTGACGAGAGAAATAATTTTTCTATTTTTATAATCGCGTATTATGCGATCACACTCACATATGATCATGCAAAAGTATAAATTTCATCTCATCACATGTTCATTTTATCTTGCATGCTTGTTTATTATTATACTATGTGATCGCAAAATAAACTATACATGCACCAGAATAATAAACAATGCAAAACAAAATGTACACCTGACCATGAGATAGTTCTAATGGTTGGTAAATTGAGTGAATAATGGACCAACCGAGACCCTAGGGACAATACCTTTAGTGACATGGCTTGCAACTTGAATAGCAACTTCTTCTCATCCAATGCATCTAACTCATGTCTGGTTCGTCACTGTCACTCGGTGCGTAGTGCGTCAAACCTCGTCTAGTCATTATAAAATAGTACTTGCATGCAGACGAGGGTGTCTTGGTGAATAAAATACAACTATGAGAATGGAGACATTGACCTTTATACATATAATGACACTTGATACGACACACAGATTTCCTTTTAATCAACTAAATTAATTAATACAAAACCATTGTAATAAATAAATAATTAAATAAATGAAAATAAATAATCCGCAGACATGCATTTGTTAGTCTCCAGTTAATGATCAACATACACAGTAACTCACGTATATAAACTAAATGCAGAAAAAAAAATTAAGCCTGCAATAAAATAATTTGAGGGCATTATTTATTGAATAAAAATATAACTATAATGTTAATTCAACAAATTTCATCGTTTGGTCCTAAATTATTATTTTAAATTTAAAAACTAAAAATTAAATTAAATATTTAATTTAATTAAACTCCAAATTAAATTAATTAGAATGCATGAAATATTAAACCAAAAATTAAATTTTAATTAATTTAATTGTCTATTTTAATAAAATTTATTATTGATTAACTTAAAATTAAAATGGGCCCTAAAAACCTCAGGATATGGAGAACCTGCGCAGGCTCAGTCCGGGCAGTTCCAACCCCTTGCAGGGGTGTTCTGGGATGGGCTGGTTCTCTTAAGCCCGTTCCAGGATGGATAGACTTGTCTGGGCCTGTTTTTGGACAATGCATGTTACCTGCCTGCTAGGAGGACCGGGCGGCGGCCGGGTTTTAGTCTTTCAGCTACTGTTCGACAGGGAGGACGCACGCCGATGTGATGCATGTCGCAGGTGCATGGTCTGGTAAGGGGTGGTCTGACGGGGGGATCCCAGCCTGATCTGGACTAGTAGGAGCCCACGGCTGCTAACTCGCCGATGCGGGGTGGTAGCCGGTGCAGTGGCCAGAAGAACTGGTTACGGTAGCAATTGGCCGCTGGTTATCATCGCAGGTGTCTGGCAAAATGGGGGGTAGTGAAATGGGCAGAGCGGGCGTCTGCAAGGAGAAAGCTGGTCAGGCAGTGAGGGAGGCGCATGCCGACATGCACAAGAGGGCTCCAGGGTGGCCTCGGGGTGTCTGGTCGCTGCAGACACGGAGGGACGTGGCCCTGCAGGGCCGCCGCTTGCTGCGGGAGGGGGTGGCCTCATGCGCCACTGTGTCTAGAAAAAGAAGGCAACCTGAGAATGGGCTGCCAGCCGGAACAGAGCGGTGCGGCCGATGCCACTGTGAGAAGAGGGAGTCCGGATTTTCGAGGTGCCAGGGTGGCTAGTTATGTGGGGTGGTGCGCATACTGTGCGGGGAAGTCCCGGCAGACAGAGAGGCACCTGCGGGTTTTCCGGGTGCGATGCTGTGCGATGTTGTGTCGTGCTTGGGTGCAGGGTGTCGGGGTGCCCCACTGCAGCGCTGCGGAAAGGAGGAGGCGACCCAGTAGGGGCCGCCGCATGCGGGTTCAGGGAAACGGTAGGGCGGCTCCGCGGGAGGGACACCAGCGGACAAGGGGGACCCCTCCCTACCCCCAAAATGACCTCCTTTTTATTTTATTATTGATAGTCCATAGACCTGCTTTGAAGGTCTCCACACTAATTTTTTTAATTAAGATCTGGAAAGAAGTTCCTCTTCTAAGGTAAACCCCTTTCTTAAAATAATTCCAAAACCAAATAAATAGGCTTTAGAAAAATAATAATAATAATAGGATATTAAAATATTATAAAAATATTATAATAATGAAATTATTCATATAATAAAACCATTATTATTATAATAAAATTATTATAATTATTATTATTTCCCAAACTCTCCGGAAACACAATTCTGATGTAATCATGGGATTTGGAGAATTAAATTGAGGTTCATATATCTAAAACCTCATATATTTACCAGTTTTACATTTGAACTAATACTTCGGATGACTACAAAATGGTCATCCGGTGTCAAATTAATACACAGTTTGTGGCATTGGGACCGTATCAACACCCTTTTCATCCCTCTTCATAACATAATGCAAATTTAATTTTTCTTGGCTTAAAATCGAAACACGTCTCTCTGATACCACTTGAATGAATCGTGTGTGCAGTGGAAGCCCCAAAAAGGTGGGTTTTTCAAAATTTTCCATCGACAATCGACGTAAACATGTCGGCGTCGGTGCATAGAAGCCCGATATTAGCCAAGGGCCGTGTGTGAAGAGTTTTAAGCAAAACAATAAACCTTAAAATACCTTGTTTAAATCTAACGTTGAGCACGACGTCTGCACTTCATTGGTGATCGCTGATCATGGAATCCGACATCAAACTCTTCTCGATTATCCCCACGTGCTTCAAGAAATCCGCAAGAGCACCGCTCATCGTAATTTCGGTTCTAGCGTAGAATTCCGACGACCCCTTCGACGCTCCAACTATCACCGCATCGCTTCAATAGTGATGCCGGAGACAGAACTCTATATGAGATCCTTAGATCCAGAGCTACTCTCTCTCGATAATGGGAGATAAGAGTGGAGAGTGAAGTCCCATGAATAGTACATGGAAAATCCCCTCCTCAATTTATAGCGTATAATTGAAATACTCGGTATAGCCTCGCCGGCCCCCGAATACTTAACGCACTATCAACGACATTTCATGACTACTAAAGTATGTCATAAATATTCTTATCATTTTCTTGTAACATAATAAATATATTTCATGACAATAATTGAGTCCAAAACTTAACTTACCATTCCCCTAAATATTAATTGAACCTTGAATAATTAAATAATCGTCATTTAATATTTTTTCATGTATTTTCTTAAAACGCATCAGTATATTTAATAAATTAATTCAATGCTAATTATTCTAAACTTGAATAATATAAATTTATTTATTATATTAGTGATCGTTTCCCTTTGGACAAAACCGAGACCCAAGTGGTGGGGCCCACCATGTCCAAAACGCATATTCTACTGAATATGGATGATTCTTGAATATGATTTTGTGTGTGACCCTCTAGGCCCTAATCTCGACAGTAGTGAATAGTATTCACTAACCAAGAGCATGATCTAGAAACTCATCATGACTTCTGAAGAGATAAATATTGTCACAGCAGTGAAAACCAACCTATGAACACGTATTGTGTAATATAATCTATTTATCTATAATATCTCATAAAGTTGGACAAACTCATGTGTCATCGCCCTTTTTTTCTTTATTGTTTGGTGAAGTAACTGGACAGATTTACCCTCGACATCCATGGCTAGGGTCTTATAATGGTACTTCCATCATAATCAACATTCCATGAGATATATTACTTCCTTAACCTGAAAGGGAAAAATCCTTTCTTGACTATTCAACCAATGTCATGCCACTAATGAGGCACCAAACACAAACTCCCCCCCCCCCACGACTTCACTGCCATGGTTTTTCTCTTGCATCAAAGTATGCAATGAAATTACATACATTGGTAATGATCTCAAGTCAGGAGACCATTACACATGATCCTTGATAAGAACATCCAATGACACCCGAAACCTATGGTGTTCATATTGGCGGGCCAGTCCTCATGATATCACTACTAGAGATCACCAAGTGAGAATTTCATGAGAGGAAGTTTCAATAATTTTGAGCCCTAAGAACCTCATATCCAAACAACTACTATTTCCAATCAATAAGATATATCTATACCATAGAACATATATTTAAGATTAATGCCATAGTATCTAGAGGTTCTCATTATAGCCCGAGATCTACTATAACCTTTCGATACTATAACTAATATTTGGAAATTACCATTTAAATAGTTTACATAGAAAAGTATACACTATAATGGTATGATTACATCATGTATAGTGAGATGTATACACGATATGGTAATCAAAAGCACTAAATAGTTGGGTCTAGGGAACCCATTATTTCAACAATATACAAGATGAGGATATCCCCAAGATGGATTTCAGATGTCTTTATGGTCACTATGATTATTTAGTGATATAATTTGGTGTGATGAATTCCAAAACATTGTTCATGGGACTAATGAACAAGATCCTCAAGCCTTACCTAGAATGGTTTGTAGTGGTCATTTTTGATGACATCCCGGTGTACTCGGCGTCCGAGGAGGAGCACGCGATACACTTAAGGATAGTTCTGGACATAATATTAGAGAACCATCTTAACGAGAAGCTCTCGAAGAGACAGTTTTGGAAAAGAGAGGACCAATTTTGGGAAAACTTATTTCAGATGCTGGAGTTTCAGTAGCTCTACCAAAGATAGAGGTGGTGCTTGCTTGGGAGCCACCCAAGAATGTTACCGAGGTGCAGAGTTTCCTTGGGTTGGATGCGTACTATCGGTGGTTTCTGTCCAAATATTTTAGATTAGCAGCATCCATGATATCCTTAATGTGAATGGGGAAAATATTTTTATTGAAGGAGAAGTTCCAAGAGGGGTTTCAGTAGTAGAGATAGAGTTTGACAAGTGCTCCCATCCCGAAATTACCAACGGAGGGTGTCGAGAATGTGGCATTCTTTGATGCATTAGGAACTGGGCTTAGTTGTGTCCTGATACTGGGTAATGTGGTGATTTCTTATGGTTTGTGCAAATTTAGGCCAGATTAGTTGAACTACGCAACCCATGATCTGGGGTGGGCAACGGTAATCTTCACTTTGATGATGTGGCGACACTACCTTACGGGCAAGTGGTTTATCGTCTACTCAGACCATAAATGTATTAGGTATATTATTTATTGGAATGATATGAACTAAGGAAAAAATCATTGGATAGATTTCCTCATGGAATTTGACTTCAAAATAGTCTATACTCATGGGAAGGGGAAAGCGGTGGAAGATGCTCTTAGCTGATGATCGAGTTCACTGCTGCTGAATGAGGCCTTGATGTAGATCTCCTCGCTTCAGATATCCTTCATGGATGGAGATGAAGTAGTTTATCTCTGGTCGATGGTGGTTAACCCTCCAGTCTTATAGTGTATGCCAGTGGCATAGCTCGAAGATATCATCTATGAGACTACACATTCTTAGAGGTCCATAGGGAATGCCTCTAATTGATATTCAAAAGGTGGGGAGCATGTCATCCTTTTCCTAGGGCGCACAGCTGTACTAAAGATTTTATGGGAGGATTTATTGAAAGAGTTCCATACATCCCCTTTGGTGGTGAATCTAGGAGTGGTAAAGATTTACCATGACCTTTGATGTTTGTTTTGGTGGCCGAGGATGAAGAAGGTAGTGGATGGGTTTCTCTCTAGATGCCTCACTTGCCAGAAAGTAAAGGATAATCACCAGGTTCTAGTGGGTTTGACTCAACCCATTGAGATGCCAAAGTGTAAGTTTGATGGAATACTAATATACATCATGATAGGTATGCCACATACTAATAGAGGTCATGATACCATCTGGGTGATCGTTGACCAAATCACCAAGTCGGCCCACTTCCTTGCGATTCAGGATCAGAGCCCCATAGAGTGCTTGGGATGCCTCTATGTGTATGAGACAGTTTGACTAATGGAGTCCCATTGACGATATAATTAGATTGAGATGCATGCTTTACATCTTAGTTTTGGAAGGGATTCATGAGGCATTTTGGACTCAGTTGTGCTTCAGCACAACTTTCCACCCACAGATAGACAGCCAGATGGGGTGGACCATTCAGGTATAAGAGGACATGCTTCATTCTTGCATCCTCGATTTTGACCACAGTAGGGAGGATCAACATCTCTGATGGAGTTTATGTACAATAATAGATACCAATCCACCATCAGTATGGAACTATTCTAAGCCTTCAAGGGGTGACCCTACAGGTCACCACTTTGATGTACTGTCCTAGGAGAGTTAGCGCTCATGGGCCCAAAGTCGGTGAATGCTACAACAGAGAAGGTGCTGGTCATCCTGGAGCAGATAAAGATTGCACAGATCCATCAGATGTAATATGCTAATAGACTATAGAGACACTTGGAGTTCAAGGAGGGACACCATGTGTTCCTTCGGATCTATCCTCGATGTGGGATACAAAGATTTGACTGGAGTACCAAGCTATCACCGAGGTTCATCAGACATTTCCAGATACTTAGTAGAGTCGGTGTGGTAGCATACTCTTGTCTATACCTCCAAAATTTGAGTAGGTTCATGATTCCATTCACGTATCCCAAGTGAGGAGATATGTACAAAACCCTTCAAATATCGCCGATTTCGTTGAGCCGGACGTTGACGAATAATAAAATTTTGCTAAGTTCCTAGTGGATATCAAGGATCGAAAAGAGATAACCCTATGTGGATGTCAATTATTCTAGTGCACATTTTGTGGTAGCATGAAAATATCTAAGAGATCACATGGGATCAGGAGGCTTAGATACATGATTAGTATCCCCAATTGTTTTTCTAGACCTTTTTTTGTATTTCGGGGGCATAAATTCCTAAGTTGGGGAGAATATATGGACCCATATTTTCCATGTAATTTTTTAAAATTATATGGGATTTTTTTGAGGCCAGAAACTGAGACGACACATGATTCTGAGCCCTGTGGTGCATAGAATAAATTATTGAACTATATCTATGTTTATTAAAAATAGAACACGTTCTTGATTTGAGTAACTTATAAATAAGTGGGTGGATTTGAAATCTGAGGGCACTGTTATGTTTAGAGAAGCAGATTTTGCTCAGGAAGGACCTAACATAGACCAGCACAGGTTGACTATGGAAATTATTTTTCGGATGTTTTATAGAGAATAAAAATAAACTTAAAAAGTTTATTTTATTTTAATTTTAATTTTTTATGACGACACAACAATGCTGCGGCGTAGTGAAAAAGAAGTTATTTACTTTCATAAATGAAACAATATGGTGATGTTGTTTCGAAGGAAAAAAATAATGCTAAAACACATTACCATGTTTCCTCTATTAGTCAGGGTTAGGGACTGGGGCTAGAATTCTTAAAGCTAGATATTTTCTCTAGAACCCAAGGAATCTCTCTTGAAGACGATGTTGAATGTCGACAAACAACAGATCGAGGATGTTCATGGATGGATTACCTTCAAAGATGAATTCTCTCCACCGAATGATCCTTTTTCCAGGTAGGGGATTTATTTTTCTTCATGATTTCATTCTTCATTCTTTATTCCAATGATGACTGCAGACCAACCCACAAGTAGCTTGATCCCTGGTTCGATCATTTTTGCGGGATGGTAAAAAATGAGGGATTAAAGGGGATAAATCATATTAAATATTCTCTTATTCTCTTTCATATTTCCACATACATGAATGGACCAAGGTCAACATGAAAAAGTACAAGGCCAATTTTAAGGGTATTCTTGTTCTTATATCTCTTCCACGTTCTTGTGTTCTTTCCCGACGGACCCCCGTGGTCGCGTTAGGTTTTTCCATGAGGTTCTAAACATGTCTAGACACCCGGAGTGACGACAAGATGAGTTTAATCACATAGAGATGAACAAAGAAACCCGAGGGTCACATGATTGCTTCCATTTTACAAAATAGATCACTGAAGTGTGTTCGACGACCCGAGGAAGGAGAGCTACTGGTGGGGTGCGGCCCCCCAACATCAGGAGGCCACCGACTCTACGGTCGGTTGTCACAAGTAACGAACTAGGCTATCGGCATGACTATCAGGGAGTGGACCTAGTGAAAATGGAAGTGAGGTGGTCACACAGCAGACCACCATGTCAAAGGCAGTGACCACCCCATGATGATGTGAAGCAGTTGTGGCATATGTCACATTTGAGCAGACAAACCAGACCACTCTTGCAGACCAGGCTGGGCAGGTGGGCCCACACTGATGTAGGCCAAATCCAATTTTCTGGGTCGACCTAGTAGCTTAATTTGGACCCATCATGTCGGGTCAGGTGGGACTTAGGTCAGGTGGGGCTCGGGTCAGGTCTGGTCAGGTTGTTCCCCCTGGGTCACAACGAACCCTGACCCAACCAAACCCTTTTAACTTAAAATCCAATTACTCTCAAACCATGATTTTTTTTGACAAGTTGTTTGCAGTGTTGGGACCCTTGCGATGATGTGTCTCTTTTGAGATAATCTCAATGAGTTTCTGTTGAAGTTTTCATACGTCCTATTGGCTCAAGGTGGTCATTCTCCTGAAACAAGCGTGATAAGGGAAGAATCATGTGGCTGACTATGACCTAGAAGTAATTAGATATCCAAATACTACCTATGTTACCTAGAATACATGTCTTAACTAGACTATGTGTCTTATCTAGACAATTTTTCTTACCAAGACTAAGTCGCTACTCCTCTTTCCCACCATGTTGTGTTTCCTCTTGCCTTTGACGACACTCCATGTGTTACAAACACTTTGTGTGTTATCTACACTATTTGTGTTACCTAGAATTCATGTGGTACCAAAAATCTATGTGTTACCTAAAATCCATGTGTTACCTAATCTCCTCTTATTACTACTTGAGGGTACTATTGATTCTTATAATAATCTTGATTTCAATCCATAGACCTATACATGGTGTGAGCTGATCTCGTGACTCTCTTGACGGTACCTCTTAGTGGCTACACATCATGTGCATCATTGGTAGTATAATTAGTGTATTTATTAGTTTTCTTATTTGTGGTATACTTAGTGTGATTCTTTGTGGTTTACTATGAGTAATTACTTTGAGGTTTGTGTTCCTACTAAGTATTGTTTTACTCACCCCTATACGGGCTTCACCCACACATGTCGTGTCTTGTGCAGATGATTGATAGCTATGAAATAGTCCTTGGTGGGCAAGAGATAGGGGTGCTTTAGGGTGACCTGATATATGTGGTATGCTTCATCGAAATTAAGATAGCTTACTATACCTACCCTAAATGCATGGTTTTCTTTGGATGAGACCTAAGAGCATGTACATTTTCAATATCTGTTGCGCTTGTATTCTAGACTGTTTAATTTACTGTTTTTACAATTAATCTCAATGGTTGTCTTAGTGGGATGCATATCTGTTTACTCAGTTTTTTAGTTTTAGTACTACTCATGCAGATGAGTGCATGTGTTCAGGTTTATCGGAAAATGCCTCCCCTTTGTGTGAAATGCCTATTCGGTGCTAATATTCATCCATTGACCAATGGGATATGCGCTTGGGGTAGTCATGACACGACCCCAAGGGGATGTTTCATGAAAGATTATTATCTATCAATCAATAATGGGATTATTAAAATTAAAATGGTCCATTTTTAAATTGTTGAAATAATCATTGGTGGAGTGGATTAAGAACAATGCAAATATTTTACATAATTCTGGATATGTGAGTTTGAAATGTCAATGATTGGAGAGATGATGTTTTTCCATAGTCTGTAGTAAAAATATCTATCGAATGACATATTTATTTATAAATATTAACATGCTTAGATGGTTTTTTGAAAATTTGGAATGGAGGATTCCTAGGAAATGAATATTCTAGTTTACAATCTAATGAAATTTTGAATGGATGAAAAAGGAAAATTGATCAATGTAATTTTATATAATAAGATAATTGGAAGGTTGTAGTACTTAATTGTAACATGATCTGATATTATATTTTCATCATTTTTGTTATCATGGTATCAATTTTATCCCAAGGAATGATAGTTTCTTATGGTGAAAATAGTACTACGGTTTATCGAAGGTAAGATGGATTTAGAGGTTTTTACTGTGAAAAACCATAATAATATTTACTAGGATATGTAGACATAGGTTGTGTTAGTTCAATGGATGATAAGAAGTCAATATTAAGGAGAAAAATATATCATGGTAGATTGTGAATTTTATAAATTAGAAAGAAACATGACATCATTTATCTGAGCACTATAGATACTGAATACATTGTGTCCACTCAAGCTTACAAATATTTATTATGGATGAAACAAAATCCTAAATAAATTATGGTTTAAGTGAATACTTTTATTGGAATCAATTTTTATAAATAACGTTCAATAAATCTTTCAATAATATGGTCCATCAAATGACGTTGAATCACCTTAAAACCAAATATCATTTTATAAAGTAGAATATGACATTTTGGATGGTGATATTGTAATATATTCCTACTAAAATACGAGTCAATTACCCTCAAATTAATCTCTTACCCAATGAAGCATTTGAAAGGCATCATTTGGGCCACAGATACAATTCAACCAACCATACTAAATCGACGTGGATGAGGAAATCTTTCATTTTTAAGGTATTTTAGGTATTTCCTTATGTAGTAGTAAATATTATTTTAATATTGAAGACTACAATGTACCAATATTTAAATTCATTGAATAATGGGGTGATATGTGAAAGGGAAATGTGATTACTCAAAACCAGATGTTGGGGAGATTATGTTAATAAATGGGGAGAGTTCATATTAATGTTTTATTTGGGGGATAAGTTAAAAGGTTTTATATCCTGTAGTGATGAAGATATACTTTCTGTAAAGAAATCATATAAAGTGTAAACATTGTGTAAATGGTGAAATAAATTATGACGTGTGGTTCAAGAAGTTGTTTTCTTATGGGTCATTGTTAGTAAAAAAAATTCCAGTTATCTTTAAAAATCGGTATCGGTATATATTGATAGTTGGTATCATCATTAATGAAAAGTTTGTATTGATAATCATTTTCCACTGATATTAATATAATATGTGGATTTGATGATGATGTGATTAATTGATGAACATAAAAATCTACCCATATATCTCAAAATGATCTTGGATCATGTGATATTAGATTCTGTGTTTAGTAAATATTTTTTTAAACCTTTGTTGAAGGATGTGAATTATTGTTAATAAACATGAAATAATGTGATTTTTTTAGAATGGTATAATAAGTATCAATTGTTTGAAAATACAGTGTGAACATTCTAATGTAGTTTTTGATAATATATGTTAACATAGCTCCAGGATGAAGAGACCTCATATTCTTCTAGAGTATCATTACTAAGATATTGATTATAGTTATCTAATTTGGAGGATAATATGGTTTTGGAGAATATATAAGGTTATTATGGTGTTGTGGATGAAAAATTAAGAATGTAAGGGTTTTGATGTAGGTGCACAGTTTTTGTGAATGTGTGAATAGCTTCGAGAAATGGATGGTTTGAGGTTTTTGTATGTAAATATGGAAGTGGAAAGTGTTTTATGATTTTTTTTAGATTTCATGAAATTTTAAGTATCATTAATAGAAGTAATTTTTCACAAATTCAATTAGTTCATGTGATAAGAAATGAAAATGGTGATATGATTTTATAGGGATTATTAAAACATTATATGTTGGTTTAATTTATGTTGATCATGAGTTGTTTGATAAAAAATTATGAGTTTTCAAAATGTTTGGGGAAAGAGTTGATTTTTTATGATAGACATGGAATTTTAATAAATTTTTCATAAACTCATATTTTATAATAATAAATCCTTATCAAAGAACCCTTGGATTTAAATTTGTGAAAGAGTTTTCTGGACAAGCTTATTTCAAGAGGATGAAATGTCAACATAATATTTCTAATGAAAGTGTGTTTTTAGAAAACATACCATGATTTTTGTAATTTTCAGCTTTGGAGTGTTGAGATGGTATGTGAGTACGATATACTCTATAATACCAAATGTAGGATCAAAATAATATAGATACTATATGTAGTATCTAATGATTATCAAAATACAAGAGGGGGGTGAATTGTATTCTTTAAAAAATTCCTTTTGAACTTTTAAAGATGGTTATTTTTAACAAGGTTAAACATGGTAATTCACAAAGCCTCTGGTTCTACACACTTGCTTGATTCAAAAAATACAATTCTGAGAAAGTGAATCCGAAAAGATGGTTCCGGAAAATGAAATTTAATGAAAGTTTACAAGGATAAAGATTCTACCTTAAAGCATATAGAATCTCACTAAATTAGATTATACAAGGATAAGGAAGTACAAGATATTTATACTTTCCTCAACCAACAAAATACAGTGGAAAACATGTAACAAGACAAGTAAGAAGTAATAAATATTTTAACCCAAAGAGGAGGGTATCCAACAACCTTGGATAAATGATCCTTGATTTATACTTTCAAGAAAGTCTGTCTTACCCACACCAGGGTAATCCCCCGATACGAAGATCGGAGTCTGTCTTGCTATCCCCGCAAGTCCTCAACTTCAAGGTCATCGGCACCTCTGTCTTCCTCAACAAGGAATCCCTCAACTTCAAGGTAGTCGACACCTCTGTCTTCCTATCCTCGGAAGCCCTCGAATGTACTCCACAGTATTTGGAGTCACACAAAGTAAATCTGAACAAGAATTTCAGTATGCACAAAGTAATGAGAGTCTCTCTCTAGAAATCTCTTCAACAACATGTAATTTCTAGAGGCATAGAACAGTGTTTGATCTCTTTCAAATGAGCTCCTATTTATAGGCACAACACCAACAGTTGGCTCCCTCCTCCAATGGTCATATTTTACTTGAATTTCAGAGGGACCTGTACACGAGTCACTCAAAAAATAGTTAGTTTGTAACTGAATGCATGACATTGTTTTATAACAAAAACAAGTGTAAGAAAAAATATGGTTACAAAACCAAAATCAATTATTCAGAGTGTATGCAAATAAAAGTTCAGAGTCTAACCAAAAATACATTTGGAGTCTATAATACAAGGATATTCAGATTCTGTTTTCTAAGGAATTTAGAACCTAAATTCTATGGAATTATAGAGTCTGAATTTCAAGGAAACTTGGAATCTGTATTCAAAAGAATTCAGAACATGAACTTACAAAGATCAAAGTTAGAGTTTATGAGAATTCGGAGTCAAGAACTCAAAAAGTTCAGATTCCGAATTCATTAGAATTCAGAGTCAAAACTCAAAAAAGTTCGTAGTCAGAATTCATTAGAATTCAGAGTCAGAACTCACAAGGTTAAGAGTCATAATTCATTAGAATTCGGAGTCATAACTCAAAAATTTCGGAGTTAGAATTCATGAGAATTCGGATTTATAACTTAGAAGAGTTCAGAGTCAGAGTTAATGAGAATTCGGAGTCAGAACTCATAAGAGTTTGGAGTCTGAATTCAGAGAACTCAGAGTCATAACTCAGAGTCTGAAAAAAAAATGCTCTTTATCTAAGTATTGTATGATTCCAAGGTTTTAGGTATGAGAAAAAATTTTACACTTAGAAAAGATAATAAACAATGAAAAACATGGTAAGGATAAATTTCCTTGGGGAAGGAGAATTTTCCTTAGAGAAATAAAATACAAGTTTGAATGAGATTTTCTTTAAGATAAGGTATTTGTGATTTTCAAAACAAGAAGGAAAGGTAAAGTTATAAGGTGACCTTATCGACTCAACATTATCCCCCAAACATGAAGGAATAGAAAATTCATAAGGAAAACCTTATTGACTCAACAATATCCCCCTTTTTAGAAAGAATAAAGATCCTTACGAAAAAGATTAAAAGGACTTAGTCAATTATAGAATTTGAAAATAAAACTTATCTCCCTTTACACATTGACAAAGATGAATACGACTAACTCCCCCTTAGGATTAGGAACTCTAAGGATTGTATTCTAGATTTCTAGAATGATATTTTCCATTATCTTGAGTATGAAAATCTATGTAATGAAAACTCCCCCTTGGATAAACTCCCCCTTAGAGATATTTCTTATTTTTTTAGTATTATTTTTCCTCTATCCCCTTTTGTGATTTTCAAAAAGAATTTGAGGGAATGGAAAATAAATTATAGTACCTGAAATATTAGTAAAAAGCATGAAAACAAAAACAAGCAACCAAAATTTCATTTAGATAGTAAGAATTTGTACAAGGAAAGAATACAATAAAAGATCAGATTGGATCTATTTTCCTTCCTTATCCTTGGGTATCAATTTCTTCACAATGGTTTTCAGATTTTTGAGTTCATTATGGTCTTTCTCTGTTTGCTTTAGGATCTGTCCTTGATCCTCTGCTTTCTTCTCTAAATCTTTGATCTTTTCTTCCTGATCCTTTAGAGCCTCTTCCCGATCCTTCAACAACTCGTCTTGCTTATCTAGCATCTCTTCGATCTCTATAGGAAGATCCCTTTCCCTCTTCAAACTTTGGGAAATAGATTATAGCTTCCCATTTAGTTCCTTTACCTCTTGAATCTGAGTATTATGCTCAAGGATTAGATTTTCCTTAAAGTTAGTCATGATATCCTTGATTTTACTATCTTCATTATCAAAGGCTTCCTTAAATTCATGTTGAAAATCACCAAGATCTCTCAAATCTTCAACTATTTTCTTTAACCAGATAATAAATTTCTTTCAAGATTTGTTGTGGCCATCATAGTTAATGAATAAGTTCTTGAAATCATCCTCAAGTTGGACACACTTATCCATCACCAAGGATACTGAATCCGATTTTTGATTCATGCTGTGTTGGAGCATCTGACATCTTGAGTCAATGATTGGAAATATCATAATGGTGTCAAAAAGCTTCTTCAATGATTTAATAACAAAATCATGTCCTAGGGTTGATGATTTTGAATCTAATAGTTTTCTTGGTGAGGACTCTTTCTCTAGCTCGACAAGCTTCCTCTTCGAAGATCCACCAACTTCCTTTTTCCTTAAAAAACTTTAGTAGGTGTATCCTTATCCACTTGTTTCCCCTTATCGGTTCTCGGAATAACTTCCTCATCCAGAGACTCATGTTCACTATCGGATAGTTGAATAATTATATCTTCATGTATTTTCTCCTTCTTAGCTCTTACCTCAGAATCTTCAGGGTGAATGAAATTTTGATTATAACTCTCTTTCTCAAAGAGTTTATTCACTCCATATTCATCTTTTTCATCAACCCCAAGAGTAAAAATCTTCAAAGATTCAGCTTGATAATTCCAGATAGATAATTTCTCGGATGCACTTTCCTTATCATGAAAGTCTTCAACTTGATGTATGAGGACTTCTATGTCAGCACTGCTTTCCACTTATTTCACTTTTTCTATAGCTTCCTTCTCTTCAACAACCTTCTCTTGGGATTTTTCCGGAGTCATGTACTTTTTCCCTGGAGTCTCAGGTAAGGGTTTTACCAAGAAGGATTTTGGTACCGGAATTTTCTCGGATTCTATTTCAGTATCTCTCAGAAGGGATTGCACAATCTCAGTCTCATACATCTTTTTCTTTTTCTTCTTTTCCTTGGCTTGCTTCTCAAGCTCTTCTCATGTCTTCTCTTTCAAAGCCTTGGCCTCAGCAGGATCCAGTACAAACTGTGGCTCTCCTTCCTTTCGATTATTTTTGTCTTCCCCCCATTTAGCTACAATCTCATCTAGATAGGCTTTCTGCTTCTTGGGCTTTGGAGATGTGGAATGAACTTCCTTAGCTTTAGGGGTTTTCTCTTCTTCTTCCACTTACTTCAACTTCCTCTTCTTTTAAACCTTTTTTGATGGTTCTTCCACCTCTTGCTTCTTCGGAATGACTTCTGATTCCTCCTCTGGTAAGTCATACAATTCTCTAGAATATTTAGAGAAACCAATATTCATTATTTTCAATGTACCATCGCTTAACAACATGACTTTGCAATTCCTCAGCTTGGAACTGCAATGAACCTTGAATGACTCAAGGAAACGTACAATTAACTTGGAAAGAATAGCTGGATACATTATAATCTGAGATTTCAAATTCCCATTCCTGATATTATCTATCGTAATGAGAATATGCTTCATCAAGTTGATCTTCCTCAGATTCACCAGAAAACCTAAGATGTACTTGTTTCTCTTCTTCAAGCTGTCCTTATCACATTTTCTCAGGATGATGGAACCATGAACCCATAATTCAAGGATTCGATTATTTATAAAAAAATTAGCAATCTTCAAAGTCTTGACATCTGAAATTCCAAGACACTCCATGGATTTCACCTTGACAAAACTTCCTTGTACATTCAAAAATTTATGAGAATAGAACTCAGCTTCCCCATAAAATGGGACTCCAACCAAACTGGCTTCCTTTGTATATGATAGAGCATAGGTCTTACCATAGCTTTTAAAGGAAAACTTCTCTCTTCCTTCTTTCTTAAAGAAACTAATTGATTCATAGAACTCAATAAGAAGATCCGAATTCACCAAATCTTGAGCCCATGGCTTTGATATACAAACACTCTCCTATCCATTGAGTTTTTTATTCTTTGAGATTATAAAAGCATACTTGTTGAAGAAATTTGGATGCACCAACCTCTATCTGTAAATCTACCTCTCTGAAATGGACTTGACAGTTGACATTTCTTAAGAAGGAACTTAACCAAACATTTAGATTTGAGAAAGATTTGAGAGTTTTAGAACGGGCTTTTGAAAGGGAGGCAGAGCTTTATCACACAAAGGCTTGAAAACCGATGTGGGATCACCCGTCGGGGGTCCTTTATATAGGCGTTGATGCGATGATTGAACTTCCAAACTCAATATAACGGCTGAAAATCCTTCTGATTAGATCTGACGGTTGAAATGATAGCCACAAAGGAAAATTTGGTAGGATCTGATATTTTGAGGTTTTTTAGAAGAAAAAACATTCAGATTTAAGGAAACTAGAAATCGAAAAATTTAAAACACAAAAGAAAATACCAGAAAACAATAATGATTATGAAAACTTAAGAAAGAAAAAATACATTTCGGATTACCAGGAAAATTATTCATATTGATGAAAATTTCTTCTTGAAGAAATTTAGATTCCAAAAATTTTTATTTTAAAAAAAATAAAAACGAAAAAACTTCATTATGAAAATCTTTATTACGAAAATTTCAATACAAAAAAAATAAGAACAAAATCTTCATTACGAAAATTTGAAAAACATCATTATGAAAAAGATGAAAAACTTTATTATGAAAAACTTGAAAAACATCATTACGAAAAACTTGAAAAACTTCATTATGAAAAAACTTGAAAAACTTCATTACGAAAAACTTGAAAAACTTCATTACGAAAAACATGAAAAACATAATTATGAAAAACTTGAAAAACATCATTACGAAAAACATGAAAAACTTCATTATAAAAAACATGAAAAACATTATTACGAAAAACTTGAAAAACATCATCACGAAAAAATTGAAAAACTTCATTAAGAAAAACTTTAAAAACTTCATTATGAAAAACATGAAAAACATCATTATGAAAAACATTAAAAACTTCATTACAAAAAATTTGAAAAACTTCTTTACGAAATGTTTTTTTAGAAATCAAGAAAATGTAGTCCCCCTATGAAAATGAGTTTATTACTATAAGGAGATTGATTTAAACATGATGTTAATAAAATGATTACCTTACGGTTATCATTCCTAACTTCTATTTAATATTTTCAAATCTATCAGAGGGTAAAGATTTTTGAAAATATCAGCAAGTTGATCTTGCGTTCTAATAAATTGAAGAATGATATCTCCTTTAAGTGTGTGATCCCTAAGAAAGTGATGCCCAATATCTATGTGTTTTTCATGAGAGTGATGTGCAGAGTTTTTACTAAGGGAAATGACACTTGTATTATCACACAAAATTTGTATTTTGGTAAAACCCATACCATAGTCTATGAGTGTGTGTTGCATCCACCACACTTGAGCACAACAACTTCCAGCTACTACATATTCAGCTTCAGCAGTAGAAAGTGCTACTGAGTGTTGTTTCTTGCAATACCAAGAAACTAATGAATCTCCTAAGAAATGACATGTTCCGGATGTACTTTTTCTATCCATTCTACATCCACCAAAGTCAGCATCTAAAAATATTTTCAAAACAATATCATTTCCAGAAGTAAAGAAGAGTCCTAAATCCATGGTTCCCTTTAAGTAGAAAAAATTCTTTTCCCTGACTTTAAATGAGATTACTTAGGATTGGATTGACATCTTTCACATAATCATACTGAAAACATTAAGTATGGATGACTAGTTGTCAAGTAAAGTAAACTTCCTATCATACCTCTAAATGATTTTTGATCTACTGGTTTCCCAACTTCATCAAGATCAAGTGTATTTAAGGTACCGATAAGAGTACTTATACTCTTAGTGTTGTCATATACATACTTTTTAAAAAGATCTTTAATATAATTATGTTGGGATATATATATTTCTTCTGGTTTTTGAGAAATTTGAAAACCAAGGAAAAATGTTTACTCACCCATCATACTCATCTCAAACTCATATTACATTAGATCCGTAAAATAATCAGTTAATGATTGTAGAGTCGAACCAAATATAATGTCATCAACATATATTTTAACAATCAAAACATTTTTCTTATCTTTATTAATAAAAAGGGTTGGATCTGCTATTCCCTTAACATAATTATTTTGATGAAAAAATCTTGTAAGTATATCATACCAGGATCGAAGGGATTTTTTAAGTCCATACAAAGATTTGGTATATCTAAAAACGTGATCATGATGTTTTGTATCTTCAAAACTAGAAGGTTGTTAAACAAAAACTTCCTCTTGAACATAACTGTTAAAGAAAGGACATTTCACATCCATTTGAAAAAGTTTTAAATTAAATAATGTTACATAGGCAAGTAAGATACGAATTAATTAAAGTCTAGTTATTAGAGCATATATTTCTTCGTAGTCTATTCCCTCTTGTTGATTATAGAATTTAACAAATAATCTAGCTTTATTTCTAACTATGATTCCATTTTCATCACACTTATTTCTAAAAACCCATTTTACTCCAATAACAAAATTTTTCATAGGTTTTCCATCCAAGGTCCAGACTTTATTCCTTTCGAATTCATTTAGTTCATCTTGCATGAATTTAATAAAATCATCATCACCTAAAGCCTTATCAGTGATTTTTGGTTCTAATTGGGAAAGAAATGCTAGATGTTCTAATTCATTCCTTAAGGAACTTCTAGTCCTTACGGGTTGATTTTCATCACCAATGATACTATCACTGAAATGATTCTTAAGAAACAACTGATTTGGGTTTTGTAAAACCTGTTCATCAATATAGGGTAGAAAATCTTCTAGCGTAAATGCCTCAAGAAGCATATTCTTGGACATTTTCCTTATCATAAGGATCTTCTAACAAAGGTTGATAATCAGTTTTTGAAAACACATCTGAAGATGTAGGTTGGGGTTGTTTAAAAACCAAAGGATCATTTTCATCAAATTTGAGATGTACTGTCTCTTCAACAGTACAAGTGTTTTTATTGAAGACTCTATAAGCCTTAGAAGTTGTGGAGTATACTAAGAAAATTCCTTCATCAAATTTTGGTATGAATTTGTTTAGATTATATTTAGTATTCAGAATGGATACCTTGCAACAAAAAACCTTGAAGTAGGAAAGTCTAGGTTTTCTACCATTCCATAAATCATAAAAAGTTTTATTAAGAAAAGGTCTAATCAAAAAACGATTTATAGTATAACAAGTAGTGCATATATCTTCAGCCAAAAAATGTTTGGTTATAGAATATTCACTCAACATGGTTCTTGTTATCTCTAGAAGAATTCTATTTCTTCTTTAAACAACACCATTCTGGTGAGGAGTTCTTGGTGCTGATAAATTGTGAGTAATAACTTTTCTACTAAAAAAAGTTTCAAAATCAGAATTTTGAAATTCTCCACAATGATCACTATGAATAGTTTTCAATGGAAGGTTTTTCTCATTTTTAACATGGGCTCTAAAACTTTTAAAATATCATAAGCCTTCAGACTTCTTTGATAGAAAATAGACTCACATAAATCTAGTGTAATTATCAACTAAAAAAATACATAATACTTGCCTCAAATGCTTCCAGTTTGTATAGGACCAAAGAGATCCATATGGACTATCTGTAATGCATCAGTAGTTGAGACTTCACTGATTGATTTAAAACTTGATTTATGTTGCTTGTAGTATTGACAAGGGTCACAAAATTTTGAAGAATCAAATCTAAGATCCAGTATATCCTTAACTAGTCCTTTATTAGAGAGTTTACATAGGTTCATAAGGTTACAATGTTCTAACCTTCTATGCCACAAACAATAATGATCTTCCATTGTACTAAGCCAAGGTAGATCTTGGCTCCTAAGGACATCTATGTTTAGTGTGTATACATTCTCTTTCCTATGGGAAGAAAGAATAAACTCTTCCTTGGAATTGTGTACTAAGCACTTGTCATTCCTAAAATTCACAGGGTAACCTTAATCACATAATTGGATTATCCTAATGAGGTTGTGATTAAGACCCTTAACAAATAAAACATTTGAAATCAAAGTTTTTACAAGAAGAACGATGTTACTTATACCAATAATTTCTCCTTGAGCATTATCTTCAAAAGTTAATGTTCTTCCTTTCGTCCTGATAATCTTTTAAAAATAGTTTTTATTACCAGTCATATGCTAGGAAAATCCACTATCCATGTACCAAGTATTGCTAATGGTACACTCTCTATTTTCCTGAAAACAAAAGAGTTAGACTTTTGGAATCCAAACATTCTTGGATCCAGAAATTTTAGAAAGCAAAATTTTAGGTACCCAAATTTTCATAGAAAAATAGGCTTTATGAAATCCTAAAGATTGAGTTTTGTTTAAGGAACAATTATTTTCCCAATGTCCACCACATTGAAACTTAGTGAAGAATGGATCACTTTGAGGAACAAAAATAATTGTTTTTAAAAACCGGTTTAGAACTAGTATAACCAAAACCAGAACTATTCCTCAGAGGTCGGATTTGAGAATACATTTTATCAAAATTTTCCTTACCTAAGGTAAAGTTTGACAAACACTTCCTTAAGGAAAAAATTTCGGATTTCAGTTTGATAACCAAGTTCTTGTCTTCTAAAATATCTAATTTGGAACTAGAGTTAGGCTCGAAAACATTTTTCTTAGAAATTACATTTTCCAGATCCTTAGAAAGATTATTCTTCTCAGAATTTACTTCCCCAAGATTTTTTGAAATACTTTCAAAATCAACAATTTTCATATCAAGATCTTTAGAAATATATGATATTTCCTTTGTAGGAATATTATTCCTAGAATTTTCCTTATCAAGCTTTTTCATGACTTTTGAATTTTCAATTTGAAGGAGTTTGGGAAACCTAGAAACTTATTCATAGGAAGGTAAAATATTATCTTCATCAGAAGAAGATTATTTATCCGAAGATTCATAATATTTATGACTACTATAATTTTCATTTAAAGAAACATTGGTCATCGATTTAGAATTGTGTACCTTAGCCATCAAGCAATGATTTTAAATAGATAATTTGGCTATTAGACCAAGATTCTTCTGTCTGGAAGATTCGTAACATGAAGATTCATCTGAAGATTCACCACCACTGGCACTCTAGGTGTCATTATCTTTCAAGAAATTCTTAGCTTTATCTTTGTTATACTTCTTTTTTGTTTCTCTCAGAATGATTTTCATTTCTTTCCTTTCTTTTGAGCATAGGGAAATCATGCCTTATATGTCCAGATCTCTTGTATTCATAACATGTGACTTATGAATCTTTATTTTCTTTAATTTCCTTCTTCTTATATCTAGATTGAAAGTTCTTTTGTCCAATAATCTTATTCATCCTTCGAGTAAGATTTGTTAACTCATTTTCTAAAGATTCACTTCTACTAGATTCAGATTGGATAATAACCTTCTTAGATTTGGATCTAGTAACTTTCTCAGGGGTTTTAGCTTTCATATGATTTGAAGTATTTTTAAAAGAAACTCCTCCATTCCCATTCTTCTTTTTGACATTATCAGAATATCTCTTCATTCTAGTCTCATGATGAAGAAGAGTTACAAAAAACTCATCTAAGGAAATCTGGGTGACTTTCATGTTCTCATCAATTGTTGTCCTCTTGGACTCCCACTCATTTGGCATAATGTCTATGATCTTATCTAAAAGAACCTCATCATCTAATCCCTTTTCTCCCATAGACTGTAAGTTATTCACGATATTTAAAAACCTTTGCTGAACTTTGATTATAGGTTCTCTATAAGGAAAGTTAAAGCCATGGTATTCAGCTCTCAACATAGCTCTTCTTGTCTCTATAACTTTAGAAGTACCAAAATGTGTAACTTCAAGTTTCTTCTAGATACAATTTACAGCTTCACAAGAAGATATTTGACTGTAGATGTTCCTAGTCATAGAACAAATAAAGGTATTGCATACCTTATAATTCAGTTGATATCTATGCTTTTCTTGATTGGTGAAGGTACTAACTTCCTTGTTAGGGATTTTATATCATCCAACAAGCATACAAAAATTGTTAACTCCAGTATTGATAATTAATGTCTTTATGCAATCTCTCCAGTACTCGTAATCATTTCAATCAAAAATAGTTGATATTGTTGGATTTAAGTTTCCAATAGAACCAAAATTGATTCCTGCCATCTTAAAGAAAATATTTCCACAAAAAATTGTTAATAGATAAAGTTTGTAAACAAGGAAAATATTACTCAGTAAGGAAAATAAAACTATAGTATCTCTAAGAAAAATATGAATCTGAACTTAATGAGTCCGAAAATATGATTTTGAAAAATAGAAGAAGAAGTGTTCTCTTTTGAATCTAATCATGAGATTAATTCAGATTGAACCAATCCTCTGATACCAATTATTGAATTGGTTTAGGGTACTAGGTCACCTCCTCTGATACCAACTGTTGAGATGGTATGTGAGTATGATATACTCTATAATACCAAATATAGGATCAAAATAATATAGATACTATATGTAGTATCTAATGATTCTCAAAATATAAGAGGGGGGTGAATTGTATCCTTTAAAATATTCCTTTGGAACTTTTAAAGATGGTTATGTTTAACATGGTTAAACAGGGTAATTCACAAAACCTCTAGTTCTATACACTTGCTTGATTCATGAAATACGATTATGATAAAGGGAATCTGGAAAGATGGTTCTGGAAAATGAAATGTAATTAAAGTTTACAAGGATAAAGATTCTACCCTAAAGCGTATAGAATCTCACTAAATCAGATTATACAAGGATAAGGAAGTATAAGGTAGTTATACTTTCCTCAACAAAAAAATGCAGTGGAAAACTTGTAACATGACAAGTAACAAGTAATAAATCTTTTAACCCAAAGAGAAGGGTATCCAACAACCTTGGATAATGGTCCCTTGATTTATACCTTCAAGAAATTATATCTCACCCACACTAGGGTAATCCCTCAATATGAAGATCGGAGTTTGTCTTGCTATCCCTGCAAGCCCTCAACTTCAAGGTCGTCGAAACCTCTGTCTTCGTCAGCAAGAAATCCCTCAACTTCAAGGTAGTCGACACCTCTGTGTTTCTATCCACGAAAGCCCTCAAATGTACTCAACAAAATTCAGAGTCACACAAAGAAAATTTGATCAAAAAGTTTAGTACGCACAAAGCAATGAGAGTCTCTCTCTAGAAATCACTTCAATAACATGTAATTTCTAGAGTCATAGAACAATGTTTGAGCTCTTTCAAATGAGCTCCTATTTATAGGCACAACACCAATGGTAAACTCCCTCCTCCAACAGTCATATTTTTCTTGAATTTAGGAGGGGCTTGTACACATGTCACTCAAACAACAGTTATTTAGTAACTAAATGAACGATATCATTTTATAATAAAAAAAAGTTTAAGAAAAAAATTTGGTTACATAACCAAAATCAATTATTCGAAGTGTAAGAAAATAAAAGTTTGAAGTTTAACAAAAAATACATTCAGAGTCTATAATAAAAGGATATTTGGATTCTGTTTTATATGGAATTCGGAACCTGAATTCTATGGAATTCTGAAGTATGAATTTGAAGGAAATTCAGAATCTGGATTCACAAGAATTAGGAACCTGAACATACGAAGTTCAGAGTTAGAGTTCATGAGAATTCAGAGTCAAAAATCACAAAGTTCAAAGTCATAATTCATTATAATTTAGAGTCAGAACTCAAAAATTTTGGAGAAAAAATTATTTAGAATTTAGAGTCAGAACTCACAAAGTTCGGAGTCAGAATTCATTATAATTTGGAGTGAGAACTCACAATGTTCAGAGTCAAAATTCATGAGAATTCAGAGTCAGAAATCAGAAGAGTTTGGAGTCAGAGTTCATGAGAATTTGGAGTCATAACTCATAAGAGTTTGGGGTTTTAATTCATAGAACTTAGAGTCATAACTCGGAGTTTGAAAACAGAATGCTCTTAATCTATGTATTGTATGATTCCAAGGTTTTAGGTATGAAACTTAATTTTCCACTTAGAAAAGATAATGAACAATGAAAAATATGGTAAGGATAAATTTCCTTGGGGAAGGAAAATTTTCATTAGAGAAGTAAAATACAGGGTAGAATGAGATTTTCTTTAATATATGGTGTTTGTAATTTTTAAAACAAGAAGGAAAGGTAAAGTCATAAGGAGACCTTATTGACTCAACAATCTCCCCCAAACATGATGGAATGGAAAAGTCATAAGGAAAACCTTATTAACTCAACATGGATAACATATAGAGCTTTATGAAAATATTGAATGTTTTTCAATGGTAAAATGTTTAATGGAAAATTATGATGTTGTGTGAAAGGTGAAAAAGGGTTTTGTAAAATTTATGTTGTGAAAACCGGTGAATAAATTTCAATGAAACTCAATTTTAAATTGTATTTCATTAGTTGGATGAAAGGAATAGCTTCCTGGAACACATATTGGAATGTTATAAAGAATGATTAAAAAATAGATGGTTTCTATTGAAGGGTCTTTACATAGAAACAAGTAGAGAGGGTATCAAGCATTCAGTATGTGACTAGAAGTGAACAAGGTGGACAATTATTCCACTCCAAAAATTGTAATAACACTATATTATTATGTAGTTAGTACGTTAAAATATTTCCATTTAATGGTCCATAGTGTATATTTTTTAAGATGAACCAAATAAAAACACTATGCATCATGCATGTTTTTATTTCATTTTATACATTATAATGGGGAGAAGAGAGAAGAGTGGGTTTAAACAAAAAAATAAAATCAAAAGGGTATTTTTTTATCTAGCAAACCGAAATTCACCACCATCCTATATGGGATTTACACTATTTGGTATTAAAAATTCCTATTTTTTATTCAATCCTTAGATGAGGATATCAATATGTGAGGTGAACTAATATAAACATGAAATTATTTTACATAAATCCTATAATTGAAAAATTATATTAAAAAATAAACTCATTATCTTGAGAATTGATAAATTTAGTTTCGTTTGAGACTATCCTCCTATGATAATTAAATCACAATGGTTTTGAAATTTTCCCATATTTTCACCATAATAGTTCTTCTTCTAATGGTCTCCCAAGATGAAATCACCACCTTGTCCTAGAATAATGAATCATACAAAAGAGGTTATAAAAAATTTCCAGTAAGGTAGAAATTAAAATATTAACATGTTATCCAGGTTGAGATCAAAATAAAATGGAAAAATAAAATCTTTATAGAAATATATGAAATGAAGAACCTTGAATCATAAAAATAGTTATTATGGAATAATAAAATAACAAGTAATACCATATGATCTAACATATATCATGGAGAAAAGACTAATGAAAATATGATATTTAAATCAAGATATAGGGAACATAATATAGTTTCATATTAAATGATTGTGGCAGCAACATAAGCCAGAAAACACAACATTCTTGAGAAGAAATCAAAACCTTCTTCTTATAGTGTATCAATCATCACAACCTATTTCATAAACTAGATCAGTAATAATTTTTTTTATTATAGATAATTAGAAATCATATCATAATTCCTAGAGATAATCCTGAATCAAAAATGGTTTCTCATTTCTAATAGAGAATAATTACCCATTTCACAATTTTTACATGTTTTTTTAATGATTTAACAAATTTATTGGAGAGAAATATAATCAACACCAAAAACATAAAGATTAAATGTACACATATTTTCCATAATAAAACATATAATGATCTCACCATTATAAATAATGAATAATAACTTGTCTGAAATTTCATTTAAAAATGTATATGATAATAACCATAACAACCAGATCAATTGATAAAAAATTAATCCAACTGATATAGGAACATCATTAACACATTTAGAAGGTGACTCATAAAACATATCATCATGGAAAATAGATCCCTTTAGAGATAAAATGAAAAACAGAAGCCAAATATTAAAAGAGTGTAACAAAGATTATCTTTAAAAGGTAATTATATGGATCATATGAATTGATGAATATTTCTATTTCAAAATAATAAAGGATAACATTTTTTATTAGTAAAAACATGGACTTGAATGAAATATCCTTTTATGAAAAATCAACACATAAAAGGGTGTCAATTATTCAAAACATATTTTATTCTTATGGAAAAGAAAATCAATCATAGAAGTGTATTTAAATTGGGAAATCATTTCCCACTTATAGATAAAACTGGAAATAATATTTCAAATTAGATCATTGAATATAGGGATCAATGAAGGTCAATGTTAAAAATAATATACATCATTCAATGAATGATATTTGATATACATAAGTACCATAACAGAACTCATTATTCAATGGAATGTGTTTCAACCTCCTATATTATGAAAATAATCATATTACTTACCTATTTAAGAATCTCATTTTTATATATTCTAATTTATAAGCTCAATTTTAAATAATTTAATTTGGTAAATATATTTCTATGAACAAGTTTTTACTATTTTTTTAATTTTGTAATATTGTGGTAAAAAATTATTATTTTCAAAATATTAATAATTAAATATCATTAATGGTAATATAATTTATGTTTCTTAACATCTTATAATTTTTATATTACCTTATATGTGTGTTTTGTTTGATTTCAATAAGGAGAATTTGGTGATGAATGAGATTCTAGTTATTTATCAGTATATATGGAATAGAATATAATGATTATTAATTAATTATTTATTCCATAAAAAGATACATTAATTATATATAATACTTTATACATATATCATATATAATAAATATTTATAAACTAAAACCATTCATGAAGGTGGTATATAAAATATGAATGCATCATCCAAATGAGGCAGTAGTCTACACATGCGCATGGATGAAGATTTTCTCTTCATTGAAGGAAAAATTGTAATAAAATGGTATATATTTTAGAATATTTTAGAATTTATAAATATCATAAATATAAATTAAATTCCTTATTTAACTATACATTTAAGGTGGTGAATTTAAAATAAACATGTTAATTCTTGTAGGCGGTAATCCTTGCATCTGCACATTTCACATTTTTTTTATAGAAAATGAAAGTCTTGTTAATGCATATAACATGATTATAATAACATAACCATAGACTAATCATAACTATTATATAATTTTTATAGGGTTTAATTAAATTTTATCAAGAATAAATTTATACAAAAAATAGAGTGGAGCGGTTAGAAATTTATTCCCATTACACGGATTATCTTCTTTGTGGTGGGGGTTAAAAATTTGAGCGGTGGTCTTTTGAGAATAATAGAACCTCATTAAGGTATGTAAGTGTGTTTAAGATTGGTTTGGTTATTTATTGAGTTATACATTGGTGGGTTTGGATTGGGATTATGTTAGGAGAGGATAGATCCTTTTGAAAGTAAAAAAGGGACGACATTTTTTGTAAATACTCTTTATTTTTTAACATTTAGAGGTTAAAATAAAATAAAATAGCTCAAAAATTGATAATTAATGGATTAGATCCATTTTATGTCCAATAATGTTCTCAACCACGCAATCTCAAAAAAAAATTAATTTTTTTTTGATTTTATTTACTCTTTGATTTTTACATTAACAATTTTAGCTTTTAATGTGGCAAACAGTTTTTACCTAATGAAATTTTCGTCTATGCATAAAAAATATATTAGTCCTTAATATATAATTTCGAAATAATGGTTACAAATATTAAATCTATTAAATTTGATTCAATTTCTAAAAGAGATAAAAATTAATTACAATATAACAATTATAAACTTTCTTAAAAATAAATTCCTGAGAAAAATAGTTCTTAAGCTCTAAAACATTAAATATACGTTTTTTTGAAAAGAATAAGTATTTAAAAAATATATAATATAACTCAAAAGGTATATATATTTTCTATATATGGGTTTAAGGAATTTAAAATTCATTCTTATAATCTAATAATACCATAAAAAGCATGACATTTGTAAAAATTGTATATTTCACTATTCAACTAGAAATAATTGTTTTATAAAAAACTCCAAAAATTATCTCAATTGAATATTTACATGATAAATTAAAAATAAGTAAATATTTTAAAATTAAAATATTAATATTTATAAAAAAATAATTTAAAACATAAAATTTATCAAAAACTATTTTTTTAAGATAATAACTATTGATATATTATATATTCATCTAATTTCCTTTAAATGAATTACTATTTTATCAATTTTTTAAAAACAATATATATTTTAAATGATATAAATTTTTTTTAGGGAAAATTATTATTATTTATTTATATACTCACACTAATTGTTTTGATATTTAAAGTGGGATTTATTTTGTTTATATATGTATATATATATCAATTTTCTGTTTCCACTATCTATACCTTACAATTATATGACTATAATAGATGGGATGATATTTTTTTTTCATTTTTCATGTGGTGAAATATGTCAAAAATATTATTTATTTAACCCAACATGAAATTTCACATATTTCCATTGGAAAAACAGTGGCTACAGTTGTATGAATCGTGGCTATAGGTAATAACTACAGTCCAGATGGTCATGGATCTTATTATAATAGATATAGGGAAATCCCTCTTTCCAGGGGTGGGGCTTGTGGAAATAGACCAATAGAAATTATCATATATATGTCTATATACTCATTTCTATGGTTATACTTTTGTCAAATGATCTTTTTCTATAGGCCTCACCCATGGATAAAATAAGAATCCATGACCACTTCTATTTTCTATAAATACAGGAAATGTGACCATGAAAATATATATATTTCTAGGTCCATGACCCATTTTTATAACTTTAGTATTCTAGTATGGAAAAAGTGAAGTTTCTCATCAACTCACACAGAAACAAAACTAAAGTACAATCAAATTTATCACTAGAATAAAATCCAATATATCACAAAAAATTCGATATAACTCTAACTGAAATAATAAAAAATGCCATCATTGGTATCACTATAATTAAATGAATCATTATAATAAAATGTAATTTCTAATGAAAAAATACATTTTACATTAGAAACTAACCTTAATATCATTATCACTAGAACCACCGCAACCCTCATCAACATATCCTAAAGAAACACCAAATTCATTACCACCACCTCCCACATCACAACCATCATCATCGTCATGAGAATCAACAACTTCATCGAAATTAGTATCTATATCATAATCTAATTAAATATTAGGAGTGGTGGAGTCCTCATAAATAGAACAAGTCATCATCAAAAAAGAACCAATCACCACAACACACAAGGTTCTATGTGATAATGAAAGCGAATATATTGATTTCATCTTCTTTTCTGTTATCATCTTTTGACAAAGATTTATCTACTTCCAAATTTTGATTTCCTTTTTGGATTATATCATTCATTTATTCCTATTTTACCACATCTAAACCATCACTCATTGAAAATATACCATATGAATCTTATCTAGAGGGTATAATCTTCTTCGCATGTCGATAATTCACCCTATGATAATGTATAACTCATAATAATTGAGACATATGATCCATTGGTCTTGAATTTTTAGGTTTTTTTCTACCAATTCCACCAATGAAATATGTAGAGTTATATTAAACATAAATAAAATTAGAAAAATAATTTATAGAATTAAATTTATTCAAAATTATCAAAGTTTTAATATACTTATAATCATTTCATTCGTGTCTCTATTTACCAAGATACCATATCTTATTTTCCCTCTTATGTAAAACAATGTTGGGAAGGGAACATGACCCTTTAAATTGTATTTCTATTTTTGGTAATATAAATAAAGGTATAAACATTAGTGTCAATCCAAAATTGAACATTTAATATCAATGATAAAACATTTAAAAAATTAAAATATAAAATGTTATTAACGTGATAACATATCATAGAATATAGTGTTCTTTATGAAAATGTGTATTATTTGGTTCAATACATTAATGAAAACATATATGAGTTGATGAAAGATATTAAATAATTATTTATCCACATATAAATATAGATAATACCTATACATGAGACTATACAATGGAATACCATTGGGATCAATTAAAATTTAATATTATACGCCTCACACTCTTATGTTTTATTATTTATACACTAATTATTTTCTCAGAATGTGACTGAGGTTATATGTAGTGTGTTTTTGAATGGATTTTTATATGAATATGAGTTTTATGAATATTTTTTATTTTTAAGGATATCATTAATGATTTAAATGATAAATCATCTTCCAAATACTAATTACTAACTAATTGTGATTTATTCATTTTTTTGAAGGATCATTATGATTTAGTAACATTTCTCACTATAATATTTTAGAAGAACTTACATTTAAAATGAATGTTTCTTCTAATTTCATGTTTCATTGAAGTATTTATAAGACAATTACTATGATTTTAGTGATCATTAATACATTGATTGAGATGATATTTTAAAATAAATATTTGATGGGATAATATACTATCTTAGAATGGAATTGTTTATGGAATAACATGACATTTATTTCTTTTAAAAAATATAGTAAAACACAATGGGAATGATAACTCTATGTTAAAAGAAATTTTTTAAAGAACCCTTTTATTTTTTAATTTAGGGGGGTTAAGGAATATGATCTATAAAATATTTCAATAGATTTTATCAGATATTTCAAAAAACTACCTTGGGGGAGAATGTTGAAACCTTAAGGGTGAATTATTATTATTTTAAATATATGATGAAGTGGATAATAAATTATATTTTTATATACATATATAGTTTTAACATGTGTTTCATGTTTTTCACAATATTTTTTCAATTGGATGAATGATTTAAACTATAATTACCATGGAAATGCTCACATGTTCATAATTAATTCAATAATAACCATATATTGGGAATCAAACTTTGGAAATTTTTAATAATTCAACATTTTAATAGAAGTTTTTTGACTCTATTAAGAGATGTTCTAGTTTACTTGATATTATTATTTCAGATGTTAGAGCTTTTGAAATAATTTTAGATGTATGTTTATAAATTTATTCGGGGTTTGGAAGAAATTAAATTGTCAATTTAATGAAATTTTCGTGGTTGAACCATGTCATGAAAATTTGGTTATTGAAGACATTATAAAAAAAGTAATTTTTATCAATAATATTAATTAAAGAACTATTTTAAAAGAAACTATATTGTTAGTCCATACATGGAGTGGAAGAGAAACATACATAGTGTGAGTAGGTTTTAGACTTATTAGGGTAGAGAATAAGTATTGTTGGAATGCATTGTCGGTAGTAGTGGGTATAATGTATGGGGGAATGACGGGAGAAAATTTATATGATGATTTCATGTTTTTCATTTATAATATATAGCTATACAAAACAGAAAATGATTCGGGGTTCAGTGAATATGTTTCACTTTTCAAAATGTGGCACATAGGGAGATATGTAGAACAATGTATACTTATGCACAATCATTCCTAGAATGGGTTTTCAAGATTGATTTATTAAAACATAGATATCATCATATGAATAAAAATTTCCCCAATAACATTTCCATGCTATATAGAAAGACCATGGTTTTGGAGGTTAAACCATGATGAACAATGTACGTTACACTATGAAGAAAGTCGATGGGAATTTTATAGATTATAAATAATTGATTGTAACAACCCCAAAGAGAATAAACCCAAATAAATGGTTATTTTTATTCAATATCATAGATACTAGGGATATCACAATTCATTATCAACCATTTTAATTGTATTTGAAAACTTGATTCATACAAGATTCCAAGATTACATTAGAAATATTAAAACATAATGATTAAGAAAAATTATTTCAACGATGATATTAATCATAACAAACATCAAAATATCATGGGGAATGGAAACAAATAAAAATTGTGGGCTCATATTCTCAGTAATATTTATGTATAGTGGAATTGATCATGTGTAAATAAGACATGATCAATAATGTATAATTAATATGGAAAGGCAAATAATGAAATCCACTTTCTATTTAATTATTAACTTTCTAATTAAAATCATCAATGGATAATATCAATGTCAATATCTCATGAATGATAATATTAACTGAATTCTCAATTAAATAAATTCTTAATATTATATCCAATGATATCAAGAATCATTATACCTCTATTTCCAAGACCTTTCACAACCCAGTTTAAAAATATGGTTAAAAACCCATTTATACACGGTTATACAAATGTTTTTTTCTCAAGATACTACTGATTCATCAAGGGGGTATCTATTACCAAGCCACAAAAATTATGTAATTTCCAAATATCTCCTTAAATATAGAATAATGAATCCAATTTAACAAAAATATGCCTTACCAATAAGTATCGTTATTGTTGAATGAATATAGAATATTGAAAATTCCCTAAATAAAATTCAATGAAAAACTACTTATATAGAAATGATAAAAAATATATGAAACAAGTATATTCCTGATTAATAATATAGATATTTAATGGATATTTAAAATCTAATTATTATAATAATACGAATGTTTTAAATATAATTAAATTATTACAAAGTTTAACAAAAAATTGAATATCAATATTTTCCTTAGTAAAGTTGATCATAAGACATCGAGATAAAGAATAAGGAGGGAATCCTTAGAATATATAAAAATGGATTATACATATCATAAAGGGTTACTATCATTTATTAGTATTAAAACTATAAAAATATCATTAAAAACATTCTCGAGTAAAATACGCTTTTTGTACTTTGAAAATCTCCTTTTAAAATATAAAAACATCACACATATTAAAGAAATAATTTTCTATAAAAATATTTTGTAAATATATAAAGGAATATCAAAATAATTTATCATTCATTATTTTAGGAAATTCCTTTCATTCCATATATTTAATAAAAACATTCATTTTGTTAAAAGTCAAAAATTACATTATTCGGAAGATACCAAGATAATTCTATTAAAAATATTTTGTAGAAAGGTCAAAAATGGGAAGAAAGGCCATTAATAAATATTTAAATTATAATAAAAAAATCATTTAAACCTTTTCATGAAAATATAGATATGTAATAAAAAATTTCCCCATTGATTATTTTAACATCAACAAATTTGAATCATGATGAGATTGTGAATTAAACCCTTACCAGTTTGGTAACTTCTGAACCATAAGCCCCTTGAAAGAAAAAAATAAAAAGAAATTTTAAATATCATGAATATAAATATATTTATTATAATACATATAAAATGGTTATTATATACACCACATAAAAATAAATTGGTTTATAATATAAGAATATGTCTTAATGAAAGGAAATTAAAACAAAATCATGTACCTCATGTTCACCTTTCTTTATATGTTATTTTTACTACATGTATAATTAATTTAGATTTATTATAACTAAATTAAATAACCATATACACATATAGACTATTATATATGATACCATTATAATATTTTATCACCCATTTGTTAAAAATATTTAGTTTTATAATTATTTCACATGTTAAATACTTAGTTTTTCATTAATGTTTTGATTCAGAAGACATGGTATTGCATATATCTCATGGCTACATCACCTGTTGAATTTTATTAAAGATTAAAATATAATATATATTCAATATATATATTTATATATATAATTATCCATAAAATATATAGATATAAAAATTAATTACACCATTCATGGAGATAGTAGGCTGTATATACATGTGAATGTTGGTTTCATTTTTTGATAGATGAAATGAATGAAAGGTAAAGAATAGATAAACTTTATATAATAATTATAATGTCTTATATATCATATATATTCATTATTTTTATCTTTACAACCATTCAAGTATAATGGTGATGAAGAAATTAATTACATCGATACATGGAGATGGTATGTTGTCTGTACGCATGAGTGAATATTTATCCATTTTGTATGATGGAAAGGGGTTAGAATATGGTTTTAACATAATCATAATACCACAAATATATATATATATATATATATATATATATATATATGATATTATATTATTTATAATGTTTACAACACATTAATTTTAATTAAAATAAGAAATAAATCCTCAAAGAGATGATAGAGTTGATTTCCAATTCTTCAATATAATTCATTTATACCTCCTATTAATAGACCTATGGTTACTATATTGGAAGGACAAGAAACTAATTTACATATATATATATATATATATGTTTATAATATTAATTTTATGTGGTTTTTCGAGCTATATTGCTAAACATAGTGTTACGAAATTCTGGAGGAGGTATCCATTTATAATTTAGGTGATGAGTACTTTCATAATTTATTATGATATTTAATTAATAAAAATTAATTATGAAATAGAAATCACCCCCTAAATGTTAATATTATATGATAAAATTAGGATTATTCTATATACTATCATAAAATAAAATCTGGAAATTTTTAGATAACATTTTTACCCTTATATTTTTAAACATTCGTTAACCCTTTTTACAATTACCTTACTAATATTATTTCCTACCATATAAGTGTAATAAATGTTACAATATAACAAAAAGGCCCATAAATGGAACATGCAAAAGTTTATAACTATATCATATTAATATTTTATAATATATGATTTTAATGAATTCTAAATCTAATTAAAAAATATTTTGTTTATAAAACACCAATAATATCCATTTTATAACTACTCATTTACCATGGAATTTATAACATCAATACAATAAATGAAATTAGATAAAAATATTTTTTGACATACCTATCATGTTATTTTTCATAGTAAATTTCTTTTTTTATATCAATTCCTTCTAATTATACTAGTTTTAATATTTCGTTTATTTTTTTATGTTATGTAAATAATTAATGTGTTAGAATTGTGTGTGAATTTAAGGTAATAATTTTTTAACAAATAATAGAAAATAAAATACTATGGTAAATATTAATAATTTAGAATTTATAAGACTATTTATAATAGAATATATCACATGGCTAAACAAATTTTAACAATATTATATTAATTATAAACAAGAGTATGATATTTTTATGTTTCCTTATATAAAAACATATAACAAACATTGCATCATACAAATTGAAAAAATTTAATATAAAAGTATCTTGTATGTTTATGAATGAAATGGAATCATATAATAAAATTTATGCATCTTGTTGGGTCATTTTTTAGTCCTTATAATTTTATTTTTAACCTAAATATGAAATATACATGTTATTATTGTAAAAAAATTACTATGGTTACTATTCGTAATGACCATAAATAAAAGAGACCTATTTTGTAAATTTAGACCTACTAATTCCAATTATAGAAACTATTATTAAATGTTAAATTTAAATAATTGGATGAAATTAATTTAAGACTAAAATGTAAAATGTAGTTAAAAACAGTTTTCTAAAAAATGAGATTATGTTTATAAATTTTCCAATAAATAATTAATCCAAAAAACTGAATAAAATTAAAATAATTTCATTATTTATGAAAAATAGAACTAATTTTTCATCAAGATATTTTTAAAAAATGGCACTTTTAAATGTTTAAAATAGAAATAGAGTTATCAATAAATAGTTGTATGTTTTACTCTCCACAGACAATTGATCCTTTTAGAAAAATACAAAAAATCACCATAAGAAAGTTTTTATATGATCATTACATTCGATCATATAAATTATATAAATTTTATATAAATTAATTACAATATTTTCCTAAAAATTAATCAAAAATAATTTTTGAATAAAACATGAATTTTCTAAATGTTGGGTGTTTATTTATAAATAATTAATCAATAACGTTTTATTGATTATGAAATTAATATTTTTCATATTATATTAAATCGTATTAAAACTCAAAAATTTAATTTCTAGGTTATAATGGTTATATTTAAATAATAATATGTTATGGTTTGTTTAAGCTCAGTGTTGCATGTAGTATATGCTATCGAACATATTGTTCCATTAAAATATCATGGTTTCATGCACCATAAGAAATATAAATAAATTATATATTCTAAAATATTAGAAAGTTATATTCAACCACTCCAAACAATTAAAGAATTTCAACCACACAATTTGAACTTGTTTTTGGTAATCAAGTGTTTTAAATTCGTAAATTAATTTTTGGTAAACCAATGATATAATAATGATTAATATAACAACCCATTAAAATAGGGAATATAAAATATCAATTTTATCTGATACAATACAAAACTATGTTCCTGAACAAGATAATATTATTGGGAATTCAAATAACTAATATGAAAGAAAAAACTATCACCTGAGGAATAGTATACAGTGATAGGGATCTTGGTCAGGAGAAAGTCATCCACCATAAAACCATAAATCAATTAAGGGTAAGAGACCATAAATTCATACAAATTGAAGGCAATAGGATATAATTTTTATTTCCAATTCATTTTTATATATTTTAGGGGTTTATTTACTAAACAAATAATGTACTAGATAATATTTACTTACATGATTTCATTCCAATTCATAATAACAACATCACCCTTTGGTTGTGATTCAATAAATTTCTTCATTATATATCACTATAAGAAATGGATATAAATATTATATGGATTAAGCACTAAAAACAACATTTAAAAAATTTTAAGGTCCATAACACATTCCTTCTACATAAAAATATTTACCCAAGAAAATATTATCACACGTTATCTAATATTTCCCATAGGTGAAGTTAATAAATTTCAGGAATAGTTAACCTTATGGATCCTCCAAAATATGTCTGACTAGAAGAAAAATCCAAAAATAAGGTCACTTAATTTCCTTGATAAATTTAACATTATTTACCTAAATAGAATAAAGTTCCAATTTATATCACATATGTCACGACCCGTCCTCGGGGCCCATGCCGTGACTACCCCAAGCCTGCCTTCCATAGGCCAGGGGCTGGCGACTAGCACCAAAGGCGTAAATCCCGATAACTGGGAAGAGATTGACTTTATAAAAGTAAAAAAAACACCACAGAGTACAAGCGGAAGAAAACACTAAGTACAAAAGTAACAAAAGTGGTAAAAGTACAAAGGGGCCGGAAATACAATCCCAACAGATAGGTACAACTACAACTGAAAGTAAAGTACAACAGAAAAGACAAGTAACTGGAAGATGACACGCAGCTCCTGGATCATCCACCACGGATCCAACCTGAAGGGTAGGTACATATGTCCTCCTCAGCACTCCACGTCCGATCGTCAGTCCGTCTGTCTCCTCCAGGTACCGACTCGTCGTGAAGTCCACCTCCGGATACTGACTCGTAGTGAGGTCCACCTATGGGTACCATCTAGTCCTCGAACACTCGGTCTCTGTCAGCGCTGCCCATCGTCTGCATCCAACACAATGAGGAGTGGGCATAGCCTGTGAAGGGGTGAGTATATGATACCCAGTAGGGACCCCGAGACCCTCAAGGTCTCACTAAATCCAACAACGATAACCACAAAGAAGGATCCCAATAGATAACCCTTACTTAGGTATATGCCCATACTTATACCTAAGTTATCAAGTAACCCATCTCAATCATGAGGAAACACAAAGGTTATGAAATCAATGGATAACCACTACCTAGGTATATGACCATACATATACCTAAGTTATCAAGTGACCCATCTCAATCATGAGGTAAACACAAAGGTCATAGACTCAGCTCAAACCAGGATTTTAATTATCGAAACCGTAACTGCTGAAGAGATCCGTCTCTGATGAGTATAGTGATCCTGTCATGACTCCGAGGTATTGCTCACTAACCTAAGACTGCTGAGGTACTCCTCCTGTCGAGTACCGTGGGTCAGCCACCCAAACACAGTAGTGCTTCCCACTGGGGTATGCCACCCAAACACAGTAGTGAACCCCCCTAATAGCCTACAGAGGTACTCCTTCTGTTGAGTACCGCATGTATGCACCCAAACACAGTAGTGCTCCATCCGCCATGGGTCTGCACCCAAGCATAGTAGTGCTCCGTCCACTGGGCTAGTCGACTCACTCCAAGTCGAGTCAGTCAAGCAGTCGTCAGGTCTCAGCCAGCTACACGGTCTCCGTACTCCGTACTCTCGTCTCCGGGAGGGTCCTATCCACGAGCTACAGGTCGATTATAACATCCCACCTTTTTATAACATAAACTTCCATTACATTACACAACACTAAGGATCTTTAAGGTTTAGTGTCTTGGAAACCAGGAACATAATACATGAAAACAACATAAAACATTATTCTTAAACACTTGAAAGGATTCTCTTTAAGTTCATCCTAGGTTCATTACTGCATCTCATAACCTGGGGACATACATCAAAAGAAAGGGTGAGAAGAAGGCCCAGTAAGGGAAACAAGAGGAACATTTTACATGTGAACTTGAGATACTTCAATAAGGACATGAAAAGAACTTTAAGGCATGAGAAAGAAATCATGAGGCATTTCATAATAAAAATAAATTTGATTATAACTTGAAGATGTGGATACATAATTTAACATAGACAATCATGAACATATCACCAAGGTTCATCCCCAAGGTGTCATTTGAAAATTACCAAGGTTATTCACCAAGGTATCGTGAAAATTGTAATCTCTAGTGGTTACATCATTACCCAATGCATTGGAGCGCTATCAAGGCGCACCCTTAAATTTGCCTTTATTATCATGTGAGACACATATATCATCATCAAAAATTTCATAAATAACCCATATATCATAAAAGAAATGGGTTTCATTTCATAATCACAACGTTTTAAAAGCTGCTTTAAAGACATGATCTTTATGTCACTTTAAACCTACGGAAAGGGGAAGCGGGTTTCATGTATGTAAATACCAGAATTTAAAATAGAACATTTTGATATATATGTGAATACCCTTGTAGAAATAAGAGCTTTGATTATTCACTTTATAACATAAAAATAATTTTGAGAAAATAGAGAGGCATTTTGAGACGAAAATTTTGCAGCATAACGACTATGTTACAAGGTTTTATAAAACATTGAAAAGAGAGGGAACATGGGTCACCCACTCATAAATGATCCATAAAACAGTAGGGGTATAGAATATAAGGTATTTAAGAACATGGTAATTAAATTTTAAAGATATACCATATGAAATGAAAAACAAGGAAGTGAGACAAAAATAAGATTTCTCTTATAAAAATTCGGCAGCCTAACGACGTCACTTAAACTTCAATAAAAAAAATATTTGACAAGATCAAATAGGGTATCTCATAATATGATCATAAGAGATCAGTATTATAGATATAGAGATCATAACCCAATATAATAAAAAGGAACTTGAAAGACTTGACATGGAAATCGAACTTGAAAAATGAGAAGGGTGAAAGAATTCCTTAAAAATTCGGCAGCCTAACGGCGTCACTTAAACTTTCATAAAACGAAATGATGAGAGTAAGAGGGGACATATAATCATATAAACATGAAAAGGGCAGTAATAAGAATATAAAATAACATCCTCTCACATAAGAACATGGAGCATAAAAGGAATGACATAAAAGAGATTACATGAAAAGAAAGAGAGAGGTCGGATCCCTTACCTTAAAACGCAACTCTTAAAACTCAAAGGTTTGGACCTTGAGGGCTTGGGGGCACCTTGGGAGGACTCCTTAGGAGTTAAGGAGACCAGAACTTCGTTGGGGGAGAGTTGTAAGTGAAAACTAATGGAGGAAAGGGTGGGTATTTATAGGGAAAGTGAGGGGACAAGGCATTAATGGCCAAGGGACACCTCACAAATGCTTTTCTCAAAACCATGTGCTCTCCCTTGGCATTTACCACAGAGTTAGGCCACATGGGCCCCCCAAAACAATAATTCATCACCCTTGGCCGGCCAACCCTTAAAATATTTCATGACATCATCATGACACAGTTATGATGTCATTAAACATACTGAAACCCTAAAACTACATTTTTACTATTCACTAAAAAATTCATCTTACTCAGAAAAATCCCCAAAAATTACCATAACATAATATCGATGCTCTGAGTTCAAAAATAAAGTCCTTTTTATAAAAACAATTTTCTAATTATTTTTAATTAGATTTTTAATTAAAAAACACTATTCACCTGAAAAAACTAATACTTGAATAATAATTTATGAAACCATTATTAACCCATTTTATTGAATCAAATTACTTAATCTAGGTGTCTAAATTATATTAAAACTTTTGTTGAGTGAAATTACTAATCCATTTGGTCAGATTACTAATCCTAAGCATAAAATCACTATTCATAATTTACTATTCATCAAAAATTAAGTTGATCTTATTAGACTCCAAATTCCTTACTGAACACTTTTGAAGAAGACCATTTTTTGAAAATCATTACACATCATTAATTATTTAGGGTTTACATAAATATTTTAAAATATCCTTTTTTCAAAATTCATCAATAAAATACATCCTAAAATTATCCGGACATTTGAAAATTCACAAACAACACTAAAAGAAGAAATCTTAATTCATTCATCCCAAAGGATTACACAAAGAAGCTAGGGTCTCATCACATAGCCCCTTATAACACCGGCATATGACCTAAGTGTAAGGTGTGCTATGGTGAGAGAATTTGAGGGAGGCTCAGATAACATTACCCTAGTAGTAATCTCCACTAACTTGAACTTGTCCCGCAGATGTTTCTGTTCAAGCTTGACATGCTGGAGTTCAGATTAGGCTTGGTCCAAAGCGAAGCCCACAGATGCTACCTCCTTCCCAAGCTCTGATAAGTGGGCTTCATAAGGTTCGAGTCTACTAGATGAATCCATCGACTCCTCTTTCTACATTAACCATTAACATCTCTATTAAATCGTTAAGAGTAACTTAATATACTATTTAAAAAGTTTGGGTTGTTACATTCTTCCCCCCTTAAGAAATTTCGTCCCCGAAATTTTATACTTGAGGCCTAGTCGAAAAGGTGAGGGTACTTTTGCTTCATTGTTTCCTCAGGCTCCCAAGTCGCTTCTTCATATTTGTGATTCCTCCAAAACACTTTCACAAGGTGGGTAGTCTTGTTTCGTAGAACCTTGTCTCTACGGTCCAAGATCTCCACTAGATTCTCCTCATAAGAGAGGTCATGTTCCAGTTGTACCACCTCTGGGTTCAGTACATGCGAAGGGTCGGGTATGTACTTCCTCAAGAGAGATACATGGAAGACATCATGAACTTGAGATAGGCTTGGTGGAAGTGCTAGACGATATTCCACTGCTCCTATGCGATCAAGGATTTCATAGGGGCCAATGTACCTAGGGCTGAGCTTCCCTTTATTTCCAAATCGCATGACTCTCTTCCATGGAGAAATTCGAAGGAAGACTTTGTCGCCAACACCAAACTCCAAGTCCCTTCGACGGTTGTCAGCATAGCTCTTCTGCCGACTCTGAGCAACCTTTATGTGTTGTTGGATGGCATGAACCTGTTCTGTCATCTCTTGCACCAGATCAGGCCCAAGAAGCTTTCTATCACCAGCTTCATCCCAATAAGTAGGAGTTCTACATCGCTTTCCATATAGAGCTTCATAGGGTGCCATCTGAATACTCGCATGGAAGCTGTTGTTATAGGAGTACTCAACTAATGGGAGGTGTTGATCCCATCCACCTTTAAATTACATTGAGCATAATCTCAGCATGTCTTCGAGTGTCTGAATAGTCCTTTCAGATTGGCCATCAGTTTGAGGATGATAGGCCGTACTAAAATTCAATTCAGTATTCAGAGCATGTTGAAGACTTATCCAGAATTTTGATGTGAATCTTGGGTCACGATCAGACACGATGGATAGTGGTACCCCATGCAGCCTTACCACTTCCTTCACGTATATCTTGGCAAGCTGATCCAGAGATAAATCTTCCCAAATAGAGATAAAATGGGCTGTCTTGGTGAGACGGTCCACAATAACCCATATCGCATTATTTCCTTTGGATGTTTTCGGGAGACCAGTTACAGAGTCCACAGTGATATTATCCCACTTTCATACTAGTATGGGTAGCAGTTGTAATACCCCCTTAGGAAGTTGTCGTTCTGCCTTTACTTGCTGACACACCAGGCACCTTTTAGTGTAATCAACAATTTCCCTCTTCATGTTATCCCACCAATAATGATCACGAAGGTCTCTATATATCTTAGTGCTTCCTGGATGTATAGATAAAGTAGAGCTATGAGCTTCATCCATCAGTTCTTTCTTTATCTCTGGAATAGATGGAACACATAGTCTTGTACGAAATTTCAATACACCTTCTTGATCAATATTGAAATCAGGGAACTTCCCATCTTTTACAGCCTCCAACTTCTCCTACAGCAAAGGATCTTCTTTTTGAGCCTTCTTGATTTTCTCTAGTAATGAAGGTTGAGAAATCATTTGGGATAGGGTTGATTATTTCCCTTTCCTTATAATTCCCATGTCCAGTTTTACTAGATCTTTAATCAAGGGATCTCCTAGGATCCTCATTGTTGCCAGAACAACAGGATCTTTCCCGCTTAATGCATCCGTGACTTTGTTTGCTCTTCCAGGGTGATAATGAATTGAACAATCATAGTCTTTAATAATCTCCAACCATCTCCTTTGTATCATGTTCAATTATTTCTGCGTGAAAATATAGTTTAAACTTTGGTGGTCGGTGTATATATCACATTTCTCCCCATAAAGATAGTGCCTCCATATCTTTAGAGCAAAAACAACTGCCGCTAGCTCTAGATCATGCGTAGGATAATTTTGCTCATGAATCTTTAACTGTCGAGATGCATAAGAAATTACCTTGTCATTTTGCATGAGGACACACCCAAGCCCTTTCAGAGATGCATCGCTAAAAATAAGAAATCCTTCTCCGATAGAGGGTAGTGTTAACACAGGTGCAGTAACCAATCTCTTCTTCAGCTCTTGGATACTTTCCTCGCATTCCTTTGTCCAGATGAACTTAACCCCTTTTCGAGTCAACTTGGTTAGTGGATTAGAAATCCGTGAAAAGTTTTTCACAAACCTCCTATAATATCCCACTAAACCAAGGAAACTACGAATCTTAGTTACTGTTGTGGGTTGAGGCCACTCCTCCACAACCATTATCTTTGCAGGGTCAACCAAGATTCCTTCATTGGTTACGATGTGCCCCAAGAAAGCCACTTGTTGTAACCAAAAATCACACTTGCTGAACTTTACAAAGAGCCTCTCCTTCCGCAGAGTTTTCAAAATAACCCTCAGATGATCTTCATGCTCCTCACGACTTTTTGAATATATCAAAATATCATCAATAAAAACTACCACAAAGTTATCAAGGTAGTCCTTAAAGACTCTATTCATCAAATCCATGAAAATAGCAGGAGCATTAGTCAAGCCGAAGGGCATAACAGTAAACTCATAATGCCCATATCTTGATCGGAAGGCAGTCTTTGGAATATCATCCTTATTCACCCTCAGTTGATGATAACCAGATCGAAGGTCAATCTTGGAGAAGAATTGAGCCCCACGAAGTTGGTCAAATAAATAATCAATTCTTGGAAGAGGGTATTTTTTCTTCACTGTGATCCCATTCAGTTCTCTATAATCAATGCATAGCCGCATTGATCCATCCTTCTTCTTCACAAAGAGAACTGGTGCTCCCCAAGGAGACACACTCGGACGGATAAACCCCTTCTCCAACAAGTCTTGGAGTTGTTTCTTTAACTCTTATAGCTCCACATTTTCCATTCTATATGGAGTCTTTGATATCAGTTGAGACCCAGGTACGAGTTCAATGGAGAACTCTACCTCTCTTTCTGGGGGAGGTCCAGGTAACTCCTCAGGAAATACATCCATGTATTCCGGAACAATCGGAACATCTTCTATTTGTATGCTCCCTTTTCCTTCTTCATCATCACCGATTAAATCCATAAAGAAAGCTATAGGAGGTGCTTCTAGATAGGGATCAGTTCGGGATATCTCTCCTTGGAAGATAATTGTAGGTCGTTCATTCAAGACTACTGAGATTTCCTTACTTCTGCATTTGATCTTAGCATTATACTTTGAGAGCCAGTCCATCCCTAGTATAATGTCGAATTCCATCATGGGAATGACTACTAGATTTGCGATAAGATTGTTCTCACCAAAGTAAACACTAGAGTCTCTAAATACTGTTGATGCAAGGATAATCCCACTTGGAGTCTTGACTGAAAACTCTACCTCTAGCAGTTCGGGGATTGATTCTATATTCCTTGAAAACTTGGAGGAAATAAAGGAATGCGTAGAACCAGAATCAAATAAAGTACTTTCTAGTTTTGAGAGGATGAAAATAGTACCTACTACCACATCATTCGGAACTTCAACATCAGTTGTTGTGATAGCGAAAGCATGACCTTGATCCCTTGGCCTCTGCTGAGGTTGATGGTGATTCCCCTCCACCACCCTCAGATTTGGACATTGATTAGAAAAGTTCCCAAGATGTCCACACTTGAAGCATGTGACTTCGGGTAGGGCCAGAACCATCTTTCCTCTATCGTTAGTGTTGGGAAGTTGAGGCTTCACACCACTTCGACAATTCCGAGAAATATGGCCTTCTCTTCCACACCTATAGCACTTACCACTTCCGATTAAGCAGTTCCCCGAATGCTTCTTCCCACACTTATTGCATGTGGAATGTTGCATATGATTTCCACCTCTTTCCAGATCAAAACTTCTTCCTAGGTTTGGTTCTAGGGTTATCTTCTTCTCATTAGATTTGTGAGACCACTGTGTCTCCCCAAACTCTAGCTCAACTTTCATAGCACTTTGAACTATTTCTTCATAGATATCATAGTCCCTGTTGGCTAGATTCTTCCACAGATGAGGTCATAGTCCACCAAAGAATCTATCAACCTTACCATTAGGGTCCATGATGAAGCTTGAGGTATAACGGGAAATCCTTGAGAAGTTCATCTCGTAGGTTCCAACTGATTCATTCTCCTTTTGCTTCAGCTCGAGAAATTCTTTCTCCATTCTCGTTCTCATCGAATGAGGGAAATACTTATTAAAGAATATTCCCCGGAACTCTTCCCACTCCATAGATTATATCTATCCTTGTGGCTTTGTGTTTTTGATCAGTGACCACCACTGATCATCTTCTCCCTCTAGGTGGTAAACAACAAGGGTGAATTTTTCTTGTTCCGAGCAATGAAGTACAGAAAAGATCTTTTCAATGGAGTTTATCCATTTTTCCGCAACCAATGGGTCAGTAGATCCACTGAATGTTGGTGGTCGTTGACGCATAAATGACTCAACAAAAAGTTGTTCCCTTCATGGTGAGATTGGCCTCTCAGCTTGATTCAAGTTATTACTCATAACTTGAGTCAGTTGGTTCATCATTTGCATGAATTTTTCCATTCCAGCTTCCATCGGAGGGCCATCAGCACATGGTGCATTGCGGTCACCATCTACACGGTTCCTCCTATTGCCCGCCATTTTATAAAAGAATAAAACCTTAGTGAGAAACTTATTTCATTTATGAATCTTTTAACTAAGACTTCATTCTTAGACAATTACACTTCTCTATAATTCCTTCATAATGATTCATAAAAAGCTTGTGATTAACCAAACATATCCCTCGGGAGTGTCGTAACCAAGAGTGCAGCAAGGCCTGTTATCGTGTACCAGTTCCCGTTCGAGTCTAGCTCAAAGAGGTGTTTTCGGGTTTTACCCCTATGTACATCTGTTCCAGAGCTGCCTCTACCTGCTCGTATCCATACAGAGATGTATTTGTTTGATAAACCACTTTCTCAGTACTTACCAAAATACCAGGAAGTTTTCCTATATTTAAACTTTTCTATAGGGTTCTTCCTAAAGTTTTTATATCCTAATTTCCACAAATAACTAAACCATCCTTTGATACCAACTATAACATCCCGCCTTTTTATAACATAAACTTCCATTACATTACACAACACTGAGGATCTTTAAGGTTTAGTGTCTTGGAAACCAGGAACATAATACATGAAAACAACATAAAACATTCTTCTTAAACACTTGAAAGGCTTCTCCTTAAGTTAATCCTAGGTTTATTAATACATCTCATAACCTGGGGACATACATCAAAAGAAAGGGTGAGCAGAAGGCCCAGTAAGGGAAACAAGAGGAACATTTTACATGTGAACTTGAGATACTTCAATAAGGACATGAAAAGAACTTTAAGGCATGAGAAAGAAATCATGAGGCATTTCATAATAAAAATAACATTTTTCATAACTTGAAGATGTGGATACATCATTCAACATAGAAAATCATGAACATATCACCAAGGTCCATCCCCAAGGTGTCATTTGAAAATTACCAAGGTTATTCACCAAGGTATCGTGAAAATTGTAATCTCTAGTGGTTACATCATTACCCAATGCATTGGAGCGCTATCAGGGTGCACCCTTAAATTTGATTTTATTATCATGTTATCCACATATATCATCATCAAAAATTTCATAAATAACCCATATAGCATAAAATAAATGGGTTTCATTTCATAATCACAACGTTTTAAAAACTGCTTTAAAGACATGATCTTTATGTCACTTTAAACCCACAGAAAGGGGAAGCGGGTTTCATGTATGTAAATCTCAGAATTTAAAATAGAAAATTTTGATATATATTTGAATACCCTTGTAGAAATAAGAGCTTTGAGTATTCACTTTATAAGATAAAAATAATTTTGAGAAAAGAGAGAGGCATTTTGAGACGAAAATTTTGCAGCATAACGGCTATGTTACAAGGTTTTAGAAAACATTGAAAAGAGAGGGAACATGGGTCACCCACTCATAAATGATCCATAAAATAGTAGGGGGACAGAATATAAGGGATTTAAGAACATGGTAATGAAAATTGAAAGATATACCATATGAAATGAAAAACAAGGAAGTGAGACAAAAATAAGATTTCTCTTATGAAAATTCGGCAGCCTAACGACGTCACTTAAACTTCAATAAAAAAACCATTTGACAAGATCAAATAGGTTCTCTCATAATATTATCATAAGATATCAGTATGATAGATATAGAGATCATACCCCAACATAATAAAAAGTAACTTGAAAGACTTGACATGGAAATCGAACTTGAAAAATGAGAAGGGTGAAAGAATTCCTTAAAATTTCTGCAGCCTAACGACGTCACTTAAACTTTCATAAAACGAAATTATGAGAGTAAGAGGGGATCTCTAATCATATAAACATGAAAAGGGAAGTAAGAGGAATATAAAAGAACATCCTCTCACATAAGAACATGGAGCATAAATGGAATGACATAAAAGAGATTACATGAAAAGAAAGAGAGAGGTCGGATCCCTTACCTTAAAACGTAACTCTTAAAACTCAAAGGTTTGGACCTTGAGGGCTTGGGGGAACCTTGGGAGGAATCCTTGGGAGGTAAGGAAACCATAACTTCGTTGGGGGAGAGTTGGGAGTGAAAAATAAAGGAGGAAAGGTTGGGTATTTATAGGGAAAGTGAAGGGACAAGGCATTAATGGCCAAGGGACACCTCACAAATGCTTTTCTCAAAACCATGTGCTCTCCCTTGGCATTTACCATGGAGTTAGGCCACATGGGGCCCCCAAAACAATAATTCATCACCCTTGGCCGGACAACCCTTAAAATATCTCATGACATCATCATGACACAATTATGAGGTCATTAAACATACTGAAACCCTAAAACTGCATTTTTACTATTCACTGAAAAATTTATCTTACTCAGAAAAATCCCCAAAAATTACCATAACATAATATCGATTCTCTGAGTTCAAAAATAAAGTCATTTTTATAAAAATAATTTTATAATTATTTTTAATTAGATTTTTAATTAAAAAACACTATTCACCCGAAAAAACTAATACATGACTAATAATTTATGAAACCGTTATTTACCCATTTTATTGAATCACATTACTTAATTTAGGTGTCTAAATTATGTTAAAACTTTCTTTGAGTGAAATTATGAATCCATTTGGTCACATTACTAATCCTAAGCGTAAAATCACTATTCATAATTTACTATTTATCAAAAATTAAGTTGATCTTATTAGACTCCAAATTCCTTACTGAACACTTTTGCAGAAGACCATTTTTTGAAAATCATTTCACATCATTAATTATTTAGGGTTTACATAAATATGTTAAAATATCCTTTTTTCAAAATTCATCAATAAAATACATCCTAAAATTATCCGGACATTTGAAAATTCACAAACAAAACTAAAGGAAGAAATCTTAATTCATTCATCCCAAAGGATTACACAAAGAAGCTAGGGTCTTATCACATAGCCCCTTATAACACCGGCATATGACCTAAGTGTAAGGTGTGCTATGGTGAGAGAATCTAAGGGAGGCTCAGATAACATTTCCCTAGTAGTAATCTCTACTAACTTGAACTTCTCCCGCAGGCATTTCCATTCAAGCTTGACACGCTGGAGTTCGGCTTGGGCTTGGTCCAAAGCGAAGCCCACAGATTCTACCTCCTTCCCAAGCTCTGATAAGTGGGCTTCATAAGGTTTGAGTCTAATGGATGAAGCCATCGACTCCTGTTTCTGCATTAACTATTAACATCTCTATTAAATCGTGAAGAGTAAGTTAATATACTATTTAAAAAGTTTGGGTCATTACATTGATACTCCAAGTATCACAAAGTTCCACGAATAAGTATCTCAAAGGACCGCCTCATCATAGGGGTCTCAACGCAACAAATGACGTGTCAATCAGACGCCCGGTCTGTGAGTTATTAGCCTTTTCGTCCCAGGGGCCCGGTTGGTTTCATGTACGAACGAACCCGACCGTATCTCAACTGTACCTCGAACTCTCATAGGGTAAACTCATAGGGACCATTTCTCAACGTGATCACCAACGTCGCTGACGGTTCCTCAAACAGACGTCCGGTCTGAAAGTTATCAGCTTCTCTGTTCTAGGGGCCCGGTTGGATTTCGGGTTCAATCCAACCTATCCACTATCCAACTACGACCAAACCCCAGGAGAAGTATGCCAAAAGTTCCCTCTTATCAAAAGGAATCCAACAAAGTATTCGGCACGTCAATCGGACGTCCAGAGCTCAAGTTATAAGCGTTTCCGCTCCGCGGGCCCGGTTGGTTTTGGGTTTGAACAAACCCGGTCATACCCAATGTTTTCCGAAACCTTGATTGTAATATACCAAAATGATCATCTCGATCCAAGGATCGCATCGAAACTAACGGTACATCGATCGGAGGTCCGTAGCCCAATGTATGGGCATTTGAACGGATCTATATGAAAATAGGGGGTTCGGGCCCGGTCCGACCCGACCCGATACCCCCCGGGTCGGACCGAACCAGGTCGACCCGACCCGGGTCCAGGTCCGGCCCATTTGGGCGCGGTGCGGCCCGGCGCAGGTGGCCCAACACAGCGTGACCTGTCTGGCCCGGCCGACCAGCTGGCGCGACAATTAAGCCGCGCCCCCTCTACTTCCAGAACAGCTTGGCCGTTCCGGTTTGGTCCACTGCCGCGGCTCAGTCGCGGTGGTTTTGTTCTGACAGCACGCCGCCGCCGCTTTCCATGGACCACCAGACGGGCTCCGGTGGTCCGTTTTGCTCGCCTCCTTCGCCAGCGGTCCTCCTGGGACTCGACCTTCACTACAGAGGCTTCAAATTGACTTTGCGGTCTCGTTTCTTTGTCACCGTCGATCCGCATAACAATATACAAACTGCGGAGGGTTTTCGGGCCATGTTTGTTCAGCCCGCGCCCTCCGCATTAGGTGTTAACAAATGACAAACATTTAATAACATGATTTTAATCTTTTATAAGGATATAATTTATTCAAGTATAAATTATACAAATACCCTGCAATTAAATACCCACATACGAGGGTATAATTCACATAAACACTATATACGAAAACCCCCTACCTGGATATTTGACGTCGCACATCGGGAATCACGGAGAACGGCGTTTCGGAGATCAGACGTCGATTCTGTGGACGTCGGGGTGCGTCTGAGGAGGAAACGACGTCTCCTTACTTGTCACATAGATGAAGAAGGAAGGCACATTGTCGTTGGCAATGATCACCGTGGTTGGAATATCCTCCCTTGACGCAGAGGAAAAGAAGAGTTGATGCCCGTTCTTCATCGAGAACGTTTTTCTCCAGAGAAGATGAAGTTCCACAAGAGAAGAAGAACTATTACTATCTCTCAATTCACAACACAACAAAAAACAAAACAAATAAAATAAGACTCTTCTTATTTTATTAAGGCATGGCATGCATTTCAAATTTTTGAAAAGCAATCCCTTAATTAATTAAACATAATTTTTCTAATTAATTAGATGTTTAGTTGGCATGAATTAATGTGAGAGAGTTCCATAACATAAGAGGGGGGGGGGTTATCAATTAAGATGAGTTATACAACTTAAGAGGGGGGTTTAAGGAGTTATGGGGAATGTGAAAGGGTGGGGTTCGTGTGGGCTCCACCTCACATTCAACCTCACTTAGGTAGTTAGTAACTAGTGGCTTTCTCCCCAACTCCCACACATAGGTTAAAACCAACAAGGCTAGAAATAAAATTGTATCACAAATTTTATTCACCTTTTTATTTAAACCACAATTTTTAATAACTCCTTCGGAGTAAAAAAATCTTCGGTAAAGGTCCTCTTAAGTAAATACTGGCACTGGGAGTTCATCGGTGCCCTCAGATTTCAATTCTAAGCACCGGTACAAAATTTAGAAAAACCCACTCGTTCGTTCACTGAACGTACCTGAGCTAAAATCCAGAAATTGATTCCGGGAACATCGAGCCTCGGAATCAGGTGCCGTCAGAAACCGCATACTCGTAAAATTCCAAAGAAATTAAGAAAAAATTTTCCTTGAAATTTCCAGGTCTTTACAACATAAATATATTTAAATAACTTGATCAAATATCCTCCTAAAATATGGTGATATCAAAAAAGTCTTAATAATGATATGAAAATTTTAAAAATTTAACTATATCCGCATTCCATACATAAAATATCATATTTTAATATATAATCCCTAAATCCAAAAAATACAGTAAACTTCATCAATGATAATGTAAACTACTTTTTACTCAAATAGAATATCATTTCCTAGGTCATCTGTACTATCTCATTTTGTTATTAAATGTCTTTATTTTATTCATCCCTATATAACATTAAAAACCCACCATTATAAACACATTAATATATATCATTCCCTTTAGAATACCACAAATAACTTTTATTGGTTGTCAATTCCATTCAACATATTATTTCAAATCATTAAAGGAAACTAATATAGTATAATCCTTATACATTTCATGATTTTTATAACCAAAACATCATTGAGAAAATAATTCTAAAAAATAATTATAATATTCAAATACATAAAAACATTAATTATTATACTTAAATGATTGGAATAGTATATTTCCATCTTTATTCTAAGAGTGACTTTATGGTTTTGGGCATGGAATCAGATAATGCCAAAATTCTCAACCCATAAGACAATTAATTACTTGGAAATTAATTTCCTTATAAACTTTATTTCCAAACAAAAAACATATCCCCTTCCTGCTGATACATTATTCTAGGTGTCTCATTCTATAATACTGACATATAGAAAATTGAGTCTTTTTTCCTCCATTATCTCTACTACCTGAGTTCTCAATGAACATTATCATTCCCTTTGTTTTTGGGTCTAATAGTTGTTTATGATATATGTGGTTAATAATATTTCACAATTATTATTGAGGAATAATTATAGTTTCATTACGTGTAATTATTATAGAATTTTATTTCTCAAAATCTCTGTATTGTTCATCACCTTCGATGGTACAAATATTCCTCATATATCCAAACATTAACAAACACAAAAAATCCTATTATGATAAATACTAAACATAGTGGGAAACCAAATAATATCTACGTTGAAAAACATATGATTTTTTATTACACATGTACATATCCTCAAATTTATTCATAGTGTTATGTTATTTAATCTATATTTTCCTAAATATAGTTCTCTAGGTTTTTACTAAAAATCTTCTGATACCAACAATAAAAATCCCAACACTAGTAACCCAGAATTAGTGGTTATTTTATCATATCAGCATAGATACAAGGGATCTCAGAACATATGATTTATCAGTTTACCAGTCTTAGAAAACTAGATACATACATGACTCCCATATTACCTTGTACATATAAAATAAAAAGCATAAGAGGCATTATTACACCCTTCAAATTAATAATAATATCCTTCTTCATATGCTAGAAAATGGAAACCAATGGAAAAGGGTTATCTAAAATGTTTATTAAGAGTTACATAAATGGGAATCTACCATGAGTATATAGAACATGATCAATAAGTCACAATCAATATGGAAAGGTAAATAACTAAAAAAACTTTACATGTAATCAGTAAGATGATTATGAAATGAATCCATGAATAATGTTAATGAGAAAAATCATGGATGATAATATGAACTAAATACACACAGAATGTAATGAAAAATATTGGATTTCATATTCTCATGTATCATAAAATATCTACATTAAATACATTTCACAAGATAGCTTAAAAAATTCACTTTTTTTACTTTGAAAATAAACTTTTAAAATCTACAAACATTACACATATTAAAGAATACATATTATTTTAAAATGAACATGAAAATTAATAATGTATGTTTCAAATCATTGATCAGACATTATATGGGTAAATTATGTTCATGTCATATAAGTTAAAAAAATATTAATAAAAGTCAAAATGTAACACAATGACCCCAGTTACCCAGATTCAGTGCTTTATTACATAACATTTTCATGATACAAGGAATCATGTCCCGAAATACCGACCAGTTTAGTATTATTGGAAACAAGATACATACGTAAGTTCAACATTATAACATGAAAATAAATATAACACTAATTTATTCCATTAGAAACATCCAAGACTCCATGATTATGCCTATAATTCACTCATAAATAACTTCTTCATGTCCTGGGAAAATGAAATATAAGAAATGGGTGAGATAAAACGCTCAGTAAGGGTATGAAAAACAGTGGAAAATGACATAAAAATTCGGCATGGTGAATAATTGAAAACAAATTAATTTAAAAATAATAAATAAGAACACTTTATTGTAGGAATATGAGCTACATAAATAATTCCACAATAAAACATAGCCATGGGTATTCTACTAGTCGAATAACCAATTGAACCATCAATGATATTTTCATAATGAGGGAATGTATAATGCGGGACATTCTGAAACAGGTTGTCAAGACCTCAGCCAAGACCTCTAAAAATTATTGAGGCCCCAGACAAAACCATATATAAAAATTAGTAAAGGCCTCAGCCAATTCCATTTATAATTGTCTCATGAGGCCTACTGATGCATTAAGGAGCTATAGTAAGTCCTATACATTCCTCATATGAAATGGTTGAAACATAACATAAACATTCATATTAAAACTAACATAAAAAATGTCAATACATTAACTATAAACCATGAATGGTATAAAAATAACACATCCACATTCAGAAATATCACAAAACCTTAAATACAATATGTAATATTTGTATTATAATAAATCACCTTCAAAAAAATGTAAACTTTTTCAAAGGATGTTGACATAGATGAAATCAAAACTATTAGAGTCAAATACCTAATTCTATTTTGAAATAATATAAGAGTAATATAATTATAAAATAAAACATTAATTTTCAAAATATTCTTATAAGCATGTAATGGATGCTTCGACGATGTTATAACAGTGGAAAATAGCCGCACCCGCTGTATAAGTTAAAAAAAGACATTCTTACCTTAATTTGGTCAAAAAGGTCATAAAGTACCTTGTTTGAAAAATGACAGAAAGATTCATTTCAAAAAATATATGGTCAAATAAGGGTGTAAATGAATTTAACCCATAGTATAGTAAATAGTTATTTTTTTTGAAATACATTTTTAAGAAACACGGATGTGGATGATAAAGAGGTCCCAGTAGATAGTTACGTAAAAACAACCTAGGATAAAAAAGAGATTGTGAATTAACCCTTAACTTGTACATTTCCTATGTCGATGGTATGTTAATATAATGTATAATAGTTAAAACATTGTTATTAAATTATACAAGAACTATATACATAAATATGATATCATATATGATCTTCTAATATTGCTTTGTTAATAATATTTCAGTAGTATCATCGTTATGGGTGTCAACTGATTCATTTTCCATTATATGCTTGGTTACATAAGCCATGTTTTTTATGGATAAGATTTATTTGATTCATATACATAATGATATTAAATTCTTATTTATTATTTTTAATAATAAAATGAAAATAATTCTTGAATGGTTATGATGGGGAATGAATCTTATCGCGTTCGTCGAGACGGTATTCCGTACCTACGCATGAGCGACAATATGATTATATTGATGGAGAAATAATATGTAATTGGATGTTATATCATATATAAAGAATAATTAAAATTTTATATTTCTTATTTACATTAGTTATACTCATTATTATACCCATCCAAATAATGAAGTGTTTGAATAACAGACTACACCACGACATGCAGTTGGTAAGCCGTACATACACATGTATGATGAATTTGTCATTTATAGGATGGATAGAATAATTAATATGGTTGTAAATTATTTATAATAATATAAAAGTATTTATAAAGTAATGGATTCAGTATTCTGGTATGGAAACAATAAAGAAAGAGGAAGTGGAAGAAGAAAATAACTTGAAAGAGGGTGGTGAAATTATTACATCTTATTTAGGTGTTTCCTTTTGAGTTGATCAAAAGGGCTCATTAGGTTTTATTTATGATCAAATTAAGGCCTCTATGTTGAGTTTATGGAATTTGGGATGATATTTGATCAGTGGATGTCTGATCCAAATGGCTTTTGAGGTGTGAAATTAATAGAAGTGGAAGTACCCTTTTATGAGAGAGGTGAGGGTCACTTTAGGAAAAGTTTGAAATAGTATTTTATAATAACATAATTTTTCAGTTTCCAATGGCTCGAAAATGATTTATTTAGAGGATAAAGTGGGGATGGATCTAAAAACTCTCAACAAATAGGTTTTAGATAAGATTAGGTCACCATATTAACCTTATCTTTTCGATTTAACTCTTAATTAAATAGTTTTACATTTACCATGTCTCTTTGTATTTTTATATTATATTGTTAATAAAACATGCTATAACAATCCAAGTGAGCTCCAAGTGTTTAATTATTAATATATATAACCTTATCTATGTCCTTTGGCTGATCCATAGATTTTTGGGAATATTATATCATTTAATAATATAATATTTGTTTTAAAAACTCATTTATGTGAATTTTGACACTATTTATTATTTTGTTTTGGTTAAAGTCATAACAGCATGATTACTTTGAACAAAAATTATTTAATCAACCCTAACATGTCATATTAACCTAGAAAATTAGTTTAATTCATCACAAGTCTAAAATTTCATTTATTTGGATATTTATAATATCAATTATTTTAATATTGCATTAATATCGTAATTACTGCATCATCATTGTGTCATAAATAAATATAATTATTTAATGTCTAAAAATTATAAATAAAATACCATTATGTAGGAAATATTTTTATATTTATAACTAATATGTATAGCCGAGTTTATATTATGTATAACCCTATATTAAAAATAGTTTTGTTATTAAACATTTAATTCAACACTTTTAACTCTTCTTTAAATAAAATAATAATAAAAGTCCTAATATAATAAAAGTAGACCAAAGAGGATAATAATTTATTCCTAAGGTTGTTTTTGGTCGAATTACACTTATCCAAAAGAATTTGGACATGTTTTAGGGTAATTATAATATCATTTTTACCCTTAAGTGCCATATTTACTTTTAAACGTGGTAAATAAAAGTAAATGTTACTATTAAAAAAAAATATTTTAAACTTATTGAACAAAATTTTACTTACTGATGTCAACCATGTCTCTCTTATTTTTGAAATTTGACTCACTGAAGCGGTAAAATTAAATTATATGCAAATTTTCAAATGCTCCTAGAAGGTTGGTAAAAGACGGTAAAAAGTTCAATAAAATTTTATATATCTAAAATTATTATAAAATGACTCCAATGAATTACATTGAACAAATATAGGTATTATGTATCTATTTTGACCTAAAAAATAAAAAAAAACTAATTATTTAAATAAAAAGTTGGTTTTAAACAATAACGTAGTATTTTTCACTATTCATAAAAAATTGATAATTTTCAGAAAAATACAAAAAATTCACCCTAAGCTAATTTTGATATTCCTATTCCAAAAAATGAAGTCATTTTGAAAATTTAAATTTATAAATTTTCAAAAATCAGGTAATACTATTCATAAGGGCTAGTTTGATTGGTCGTGGTGTGTTTAAATTCCATGTGGCGTACAATGCAAGGTACTGTACTATTCAAAGGGAAGCATATCCTAGAATCTTGGGGTGTTACATTCTCCACTCCTTAAAATAATTTCATCATTGAAATTTCTAGAGTATTACAGCGTAAAAAGATTCGGGTGGTTCTTCATCGTATGTTCCTCGAGTTCCCATGTTTCCTATTCCATCTTATGGGTTCTTTATAGAACTGTCACTAGAAAAGTCGTCCGGTTTCTCAACACGTGTTCTCTTGTATCAAGAATCTTGAAAGGCTCTTCACAAAAAGGAATATTAGGTTCCAGTTAATTTTCCACATATGTGAGTACATGTGTTGGGTCAGCCATGTATTTTTCTCAACAGTGATACGTGGAACACATCATAAACATTGGAGAGGCTTGGAGGAATTTCCAAATGATAAGCTACAACTCCAATTAATTCAAGAATTTTGAATGGTCCAATGTACCTGGGACTTAATTTACCCTTCTAACCAAAACATATAACACCCTTCTAGGGATATACCTTCGAGAAAACATGATCTCCTACTTGAAATTCCAAATCCTTCATTTGGTTATCAGAATAGCTCTTTTTCCTACTTTGGGCTACTTTGATGGGGTTTGGATAACCTTTACCTTTTACATTTTTTCCTCAACAAGTTATGGGCCTACGAGTTTTCATTCACCAACATCATCCCAACAACTTGGTGTGTGAAATCTCTTTCCATATAACACTTCATATGGTGCCATCTAAATACTTGAATGGAAGATATTATTATAGGAAAATTCTACCAGAGGTAAATATTGATCTGAAATACCTTGAAAGTCAAGTGAGAAATATATCAACATGTCTTCTAAGGTTTGAACAGTCCGTTCTGATTTTACATCAGTTTGAGGGTGGTAGGAAGTGCTCAAATGATGTTCAGTACCCAGAACCTTCTGAAGACTTTTCTAGAATCATGATGTAAAACGGGGATCATGATCACAAACAATCGATAGGGGTACTCCATGAAGTCTTACAACATCATTAATAAATAGTATTATTAGACGTTCAAGTGGTAAATATTATCTTATATCAAGAAAATGTGTTGACATGGTAAAACGATCAACAATGTCCCATATTGAATCATTCCTTCTAGTAGTCTTTTGTAGTCCCATGAAAAAGTCAATCATAATATCATCCCATTTCCACTCAGGTATGGGAAGAGATTTCATGAATCCTCTAGGATGTTGTCTTCTAGCTTTCACTTGTTGACAAAACATACATCTTGACACATAATCAACAATCACTGTCTTCATGTTGTCCCACAAAAAAATTTCCTTCAAATCTCTATACATCTTGGTGCTCCCAGGTTGTATAGAGAAATTAGAGCTATGAGCATCATCCGACAATTCCCTTTTTAGATTAGTTATATTGGGAACACAATGTCTCTTCCCAAATTTCAAAATTACATCTTCATATATGAAGTTACTCATTCTCCCATCATTCATAGTTTTAATCTTATTTTGAATCTCCTCATCATCAGTCTGAGAAATTTTTATCATTTATAGTAATGATATTTTGGAAACAATTTGAAAGAGTATTGATGTTTCACCTTCCATGGTTATTCCCATATCCGTCTTTACTAGATCCATGAAAATAATATCCCTTTCAACTATCACCCTTTTGAAAACTCCAAGACCCTTTCTGCTCAAAGAATCTGCCACCTTATTTTCCTTCCCTAGGTGGTTGTGTATATTGTAATCATAATACATGAGTAGTTCAAGCCATCGTCTTTGCCTCATGTTGAGTTATTTCTATGAGAAAATATACTTGAAACTCTTATGGTCAGTATAAATATCACATTTTTCACAATAGAGATAGTGTCTCCATATCATCAGAGTAAAGATTAAAGCTGCTAACTCAAGATCATGAGTGAGATAGTTTTCTCATGAAATATTTAGCTGGCGTGATGCATAAGAAACAACTCTATCATTATTCATAAGGACACAACCAAGTCCTTTCTATTAAGCATAACTATAAATGAAAAACCCATATTTCCCTGATGGTAGAGTCAAGATAGGAGAATTGACTAATATTCTCTTCAGTTCTTCAAAACATTCCTCATACTCTTTTTTCCAAACAAATTTAACCCCTTTACATGTGAGCTTTGTTAATGGGTTAGCCAACCGAGAAAAATTCTATACGAAACATAGATAATAACCTACTAAACCAATAAAACTTCATACCTCAGTTATACTCATCGATGCTATCCATTCATGGATTGCCTTGGTCTTTGAAGGAGAAATAGAGATTGTATCCTTAGTGATAATATGTCCAAGAAAATAAATCTCTTGATGCTAGAATTCACACTTCCAAAACATCCCATATAATTTATTTCTTATAAGGGTTTTCAGAATAGTGAACAAGTGATTTTCATGATCTTAGTAGCTTGTTCAGTGAATCAAGATATCATCAATAAATACCACTAAAAAATCATCAAGATATTCCCTGAAAACTCTATTCATTAAATAAATGAAAAAAAGGGTGAATTAGTTAGTCCACAAGAAATTACTGTAAACTCATAATGCCCTTTCCTGGTTTGAAATGAGGTTTTTATAATGTCTTCCTTCTTCACACACAACTGATGATATCCAGAGCGAAGGTCAATCATTGAAAAATATTGAGCTCCATGAAGTTTATTGAATAAATCATCAATGAATGGTAGGGGATACTTGTTTTTTTATTGTTATTGCATTGATCTCCCTATAGTCAATGCACAACCTCATAGATCCATCTTTCTTCTTAACTAAAAGGAAAAGGGATCCCCATGGAGAGACACTAGGGTGAATAAATCACTTATTACTCAATTCCTCTAGTTGTATATTTTGTTCCACTAATTACACAGTGTTCATATTATAAGGGTTCTTCGATATGGGCCTTGTACCATGAATTGAGTCAATGGAAAACTCAATTTCTCCTTCTAGAGGATTTTTAGGTAAATCATCTAGAAACTGGTTGACATATTCTTTCACAATAGGTACATCCTCTATTTGAACATTCCAGTCCTCACCCACAATTATTTCATTCTCCTCCTCTCCAATAATTGATATTAGTAGAGCTACTGGGGGTGGATCTTGATAAGAATGAGATTGTGACATTTCTAATCAAAATATAAGGCACTCCATATCATCATCAAAAATTGTAACCTCCTTATTACAATAATTTTTTGCATCATGGTCTGAAAACCAATCCATACCAAGGATTATATCAAATTCAATCATGGGTATGAAAACGAGATCAGCGGATAAAGAACATTTATAGGACCTAATGGGAACTGATTCACAAAACGTTTTTGAAATGATACTTCCCTTATGAGTTTTGACTAACAACTCCTTTGTTAAATCAAATTGTAAATATCTAATTTTCTTAGCCAACTAGGAAGATATGAAAAAATGTGATTATCTAGAGTCAAATACATCATTTCCTAAACATGAGGAAAACATAAAATTACCTACTACCATATCTTTTAGAGCATCAACCTCAGCATTAGTGATCACAAAAGATTGGCCTTGCTCCCTTGGCCTTTTCTGATGTATGTTTCATTGGATCTTAGGGCATTCTTATCCATAATGTCCCATCTCCATACAATTGTAGCATTGAACATTGATAGCTTCTTTATTCCCCTTACAATCACCAGCAATATGGCCTTTCGGTCCACATTTGTAGCATACTCATTTTCCTTTTAGACAGGCACCAGGGTGCTTCTTTCCACGATTATCACAGGTTGGAAATTCAAATCTTCCCTTATTCCATGTTTCCTTATTTCCTTTACCCAGAGTGTTTAGCAGATCTCATCTTCTCTTTCTTTTCTTTAAAGTCATAAGACTTATATAATTATTTTTCTATCTTGATAGCGAAAGAGACAATATCTTTATATGATGAGATATATTTCGAGACTAATGATTGATGGAGAAATTGTTTTAACCCATAAAATAATCGACCAATATTACTCATTGGGTTATGTATATAATCTCTTTCATGCTTTTATAACAATGTAAAGTTAGCCTCATACTTTGCAACATTTTCATCCTCCTTTTGCCTCAGACTCATAAATTGCATTTCCATATTTGATCAATGATCACAAGGAAATTATTTTTCTAAGAAAATATCATTAAACTCCCTCCATTCCATACTTGATACCTCTTCACCCTCCTTTGTGTTTTGAATCAATTGCCACCATTGATATGCATCTCCAGTGAGGTGATAAACTTCCATGACAACTTTTTCCCTTTCACTACTCCCATGCATGAAATATTTTCCCTAAGGAACTTATCCATTGCTCAGCTTCTAATGGATTTGTACTCCCATTGAATGTTTTTTGGTTTTTCCTCATGAAGCGTTCTAACATTGATCCTCTGCATTGTGGATCAGGGTGCTTCAAATGGGTAAGGTTATTATTCCTAACCTGAGTGAGTTGTCCATGTATGGTGATAAGATAATCATCACTAGTTGCATCACCATCTTCACTATAATTATCTCAAGTAGGAGGGAAGTCCCTACATAGATTATGTGTGTTGATACGGTTCTCATTCCTTTAACAAGGTTCCATTTATAAACAATGGAATACACTAGATTAGTTTATGAATCACAATACATAATTCCAAACCTGTAAAACACTAATCTAAAATTGAGCTGTTTGTGGAAATAATCCATAATAATAATAAAAAAAATTTCCTTTGAGAATGTATGTACTAATAAATCCTTCATAATGGTTTGTAAAGAAAATTTGAATTATCATAAGCATATCCCCCGAGAGTATCATAACCAAGAGTGCAGTAAGGCCAGTTGTCATGTACCAGGATACCCCGGGTCAAGCCCGAAACTCTTTATCGGGGCTTTCACTCCTAGGTACATCTGTTCTAGAGCCCCCTCTACCTGCTCGTACCTAGAAAGGGATATATTTCTAGGAAAATACACAAAATCTCTATATTACAAAAATTCTAGGAAGTTCTTCTATACTAATCCTCAAAGTCTATATTATGGTAATGATCTCTAATCAAAGTTGTTCAAAATATAGTTTCCAAGGGTTATAATAAACTTCCTCTGATACCAACTATAACTCACCAAACCCAGTTACCCAGATTTGGTTCTTTGTTACATAACATTGGAATGATATAAGGAATCATGTCCCGAAAGACCGATCAGTTTAGAATTATTGGAAACAAGACATATACATAAGTTCAACATTACAACTTGAAAAGAAATACAACACTAATTTATTCCATTAGAAACATAAAAGCCTCCAAGATTATGCCTAAATGTCACTCATAACTAAATTCTTCATATCTTGGTAAAATGAAACATAATAAAGGGGTGATCTCAAACGCTCAGTAAGGGTACGAAATACAACGGAAGATAACATAAACATTAGGAATGGTGAATAATTGAAAACAAATGCCTTTACAAATAATAAACACGAACACTTTATTGCATGTATATGAGATGAGTAAATAATTCCATAATAAAACATAGTCATGGGTATTCTACTTGTCGAATAACCACATGAACCATCAATAATATTTTCATAGTGAGGGAATGTATAATGTGGTACATTCTGAAATTTTTTGTTAAGACCTTGGCCAAGATGTCTCAAAATGAATATGGCCTCGACCAAAACCATATATCAAAATTGGGAAATGCCTCAGTTAGTTACACATATAATTGTCTCATGAGACCTATCAATTAATCGATGAGATATAGAGGGTTCCACCCGTCACTTACTAAGTCCAATACATTCATCATATGAAAAGGTTGAAAAATAACCTAAACATTCATATTAAAACTAGCATATGAAATGTCAATACTTTAACCATAAACTATGAATGGTATAAAAATAACACATCCACATTCAAACATATCACAAAAAATTAAATACAATATGGAATATTTGTATCATAATAAATCGACTTCAAACAAATGTAAAATTTATCAAAGGATGTTGACATATATGAAATCAAAACTATTTGAGAGAAATATCTATTTATATTTTGAAATAATTTAAGAGTAACATAATTATAAAATTAAATATTTATTTTGAAAATAACCATATAAGCTTGTAAAAGAAGGTTCGATAATGTTATAACTCTGGAAAATAGTTTCACCCTCTATATAAGATAAAAAAAACATTATTACCTTAATTTTGTCGAAAAGGTCATAATGTACCTTGTTTGGAAAATGATGAAAATATTGCTTTCAAAAAATATAAGGTCAAGAAAGGGTATAATTGAATTTAACACATAGTATAGTAAATATTATAAATTTTTTTAAATACATTTTTAAGAAACATGGATGTGGATGATAAAGAGGTTACAATAGATACTTATGTAAAAACAATCTCGGATAATAAAGAGATTGTGAAATTAACCCTTAATTTGTACTTTTCCTTAGTCGATGGTATGTTAGCCTCTTGTATAATATTTAAAACACTATTATTAAATTATACAAGAACTATATACATGAATTTCAAATAATATATGATCCTCTTATATTTCTTTGTTAATAATATTTCAGTAGTATCATCAATTCAGGTGTAAACTGATTCATTTTCTTTTATATGCTTGGTTACCTAATCCATGTTTGTTATGGATAGGGTGTTTTTGATTTATTTACAGAATTATATTATGTTCTTAAATATTATTATTAATAACCAAATGAAAATTATTCTTTAATGGTTACGATGGGGAGTGAATCTTATCGTTTTCATGGCGACGATAATCTGTATGTACGCAAGAGCAGCAATATCATTATATTGGTGGATAAATCATATCTAATTGGATGATAAATCATATATAAATAATTATTAACATGTTATATTTGTTATTTACATAAGTTATACTCATTATTATACCCATCCAAATAATGAAGTGTTTGAATAATAAACTACACCACTATGTGGAAACAGTAAGCCATACGTACGCACGTATGGTGACTTTTCATTTATAGGATGGATAGAATAACAAATATGGATGTACCATATTTATAATAACATCACATTATGTATAATGTACTGGATTTATTATTTTTTTTGGAAGCAACAAATAAAGTGGATGTGGGAAAAGAAAAGAACATGAAAGAGGGTGGTGAAATTATTACCTCTTCTTCGGGTGTTTCCTTTTGAGTTGATCAAAAGAGCTCTATAGGTTGGCTTTATAATCAAATTAAGGCCTCTATGTTGAAGTGATGGAAGTTTAAAAGATATTTGGTCAGTTTTTGGCCGAAAAAAATGGCTTTGGAGGTGTGAAATTAAGATAAGGGGAAGTATCATTTTATAAAAGAGGTGAGGGTCACTTTAGGAAAATATCGAAATATTATTTTATAATAAAATAAATTTCGGTTTCTAATGTCTCAAAAATGATTTATTTATAGGATAAGGTGGGTATGTGTCTAAAACCTCTCAACTAATAGATTTTATATAGGTTTAGGACACCATATTAACCTTATATTTTATATTTAACTCTTAGTTAAATAGTTTGACATTTTCCATGTCTCTTTGTATTTTTATATTATATGGATAATAAAAATACTATAACAATCCAATAGAACCCCAAGTGGTTAATTATTAATATAAATAACCTTATATAAGTCCTTTTTCTGATCCTTCGATTTTTATGAATATTATATCATTTAATAATATAATTTTTGTTTTAAAAACTCATTTATGTCAATTTTGACACTATTTAGTATTTTGTTTTTGTTAAATTCATTACAATATGATTACTTCGAAAAAAAATTATTTAACCAACTATAATAAGTAAAATTAACCTATAATATTAGTGGAATTCATCAAAAGTCTCAAATTCAATTTATTTGGATATTAATAATATCAATTATTTTAATCTTTCATTTATAAGGTAATTATTGCATCATCATTGTGTCCTAAATAAATTTAATTATTTGATGTATAAAAATAATAAATAAAATACCTTTATGTTTTAAATATTCATAGATTTCTAATGAATATTTAAAGTCAAATTTATCTTATGTATATCCCTATATTAAAAATAGTTTTGTTATTAAACTTTGAATTTAACACTTTTAACTCTACTTTAAATAAAATAATAATAAATGTCCTAATCTAATCCAAGTGGAAAAAAGAGGATCATATTTTATTCTTATGGTTTTTGGTCCAATTTCACTTATCCAATAGAATTAGGACATGTGTTAGGGTAATTATAATATCATTTTTACCCTTAATTACCCTATTTACTTTTAACCGTGGTAAATAAAATTAAAAAGTTAATATTCACCAAAAATTATTTTCATCTTATTGAACCACATTTTACTTAATGATTTCAATCGTGTCTCTCTGATTTTTTTTTAAATTTGAATCACTGAAGCCATAAAATTATGTTTTGTACAAATTTGCAAATGCTCCTTGAAGGTTGGTAAAAGACGGTAAAAAGTTCAATCAAATCTTATGTATCTCAACTTAATATAAAATGACAACAAGGAATTACATATAAACAGATATTGGTATTATATATCTATTTTGACATAAAATATATTAAAATAAAATAACTAATTATTTATATAAAAATTCGGTTTTAAACCATAATGCATTATTTTTCACTATTTGTCAAAAATTGAAAGCTTTCGGAAAAATAACAAAAATTCACCCTAAGATAACTTTGATATTCCAAATCCAAAAATGAAGTCCATTTTGAAAATTAAAATTTATTAAATTTTAAAATGTGGGTATTACTATTCATAATGGATAGTTTGATTGTTCGTGGTGTGTTAAAACTCCAAGTGGAATACAACACAAGCTACTGCATTATTCAAAGGGAAATGTGCCGTGGAAGCTTGGGGTGTTACAAAAAATGTACCTTATTTCAAAAATTAAAAGAATATTCCTTTTAAACAAATTTTTAAAATAGGAAATATTGTATAAAAATTTCTTTAATAAATCATTTAGGGATATAAAATTTATTATTTAAAATAGTTTGAGTAAACTATTGATATGTTAGAAAATAATTACCTTTTAATGATTTTAACATAAACAAACTCAGATAATCATGATATTTTGAATTAAACCGAGACCACTATATTATCTTCTGAATAAAAATCCCCATGAATAAATTCTAACGCCCTGTCTTTTTATGGACCATTTTTCAAATAAATTGAATTTTCATTAATGTCTTGTACTGAACAAAGCAAAATATTTATTTCATACAACACCGACTAGGTGTATGTTTCACAAAAAAAACTTAGTTTTCCTTATAAATTACCAAATTGGCATATGTTTCATGGAACATTGACTTAACATACATGACATGCAACACCGATTGGGATATGTTACATGAAACACCAATATTTTACAAAACATCATTTTTTATAATTATTTAAATTAGATCATTATAACAATGAATTTAAAAATAGTAATATGAATAGTAAGAAATAATTTTCAATTTTTATTTTTAATCATTTCATATAAATAATACATATTCATAATTAATTATATAATTCTTTGTAAAGTCCTTATATGTTTTAAAAATTCAATTTTATCAAATAAACTACTTTTAATATCCTTATGTGAAAAGTAATAAAATTAATTTTAGACATAAGTAGAATTTTAATATAATAAAATATACTTGATTTTTGAATTTATAATGTTGATATTATCTTAGGGTTAATTTTTGGGATTTTTCTAAGAAACATCACTTTTGGAATACTAGTGAAAATTACTTGATTTTAATTCAAAACTGCTTTTCCATCTAATTTATTTATAAGTTTAAATTGCGTTTCAAATTTGTTTGAAATTGTAATTATTTAATATTTTTATAAATTAATTAATATTACTTAATTAAAACCAATTTCACATTGAAATTGGATATAAAAACATATCATCCATTTAATTATTATTACTTAAGAAACCTCCATTGTCGACCCGACTACGATATCAATTTTAAATTATTTTCCTCCACATAATTGTTTGGAATTTGGAAAAAATTGTTCCATATTTTTAATAATCATAATTTATAATTTCTAATAAGGTAAATCTATTTTTTGAATAAAATTATTTGTGATTGTAATTGAATTTTTTTACATCGATTAAGGTAATATTATGCTTAAATAAGAAATAAACAAATATTTTAGACCAAAAATAACGTAGAAATATTTACAAAAATATTTTTAGGAAATATTTACACCCTAAAATAACTTTTATCTAATATGGAACATTATTGGATCCACATTCCACATTAAAAACGTGGGTGGAATTATCTCTTGAAATATTTAAAAGTGTGCCACTCATCCTCCACTATAAAAAGGGATCTCTTCTCCCCAGTTCCTCACACATCTCAAGACCCTTTTATCACAAAAAATATGATCAAATAATCCCACAACTTCTCTCAAAAAATAATTAAAGAATATTATTGTGAATATTGTCATCCAATGAATCCTTTTGGCACAAACCAAAATGAGTTACCAAATTAAAAGGCAGCTTCTTATCTTAAGTCCTTTCTTTTATTTTCCTTCTCTAATACCTAAAATATATTTATTACATTATTGTATAATAGAAAAAGAATCCTAAATATACTATGATTTTTTTATTATATGTTTTTACCCTAAACTTTAACACACCTCTATCCAATGGATAATGAACATATAGTTTATGTATAAGACGAACTACCACCTCACTAAATAATGGTTGTTGAATTTTCCTCACCACCTTTCATTGAGGAAATTATGATGAAACATTTATATATATATATATATTATATTATATTTATTAATTATTTATCCATCTATATTACTTTTAAAAAACATGTCTTTTTTACATTCCATTTAGTGTAAAAATGATAATTTCATTTGAGGAAGTGTGGACTACCACCCCCTCAAAGTGATTTGATTCTTTCACACACTACATGGAATGTATTAAGGATGAGTTTAGTTAAATTTTATGGTATATATCATATAATAATTCTAATAGAATAATTATTAATATATTTAAATACATATATATGTATATATTTTATTTACCTATTTCTATCAATATGATAATAAAAACAACAAAATTTGTGCGTATGTACGGCTTACTGTCTCCATAAACGATGTATTTCATTTAATACATATATATTATATAAATTATTATAATAAAAATATAAAGTATATAGATGATATATATATTATGTTTTACCTTTTATAATCATTATTTAAGTATATGTACCGAAAAGAAAACAAATTAAGTCACATACGAAGACAAAGTTAATACTACCTGAAGTAAAACCTTAACAAAGGATGGTCAAAAAATGGGTAATATAAGTTGATAATAAAACAATATATGGTATTATATATAAGAATATGGTTCTGTATTAGATTTATAATAAATTTATATTTATTACACAGGTGGTTTGAACGAGTGAGATGAGATTCAAGACACAAGGTAAGGGAATTTCATCTCACTTTTTATTTCTGTGAGATACATGATTTATTAACGACCCATTACTTTTATGTGATGTATATAATTCCCACTTATATATTCAATTATTATTTTAATTAAAATTATGTGTATTTATATATCCATTTTATGACCTTTCTTTCATGGTTTTTATGTTTCAAAATTTTCTAAATTGGTTAAATAGTTTTCCTTTATTTGCCTTCTTTGAGACTCATGTTTTGTTCTGCACCTAAATTCTATTTTGAGGTGTATATACATCCATTTTACAAGTAATATCTTGAAATAACTTATATTAATGATATTTTAAGCTTAATTTATGTTATTTTTCTTACATTTCTATTATGATCCCATGTTACCATGTTATAATAATTTATTGAGACAACCTAATCGTTTTTTGAGATTTTTTATGTTTATGATTCCATTGACAAAATATTATTATCCACATCTCAAGAACACTATTTAGTTCCATTAATATTTATTTATTCAAGGTAATTCCATGTATTAGTACAATTTTCAACACTTTGGTACATAAGATGATATTTTTAAGTAAAATATTATCGTCTCTCTCTTCGGTTGAAAATATATTGTATTCAGAAACCATGTTTTAAAAAATGTTTTCGAATGATATATGAAAAACATTAAAAAAATTATTTTAAAAATGTTTTATGGATTTCAATTCTTCCTTCATATGTTTTCATATCTATTTTAAATTTAAAATGTTTTTAAAAAGGGTTTATGTGTTAAAAAGTTTTTTCAATGTAGAAATGATATTTTCCTCATGGAATGTTTTTAAAAGATATTTCAAAATTATTTCCCATATAAGATAACATGTGTTGGTGTTACTTATGCCTTTTTGGGAAAATTATTCAATGGTTCTATTCATATTCATTCTCTAAATTCATTATGTTTTGGTTGAATTATATTTATAGAACGTATTTCCCTTTCACATGTAATGTGATTTTGAAACACAGTTCTTTTCATGGGTTATGTTTATGATGAAAATATTATAAAACCTATATTTTTCTATTGGGTATGATATGATTACATTTTTTTAATACCCATTTCATTTCATGGGCTAAGATATGATAATTTATGATCTTGTGGATCATTTATGTATTATTTAATTTTGAGACCGTTGGTATATATATATCTCCCTCAAATGCATTGGGTAAAGATTTATATTTCATGAGATAGACTAGTATGTTCCTGGGAATGAAAATTGAATACTAATATGGCCATGGGAGTGAACCATGTCAACCAAGATGGTATGAGGAGTAAAATAATGCTACTAATATGGCCATGGGAGTAAAAAATGACTACTAAGATGTTATGAGGAGTGAACCCATAATAACAAAATGGTATTGGTGGTGATGGATTGGATACTGTAGAAATCATATTATATGATTCCGTGTCTGCCAAAAATTCCTTGTTTTCTTCCATTGTTATGATTTCATGGTTTATGTAATTTATTTCCTTATGATTCATGTCTTTTGAACTACCAATGTTTATTCCTTGATTCATGTTTATTATCTTTGATATGCAGGGTATGATATTTTGTATTTTATCATGTTCTCCCGCCCTAATTCTCATGCTTATGCTTACATGTCTCCATTGTTTACCGTTATAGAGAATCTTATCTCACCAATTTTTATGTTTCATTTTTCCAAAGTTATTATTATACGTAATATGTTTGATGTGTCTAAGAAGGATTATAGTCATGAAGAAACCGTTGGGACATAATTTAGATCACTTATATATCCATGTTTCAGTTTTAATGCTTCCAAAGACACAAGATTAGTACAGTCTTCAAGAGTTTGTTTGTATAATGTTGTAGGTATTATGAAAAAATTATGTTTTGTTAAAGTATGTAAATATCAGGTCACTATAGTTGGTATTAATGGAAATAATTAGTTAAACATTGAAATATAGGATGATAAAGCCTTAGTGTGAACCCTAAGAACATTTTTAGGGATAAGTTTAAGGATAAGGAAAAGTATTGGAAAATGTCAAGGAATTTTGGTGAAGGACAGATTGAGTGATCTCTAGCATGTACATCCTAGTCTTTATACTATAAGTGTATGTGGATATATCATTTAAATACCTTGGGGTAACCACACTAACAAGATGTTCTGAGCCTAACTTGGGGTAATCAAGTTAATGAAAATGCACCTTGTTGCACAACTAGTTTGACACTACTGGGGGATATACATTGTAAATTAAAAACCTCATAAAAAAAATTCATGATTTATTTTAAAATAATTTGGCTATGAATAATGTAAGATAAACCTCAGGTGTCATATATTAATGATGTTTTCATAACATAGACATTCTATTGGTGACTTTTATTGATTATTTAGTTTTTATTATGATAAATATTTCTTACTGTATTATTCTAGTTTTAGTCAATAGCTGGAACCTAAGGGAACCATGTTAATAGTGATTACGATGGAAAATGAAATGATTCTCTTCCTGATAAATATAATTATATGTGGGGTTGAATGAAAAACCTCCTTGAAATGATAACACAACTTTCCCAAGCTATGAATCAAGGTGTAATTCCAAATGGGAAAAGGCAGGAACAACATTATATTGAGTCTTTCATGAGGAAACTTCCATCATCTTACATAGGGTCATCTTATCCACTTGTTACTGAACAATGTATCAGTACATATGAAAATATATTATCAGTTCTCTAGTGTTCAGAGCAATAGAAAGTCATTATGCATGTATATCAGTTAGAATTCAAAGTAGACCAGCAGTGGACTCTAATAAAAAATACGAGGCCTCATGATGGGATTGAATCCATGGAATGTGATGAGTTCATGAATATATTTTTCAATAAGTACATTCCTCAAATTCTTCATACCAATATGGAAACAGAGATCCTTGATTTGAAACAAATTAATGATGAATATTTTGGTTCATATAAGTCTAATTTGATGATACTTATGAGTTATGCTTTATGAATTATCATCTAACCCAAATTTAATGTTTATAGGTACTTTACTGGCATAAATTCATGTCTCATAAGGTTTTTGGACATAAGAGAATTTGGTAGCTAAGAAGAGACAATGCATTGTACAATCAAGGTCGAAATGGATGTTGGAGTCACATATAAATCCCATGGTTTTCACAAGATTAGGAATGTGGAGTTTAATTGAAAATATAAAAACCATGAATAGAAGAATATGAAATTAAATTTATGATCTATGATTGGGAACAATCATAGAGGAAATTTATTTAAGGCTTATAAATAAATGTTTTGAGTGTGGAAGGGAAGGCCATCATGAATTTGATAATTCTAGAGATGGGAAGAAGTTGGATAACATTGTGAATGAGGGAAAATGGGACAAAATTCACCTCCCATAATTTAGTTCTACAAGTGTGTGGGGAATGAGAATTGTATTGTCCATAACCCAAACCCATGTTCTGGTGACAATGATTAATGTTTGTAACCTCTTATTATTGGGGAAAAGGGGTAATCTAATGTAATATCTATATCTGATGAGTAGAGCGATAATGAAATGATGAAAATTATACTTACCAACCACTCTTGAACTGCTAATATCGTATTTGATTCTAGATCTACCCACTCAATCATATATAAGTATATTTTAAGGGTTTTAATCATCCACCAAAACAATTATATGTGGAATTACAAGTGAAAACCACTAATAGTACGATGATTTAATCTCAAGTATATGATTCATCATTGGTTGAAGTTAATGGGAATGTCTTCCTACAAATATTTTCCTTCATGGTTTGGTTTAATTTGATGTCATCTTACGCATGGATTAGCTTTCTATGCATAAATACCACATCAACTATTGAGGAAGGGAAGTTACTTTTAATATTTCAAAACCTCCTATAATCATCCACCAATATGATAATAAGAATGAATATCCTGTGGATGTTACATCAAGTGTATGGGTCTTAATTCCCATTAAAAAGTGTTTTTTATCTCAAATGGTTGGGGAAATAATTGGCATAGATGATATTCTTATTGTCCAATAGTTAGTGGATGTCATTATAGAATTGTTTCCATGTCTTCCACCAAATATGAAGTTGAGTTCTCAATAGAACCCTTGTCACACACCGACGATGGATACTCTTATTTTATACTATTCATTTTCTTGAATATTTTTTGTCATGGTTTGGGTTGGGAATCTGTTGAAATTTTTGAAATTTTGGAAGTCTGGTTGGGTTTTTGGATTGCACCCAGAAACTCCATGGTTAGAAGAAAACATGTTGATCAGTCTAGGTAACCATGTGATAGGTTATAAAAGTCAATAGAAACTACCACATGGTTGGTGAACAATTGGTGAAACTGTGCGGGTAGGTTTTGTGGTCGGTACCTATTTTCACAATGGCTACTGTATGGCTAGTGCACAGATTATTAAACAATGTGGCCAACCCGTATGATTGGACCATGTCATTAAAAACATAAAAAACCAATTCTACCCTTCCCCTTTTTACACCAAAGTTGGACCCCACCCCGTTCATTTGTTTTTAGGACACAAAGGGTGTCCTTACCCATTATCCATTGCTCCAATTCCCCCATGAATCCAAACTTGAAGTTCCAAGGTAATATTTTTGGTTTTTTTCCTTTTCCCCCTTCCCTAGCTCTTCTCTCTCAATTTACATGGGGTGTCTTATGGGGTTTTTATCCTAGACAAATATTAATGGTTATGGTATGTGTGTGTTGAGTTTCTTCGGATCTAGGGTGATTGAATCATCCTTGTGGGTCCTAATCTCCCTCCTCCAATAGTTTTTTCTATTCTCACTCCATTGAGGTAGGTGACTCAATTATTTTACTTTCTGAAGCATTTAGTTGATGCTTTGGTTTCATCAATTAATTTTAATCTTTATTCACACCTTTATAATGTACATAGTTTGTTTATAATTGTATTTCCTTATAGATAAAAATTTATATAAATGGAGTTTTAATAGATTATTTTTTTAGGACTATCTTCACGCACACAAAATGTGTTTGACAAAATGTAAATTGGGTTTTGATATAAATAATTGTGTTATTTGGATGGTGTTGGGCCTTAAGAATATTTTATATAAATGGTTTGGAGGTGAGTTTGGCATTGAATTTTTGAATTGGTTGGTTATATTTCTTGATGGTTGTATAGGAATGTTTTTAGAGGATTTTCATGGCAATTAAAACGGGTTATTTATGTTTCTATAATTATGGGAAGTTGTTGGGCATGGTTTAAAATGAATGTGATGGTTCTAAAAAATTGTTTTGTGTGATTTCATGAAAATATATATGGTTTTATTGGATGTTGTCATATCCATGGGTGCACAAGGTGCATGCGTGGATGTGCATTCAAATGAAGGTGGCACTTCAAAACACTTTTCTCATAAAATGTTCTCATCTCACATTCCACCACTTTTTCCTAAAGTGGACCCATGTTTTCCAAAAGGGAATGTCTGGCTTCAAGTGATTTGTGAATGAAAATCAAATGTGTTTCTTCATGTTATAGCCCATTTGGCCATGAAACTTATTCTGGCGAATGTTTGGAAACTAAGGGCCCATTGGGCATTGGATATCTTAAATTGGTGATTTGTTTTGATATTGGGAAATATTGTGAAAGTGTAATTACATATTGTTTTGGAAATGGTTTTTTTGAAATGTGTTGGTTAAAATACATTTGGGCATGTAAAGCCAAAGGCCCGTTTGGAAAACTAAAATTTCCTAAAGAAAGGGTTGAATGTTATATAATGTGATGGCTTGGTTATCACCTGGATAATGAAATATATATATATATACATAGTGGTAACCTATAATTGAGGTATTTCCCTTTATGGGTTATCATATAGGTGGTGTCTATGTTTAGGGTCGGAATGAGCAGTGATGGTAGGTAAGATGAGTCACCCATGCGAGGGATCATACTTACATAGTATATCATTACAATGGGTTCATGGGTTTATTTTATAGTATCGAGTGACAGTTTCTCTACCTCCCTCATTAGATGGGTTAGTACCCCCTAGACCACTGATTGGTTAGGAGGGTTGTGCTACTGGATTGGTCTATTTAGGGTGGCCAGTGGTTATTCAATCTTGGGATTCACCATACGCCAACAGGCGGTTCCCAACTAAGTACGTCTAGGGATTTATTTAGGTATTTTTAAGAAATGTGCATGGTTATTATAAGTATTTTTTTACTTTCCATGTCAATTGATTTTTATCTTGTATTATTTATTTACTTTTATCACATCCCTATATAGTTTTTCTTAGGTGTTTGGTTTATTTTTTTACTTTTAAAATGGTAAAAAAATTTTGGAAATGGAATGCGACATGTGTTGAATTTTACAATGGGAAAATATATGTTTTTTTATTGAAATGTGAAAACACTATTTTTTTATCTGTATTTAAGGAATGGAATGGCACAGATTCTTTGGTGGTTGACTCTTGATCTATGAAGTTCAAACCCTTCATGTACCACTTGCTATTATTATACTCAAATTTTCAGGTTCGTCATATTCTCAAGTTATCTATATCAAGATGGATCTCATAGCATTTTGGGTTGATAGTGGTGACAATGAGGTCACATGGAGATCATGTCAGTTGTATTTTAGTTTGGTTTTGATCTAGTTGTACTTTTGATTTTTTGTTGTAGTATTTTGTTCCATTATTTGTTTTGTTACTTTATATGAGGAGTTTTTGGCTCTTGTGGAATTATTATATTATATTATTTTATCCAGATTTATTGGGGTAACACCATTACCACTTTTATATTATTTGATTCCCAAAACTAGTTACTAAACTATGGGGTTTGGGAACGCCCTTTGGGCCAAGACACGGATTGGGACTCGTGTCTGGTTGGATGGAATCTTGGCTTGGTTCTTGACAACTAATACATAGTTCCACAAAAATTTATAGGACTCCTTATAAAATTCATCTAATTGAGTTTCATCAATTGAATAAAAAACTCTAATAAAACCTTGATAAGGGATTCATTCGGCCATGTGTGTTACTTTGGGGTGAACCGATTGTTTTTTGAAGAAGAATAATGGATCAATATGACTCTACATTGATATCGGGAGACGAACATGATCACAATCAATAACAAATATCCTCTTACCCATATTAATGACTTGATTGATCAACTGAATGGAGGTCAATGCTTTTACATGATTTATCATCATTCTGGATATCATCAATTAATGGTCAAGAAAGATAATATACCCAAGACAACATTCCATAAAAGTTATGTACTCTAATATATAATGATTCCTTTTGGTCATACTAATTACCTTACTACCTTCATGTATTTAATTAATATAATCTTTGGATATTATCTCAATCTAATTTTGGTAGTTTTAATAGATAATATTTTTTTTCTATTAAAAGAGAAAGGAAGTGCATGAAGATCACTTGATAATTATAAAAAATAACCTAAGGAAGGAGAAGCTATGTGAAAATTTTATGATGCTTGAATTTTTTCTACAAGGGGTTTCATTTTTATGGTCACAAAATCTTAAGAGATGGTATAATAGTTGATCCATCAAAGATGGAGGCAATTGAATGCCCTCATAGACCAACCACTGTGATATAGATCTATATATTTCTTGGTATTGAAAGATATTATCAATAGTTTGTGGATAATTTATCATGACTATCTAATCCTATGACCAAGTTATCTTAGAAGGGTTTTATGTTAATCTGAACAGATGAATGTGAGGAAAATTTAAAGGAACTGAAGGTAAGGTTATCCAGTGAACCAGGGATTACATTACTCTATAGTGGATAAGGATTTTTAATCATTAATGATGCATCCAAGAATGTATTAAGATGTGTTATTATTAAATAACATGGTTATCGCTTATGCCTCATTGAAATTGATGATTAATAAGAAAAATTACTCAACTCATGATTTTTAGTTAGCAATGGCTATTTTTCATTAATGGTATCAAGGCATTATATTTCTGGATAAAAGTGTGATATATGTATTGATCAAAAAAATATGAAATACATATTCCCATAAAAAGAGTTAAATATGTATAAGAGAAGATGGTTAGAATTGATAAATTATTATTACTACTTAATACATTACCACCCTGGGAAAGGGAACAAGGTGGATGATGCTTTGAGTCAAAAGGATCATGCGAGCATATCCATGATGAGGATAAAAAAGATCTAATATTCTGAAATTTTCAAAGGATCAATCTAGACATCCTAAAGGGTAAAATTATATCTTTCTAAAATAAATATTCCCCCCTTTATCCAAGTGATGATAAAGGAGGCATAAAAGGATGACGAAGAGATTCAAAAGAATGTCAAGAATTTTCTTGTGTTTAACCTTGATCAGGATGAAATGATAATGTTCAATAAACTTGTATGGGTTCCTTTCGTAACTGATTTGAATAAGGAGTTATTATAGGAATATCATTGTTCTACATTCTCTATTCATACAGTAAGTAAAAAGATGTATAGGGACATGAAATAAAACTTCTGGTGGGATGGAATGAAGAGAGAAAGCACATAATTTGTATCAAGGTGTTTTAATGCCAACATGTCAATGCTGAAATAAAAAACTCTAAAGGGATATTTAAAACACCATCCATACCAGAATGAAAATGGGAGAACATCACTATGGATTTTTTTGTTGGACCACACAAAACCTATGAAGGGTTTAATGCTTTATGGTTGGATGTTTATCACCATACTAAGTAAGTACACTTCCTCATTATCTAAGAAGACGTCTATCAGGATCATAATTCTAGGATATATATTATGTAAGTCTTAAGGATACATGGAGTACCACATCCCATTATATTGTATAAGGATCCTAGGTTTACCTCAAAGTTCTAGAGAAATATTTTTCAATAACTTGATACAAAATTTATTTTCATTACTGATTATCATCCTTAGATAGTCAGTTAGTTTGAAAGAAAAACTCAAAACCAACATGATATGTTGATATATTGTTTTTTTGATTTCAAAGGTCATTGGGATCAACACGTTCCCCTATATTAGTTTTCATACAACAGTATCCTTCACTCAAGTATTGAGATAGAACATTATGAATCCATTTATGGGAAGAAATATAGTTCTCCAATGTGTTGGGATGAATTTAGATAAATAAATCTATTTGGACATGAGATTGTTGAATAAATGGTTGAGTAGTTTAGAACCATTTGGTAACATATAATGGAAACTAAAAGGTAGAAGAAAATTTATGCTAATAACTGTGAGAATTATCTTGAATTTGAGGTTAGTGAAAAGGCATTTCAATAAATATAACCCTTGAACAAGGTTATCATATATAGGAAGAAAGGGAAACAGTTACATATTTATATCTGTTTCTTTGAGATTCCTGATCATATTATGACAGTATCTTATCACTTGGAACTTCCTCCAAATCCTTCTCATGTTCTTGATGTATTCTATGTATCTATCCTGAGGAAGTAAATACATGACCATTCACATGTAATGAATTCACAAGTAATACTTATGGAGCTGAATCATTCTTACGAGCAAAAACCTATTGAAATTCTTGATCATAGAAAGAAAGTTCTACAAAATAATACCACCCACCTAGTCAATGTTTTATGGAAAAATCACAATTTAAAGGAATATGTTTTGGAATTTGTGGATAGGATAAATTAGAAGAATAATCATTTATTTTTACCCATGTGATGAATTTTGAGGGAGAAATTTATTTTTAAGGGGGGTAGAATGTGACACCCCAGGTTTTTATAGACCTTTTTTGTTCTAATAAATTAAATTTTCATTTATGTCTTGCAATGCACTCAGTCAAACATTCCTTCCACACAGTACCGAATTAGAGTACATTACACAACAAAAAATCACCGTACATTATATTTCACCAACTAAGCATATGTTACATGGAATATTGAATCATCATATGTTACATTTTACTTTGACTTGGTGTACGTTACACATAATAAAAATGTTTCTACAAAAAAAAATTCTGTTATAATTATTTAAAAAGGATATTTATCCACTGAAAATAGTAATATGAATAAAAATAACTAATTATAAAATATTTTTTTATAATTTTTTTATTCAAATAAATCATATTCATAATGAATAATATAATTTTTGGTAATAACCTTATATTTTTTAAAATACTGTTTTTATGAATAGACTGAAAAAAATTCTTTCTTTCAAAATTATAATTTTTTTTACACAATTAGAAATTTAATTTGATTAAATAAACTTAAAATTTTCATTTATAATGAATAGATTTTCTTAGGGTGAATTATTGGAATTTTTATTGCGAAACACCACTTTTAGAAGAATAGTGAAAAATATGAAATTTTAATCCAAAAATGATTTTCCATATAATATATTTATTTGTTTATAGTATATTATAAATTGTATTGAAAGTTTAATTTGATAAAATTTTGATAAATTAATCTAATTTTGGTAATTAGAACCAATTTCACATTGATATTGGATATAAAAACTTAGCAATATTTTTATTATATTTACATTGGAAACCCATATTTTTGACCAGCTCGCTAGATCAATTTTAAATTAATTTATGGAACTTTTGTGTTTTTAATTTAGAAAAATGGATTTCATATTGGGAATTATAAAATTTAATAATTTTCAATAAGGTCATCTTAGTTTTTTGACCAAAAATATTAGTGAATGTTATTAAAATTAATTACATCGATTAAGGAAAAATTAAGCTTAACTAAGAACTAAACATTAAATTTATGAATCAAAACAAACTAGAAACTTATACAACACACATTTAATGGAAATATTTCTACACTATAATAAATTATATTTACTAGGGACCATTACTGTATCCACTTGAAACATGAAAAATGTTAGTGGATTTCTCTCTTAAAAAATTTATAAAAGTGCCACTCCTCCTCCACAATAAAAATGGACATTTTCCTCCTGAATTCCTCACACATAAAAATCCCCTTGGACTGAAAAAACTCTTATAAAATAATCTCCAAAAATCCCTCCCATCCTACCTGAATCCTACAATTGTGTATATTGTCTTCCAATGAACCCTTTTAGCACAAACCACTAGGAGTTACCCGACTAAGAGGTAAATATTCTCTCAAGTCCTTTCTTTTATTTTCCTTCTCCACTACCTCTACTTTATTTTTTCCATTACTTTATTATATAACCAGAATCCTAAATATACTATACTTTTTTTATTATAATTTCACAACTTACACTTACATACACACAAACAACATCTAATAGTTAACAAACACATTTTTTATGTGAACATCAAACAACCGCCTCCCTAAATAATGATTGTTCAATTTTCATTTACGCCTCTCATGGTGGAAATTATGATTGAAAACATCCTTAAATAAGTTATATATTATATTAATTATTAATTTAATGTTATTGATTTATTTTAAAAATCATATAAATTTTACATTCCATTGGGTTAAAATATGATAATTTCGTTTGGGGAAGTGTGGATTGTCACCCCCTCAAAGCGATGTGATTACTTCACATACTACATGGAATGTATTAAGGATGTTTTTAGTGAACTTATATGTTATATATTATATAATAAGGTTATCGTAATAATGGCATAAATAAATATATATTTCATTTACCTTCTTTATTTCAATGTGACCATAAAAACATAAACAATGTTTATACGTACGTAAAACTTACCATCTCCATGAATGGTGTATTCCATTTCATACTTATATATTCAATTGATTATTAATATACAAATATACTAGATATATATGATATTTATATCATGTTTTACATTATGGAATTATTATATAAGTGTAACATCCTAGGTAAATAAAGAGTAATAAATTTTCATAATTATTAATTTTTGTGAATTAAGTATTAATTTTTATTTAAAGGGGTTACCATGTTTGATGGAATACCTGATACACGACAACTGTATTCTTTAAAATCATATGTTGCATGCAAGGCTGAGTCATACTGAAAAATAGCAGTATAATATTATTTTAAATAGTAGTTAACGCCTAAACATTTTAATTTTGAGAATGAACAGAACTAACTACAATATTATTATACATGTTTGTTAAATGTTTTTACATTTACATAATAAAATTTAAGAGGCATAAAATGTGAATTAATCCAATTTTATGCACAAAATACTTTAATATTCTTTAAAAGGTTGAATTACTATCTTTTGATGGAGAAATCTTTTTAAATATAGTTCTTGCCACTTTTATATGTTATATTTGATAAAATAAAATCTGTTTTTAGAATCAAGACATCAAAATTTACTTTGGGTAAATTTTTGGTATTTTTCTAATAAAGTTCATTTTTTAATGAATAGTAAAAAATACTGTATATTAATTCAAAACTACCTTTTAATCTAATTTATTTCTATGTTTAGATTATCTTTTTAATTGGTTTTAAAGTGTAATTACATTATATTTTTACCATTTAATCCAATGTTGTTCATTGGAAGGAATTTCACTTTGAAGTTGGACATAAATAAGTGTCAATCTTTTAATAGTCAATATTTCTTAAACGCATTTTTTGTTTTGAAAACTGGAAATAATTTTAAATTAATGAATTAAACTTATATATTTTGAATTTGATAAAATAAACATCATTTTTGAATTTGGAATATCAAATATATCTTGGTTATTTTTCTGAAAAACTTTAATTTTTGATGAATAGTGAAACCACTAAGTAGTCGTTAGAAAACTGACTTTTTTATTAGAATGAAAATTTACCATTTATGTGAATTAAATTGTGAAAATCTGACATTTTTGGTTCTTATTATAAAGTAAAATGTGTTTCAATAAGATAAACATAATTTTTTGTGAATAGTAACTTTTGAATTTTATTTACCGTTGTTAAAGGTAAATACGGTAATGCAAGATAAAAAGAATATTTTAATAATAGAAAATTAACTTAACACTTGTCGAAATATCATTGTATGAGTAATGGACGAACATGGGCATCCTTGGGTAGATATTGGGACCCCATGGAGCCACATAAGAGTGATAATGACACTTTATTTTAATTAACTTAAAGTAAAGGAAAAAAATGACATAAACAAATATATTTTAGTATATTAATTTTTACATAGGGTTATATAAGTATTATATTAAAATATAAATATTATTTTAAAATATAAAAATATTTCCTACATCATGGTATTTTGTTTATAATATTTAGACATCAAATAAATAAAATTATTTATGACATAATAATGATGCAGTGTTTACCTCATTAATAAATTATTTAAATAAATAAGATTATAATGGTTAAAAAAATATCCAAAACTTGTCCAATTGTTATTGGATGATTTTATTTAGACCATTAGTCATATTATCTTATACTTTAATGATTTTTGGACCTTTTGAAATCAAATATAAGTTTATAATAAAATAATTGTTTCCAACATTCTTAAAGAGACCCTCCTCCCCCTTATAAAAATACCTCACTTTTAACCAATTCGTCACACCTCTGAAGCCCCTTTGATCATCCAAAATCTTCCCAATTAAGCTAAAAATATCTCTATCCTCCTCCTAGAATACTTAACTTAGACAAAAGGCACTTAAAGAGGTCCATTTAGTTCAAACCAAATGGAGTTACCTGAATTAAAGGTAGTAGTTTATCTTAAATTATTTTCTTTTCTTTTACTTCTCGAGCCCCTAAACTCTTTTTATTACTATATTTTTTTAACAAAAACAGTATCCTTAATATACTAGGATGTTTTTATGAGAAGTATTCGATCTAAACTTACACACACATCCATATAATTAGTAGAGAACATACTGTTTTTGGGGATGACTAACTAACGCCTCACGAAACAATGATTGTTCAATTATCTCCTACCACCTCTTATGGTGGCCATTATGATGAAAATATATTCATATACGGTATATATTATTTTTATGTTTTCTTTATGATTTTTAATTTTTCATTTATATCATTATTTTATGGTTTTCATTATGGGTAAACGCGATAATTTCATTTGAGGAAGTGTGTACTACCGCCCCCTCAAAGGGACATGACTTGTTAATTCCATATGTGGGATATATAAAGGATGGAGTTAATGATATTATATATGATATTATAATGGAATTATAATATACATATGTATCATAATGTTTTAATTCCATTAAAATACGAAATAGAAATCAAAGTAGCATTCGTGAATACATTCAGCTTACCATCTCCATGAATGGTGCATTTCATTTCTCACCTCCAAATGTTATGTACTATTATAAATACATATATATACTAAATATATATGATATGTAAATCATTAATATCATTCTGGAGATAATGGATATTTGACCACATGAACTACTTGTAAATATAATAAGTTCATTTTTTACTCAAGTACCAAATATTGACAAAAGATTGTAATTAACATAAAAGATTACATAATGTTTATAACATGGTAAAAAATGATATAAAATGAATAATATACTTGAAAAAGGTTTTTATGAAAGTATAAATTAACTATAATTTATTATTCAGGAAATTAAAGAACGAACGGGTCAAGTCGGACATGAGGTAAGGGACTTCGTCTCAATGTACTTTCATTGAGGAATATTTTGTTTAAATACATGACTTTCATTTATACATTGTATAAACACCTTTTTATTTTTATTTCATTCAAAGGGAATATTTTTCAATGAAGAGTTTTAATAAAGGATAAAAAAGTAATGTTTCTTTTTAACATAAGTGGTGACAATGACCTTTCCACCACTGCGAGTATTATTTGATCTTTGGATAGCTTAAAAAGCCAAAATGTTTTCAGAAGGAAAATAAATACCATATACTCTTTTTATGTATTTCGGTATTGAAAATGGTTTTGATAACAGATTTTTTATGTCAATATATTTAAATGATATATTGTGATTGAAATGTGTAAATATTATCTTTCCTTTATGTTTGTTTTATATGTTATGAATATGAAATGGTTCTTGGCCATTGTTTACATATACAGGTGGTTCTGTGATAATCATATGGTCGGTGAGCCCAAGATAGCTCTCCAAAGCATTGGGTAACATGACAGAGGTAAATGTGAATGATTCTCCTAAGAATTTTTGGGAATGTACTGTGATGGGTATTCCAACCTTACTCCCTACGTAGACGTAATAGCTACAATGTAAGTATGTTGTGGATGCCAGAAGTTACCTTTATGATTTACGATTTTATTGTGATTTTATGAGGTATGTTAATGATCTTATGTTATTATGTAATGATTAAATAATGTTTTATTTCTTTTTTTTATAACCCCTAATGAGTTTTTTAGGATCATACCAAGTTTTGAAATGTCTTTCACAAGACTTAAAGAAGAATAGGCTCATGGATGGGATCAAGGAAAATTCATGTTGTCTAAAACATGGAACTATACATGACTCTTTTTTTCAAGAGTTTTTATTTTTTGAAAAAATGGAAACTGAGTATAAGTGTCTACTTTGTAACTTTTGAGATGTAATGTAATAGTTATGACCTAATTCTCTAAAACTCTAAACCTGAGAAGATCTTCAATGTGAATTATTCATTTAATTCAAGATTATGTAATGTTTTAAGGCCGATTCTTTATAGATGGCATCAGAGGTCAGTTTAGATAACTGTAGGAGTTAGGGTATTGTTAAATTAATATCCACAAATTAATTTATGCTAATGATATAGAATTTACAGATTACTATGTTGCTTCGTCTAAGATATTTCTGTGTTCATAATGGTTTTCTATAGAGTAATCAAGGTAGATAGGTTGGGACAACATCAAGAAGAAGACAACCATCCAAATAAGTACCCTGAGATGGTCGGGATCGGAACTGAACATTTTGTTGTAGTGATGGAACATTTGACTTAGGCTATAAATGGTGGTGGTATCCATGCATGAGATCAGCCAGATCAACCACAGAGGAACATGTCAGTAGTGGAGTATTTCATGAGACAAAACCCCACATCATTCAGATAACTGTATGACCATGTGCTAGCCAAAGGGTTGATTATAGAACTACAGAATATTATTGATGCCATGGAGTGTTCATAACATCAAATGGTTAGTCTTGTTGTTTACGATTTTGATGCTGAAACTGACCAGTGGTGGTCGATGGTGAAAAATATCATGGATTTTGAGGAGATTGATGATGTTGATTGGGATTAATTCCAAGGTATGATTATTGAGAAATATTTTCCTAAGGTGGTTCATCTTAGGATGAAAAAACAATCCCTAGAATTGAGGTAGGAGGATGACTCAGTGGTTACTTATAAAGGAAAATTCACTCAACTGGCATGGTATGCTCCAAATTTCATATGATATCTTGATAGTAAAATCAATCACAATTTACCCGGGATTATAGCCAATGTGTCAGAGGGATTTAGCTTCTCGTGAGTTCAAAATTTATTAAAAACTTGTTGATGTGCGGAGAAGGTGTAAATGGAGTTTTCTGATGATCAGGTGTTCTGTGACAAACAACAGAATAAGAGGTCGAGGTGGATTGTGAAAGAGAAGAAATATTCAAAAAAATCTGATGGTAAGAACTTAAGTATACAGTTTTTGAAAATTTTGGTAAAAAGAATATTGGGGAATGTGTTTTAAATTCTGGTAAGTGCCATCGATGTGGTAAAATGGAACATAAGGTTCGTAATTGCACTAAAAAAGATCTAGATAATGGTAAGAAAAAATCTGATTTACATTTAGTAAAATGTTTTAAGTGCAATGAAATTGGTCATTATGAAAATGAGTGTCCAACGAAGAACTCAACTGAGGGTAATAATCCGAACTACAAGAAGAAATGGGTGGTGAAATCCATTGCAACTATTTAAGTAGATGTTGGTCCATCAAATGAAGTAGTATCAGGTACACTGTTTGTTTGTTTAGATTATGCCAATGTGTTGTTTGATTCAGGTTTTACACACTCTTTCATTTTTGAGAAGTTTTCTAGTCAATTGGGAATTCCATATCAAGATATGAATCCTGAAATTATGGTAAAAACACCAGGAGGAAATGTTGAGACAAAAAGAAATTATAAGAACCTTCCTATCCTTGTGTGAGGAAAGAATCTACTTTCAAACCATATAGTTTTGCCTCTAGTAGGGTTTGATGTTATTTTGGGCATGGATTGGATTTCTGTTTATCATTCTATGATTGACTGCTGAGCTAAAGAGGTTTCTTTTGAGAAATAATTTCAGTTTGTTTACAAGAATGAACCCTTACTTTTGATAACATATCAGTAAGCTTAGAAACTAGTAAAATATGGAAACGAATGTTACATTTCACATATTGTTGAAAACAAAGGAGCTGTTTAGATTAATGATGTGCTAGTGGTATATGAGTATCTTGATGTTTTTCCTGATGAGTTTCTTGGTATAATACCTGACCGGGAAGTGGAACATACTTTTTACTTAGTTCCTGATGCTAATCCAATTTCAAAACACCCTTATCAAATGGCTCAAATTGAACTTTTAGAGTTAAATAATCAATTGTAGGAGTTATTAGATAAAGGTTTCATTCGACCTAGCACATCACCATGGGGTGATATTGTCTAGATTGTTAAAAAGAAAGACGGTTCAATGAGACTTTGCATTGATTATAGTGAAGTAAATAACATCACTATTAAGAACAAGTACCATTTGACTGATATCGATAATTTGTTTGATCTGCTCCAGGGAGCTCAAAATTTTTCGAAGATTGATTTGAGGTCAGGGTACTATCAGTTGAATGTAATGGAAGAAGACATTCTGAAGACTACGTTTCGTACAAGATATGGCCATTATGAATTTGTATTCAGGGCTTTTGGTTTAACCAATGATACTGCTCTATTCATGGATCCTATAAATAAAATTTTCTGTGAGTTCTTGGATAAGTTTGGGGTTGTGTTCATTGATGATATTTTGGTTTATTCTAAAAGTAAGTAAAAGTATGAAAGTCATTTAAGGGTTTTCTTGCAAACCTTAAAAGAAAAGAAATATTATGGGAAATTAAGTAAGTGTGAGTTTTGGTTACAACAAATTTCTTTACTTGTTCAAATTGTTTCAAAAAATTGCATGATTGTTCATCCTGCTAAAACAAAAGTTCTTGACGAATGGGCATGTCCCACAATTATAACTGAGATCCATAGTTTTCTTGGTTTGGCATGTTATTACCGTAGGTTTGTTGAGAATTTTTCAAGGTTATCTAGGCCACTGACTAAGTTAACTCAAAAAGGTGTTTTGTTCATCTAGACAAAAGAATGTGATGATTGTTTTTAGGAATTGAAAAGAATATTGGTGAATGATCTTGTTTTGGTACAACCTTCATGAAATGGTGAGTTTGTTATCTACAGTGATGCTTCGTTGAAAATACTTGGTTGTGTCCTTATGAAAAATGATCAGGTAATTGTTTTGATTTACGTCATTTGAAACCTATTGAGTTAAATTACCCAGCACACGATTTAGAATTAGTTGATATTTTTTTGCTTTACAAATTTGGAGGCATCATTTGTATGGAGTATAGTGTGAAATATATACTGATAAAAAAGATTGAAGTATATATTCACTCAGAATGAATTGAACATGGGACAAATGAGATAGCTATAATTAATCAAGGATTATGATGGCACGATCCATTAGCATCTGGGAAAAGAAAATAAAGTGGAAGATGATTTGAGTCAAAAAAGTAATGATTCATTAACTATGCTTTGTTTGGAATGAGATCCTTTGGTTTTTGATTTGATGAACTTTGGTATAGAATTTTTTGGTGCAAAAAATTCTTCAGTTTTGTTTCAGGTGTTAGTGATATCATCTCTCTTATAAAGAATTATGAAAGTGCATAAGGAAGATAGTGAGTTGCAGAAAAATTTAGAGTTGGTTTAGATGTGTAAGTTGCCTGATTTTACCGTTGATAATGATGGTATTTTGAGGTTTGGGAAAAAGTTATATGTGCCTTGTGATTCACTGTTGAAGAATGAGTTGTTATGTGAAGCTCATAGTTCTCCATTTTTAGTTCATCTAGGTAGTACTAAGATGTACAGATATCTTTAGGAGTATTACTGGTGGGATCGAAGGAAAAGAGATATTGTTGATTTTACTGTGAGGTGTTTGACTTGTCAGCGGGTTAAAGCAGGGTGGAAGTTACTGAAAGGGATTCTTCAGTATTTACCGGTGCTAGAGTGGAAATGGGAAAATATATCCCTGGACTTTATTGTTGGATTACCTAAAACATCTCGAGGTAATAATGAAATATGGGTAATTGTTAATCAATTGAATAAATCTACTCATTTTCTTCCCATTCAAGATACTTTGTCTCTAGATCAAGTATCTCGGTAGAATGTTAAACATATAGTCATATTACATGGTATTCCACTTTCCATTGTATCTGATCATGATCCTAGGTTTACTTTTAACTTTTGGAAAGGACTTTAGAAGTCGTTGGGTAATAAATTAAATTTTAGTACAACTTTTCATCCACAATTATATAGACAGTCAGAACAAACAATTAATTAATTGAAGGATATGCTACGTGATTATTCCCTAGATTAGAAGGGAAGTTGGGACCAACATATTTATTTGGTTGAATTTTCTTATAATAACTATTTTTATTCCAGTATACAGATGCCTCTATTTGAGACATTATATGTAAAGCGTTGTCGAACTCCAGCTTTTTGGGATGAGGTAGGTGAAAGGAAGTTGATGGGACCAGAATTGGTAGAAGAGATGGAAGAGAAAGTTCATTTGATTCTGAATCACATGAGAACAGATTAGATCAGACAGAAAAGTTATGCAGATAATAGGAGGAAAGATATTTCTTTTACGGTATGTGAACATGTCTTTCACAATGTTTCTCCATGGAAAAGTATGATACATTTTGGTCAGAAGGGAAAGTTGAGTCCGAGGTTCATTGGACCCTATGAAATCTTGGAGAAAGTTGGATCAGTTTCATATAAAGAGGCTTTACTTCATAGTTTATCCAAGGTACATATTTTTTTTTCATATTTCAATGTTGAGAATGCATATGTCGGATCCATGTCATGTTTTGAGCCTAGAGGTAGTTTAGTTTGAAAAGAATCTTTCTTATGAGGAACTACCAGTGAAGATTCTTGACCGTTGAGAGCAAGTGTTGCGAAATAATGTAATATATCAAGTAATGGTTTTGAGGAAAAAACCATATGGTTGAAGAGGCAACGTGAGAATCTAAAAATTCTATGAGGGATAAACACCCCCACTTATTTGATAAGTGATTAAAAATTGTGAGGACGTAATTTCCAAAAGGGGAAAAGGATGTAACATCACATGTAAATAAAGAATAATACATTTTCATAATTATTAATATTTGTGAATTAAATATTAATTTTTCTTTAAAGTGGATTCTATGTTCGATGGCATACCCGATATGCAACAACGAGTTTCTTTGAAATCTAATGTTGCACGCAAGGCTGAGTCATATAGAAAAATAATAATATAATATTATTTTAAATGGTAGTTAATACCTAGACATTGTAATTGCAGGAATGAATAGAAATAACTTCAATATGATTATACATATTTGTTTAATGTATTTACATTTACTCAGTAAAAGTTAAGTGGCTTAAAATGTGAATGAATCCAATTTTAAAGACACAATACTCTAATATTCTTTAAAAGGTTGATTTAACTCCTTTTAATGGATAAAAATTTTTAAATATAGTTTTTGTTAGGTTTATATGTCATATTTGAAAAAATTAAATGTTTTTTAGAATCAAGACATCAAAATTTACTTTGGGTAAATTTTATGAATTTTTATGATAAAGTTCATTTTTAATGAATAGTGAAAAAATACAGTATTTTAATTCAAAATTACCTTTTAATATAATTTATTTACATTATTAGATTATCTATTTAATTGGTTTTAAAGTGTAATTAGATTATATTTTTACCTTTTAATCCAATTTTGGTCATTGGAAGTAATTTCACTTTGAATTTGGACATAGACAAGTGTCAATCGTTTGATGGTTGATATTTCTTAAAAACACTCTTTTTGTTTTAAAAATGAGAATTAATTTTAAATTAATTAATCCAAATTCTAATTTTTGAATTTGATAAAATATACATCATTTTTGAATTCGGAATATCAAATATAGCTTAGGTATTTTTATGGAAAACTTCAATTTTTGATGAACAATGAAACCATTAAGTAGTAGTAAAAAAACTGAATTTTTTATTTAAATGAAATTTAATAGATTATGTGAATTGAATTTAGAATATCCAACATACATGTTTGCTATTAGTAAGTAAAATGTGGTTCAGTAAGATGAAAATAATTTTTGGTGAATAGTAACTTCTGACATTTATTTACTACGGTTAAAGGTAAATAAAGTAATGCAAGGTAAAAAGAATATTATAATAATACAAATTACCATAAAACATTTCCTAACCTTATTGGATGAGTCATGTATGAACATGGGGATACTTGGGTAGATTTTGGGACCCAATGGATCCACTTAAGAGTGATAATGACACTTTATTTTAATTAACTTATCGTAAAGGCAAAAATGACATAAAAAAAATAACTTTTAGTAAATAAATTTTTACATAGGGTTATATAAGTAATCTATTCGACTATAAAAATTATTTTGAAAGATAAAAATATTTATTACATCATGGTATTTTGTTTATAATTTTTAGACATCAAATTAATTAAATTATTAATGACACATTAACGATGTAGTGTTGACCTCATTAATAAATTATTTAAATAAGTAAGATTATAATGATTAAAAAAATATCCAAAACCTGTAAAATTTTTATTGGATGATTTTATTTCAATAATTATTCATCTTATCTTCGACCTTAATGATTTATGGACCTTTTTAAACTGAATATATGTTTATAATAAAATAATTGTTTCAAACTTTTGTAAAGAGCCCCTCCTCCCCCTTATAAAACTCCCTCACTTATAACCAATTACTCACACCTATCAATCCCCTTGGATCATCTAAAATCTACCCAATTAACCCCATTACATCTATATCCTCCTCTTAGAAGCCTTTACTTAGGTATAAGGAACTTAAAGATGTCCTTTTAGTTCAAACCAAAGGGAGTTACCTAATTAAATGTAAGGGTTTCTCTTAAATTATTTTATTTTATTTTACTTCTCCAACACCTAAACTCTTTTTATTCCATATTTTATAACAAAAATAGTATCATAAATATACTATGATGTTTTTATGAGAACTATTCTAACTACACTTACACACACCTCCATCTAATGGGTAGAGAACATACTGTTTCTGTGGATGGTTAATTAACGCCTCACGAAACGATGATGGTTCAATTATCTCCTACTGCCTTTTATGGTTTCCATTATGATAGCACTGCATTTATATATGGTATATATTATGATTATGTTTTCTTTAATCTTTTTAATTTTTCATTCATATCATACCTTTATGGTTTTATTATGGGTAAATGCGATAATTTTATTTGAGGAAATGCAGACTACCGCCCCCTCAAAGTGATATGACTCGTTAATTCCATATATGGGACATATAAAAAATTTATTTAATGATATTATATATGATATTATAATTTAATTATAATATAATTATGTATCATTATGTTTTAATTCCATTAAAATACGAAATAGAAATGAAAGTAGCGTTCATGAGTACGTATGACTTACCGTCTCCATGAACAGTGCATTTCATTTCTTACCTCCAAATGTTATGTACTATTATAAATACATATATGTACTGGATTTATAAGATATATATGATATCTAAATCATTAATATAATTCTGTAGATAATGGATATTTGACCACATGAACAACTTGTAAATATAAGAAGTTCATTTTTGACTCAAGTACCAAATATCGACAAAAGTACCGTTATTAACTTAAATGATTACATAATGTTTATAACATGGTAATAAATGATATAAAAGGAATAATAAACATTAAAAAGGTTCTTAATCAAGTATAAATTATCTATAGTTTATTATTCAAAAAACTAAAGAATGAATGGGTCAAGTCAGACCCGAGGTAAGGGACTTCATCTCAATCTCCTTTCACTGAGGCATATTTTTTTAATACACGACTTTATTTTATATGTTGTATAAACACATTTGAATTTTCATTTAATTAAAAGGGAATCTTTTACTATGAAGTGTTTTACTAAATGACAAAAAAGGAATGTTTCTTTTTAATGTAAGCGGTGACAACAACCTTTCCACTACCGCGAGTATTATTTGATCTTTGGATTCCATAACAAGCCGAAATGTTTTCAAAAAAATAAAATAAATACCATATACTCGTTTTACATATTTTTTTATTTAAAATGGTTTTGATAATGTATTCGTTATTTCAATATATTTAAAGGATATATTGTGATTGAAATGTAGAAATTTTATCTTTCCTCTATTTTGTTTTATGTGTTATGAATATGTTATGGTTCTTGGGAATTGTTTATGTATACAAGTGGTTCCATGATAAACCTAGGGAAGGTGAGCCCTAGATAACTCTCCAATTCATTGGGTAATGGGATGAAGGTAAACTTGAATGTTTATTCTATGAGATTTAGGTAATATACTATGATGGGTATTTCAATGTAACTCCCTACGTAGCTGTGATAGCTACAATGTAAGTATATTATGAATTCCACAAGTTACCATTATGATTTATGATTTATCTGTGATTTCATGAGGTATGTTAAAGAGCTTATGTTACATATGAAATGATGAACTAATGTTTTATTTCTTTGTTTTACAACCCTTGGGAAGATTTTTAGGCTTATCTGAAGTTTTGAAATGTTTTTCACCAGACATAGAGAAGAATAGTGTCATGGATGGGATCAAGGAAAAGTTATGTAGTCTAAAACATGGAACTAGGCGTGACACTTTTTTCAAGAGTTTTGATTTTGTGTAAAAGATAGAAACAAATTATAAGTGTCTACTTTGTAACTTTTGAGATGTAATGTAATAGTTATGACCTAATTCATTAAAACTCTAAACCTTAAAAGATCCTAAATGTGAATTATTCATTTAATTAAATATTATGTATTATTTTAAGGATGGTTCCTTATGATAAGTATAAGGACAAAAAATATAGAAAATTAAGACACATATGAAAAACAACAAAAATATTACCCGAAGTGAAGCCTTAACATATGATAGATAAAAACCTGGTAATATTCAGTAACAATAAAACCATATATAGTATTAGATATAAGAATATGTTTCTGTAAAATATGTATAATCAATTTAAATATATTATACTGGTGGTTTTAACAAGTATAATGATAGTCAAGACACAAGGTAAGGGGATTTCATCTCACTCTTTATTTCCATGAGATACATGCTTTATTCACCCCCCATTCCTTCTGTGTGGTGTTTATAGTACAAATAGATGTATTCAATTATTATTATAATTAAATATAGGATTATTTCCATATCAATTTTATGAACTTTATTTAATGTGGTTTGTGTTTCAAAAGATACCAAATTAGTAAAATGGTTTTGTCTCAATTCACATTATTTGAGACTTATTTTTTTTGTTATACATCAAAATTATTTTTCGAGGTGTGTATAAAACCATTTTAAAATTTATATCATGAAATTAATCCTCTTAATGATATTTTAAGCTTCACATTGGTTCCTTTTATTACATGGATATTACGATCCACAATTACCATGTTATAATAGTTTATTTTGACAATTTCATCTTTTTTCCATATTATTTATGTTTATGCTTCCTTTGATTAAATATTATTATCCATCTTTCAAAAACACTCAGGCTTTCTATTATAATCTGTTTATTTAAGATATAACCATGTTTTAGAAACATTTTTACACTCTTTGGTTATTAATATGATGTTTTTAAGTAATATATGACCATATCTATCTTTGGATTGAAATATATTGTTTAAAAAAATATATATTCAAAAATGGTTTCAAATGATATTTATATCCAATTTCCAAGGAAAAATGATTTCAAATATTCTTTACGATTTAAAATGAATCCTCTATATGTTTTCAAAGAAAATTTTCAACAAAAAATGTTTTATGTTTTAAAAATCCTTTCCAATAAATAATTTTTTTTCATCAATATTTATTTTTAAAATATCTTTCAAAATTACCCCCTTTAATATAACATGATTTGGTGTTAATAATGCCTTTATAGAGAAATTATTTAATTTTTTGTTTCATACTATTTATCTTATTGGATTATGTTTTTATGGAATTAAATTTGTGAAACCCTTTCAATTTCATCGGTTATATGCTTTTGAAACCCTCTTCTTTTCATGGGTTATGTTTATCATGAAATAATTATGAAACCTATATTTTTTCACATGTTATGATACGATTATATGTTTATAATACCCATTTAATTTCATGGATTATGATATGATTATTTATGATATTGAGTAACATGTGTGTATGATTTAATTATGAGATGAGTGGGAACAATATCTTATTTTAATGAATTAGGAAATGATTTTTAACTCATATGATATACTAAGATGGTATTGGGAATGAACCTTGACTACTAAGATAGCCATGTAAGTGAACCATTACTACCAATATAGTACGAGGAGTGAACTCATGCTACTAATATGTCTGTAGGTGTAAACCATGACTTACATGATAGTATGGGGAGTGAACCCATACTACCAAGATTGTCTTAGCAGTAATGCCTTTGATAATATAGAAATCATATTATATACTTATGTGTATTTTAGAAATTCCATGTTTTATTCCTATATTATTCTTTCATGTCTATTGTTATTTATTTCCTTATGATTCATGTCTTATGATCTTTCAGTATTTATGCTAGAATTCATGTTAATGATCTTTGATATGCAGGGTATGATCTTATAAATTCTTGAAAATGTTCTCATACCCTTATGCTCATTATTATTCTTACATTTCTACCTTATTTACCCTTATTGAGTATCTTACCTCACCCATTTTTATGATTCCTTTCCCCCAAGTTATAAAGATATGTATTATGTATGATGTGATTAAGAAGAGTGATATCCATGAAGAACCTAGTGGGAGATAATATAGCTCTATTATGTATCCATGTTTATGTTTCCATGTTTCCAAAGACACTATACTAGTACGATTTTAAGGTCTATATTTGTATAACGTTTTAAGTATTTAAAAAAATCTATGTAATGTTATTGTATGTCATGTGTAATTCCCCAACCCCAGAAGCCCAGAGACGGTGCATTATTATGCATCATTGGCATGATCACAAAAGACCATGTCTCGAAAGACCAATTAGTTTAGTAGCCTTGGAGGTACTAGATACATTCATAAGGTTTACATTATATCATAAAATGGAAAACTACAATAATATTGTTTCCATATACAACAATGAGATCCCATAGACTATCCCTACAGGTCAGTCGTAAAATAATTCTTCACATCCTGGGAAAAATAAATCAGATAAAGGGGTGATCTCAAATGCTCAATAAGGATAACAATATAGTAGAAACATTCATAAATAAGAATAAACATTTAAGGCAATGTATAAGACTAAAACAGAAGCCTTTTAAACTTTAACTTAAGCATAATATGGAAAAGATAAAATCAAATAATTCCATTTACTTATTCACATGGATATTCTAATAGTCGAATAATCACATACAATATCAATAGCCACTTTTATAATGATTAAATGCATAATTCCAAACTTCATACCCACAAAGCCAAGGCCTTATGCCAATACTACAAATAATATTTTTTCAAGGCCTTGTGCCAAGACACAAGTTTGTCTCATTATACCTATTGATGCATCAAGGAGCTATAGTGGGCTCCACCCATCACTTACTATGTCCAATGCATTCCTCATATGAAAATGTTTAATCATAACATAAACATTCATATTAAGACTAGCATACGTAATGTCAATACTTTATGAATAAACTAGGAATGGTGTAAAAATAACACATACATAGTCAAACATATCACAAAACTTTTAATACAATATAGAAGTTTTGTATCATAATAAATCAACTTCAAATAAGCTTAAAATCCATCAAAAGATGTTGACATAGATGAAATCAAAACCTTTTTTAGAAAAAAATCTATTTCTATTTTGAAATAATTTAAGAGTCACATAATTATAAAGAAAACATTTATTTTGAAAATATTATTATATGATTTTAAGGGAAGCTTCGACGATGTTATAATGGAAAAAAATAGCCACACCCACAATATAAGTTAAAAAAACATTCTTACATTAAATTTGTCGAAAAGGTCAAAAAGTACCTTGTTTGGAAAACGATGGAAAGATTCCTTTCGAAAAAATATAAGGTAAAATAAGGGTATAAATTACTTTAACCATTTTATATTAAATAGGATTTTTTTTGAAAAACATTTTTAAGAAACATGGATGTGGATGATAAAGACGTCCCAGTAGATACTTACGTAAAAACAACCTCAGATAATAAAGAGATTGTGAAATTAACCCTTACCTTATACTTTTCCTTGGTCGACGGTAGGTTAAACTCGTGTATAATGGTGAAATAATTTCTATTAAATTATTCAAGAATCATATTCATTAATATGATATCATATATGATCTTTTTATATTGCTTTGTTAATAATATTTTATTATTATCGTCGTTTTGGGTGTTAACTGATTCGTTTTCCTTTATATGTTTAATTATGTAAGTAATGTTTGTTATGGATAGAATTTATCTTATTCATATAAAGAATTATAATAGGTATTTAAACATTATTTTTAAACATCTAATGAAAATTAGACTTGAATGGATACGATGGGGAATGAATCTCATCGTGTTCATGGAGACGGTAATCCGTACGTACGCATGAGCGAGAATATCATTCATTTGATATTTAAATCATATATAATTGGATGGTATATCATATATACAGAATCATTATAATGTTATATTTATTATTTACATCATTTATACATCATTATTATACCCACCCAGATAATAATCTATTGAGTAACAACTACACCACGACATGGAGATGGTAAGTCGTATGTACGCACATATGGTGACATGCCATTCAAAGGATGGATTAAATAATTAATATGGTTGTACCATATTTATAATAAAATCACAGTATATAGAAGATACTAGAGTAATTACTTTAGAATGGAAACAACAAGGGAAGAAGAAGTGGAAGAAGAAAAAACATGAAAGGGGTGGTGAGATATTTACCTATTCTTCGGGTTCTTCCTATTGATTTGATCAAAATGGATCTTTAGGATGGGTTTCTGATTAAAGAAAGTCCTATAGGATGAATGGAGGACTTTTAAGAGGGTATTTTTCCAGGTTTTGGCCAAGACAAATAGCTTTGAAGGTGTAAATTAGAGAGAAGGGGAAGTACCCTTTTATAAGATGGGTGAGGGGCACCTTAGGAAAAGCTAGAAAAAATATTTTATAATAAAATAATTTTAGGTTTATAATGGCTCCAAAATGAATTATTCAAAGGCTCAGGTAGGGATGGGTTGAAAAAATCTCATCCAATAGGTTTCAGAAAGGTTTGGGTCAAATTAATAACCTTATCTTCTAGATTTAACTGTAAGTTAAATAGTTTGACGTTTACCATGTCTCTTTGTATTTTTAGATTATATGGTTAATAAACATACTATAGACTTTCAATAGAAACCCAACTAGTTAATTAGTGATAAAACTATAATTATATAATTATTTTGGCCAAACCTTATATTTTTAGTATTATTATATCAACCAATAATATTGTATTTGTTTTCAAAACTCATTTATGTCAATTTTGACATTATTTAATAATTGATTTTTTTAAAAGTCATTAAAACTTTGTTACTTCTAAATGAATACATTTAATAAACCCTAAAATATCATATTAACCTAGAAAATTATTTCAATTAATTAAAAGTCTCAAATTATATTTATTTGGATATTTATAATATCAACTATTTTAATCTTTCCTTAATACAGTAATTACTGCATCATTGTGTCATAAATAAATTTAATTATTTAATGGTTAAAAATTATAAATAAAATAAAATTATGTAGGAAATTTTTTAATATTCTTAATGAATATTTATATTAGAATTTATATTGTGTGTAATATTATATTAAAAATGGATTAGTTATTAAACTATGAATTTTACTCTTTTAACTCTTCTTTAAATAAAATAATAATAAATGTCCTAATCTAATTCAAGTTGACCAAAGAGGTTCATATTTTATTAATAATGTTGTTTTTGGTCAAATTATACTTATCCAATAGAATTAGGACATGTTTTAGGGTAATAAAAATATCATTTTTACCCTTAATTACCCTATTTACTTTTAACAGTGGTAAATAAAAGTAAAAAGTTACTATTCACCAAAAATTATTTTCATCTTATTGAACCACATTTTAATTACTGATATCAACCCTGTCTCTCTGATTCTTTAAATTTAACTCAAAAAAGTGGTAAAACTATGTTTTATGTAAATTTGAAAATACTTCTATGAAGTGGGTAAAAGACGGTAAATATTTAATAAAATTTTTATATATCTAAAATTATTCTTAATCGACTCCAATGAATTAAATTGAACATATATATGTATTATTTATCTATTTTGACCTAAAATATATTTAAATAAAATAAATAATTATTTAAATAAAAATTCGGTTCTAAATGATAACTCTGTGTTTTTCACTATTCATAAAAAAGTTCTAGTTTTCCGAAAAATACCAATAATTCACCCAAAGATAATTTTGATATTATGAATCAAAAAATGAGATCTATTTTGAAAGATAAAATTTATAAAATTTCAAAAAATGGGCCTTACTATTTATAATGGCTAGTTTGATTGGTTGTGGTGTGTTAGAATTCGATGTTCTGTACAACACATGCTATTATAATATTCAAAGAGAAGAGTACCGTGGAATCTTGGGGTGTTACATCAAGACTATAACTCTATAAGAATAATATAAAAATAATAATTAAAAATAATTAATAAAATTAGATTCATGATATAAAATATCAAAGAGTATTTCTATATACAACACAAAATAAATTGGTTCATACCATTAAAATACAATTCAATGAATTGAAATTTAGATAAAATCCATTCCCTCAAGTTTTACATTCCTCATAAGTGTTTTAAACTATTTTATAATAAATTTAGATTCATTATAAATACATAAATTAACCATATACATATATATAATATCATATATAAACCATTTATAATAATTTCCAACCCATTTGTTATTAAAATTTTATTATTATCATTATTTTCGGTGATAACTACATCATTTCCCATGTATGTTTTGCAAAAGAAATCTTAATAAATGAATATTTATCCTGATTATATCATCTCTATACTATAATTAATGTTTTAAGTATCATATATACATAATATATTTATATTTATAAATATATTTAAAATATAGAGATAGAAAAACGAATTACGTCGTTCATGGAGATAGTAGGTCATACATATGCAAGGAAAATATTTTCATTTCTAAATGGATGGAATAAAAGTAAGGTAAAATTTAAATAAAAGATGTATAATAATTATTATTTCATACATATCATATATATTTAGTAGTAATATCTTAATTACCATCCATGTAATGTGGTGATAAAAATGATTTACACAGCTACATAGAGACGTTATGTTATGTGTACAGATGAGAAATGTTTTTATTATTCATATAGTATAATAGATAATATATGAGGTTTACCCATTATAATAATAACATATTAGTATATTTATGGTACTAGAGTTATTAATTTAGGATTGTTAGATATCATTATGTGGATGTAAAAGAATAAATAAACTTGAAAGAGTTGGTAAAGATGATTAAATATTAATTGATGGTCTTCATTTAGATAGATTCATAAGGGATATGGTGTTTCACTTTTGAATGTTCCAAATACTAAAAAATTGAATAAGGGTATTGTGAAGATTAATTGGAAGGTTTTTTTTAAGGTAGATGGCTCAACATAGTTAAAATTGAGATGGGTGAGGTGTCCTTTTATAAATAAGGTGTGGGGCACTTTTGGAATAATCTAAAATAATAAATTAATATAAATTAATTTTGAAGTTCAAGTGGATCCAAACATATAAGATTAAAATATATGATGAGTATTATTAAAAATAATATCATATAAAAAATTTTGGAAAAGTTTTTACCACATTTTTACCCTTATAAATTTTTAACCCTTCATTAACCATTTCGTCAATTACCATAATATTAATGTTTTCTAGGCTTTAAGTGTTATTAATGTTACTATGATATTGAAAACTACCCATAAACCTATTATTGATGGTTTTTAAAAATATATTAAATTTATTTGGTAGAATATAATATTTTTTATAAAATTTAAATCATTTAATAAAATAGTATTTTCATAAATTAATAATAATTTCAATTGTAGAACCCCTCATTTTGTATGAATTTTATAACATCGAGAAAAAAATAAATCTCAAAGAAAATATTTTAATACATCCCAATTTTTTTATTTAAATATATTTAATTGTTATGTCACATTAATTACTTCAAATTATAATACTTTTAAAATTCACAATATCATTTATTTTATTTTTCTTATTAATTAAATAATTACTACATTATCTTTGTCTATCCATTTATGGAAATTATTTAATAACTAAAAATTAAAAAATAAATCAAAATAATTGATATAAATCATTTATATTTCAAAATAATATTTATAATACAACATATCCGCAGGTTAACCCCAGGTTAAAAATATTATATTTATTTGAAAAAGACTATAGGGGATTTTTTACTCTTCATTACAAACAATATTATAAGGTCATAATTTCATCAAAATGAGAAAAATCTCATATAATAGATTATTGTACGAGTATGGATGAAATGAACTCATCAAAAAAATTGAGGCATGTGTTATGTTCATTTCTCAATCCTTATCATTTGATTTGTAACATTAATTTTATGATATACGCTATACAATGGTAATGATGATTGCAATTATCACTATTGATAATGATAAAAAATAAAAGGATAATGTTTAATTAATGTTTAACTCTATATATCAAATCTGAAATATATTCTTCATTATTAAATTTCAATAATTGGAATAAACTACTTGAATATTAAAACTCAAAAATGAAATTAAAAGAATTTTTTTAGAAAAAGTCTTTTATGCATAAAAATGGTTTTACACAAAATTCATCCATAAAATTTATTATAATCGACATAATTATATTATTCATAAAAAATATAGTAAATTTTAATTTAAATTATTTTAAATCAAAATAGAACATTTTAATTATTTTAAATAAAAAATAGTTTTAAATATAAAATAGAATATTTCACTATTCTATAGAAATTCAATCTTTTTAGTAAATTACAAAAAATAAACCCTATTATAATTTTGATATGAATATTTTAAAAAATAATTTAGTTTTATAAAGTAATATTTTTTAATTTATAGTAATTAATTGTCATATTTTCTCCCATAAGTAATAAAAAATCCTTTTTGAAGAAAACACGACATTACTAAAAATTGAGTGTTTATTTTCTAAGTATTATTAAACATGTTTTTATTGATTAATAACATTATATGTTTATCATTATATGGTTATTCTTATTTATAACTACCAATTTAATGGTTTGGTAAAAAATGGTCATATTTAAATAATAATATTTTTTTGGTTCGTTTAATCTGGGTGTTGTGTGCGGTATGAGCTATCGAACATAGTGTTATTTTCAAATCTCAAAGTTTATTGAAAAAAAATTTATAAAATAATTTATCTTTATATATTATAAAACACTAGAGTGTTATATTTATTCTTTTAAAACCCATTTATTATAAATTCAATGAGACAAATTATGTGGTTTCGGAGTCCTTGGCCATAATAGAAGCATTTTAATAAAAACATCTAGATGAATAAAATTAAAATATTTTAATAGAATCTCATATGGTTTAGTAAAATTATAATATTATTTATATATAATTATTTTAAGTTTTTGATATACATTTTTAAACATTCTATGGAAAATTAAGTGACTTTTTATAGTTGTTTGATCATTGTATGGTTGTTTGAGTGGCTTCATAAGGCTATTAACTCATCCTTTTAATTTAAATTACATTTGTTTTTATAGTTCATTTTTTTTGAGATTTAAATGGTGAAATTATAATATTTTAAATGGATTTATTCATTAAACTACATCATATAATAGTGAGATAATTAAATCCTTATAAAATTAAATATTAATTAAATAATGTAAATGTTACTTTTTTGAATGCGGAGATATTGGAGTAATAACCGGAGTTATTAATATAATTATACTAAAATATTTCACCAGACTAAAAGTTTTGGGTAAGATTGAATTATCATTGATAATAGAAGAATATAGTGTTAAAAACATCATTTATGACAATTCATGGAGTCATAAATATTTAAAAATATTTATTATAGCACTTCTGGAGGACATGATATAGAATTTTTATTTTAGACTCAGAATAATAGATATATGTGAGAGGAGTTATAAGATATTAATATTCATATGAATATGGGAAAAAGAAATTAAATTAATGAGGGAAAAAATATTAGTAGATCTAATTTACTAAACTAAAAGACTTGAGAGAAAATGAGAAAGAAGCATGATCGGTACACCTTACTGTAAAAGTTGTGAAAAAAGTATATTTATATTTTTTTTAATTTTACTATTTAAAAGAGAAAATTTTGATATGATAATAAGGATAGACAGAAAAATACAACACCAGTTATTATTTTATTTCATCTAACTTGTTGAATGAGAAATATAAAATCTATGAAAACCAACCTCACATCTATATAGTGTGGCCTTATATAGTTTCCTTATATAAGGATAAAATAAGAAAATTTTGTCCAATCAATGAAAATAATCTATGTAGAGAACATTTCTAAGGCTATTATATGATCTTATTTGGATTAATAGAAAATATTAATGTGTAAATAAAAAAAGCAATGAAATAATATGATAAGAAAGGCGGTTGGGTATGAAAACACAAATAGATTAAAAAAATACATTGTAGAAAAAAAACTCTAAAAAATCTAATTTTTATGAAAATGAAGTTGAATATTTTAAATGATAAATCAACAATTCATTATCATTAACATAGAGAGAAGTGTTTCCATGTGTTTGAGTATATTTCATTGTATTATTATTATTTTCATTTATTTCATATATATCTTATAAAAAAAATTATATTATTACATTAATATCCATAAATAAAAAATTTATAATTTAAAAATAATTTAAAAATAAATAAATCTCTATAAATATATATATTTAATTAATATGTTATACTATAGAATTTTTAAATACCAAATCATCTAAATATACAATGATATTAGGAAATCTAGATTTATTAGTAGTTATTCAATATTGGTATCTTCTTTTACTTTCCAAATAACATATAATTAATACTTATTTTGATTTATATTACACCCAAATCCATCATCCATATCGCCTTATCATTTCCCCCGTTAAATTTTTTTTTATAGGATGTCTATTGGAAAAAATAAATGTTTAAATAATATTATAAATTAATATATTAAACACATAATTAACATAAATTACATAAATTTCTACCCACACATTGTCCATTATTTGGTCTCTACCCTCCAATCCACTTATTTCATGTACTGGAACAATATTGTAGTGTTTAGAAAGTGAACCCATAAAAATATTTCGTTCGTTGAGATTTTTCTTCTAATAGTACTATAGTCACTATATTAAACTATAATATGTGTGTATCGCCTCCAAACATCTCACATTTTTCATGACCTAATCATTCTATATATTATTCATCTAACAATGAATTATTTATAATAAGAAACGTAAAATAATCTAGATGAAATTTTCAATAACGAATATGAATAATTTTTAAATACATACCAGTAGACGAGGGATATGTTTTCCCATAGAATTCAATGTCTGGAGGAGGAGGGTGTGGGTGTATCCTATGTGGTGAAGTGATATGTATAGTTTGAGTAATATATATAGCCGAAAAATACACTTATAGAGGGAAAAAAACCTTATAGATATCCCTGTATAAATGAAGTTTCAGATAGATATGGTGGTTGGATATATAGGGGTAGAAATCCCTATATAGTTGATTCTAGGATTGGTTAATGAGGAGGGATGGTAGTCTAAGAACTACCATTAGGTGTTGGTATAAGCTAAAAAGGATATGGAAAAGGTGGTTATGAGGAAAAATTTAAAAGGAATAATTCGATGTAGACCTCAGGGAAGCTAACATAGTATAAATAGAGTCTAAATTAGATGACCTCATGTTTAACGAAGTGGCATTGTGATAGGATAAATCACATAATCAGTCAAACAAGTACCACCACCATAATTTCAAACCCATATTATAATCTAATCATCTCTTTGAGGAATTAACCTAAAATATAATGGTTATAAAATAAAATAAAGGATGAAAAAATAATATTTATATAAAATAATGTAATATCCAGGAATAAAATTTACTTATAATGGGGATCATTGGAGACATTAGTAAATTTCTAAATCGGTATTTATTATTATGAATTATTCTCCTTCTATTTTCTTTATAATTAGGAATACTGACAAGGAAATTTAAAATAATATTCTAAGTTAAATATAATTACTGAAAATGTAAAATAATATAAGTGGTAGACTTTAAAAAAATTTAAAAATAATAAAATATATTAAATTCTATAATTTTTCATCTTAAAAATAATAATTTAATTATATTATCTTATATGGTTTCCAAATGAACAACTCATTTAGAATTTATATAGTGTAATTGAAAAAAATTTTTGATAAAATGTATAAAATATTAAAAAAACATGTATAATATCATAATAATATCCCATGTATACATAAAATAATGTCAACACTATGTGTTCACTATTAAAATATATAGATCAAACTTTTTTTCTAACATTTGAACCATCAATTAAGTAAAATGAAATGTATAAACAAATTGAAATAGATTAATCCAATACATCAATATCTTCTATTCTTTAATAAAAATATGTATTGGAATGACATAAAAAATAACACCAGCTTTTATATTTAATTGGGCAGTTATATAAAAAACCTATCTAGATTATGATATAGGTATATAAGTTTTATCAGTATGAAGCTATAATTTTCATATTAATCACACTAAAACCACATTAGTATATATGAATGAAATTCCATATAATTTAATCTAACCATTTTAATTTCATAATACCTCCTCTAACTTGGGTATAATAAAATAATAAAATTACACTTTCAACAATCCTATAATATGATATATTTTCTGATTTAGGTTTCATATCTAATGCACTCACATAATAGTCCATTTTGGAACTTATAATGACACATTTATGCCATGTTTCCATTTTTTCCACATCTATTTGTAACAAATTTAAATCTATTAACCACCATTTCGGTGCAATCAAATTCCAAATTGTTTGTCCAAATGATAAAAACAATATTTGATATGATACACAATTCATTGGAAAATTTAGATCCTATAAGATACCATGTTTAATGAACATCCAATATAAAATAGATTTTATAGTATAATGTTACAAAATTATCTAATAAATACAAAACCTATCAATGGGGGTTCATGAAGTGTTGATCCGGCTAGGGGTGATGGATATGGAAGGTAAAATGGTGGAAAGTAAGTCCACAATGTTGTGGATGAGGGGATTAGAGAAGTGAATAAATATTGGTGTGTTGGGAGTGAGGGATTGATAGTGAAGCCTCTGAAAGTGAGGGCTTGTTGGATTTTTAGAAAGGGGGAAAAGATTAATGGTAGTAGTGCAGATGGATTAGGGAGGGGTGGCGCTGACTCCATTAGGGTAATGGGGGGATTATGGACTCGGAGAATGGTGGATCATGGAGCATTAGTGAAGGATAGTGGAATACTTTAGGAGTAGCTCTGGTGAGGGATCGTATATCGATCATGAATGCTCAGTCAAGAGTGATAGAAAGGGGGGAAGGGAGAAACTGTGATATTATTCATGGACTAGTAGTGAAGGGGAAATTTGAATGGTAGAGAGAGATTGGGGGATATGGTAGGGGTCTTAGGGAGTACAACAGTAAGGGATCACATAGCAGTAGTGATGTCTTGTTTAGGAATGACGATAAATGTGTTGGGGAGCAGGAATGATCAAAGATTGGGAGCAGCGGTTAGGGTGAAAGGGTAGTGGTGGGTATGAGGAAATTGGAGTAGTGGTGAGCGTCCATGGAGAGATGTGGGAGAAGTGGAAGATTGGGTGGTGGATGTATTATTTTATTAATGGAATGTAAAAGGTTTTTTCACCGGTTTTTGAAAAATCATCCCATTTGTTTTAGTTTTTTAGCGACGGTTTCACAAAATACCATTAAATGATGAATTTGGTGGATTGGATATCAGTTATGAAATTTAAAAAAACATCACATTATATTGAATATATATTTTGATTATTTCATTGTGTTTTGATATGATTTTAAGGATGTAGGGGATGAAATAAAATATAATGTTCGGTTATGAACTATATCTCTTCTTCGGAAAATATCTTTAGGATTATAACTAACACCTTCATAGGATGGTTTTATGATCAAAACAGGGAATCTATTATATGGGTTAGGATGTATGGAATGGACTTGGTTAGTTATTGAAAAATCAAATACTCTTAATTCATTAATAGGTAAGGATAATGGATTTACATTTTTCAAAGAGGGAGAGGTTACAATTAGAATTTATATGATTATTACAATATATTAATTTATTACTAATGATAAATAGATCTCAAATGAACTATTACTAAATAACAGATGGGATAGGTCATAAATATATCCATCAAATAGAATTTATACAATTTTTATCATCGTTTTAAATCATATCACTTAATTTAAACACCATGATAAACTTGTTTTAACCGTAGGTTTGGTATCAAATTCATTAATTTTTAATATTTATTATGAAAAAAATTAAGTTTAAAATATTAAATCATAATAAATAGGATCTTTAAAAATATTTAATCCATTTTATCAAATTTTATTAAAAAAATTGTAAAATTTTAATTTTAAATTAAACTGGGAAAATGCGAGGAAGAGCAATTTTCCGTAAAAATTTAAAAGAGTTATCAAAAAAAAATAATGTATAAAATTAATTATAAAGACGATAATGTGATTATTTTTATTATAAAAGAACTAATTGAATTATAAAAATAATCAAATATATAATTTTACTTTTTAAATACATGATAATATATTACAGTTCGCAATAAAAATTAGTAATTTTCACTATTTATAATAAAATGAAAGGATTCATAAAATTCTATAAAAAAGCATCATTTAAAAATTTTTACATCAGGATTTAAAAAATGAAGTTCATTTTGTCAAATTTTAAATCTATAATTCATAAAATTGATATTTTATGTAAAACCATATAATACAGGGAACCCTAATTTGTTTAGAAATAATAATTTTTTTACATTTGACTAAAAAAACACCTAATATTATTACTATAATGAATTTAAATATATAAAAAATAATCGATGAAAATTAATAATGTATAAAAATAATTCATCTAAACATTTCTTGGTTAATTACACATTGCATCTAAATATAATGCAACTGGCTTCCTAGAAACATTATTTTATTCAATATATCTAGTTAAGATAAACACACCCTTTGGTGTAAATAAATAACACTTATTTACCTTAGTGTGAATATTTTAAAAATAAACTATAAAAAATATATTTTTTGATATTATATATGGTTAAAGTATTTTTATTAAATAATAATTTATTCTAAAAAATATGACATTATTCGGTGGTGGAATCCCTATTAGTAATTTTTTAGAAAACATTTTGGATAAAAATTTTATCCTAGATAAAAAAAAATTTATATTCATATTCTATTTATAAAAGTTATAATTTTTAATGAATTGTGCACCATTTTTAAATCAAAATTTCACATTTATTCGTCAAACTATCATTATTTACGATAATCTCTAATCACATACAAAATTGTTATTCTAATTATAAAAAGGATTTTATAGATTCTTATATTCATTAATTTAATCAATCACAACTAATTCTTTGATGTAGAAACCCATTTATCAATCAATTAAATGTATCCTTCATCAACTAATCATCAAACCTCTATAAATTATAATCTCTTATATATATTCAAGATAGTGGGTTAATGAATATTATGATTGATATTCCTTATAAAATTAAAAAACTAATTTATAAAACATCCATATCTGACATGGAATCTATAGAGATATTCTTGCACTGTATTAGGTATATTTTAAAATTCCACCCCTAATTTCCAGTGCTCCATTAGTGAAAAGTTTCCCTTAGAATGCCATTTAATTTATTTAGAAGATTCTTGGGACTCTCCATTGCCTCCCTTCTACTATTTCAATTCAAAATGTCCGAACCTTCCATTTTATATGATTCACATGGAACTTTATCCAATACATTTGAGGTATTTCTCATATTTACTCAATATATTGGGAATATCATGTAATTTGTTTCAAAAAAATTATTATTAAAATTCACTATAAAATGCGAGAGCTATTCTTCCAAAAAATATAAAATTAATTCTATGGAATGATCAATATTGATAGGTGACCCAAATATCCCAAAGTCATTTATGTACTAAATAAAATTTGTTGTGTGATTATAGATGGAAGTACAGACATCCATATTATATAGATAGAGTAATTTAAAAACATCTTCACTCTCATGTAAATATTGTTTTACATAGATCCTTTTATGGTTTCATATCATCCCAAAATCACTCATATTATATAGTTTATTTCACGATAAGGGATCCTTAAAAAATTAATTAATGTATACATATCATCAGAATCATTACTATAATTACTATGGTAATCATTCCCTTCCTTATTGGATTCATCAGAAGAATATTTATCATGGAATTTATTCTCCATCATAATGAATATTAATAAATCATTGAGAACGTTTTTAATGTCTTTTTATGAGTATATGCTATTCCATTTATGAATATTATATATTCCCATAATAATCTTTATATTATGTTCTCTGATGATGAATAAATTTATATTAATTTATAAAATTTATTATATGAATATTAGGTTTTATTTTAATTTATGTTTTACTTTTATTAAATGTGATACCATTAAAATGTTTTCCCTTTTAGTATTAAATCATATTCAATAGTAGGGTAAGGCCCAAATTTCACTAATATTTTGTACTGTTTAGTTTTTTTCTATCAAATATCTATTTAGGTAGTTCATAATTCAAATTATATCATATATTACACTTGGATGGTTAAGGGAACAACACTATTATCAATCCATATTATTGATAAACTCAAAATTATCACTATCGTATAATTCCCAAGGGTTACCCATCAATGTTAATCTTAATTAATACACCAAAAATATGAACATAATTATATTAGGTTCACCCATTACTCTATTTACATAAAAATTATAATCTAGAGGCATCTTGATTTCATAAAACACATCATGTTGAATAATCAAGGTCATGAAAAGTGTTTCCATTTAAATGAACATGACATGAAATATTTTATTGGGTGATTTAATTTTCACTATAATATACCATTTCTTCTTTTTTACATATATGAATCTTTATTATTATAACATTTTGAACCCTTATTCCTTCAACCAAATCAACATCTTCAAATAATATTGATGTGTAACACTCTACACAATATATATCATCCATTACTAAACTAAATTAAAATCCAAATAAATTAATTCCTATCCAAATTCATACAATGTATATGGTATATGAAAACTTTTTACGTAATGTCCTATAATTATATGAAAATAAAATTTCATACAAGAATAAGGATGGATCTATAGGGTTAAGGACTCTATTTTCAAAGTAATGCATAAGAGTCCATGGTAGTTAACAATATGATCCATTGTCCCCCTATCCTTGATTCTTTACTCAAAAGATACTAAACTTTTTTCATAATTCTAATAATTAATATATCTAAATTATAATTAATGTACTAATTCCAGAAGATAATCCAATAGAATCCATAAATAAGGTATAATAAAACTAAATCCATTATCATTCCTAACATGTAACTCATTATATGAATTAAAAAAATTGAATAAGGGGTTCATTTCATCTAAACTAAATCATATATTAAAATTAATAATACAAATAATTTATATCTATGAATAATTAGGTATTAAATAAGAATAAATAAATAATCATCTCATAGATTCATAAATGAGATAATCATTTATGGAAAATTAAAAAAATAAATTATTTAAAGTACCATAAGATGATGCTGTTGATATATTGTCTCTACTGTCAATTATTTGTAGTAAAGTACAAGAATAGTTTATTTAGGATAATGTTTCTGATGAATAGAAGATAATGTTGTAAGATACAAAATAAATATCTATGACATTTGGAGTTGAGGAAGTATCAGTAGAAAAGTGGATTGATAATTTATTGAAGCAACTAATCTTGATAATACATCCATAAAATAATTATAAAGTACATAAGGATTATCAAGTAGGATAAACCTTTCTAATGATATAATAAATTCATTATGATTTATTCTCAATGAATATAGTGTGAATACACCTTATAAATGGATTTGTTACCATAAAACTGATATAGGCATAATTTTTTAGTTGTTCAAATTAAAATTAGGCAATGTTATGATGATCTTTATGTTTTTATCTTCGTGAAGATAGTCCTAATTCAAGATGGGTTTTTGAAAAGAGGAGAATTTGTAAAAAAACGTTCATTCAGGATGTTTTTTTATAGAGAGTTTGTAAAATATTCATGTTAAAATGTTCAATATATGAATTATCTATAATTTTCATAGTTAAAAAGATGAATTTAAAACTAAAAAAAAGATAAATATATGATGTGGTGATGTTTCAACTAATGATCCATTGGGATGGGTAGAATGTACAATGTTTATATTTAAATGTGATGATATTTCATGATGTACAATGTGAAAAGATGATAAGTCATGATGTTCCAACAAAAATGTAGTTTGATCTTATTGATTTTATCAGAAAAGGGTAATCATATAGAGTTTATATAAGTATAGATAAATTAGAAATTTTTGATTGTTACCATACAGAAAGGTATAGATTCTACCAAAAAGGAAACAATTTTGTGTATGTCTCTAAGATGAGTTTATAATGTCTAGCATATCAGACAAAGAAAATTTGAAAAATGAAAGACTTTTCTTACTATGGATATAGAAATATAAATATTAATGAATAATATTTTACCAAGATATATTATATAGAGGATTATAATGGTTATCGAACATACTTTGAAATTTCAATCAAACATATAATTAAAAAGATTAATGGATGGATAAATGATATGGAATCACACTAAAAATGTTGAATTCATCCATGTGAAAATGGGGAGTCATTTGAAGGATATATATATTTGTTTTTAATATATATTAATAGTACATCAAACATATATGCATGATTATGAATGGATAGAATGATGGATTGTGAAAGAAAAAGGATAGGTTTCCATTATACAAGACTAGGATGCATGATGTATAATGGATGGATGTATTTATTTATCAATGATATTAAAAATGTAATAATATTTAATATTCTAATAGATGAATGATTTAAATGTTGTTCACTAGACTGTGTTTAGTGGAATAAACAATTTATGACGTCTGAGTGGTAGTTGGATTATTGGATTGTGATATTCCATCATATTCATCAAACCAAAAGAATTTACATGGGTCCATTTGACATAGAAAAATCGGAATAGCACTTAATAGAGGAAGATTAAGTGTACCAAACTGATTTTATTGGATGTATAATCATTGAAGAGAAACTATTGGATAAATTAATTCTTATGAAAATCTCCAGTTTGAGGTTTAAAAGAACATTACATGGAATTTACAATATCATTTAATATGTTGATATTGATCTTATGTTTCGATGACTATATACCCAGTCAAGAGATGGATAAGTTTAAAAAAATCGTTAATTCAGAGTTCTAAGGAGACTTTATAAGGACTTTATTTGTTTTTTCAAGGTGGTATAATAATGAAAATGTTAGATGGGAAAATAATATTTCACATTTTGGGAGCGCATGCTTAATCGTTGGTTTTTGGAGGAGTATTTTCTACTTAAAGGGGGTGAAAGATCATTGTGAAAATTCATTGATTAGGCTAAATTTTTGTAAAAGTTCTATTGTTTTGAGAGTGTAATATGATTTTCCAAATAATTGTTCACATTTCTAAAGATTAATATGAACATTATATATAGGTATAAATGATAAAGGTGTACCATAAAAATGTTACTATGTATTTCTTTTCTGAAATATCATACTAGAAAGAGTTACAGGATAGAGGTTCAGTGGAAAGAGGCACCAGACAATGGTGTAATGAATTAAATAACACCATAGAGAGTCATACTGCACATTGGTTGAGGCACATTAGATAAGAATGCATTAGATGATGTAATACCGGATGAATATTATACCATTCATAGAATTTCTAGATTAATTTTCCAAGATATAAATTCATTGATTTTTTATTTTGTTAGATCATAATGACAATTAATATTTTTAACTGATGAGAGATATTATAATTATTACCAGGAGATAGAATAAAATTTACAAGATTTGTCTAATTATATTCATTTTAATCTATAATGGATATTTATGACTCAACGAGTCTTTAAATGGAATGGACATTGGTTCTCACATTGAGAAAAACTTTTAAAAACATGTTTGTGTTGTTTAATTTTTATTATCTTCATAGAATATGGGATAAGTTGTAATGGTGTGTTTCTAAATATCCATACAACTTAATATATTACATGGGTTCAATCAACATAAATTAAGGAAGATATTTAAAATGAAAATATTGAATAAATACCATTTAACCCCTAATTTATCCCTCAAAATGTGACTAACTGAACAACTTGGCAAAAACAATTTGATTCATAGCAAAGTTTCCAATATTGGATTCATCAGTTATACCTATTTTTGGTAAATTTTATTATATGGAGTGAATATTTCTATTATTAAAAGAATGTTATTCTCTAGAAGATAAGAATGTCAATCCTATGGTGAAAAAAAAAAACAGTGGTTATTTTTTGTTTCAATAAAATAGAAGTTTCAGCTAAAATATTGATGAAATACATAATAAATAATTTTATATGTTTTAGAAGTCAAACTCTCAAATGAAATAATAAGAGGATGCACCAATACTATAAGTTAATTTTTGTGGTAATAATTCATGTGAATTTGACAGAATTATTCATTTGGAAGAATATTTTTCAAATATTGATAAGTATAGTTCTTTTTAAACTACTACTTATTTTTTATCAAACATAAAATTCTACATGAGAAATGTCCATATCAAAGTAACTACATATATAATGAAATATATTCATGGACAACTAGAGGATTTCTAAATGTTGAAATTAGAATAAGATGAGATAGATAATATATTAGGAAAGAAGTTATGGGAATGTAAAAATATAGTAAATATCACTAAAGTAATGAAAGAAGTGGTATTAAATTCATTGGAATAGATCAAACATATAGATGTGTAATTTAGAATATTTTTTTAATAAATGTTGTTATGAAATATGTTATTAATGATATATAACATTCATTATATACTAATGTTGAAGTAAAAAACACTGAGTTTCATGATAATTCTAGTTACATAAAAGTGCATGAATTATCACTATAAGATGAACAAATAATCCATAAATAAACATTTTAAATTAAACACAATTATGATGCCTTCACTATACTCTACATGATTAAGGATTAATTATTATCACCCTATGAAGTAAATTTCACTATTATGTAATTTCAATTGTAGATAAGTGTGAGTTATGAAGATGAATTAACAAAAGTTTGCATGGAAATAATACTTAAACTAGAATAGACATATAATGAAATTTTTTATATTAATAATACTCTATTAGATATCAAGGAAAAATATGTAAAGGGAATATATCTTTCAGTGAATGATGTGACTATGTTTTATGATGAAGAGGTTAAAAATTTAGAAGTAGTATGTGAAAGTAAAGTTAGGAATCATGAAAGTAAAATAGAACACTTTAATTTAAAGTGCCCTAATAATGAAGTGACATTGAGAAACATAGAAGAATCTTAATTTTAATAATTACAATAAATTTGGAAATGAATATCTACTATAGTTTCTAATGAATATATTACTTATAAAAAGTATCTATCCAATTATAATAAGAATAAAAATTCATTAGAAGAATTATCGATGAATACATTGAAGAAGAATGTAACAATAAATTCAAAAGAAACATATTGCACTGACCTGCATATTCTTTGTGTAGGTTGTAATTTTGGAAAAAAATGGGTGAATAAAGGTGATAAACCCATATATTATTTGAAGGAGGATGTAATATAAAAAAATAATAAAAGTTACACTCATTATATTTAAATGAAAAAATCTTATATCAGGAAGAGACTTGTTTTGAAAGAAGTCCATACTAGCTGACCCTCAAATCAATAGAATAGTCCAATGATTATTTCCTATTATTTGTGATGTGGAATGTAAAGTCACGTGCCTCTCAATGATTGGTACTATATTCCATGGTATGTATAAAAATGATTGGTGACTATAACTTGTATAAAATTAAAGGGAAAATGAAACTCAACTATGTATAGAAAACCTTCATAAAATATAAAAAAATAACATACATCTAATATATTTTAATTTTTTTGATGTTATTGATGAAATGTAAGTGAGGATAAAGTGTTCTAGTTTACTTCTACCCAAAAAAACAAGGGTAATAATAATATAATATATCAACCAAGTTTGTAGGAAAATGTAAGGAATATGGATTGTAAGTCTACCATTCAGAGAAAAAATGGAAGAAAATAATAGGTTTACACCCATGAAGAAACTTTAGGATGATACTATACCAAAGAAAAGAAGCTACTTCTATGAGAAAAAATGATAATTCATAGATAGTTTTCAAGATTCCATGAAACTATATGTTAACCGAAGAAATTAAACTAACAATTTCAATCAATCCAAGAAATAAAAATATTGATTGGAAAGGTAGAAGACATTTATGATGAAGAAGTTCAAGTATACTGAATGTTATCTCTGATGAGTAAACTATATGAAAAAAATAATTTTAATGGGTGATTTAGTTATGGTGGAAAAAATCATTAATAATAGATTACAATATAATGAGAACAAGATATGTTTCTAGAGAAATTTTGAAAATCCTCTGAAGTATGTTGAGATACAACGAAGAAATCATAAGACAAGTTAAAAAGATAGCATATTTTGAATACTATTGATTACAAGTAAAATACATTTTCCTTGATAGATTATGTTATGAATAATATGCCAAATATTTTTCAATGAAAATTTAATGATGATAAACCCTTTCCACCCAAGAATTAAACTTCATAGAATGATAAATGTACATGCATGATGAAAAATAAAGTTATAAGGAAGCGAGTTTATGGGTTAAAAAACCCTTATCACCCCTATTTCTATTTCAGATGAGAAAAATGGTAATCTAGTATATACCATTAGTTGTTTCATAGAACCTATATTGGAAATTGAATTAATGGTGATGTTATTCTAGGGGATCCCTAAAGTTATGCAAAGGTTGGTGATTCTTGAATTTTAAAAAGTTAAAGTGATGAAACAAATTCCAAAGAATAAATGCTTATAAATCTATATTTTAATGTTCTGATAAAAAAATCATTTATATAAAAATAGAACAATTATCTAGATGATAATAAAGATGGTCCCATTTTTAGGAAATTTAAAATTAAATAATTTTTTCATATTTATAGTATGTTTTCTATACTTCCATCCTCATATAAAAACATTATAATAAATGAAAAGGATGAAATTTCATTCATTGATGAAAATTTAATTATCACCTCGCAAAGGGGGAGAAACCAAAATATTTTTTTATAATTAAACATTTATAATCTATTTTCTAATATAAATGCAAGAAAGAAAGTAAAATGAAAATATGATGATATTTTTCCTAAAATAATATTTTCTAAAAGTTGTTATAACATGGTAAATTATTTCGGGAAAATTTATGTATGTGTTAATAACTCTCATATTATACAATAATAATGTATCAGGTAGACATATATTTGGTCAATTTAAAACATATTACCTTATTAAAATTGATGTTTTCTATTTCCTACCAATTTCAAGATCTATATTTTTTTGGAATTTAAGAAAATAAGAGAATACGAAAAATGTGTGGAGAACGATCCTTAGAAATACCAATATGTCATTAAAGCAGTATTCAAATTCATATCATTAAGTGGTATATAAAACTATTATATCACATAGTGTTCATGAAAAAAGAGAAATTTTTATCATTATCAAGAAGGGGGATAAAAATCACATTTACTTTAAAATATAATTTAAAATTGATGAAAACTACAAAGGGAGATATTGTAACTCCTATTTGATTATGATGTTAATAAATTTTATTTATTTTCAATCGTTTATATGTGTATATTTGTTTGATTGTATTTTTTATGAATATAACATAATATTATATGATTAATGAGAAAAACACATGGTATTAGTATTTTTTAAATTAATTACCATCAGATGAAGAGATTGAATATAGGATGATGGATGTAAGAGAATTTGTAAAACCATTAGATGAATAATAATGAAATACTCATAGATAATCATGATAGATGAACATCACTAATGATCTGAAAAATTCCCATTATTTTGTCCAATGGAATATGAGGTTATATCACCTTAAGAATAGTTTTACTCAAACAAATATAAAAATGGAATCATGTTATACTTTTATAATGTAAAATTAAAAAATTTTCGTGTTGATATTTAAGTTTCTTACATCATGAGTATATTTATTATTGTAGTCAAGTTGGTTCAATGATATAGAATATGTATGAACATACATCCATTCTATAAGAATTTTCCGAATAGATAGTTTTTAAAATGATTATGTTACAATTTTTAAGATATGGTGTATGTAAAATGTTTGATGTTATAACAGTTGAGTTTTTACTATATACTTTTCAAGTTAAGAACTCGTGATGTTACATAAAATTTTTAGATGATGTTATATGATGTTTCTGGATATATAGTTTGTGTTGAGATGAAATTGTGATGTGATACAGTTTAATGATGTAAAAATATTGACGATAAAGATTCAACAAGATACTACTTAATTAATGTTGAACTCTAAAGTTATTATTAGGAATATAATATTAATTGTAGATGTTATAACACCAGTAGAAGAAAAAATCACATAAGGTTACCAGAAAATAGATATAAATATTACTAGAAAAAAGTCATGTTTTTATTAATTTATCAAGACGAGTTTAATAGGTTATGTTGACTATATAAATATAATAAAATCGGGGAAATATATATTTTTCTTTGAATATATAAAGTTAAATGGTAACTTATAATCTTTTGAAATACTATAAAAGACAAATAATTATGAAGGTGAGTAGATAGACTTACACAAATCCCACTGCACTATAATTTAAAAATATCAATAGATTGAGAAATGTGATGGAATCATAATGAGAATTGTGAATTCATAATGTGAGGAATTGGGAAGTCATCATACGAAGCATTTTTCATGTTTTTTATCTCGATGTTGAGTTCATTTGATATAGGGATGTGACGTTTAGAATAAATAATAATGGTTTGTGATTGAATGATGATAGTTCACCATTATACTAGATAGTGAAGTGATACATAAATCAGAATGAGATAGTTGATAATCAATGATGTCTGAATGGAAAAACATTTATATAATCCATCTGATGAATTATTTAATTTTTTTTCACCAGAATGATTTTAGTGACTAAACTTTGTACAATGTTTGAGTGGCCTCTAGATTATGAGAATGGGACATGCTATCATACATATCAATACATATGAACTAATACAAGTCCATCAGATAGAGGGAAGATATGAATATAATTACATGGGAGAGACTATGTGTAATGGAATAAGGTTATCAGAAGAAGAAGAATTACATTGAGTGATACAAGATAATGGATTTTTTATAAACTTATTAGTCAGATGTTTAAAGGAAAATTTCATTAGCATTTCAAAATAATTTGATGTGATGATTCTTAGTTCCACATTAAACATTCATAAATCTAGCTCTGATATAAGGAATTTTGATGAAAATATTTGATGTCAAGTTTTATGGAGACTTTTTCAAGAATGTTATAAAAGGAATGAAATAGGTCAAGAAAAGTATATTAGATTGAGAAAATGAGTTTTTAAATTTTTTAAAGCATGTTCTATCTCTTAGTTTTTCATAGGAAATTTTCCTATATAATGGTGGGAAAGGATCAATGAAAAATTATGTTGTGTGTTCTTAAAATGATCCAAAGTTTTGATTTTTTATAGATAAGTGTGTGTTTCCAACGAATGATCCACTTTGTTAAAGAATAAGAGGATCCCCATAAACAAGGGTACTATATAAAGGTATACTGGACTACGTATCAAAAATAGAGCTCAACCATATAGGATATAGATATCAGGAAGTGGTTCAATGGAAGAGGCACCAGATAGAGGCACATTGAATTGAGGTGCAGTGAAAGGAGGTATACTAGATGGATAATGAGGTGTATCGTATAGAGTCACCCCATACAAAGACTTACTTTCCTAATAATGTAGTAGATATTGATTTTATGAATGATGTTTCTATGGGATACATCCATTATTTTTTTTATTGTTGGCTTAGGAAGTTAAGATATCGTTATAACTAAATGGAGACAATATAATTACCTTACAGTAGATAAAAGGATCTTGATTTTATGTTGGATCATTATATTGAAATTATTATATACTGGATATATTTGAATCAATTGTAGGTGACATGATAAGGGAATAAGTTCTAATATTTATGATGGACCTTATAAACATCCTAGTGTTCTTTTTTACTGTAAATTGTCTACATAAAATAAGGGAGACTAACTAAGGGTGTGTTTTTAGTGACCCATACATATTGAAAAATACAATTGGTTTGATCAAATTAATGGAAGGAATATATTTATTATCAATATATTTTGTAAACATTATCCACCCTTGATTTACCCCCTTCTTTATTCAGGGTGACTATATTATCCTCTGGGAAAAATAAATTAGTATTAGATAATGTTCCTTCTATATCGATTAATGTTTTCATTCTCAATTGTATATTAATATTTTATATAGAGTACAGGTTTTTGGATGTAGAGGAAACTACTTATATCAATACTAAAAATATTAATAATTAGTTGAATAAAATATAAGTTATATCGGGATTTAGATACATGTATGGTTAGGATGAAACATGGAATAACTAGAAGAAGAAAGAAGCTCATAAGTAGTGGAATTCAACTTCTAAAAAGGAATATAAATAGGATCCAACACCATAAGAACATAAAGTTTGTACTAAAAATTGATGTGTAATTTATATAATTTATACTCTAGAAGAATCAATCCCAAACATTGTTTATTATAACTTAGTAGAAACTATTGAAATTTTTTCCTCTATAATCAAGCCATACATGAGAAATAGTCCTATCAATGATACTATAAATATACTGACATATATTAATGGAAAATATTATGAAATATTAAAGATGAAACAAGTAATGTATAAGATATAAAATTTATTAGGAAGGATTTTATAATAATATAGATCTATTATTAAATTCTATAAAGGTGGGAAAGAAAAGGAATCAAATTGTGAAGAATATTTCAACTATATAGATGAAGAATTGAAATGTTTATTTTTTGAGAATGATATTATAATGGGGGTTTTTAATGTAATATTACCTAAACTAAAAACAACTATAAATTCTAGGAACACTATATTATAGTATAAATAAAAAAAAATAAATATCTTCAATGATCATTATAGAAATAAAGTAAATTGGATGAATAAAAAATTATAAGGAACCCATGTGTGATACCTTCATTAAACTCAACATGATTAAAGATCAATGATAAATATATTATGAAGAAATGTTTAATGTAATTTATAAATCATTGTAGTGTAGTATGTGAGAATAAAAGTTATGAACAAAAGTTTTCAAGGAAAACATCATGTAAATTGAGGATACAAAAACAAAAAAATTTCAGGTTAATATATCTCAAATAAAGAATAAAAAAATAGAGTAAAGGAAAATTTCTATTCTATAAATGAGAAGAGTGAGTTTCATTAATAAAAATTAATTTCAATATGATAAAAACATCAACAACTCACATTAATATGACATAAACATGTTTATAAGAACATTTTAATTTAGGCACAGATAAACATCGAAATTCAAAAAAATCTAATATAAAAACTTTATATGGACATTTAAAATGGTGTTATATGAAGCACATCTTATTTTATAAATATATAATTTTTTTGAATACTTATATTTTAAAATAATAAACATTTCATAACATATTAATCCATGTACAGAAATCACATTTTTTTAAATAAGGTTACTAATATGAAAATTATATATCTGAATATATGATAAAATCACCAATAAATATAAAAACCTATATATTTTACCACATTTTAACCATGTAAATTATTTTTAAATATAGTTAATATCCAATAAAATGTTTGTTTTATGGTTTATATCCATCTAAGAGATTTAAAGATGGCCCTCTAGTCTAACTATGGTGATGGTTTTCTATAATTTTAGTTACAAATAATTTTATTTAATGTTTTACTAAAATTTCTTATCATAATTTTAGGGGTGAATTCTATTTTAGTCATATGAACAAACCAAGTTCTGAATTTTTATATTTGTTTCTTATGTTATATATTTCATTTTTATATGGTCTTTCCATAAGACATAAAATTTAATATAATATATTATGTTCGTATTGATTTATATAGTTTATGGAAATGTGATATTGGTTTCTTCAATTCAGTTTTATATATGGTTCCCAATATAAAATTTAAAGGATTTATTTTGGTTATAAACCATTCATTAGAGATTGAGTTTGTTTATTCGTAATGGTTTAATTTTTCAGATTCCCCATATTTTTTTTACTTTGGATTTATGAGGGTATGATGAAATTAATGTGTTTCAACTATATTTAATTCTATTTAAGTATCGAGTTCCTAAAATACATTTGTATGCATGTAATATATACCATCTTAATAATATATTTAATATATGTCTGATACATGGGTTTTTTCATAATAAATTAATTCCAATATTATATTCATATTAAATAATAAATATTTCAAATGAAAATAAAATAACTAGAGGAAAACATCTTATATATCTCATAAGATACATATATAATAAGAGACTTTAAGCTATATAATAAACTTTAATAAATGTAAGATTTCAAACCACATAATTTATTCCATGAATGTATATTATTTATACCACGTAATATATGGGAAGTTTCATAAAAAAGTGAATCCTCATAATATTTATGATCCTCATAATATATTGGTCCTTAGATAAGATATTAAAGCATATAAGACACAATTTTTCATAATATTTATTATGTTTTAAAAAACCTTATTACAAGTATTTTCTAAACTATATCATATTCTCTTGATCTTCAAGGTTTATAAATCCTTTTTATTCAACAACATCTAAATTCCAAATTATTTTTTTAAAATATATAGACCAAGATGGTATGTGACACATCATAATGAAAAATAAAATAAAAACATGAATGGAATTAAAATTATCAAAGTCATCATCAAAACATTAAAGAAAAAAATTAATTCCCATATTCAAGAATACGTAAAAATAAGTTTTTACCTGTAAAAAAAAGATCATATAGATTCATGGTGATTTTAGATTTAAAATTTGAAAGTATTTAACTAGATTAAAGATAACATTCTTAAAGATATTTATATATAGATGAGAATAAAATGATGTTTCGATAATCTGTATTACAAAAAAAAATAAGAAATATTGTTTGAATATATAATAATGTAATGGATGTAAAAAAGGTGTTTTTATATTTAGAGAAGATTTCTATTTTCTCTTTCATTGAATAATTGTTCTTTCAAAGAGTAAGAATAGGAAGAAGAATATATTCCTCTATTGCAATTGTAATTTATCACATGGTATGTTGAATTTCAAGATCATCTAGGATCCTACTATAGAGGTGAATGAATATTATAGCATATATTCATTATCTCATTTATGATATGGTTATTTTGATTTTTTTAGAGGAGGGATGTCTTGTTTTTACTAAATTTATACTATTTTGATAGTTTAATACCTTTTAGAAGAATATATTAACATTTATCTTGATGCATCTAGTGGTGGACTATAGATATTATTCTTAAGAAAATTGTGAGGTAATAAAATTTGAGATTGGTGGGACCATTATACACATGTTATAAATCAAAATGATTGAATATGGATTTATTGACAATAAGGTAGTTCGAGGTTATTGAAAATATGGTTAGTGTAGGTTTTTAACAGTAAGGATGACCACTACTGTTAGAATTGTTTTGTGTTGAAATCTCAAAGAAGCGTATTGTAATTCTAGATGGTAGAGTTATAGAAAAAATAGGAAGAATGATAATGAAGTGTTGAAGTGTTTCTTGGGAGATTAGTTAATCTCAAAGATGATGGACAAATCATGTTTCTAACATCAGTCAATATGGATATTCTTATTCGAAATATTGAAAAAGTTATTTTTGGTCTTGTAGAAGATGTTTGGAGGCATATTAGAACTGAATTTATTATAGTGTTTTTCAAAAGTTTTCATTCTCTCCAAATCAAGAAAGGTCACACCATAATGTTGATTCTATTGGGAGTTTTGTACGATAAATTCCTCTAGCTACACCACATATTCTACTCTTCTCTATATAATGTTTTTTAGTTGAGAATATTCTACCTCATTTCTTCCAACTATTTCATATAGGATATGTAAGAGGGTAAGGATAGTGGATGAATAATAATTCCAACCCTATCTTTCTTGGAAATTCAGTTCATTAGTACATATATAAGAGAATTCATGAATAATTTAGGTAAACAAAAAGTCATGTGAGAAATGGAAGCACTATATAAGATTAAATATATGTGAACATGCATGTTGGTAGGTGTGTGGGTGTGGAGAAAAGGGTTTTCTCCACACAGTGGTAGTGCATATGAACTGGTCCACGCCACATTGTGAATGCTTGGAGAAGGATAGGCGTGGATACCATTATAATTGACTAAAAAAATAGATGAATTTATGTTTATTATATCCCGTAGTATTTCTATAGGCAAGAGAGAAGTGGGAGTCGAAGTTTTTAGGTTAATCTGTAGTACAGTAGACTATAAAACATTATGGTTTTTTAGGGGGATTATATTCCAAAAGATGATTTGATGGTCCATGCTGTAGACTGGTGCATCATAATGCAGGACACTAATTGGTGAATCTTGGTTCCATTAAAATATTTTGGGTTCCCATGTCCCAACAGATTGGGGTGCTACCCAGTCAACTTAGAGAAGAATAATTCCAAGTCACAGCTACAAATTTCATGGTGGAGGGTATGAATTAAGGATGACTAATGTATTAAGGGATGCACATTCATATAGGAAATAAAATTTTAGTAATATGACCACAATTATTTCAGTTTTATTTGAAAATTATTTTGAGGAAATCATGCCTCGAATCATGGGGAGTTAACGAAGGAGTTACTACCTAACAAAAATGGAGAACCACACTGCTATACCCTATACCATTCCATAGAGACATATAAGAGTGTGAGACTAAGACCTTAGTTATGGTTACCAATACATAGTATTTTCCAAAATATTAGTTCTACATCCTAGAAGTTAATACCACACCACATTCTAGTAGTTTTGTTTTTTTTACAATTTTGGCTAGAAACTAAATTAGGAGGAGTTGGGACTTTAATGTATAAATGATTAATTCAGATTAAATGGAACTGTAAAATCAAATTAATTATGTGTTATACAAGAAGATATCCTAGAAAATATTTATTCAATCCCAACCATTGAATTTAATGGACAAGGTTTAATTATCTATAAAACATTCCACTATAGTTCAGGAGAAACTAGATTTAAATAGAGTGTCTATTGTAGATTATAATTCCCAAGGAATAAAAAGTTGTTTTAATTGTAATGGTATTTAATTATTAATTACATAGAATCCATTTAATACATTTCCAAGAATATGAATAAGGAATTTTTTGTTCCAAAAGGAGAAATCTATTGTTCTAATGATATTATTTAATGTAGTGAAAGGAGATTCTATAAATGTGTTTTTATAGAGGTGATTAAGTATTCATATAGAACTATATTAGAGAATAAAAAATGTTTTAAGATGCATTAAGATATTCCTATGAAAGTACCTATATATCAATAAACATTGTAGGTTTCCCTTTCTATCTACATTGAAAAAAATGGAACAATTTAGGGAGTGACCCTTGGGAAGTATTATTCTATCCCTAAACAAGTTAGGTAGTGATCTTGGAGATACTATTTACCTAGAACAGACTCTTAAGAGTAGTGATCCCATAGTCATTTTAGTGAATGCTACATATTTTTATCATTCATCATGGATAATACTAGTGTGAATTCACCATGGAAATACATATATCAATATTTACATTATGAATTCACATGAAAACAAATCAACCAAAAATAAGAATTTATAATGATATAGAATAAAAAATTGACCCAAAAGGATGAGTTTTCATGATTGTATTAGTAATGTTAAACATTTATGGTTGAATTAATTCAATTTTGGAATAAATTGAATACCCTGATTCATCCCTATAAGTGTAACCTCGCTATATTCCCCTTTTTTAATCTTAAAATGGGGTATCAACTTGATAAGATTATCTTTTAATCTATTATTTCTCTAACTTGACCTGATGTTTTGTTAAAGATGACATCTATAGTGAAGTCCCATTTCATTGATGGAATGAATTTTAATGAATAGAAATGGGATTTCACCCAATTTATTGATGATTATATTAGAGTGTTTCCATATTTTTTTGAAGATATAATTGTTTTCTAAGACAACATGGGGTCATGTTTGACTCTGATCTAAGTAATATTGAAATGGATGCTTCAATCAAAGATACATTAATGGATACTCCCAAGGAAGAATAAAAAAAATCAAATAATTCTTTCTGAAAAAATTTAGATTCAATGGTAAAAAATATTTTGAAAAGAATAACTTCCTTTTGGGGTTTTCCATAGGATTAAAAGAATTATTTATAAGAACAAGAAGATGTCATAATAGATGTCATGTTCTCTTACTTAGTTAAAATATAGAACTGATATTATCTGTACACCACAACATCCTATTGAGAAAGGATATTAAATTTCAGAATCCCACTCAAATATGGAATGGATATTTAATTCTATTGATGGAGGTAAAATTATATAAGGTTTTCCTTCTGATGAATACTCATGAAATGACAAGGATAGAATATAAAGAATCATGGATGGAGTATACTACCCATTCATTGAATATTCTTCCCAAATAAAATTTATAAGAGAAGAAGTTTAATTGAATAAAAACGTGTATAAAATGGTAATTAAGATGACTAAACAATGTGATACACATAAATATATATCCCATATGATCAGAAAAAATAGACATATATGTGGAATTAAAGTAATTTTAACTTTCACTAAGGGTAAAATCTAATGAATGAAAATGGGATTCTACATATTCAATCTCATAGTTGAATAAGTTGGTTGAAAAAATCTATAAGAAAAAGATAAAAAAATAAGAGAACATGAGGAGGGGATAAACACTTCTAAAGAGAAGATGAAGATCCCTAGAAAAGCTATCTCAACATTTGATGCATCAAAACATAATTCAGATATGAATTATAGAAGTAATGTATATATCAATGAACAATTTTGAATTTTGGATCCACAAAAGATGAAAGAACCAAGTTTATATTATAGTATAATATTTGGACACATCACGAGAATATTTATCAAATACAATAATCCTAAATATGTTAGAATAACTAAAGTAGTACTAATATCTCGATTAATTCAAGACTAAATGTGGTATGATTCTCATGGTAAATGATTCATTTATTTATAAATCAATCAAATAAAATGATATTTTAATTGGAGATATTCATGGAAGGGTAAAAAAACATATAGATACACTCAACCCCTATGAATTACATGGAGAATGGTTATCCAAGAAAAAGGCCTATTATGGTAGAAAATAATTTCAATGTTTTTAAGAATTAAAATGAGACTCAACCAGAGGTTTATTGAAAAAAAATATCTTCAAACTCTCAATAACTATCTTAGAGGATAATAATCCAAATATAAAATTAGAAAAAAATATGTTGTAATTATTGTGTATAATGTGGAAGAGAATGAAAAGTTCACCATAACAATGAATATTTAGTCAATGATTACCCTTTTTCCCATAAAAAAGTGATTTAAAAAAATATCTATATACATCCCACTAAAAAGAAAAAATAGAGAGACGAAATTTAGAAGATATATTAAGGTGATATCCACTAGTGATGAAACTAGATACGCTACATGTCTATGTATGATTGATGCCACAATTATGGAAAATCTCAAGTTGAGGAAGGATGGAAATTGTAAAATCCATTTAATAACTTGAATAATATGTTTTAGATAAAGGAAATACTTTATAAAGAGTTTGAGTTTTCAGGATAGAAGTGATGATGAGGAACATGACGAGTTAATATCATTCCTTTCATAAAATCTATCAAAGTTTTAAAGGATTGATGGAAGTTCATGGGTTGTTTTGTCTTATGACGAATTATTAATCAACTTAAGGAATATCAAGATACCACTATACCCATAGTATTTATAAGGTAAAACTATTTTTAATGTGTTCATAAATTAATGGGGAGATACAATCCATGGGGTGACTTTTATTGAAAAACATATGAATTATTTAAGCTATAAAGGAACAAGTGGGTGGAGCTTCCTAAAAATAAAGAAAAGTAGAATATGTGCCCCCATATTCTATTCTAATAACTAATATAAAAATGGTTTCAAGAGACAAGGTCTTAGGTGGGGGGGCTTCTAAACCTTAATGTTTATTAGTCCCTATTATATTTTTTTTCACGTGTTTGAATGTATTAAAAGAATTGAGTTAAAATGATATAATTTTTTCAAATTGAACCACTCTGGCAACATGTGTTGTCAAATGTATATCATGTGGTTTAAATTAGTATAAAAGTTGGTATGTTTCTCACAACAAAGTTCATTAATTTCATGTACTAATATTTATGTTAAAAGTGATGAAGATCATAGTTAGGATTTGGGAAATAGAAAGGAAAAAAGTTGTTATGTGTGTTCCTTGGTATTCTTGAGTGGCCCATAAATCCCTGTTGTTTTCAATAAAAAAATATTTTTCCTACAAAAATACATATATTAGATGTATTATAGGATTTGTTAAAAAATAAAATTCAATATTTTTAATCCACTTCATGAATATCATTTAAAAATATAGTAGGATATGAAATTGTCTTGTATAAGATGTGGCTTTAAATAATTGGGCTAATCAACAAATGGTTGATGATGAATGATCAAGGTTTTTTGAAATATGGGTATAAGGTTTTTTATGTAGAGAATAAATACACATGTGGGAGTTTTATTTCAATAATATTTACATATATTAAGGTGGAGATGATACAAATAATAAGTTCTATCCAACAAGAAGAGGGAAGAAATGTCTTTTCAGAAATTTATAGAATGATGTTTAGAATGAACCTTTTCCTTTGAAAGGAACTTTTCATTTCATTGAAAACAAGGATGAGTAGAATATATCATGAGAGAGATAAGATAAAATTATGGGGGATTATATACTTACAACGTTGAATGTAATAACGGGGATGAAGAATTATATAGTTTATTTTCATCAAAATTCAACGTGAGGGATTATTAGAAATCTAAAATAATTGAATTTGGTTTTGTTGAAAATAATTTTTCTTATGTATTTTGACAATAAGGATGTTGGGGGTTGTTAAAAGTAAGGAAAATCATGTTTTAAGTCCATATTTTGTGTTGGAATCTCAATGAAGCATGATTGATTTTATGAAAATATAAATATTGATAACACGATAAGAAAATGACCAATGTGTGTAAGTGTTTATTGAGTGATTGGTTGATCCTATTGATTATAGACAATTTATGTTGTTGAAATTAGAATTTTTTGGTATTCATATTGGAAGGAATGTGGCCAGTCGTTTACCTGAAATAAGGTTTTTAGCTAAATTAAATTCCCTAACTTGTACTAGTATAGAGAGCAAGTACGAGGTCAGTCCACATGGAAACAAAATTGGAATTTTATGTTTCATGAATTGATGTGACTTGTTAAAGATAATGAATTTAAACACATTTGGTTGGTTCATTGGTAATGGCCTCAAATGGTAACTAGTTACTGTAGCTTTTCTAATTCACTACCGATTAAACATGAAACTGATGATTACTTAAAACCAAATTTTAATGAATAATAATGAAAATGTGCCGGGGTTGGGAATTCGTGTGGGACATTAAAACCTTATTCCATATTGTGTTGTATTTTTCATAATAAACCACATTTCTGGGTTTCATATGTGTCAGAACTCCCTTGGTCTGGTGAGTTCCGATCAAGTCGGTAGAAATCAATTCCTTGGTCTGGCAATTGCTTTCTACTGACTCTTAGTATAGGAACCACCCTCTAGAAACGACATGGATATCCAATGGTCATGGATATTCTTGTCATAATTCTCACAAAAAACCCAGGAAACTCCATTCTTCGTCCGATATGGATGTTTCTAGCGAAATAAAATATAGAAGTGTTGGGAGAATTAGGTGAGAGATCATGACCAAATACAAGAATAGAGAAAATGGTTCTAACAGACCCACATTTTTACCAGCCCCAACACAAGGGGGGTTAGATACTCACGATTTAAAGAGTAAGAAACTTACTAAAATGAATCATAGAATTCATTACAACTAGATTGAAATAAAAATCAGAAGTAAAATAATACAAGAACAAAACAAGTTCCTTAGAAAAATATCTCTTCTCCACCCTCTAGTGTCCATCCATTCCCTCTCTGTGTATTCTCCCTTGGTCCCCTTTACTCCTCAGGGTCTCCCTAGTCCAAAATGGGACATTCCCAGTTGTACAAAAGCAAGAATCAATGAAATTCCCAGGTCAAGGAGTTATTGGAATGTGGTAAATAAAAAAGAAGAAAACTGTAGTGGTATGTACGGTTTGGGCACACGGTTTGGTAAACTGTGCACTGACCATGCAAGAACTACTGTCTCAAATCCTTCAGCCGCACTGTTTGGGCACACAGTTTAATAAACCATGCGCTAACTGTGCGAGAGCTTCTGTCTTGAGTCTTTGAACCACATGATTTTCTTCTGGATGGCCTGAACGGTTTGGTAAACCGTGCGACAACTGTGCGGGCCTTTCTGTCAGTGGAATCTCCTCCTGCACGGTTTTCACACTCTTTGGATAAAATGTGTAGCTACCATGCGGGTCCTCTCTACCTTTGAAATTCGTCAATTCTCCATCCTTCATGTCAATTGGTTGATCCAAATGACTCTCTTCCAGCATAATCAGTGGGAAAAGGGTCATTACTCCTCTAATTCCCTTCTGAATCTCCAGACTTCAAAGAATCCATGCTTTATCCTTTGGTGAATGAAAAACCTATCAAGATACATTATTAGTGTTAAAATCATGTAAAACCATCCACAAAACCATTTTATAAATATTAGACCAAGTGAAAATGCCTTATGCACAATAGTGCATCAAACTCCTCCACACTTGATTGGTTGTTTTTCCTCAAACAAAAGCATAGACAGTCATAACCAAGATGTCACCAAAGAGAAAAGTAGAAAGATAATAAATTATACCATTTAGGTGAACATGAATTTTGAACTAATTACCATTAAAAATTACAGCATTCATACTTCATGGCTTCCCAAGTCTATGAAGTTAGCCAACAAGGTATACCTAATCCAAAACAGTTAACCATGAATTCCTAAATCAATTTTGCTTAAAAGTGAGTTTTCCCTTCTTCATTCAAAGAGAGTTCCTGCCTCCATTTTCATCTTGTTATACACTCAGATTAGCTATGACCAGGTTTCGTCGTCACCAAATGGCGGGCTATCACTTTTATAGGTCACACACCCTCATTGACTTGCATTTCTTGGAACATGATGAAAGGTCATAAAAATTATTGGGCATGCCTTTACATATCTCAAAATATATTATTGTTCTTTGTAGTGGTGTGATATACTAGCTTCAATTTTTTCCCAATATTCCAATGTCAATACATGATGAAAATGTTTGAGCAAGTCAAGATTTCATGAAATTAAGACCGCGTAATAGTCATAAGTGCGACAACAACAATTCCAAAAACCTCACCTCTCTTTATGCACAATTTTCCTTCCATTTTAAGAGGTTTCTCAATTCGAATTACTCCATCACAAAAATCATCTTTAAATAGACTATTTTTCTAAATTATTGGCTAAATGATCCTTTTCAAGTATTATAAAGTTTATTCACATCACAAACTAGGCTTGACAATCCGGACATATAAGCGATTTTCAGAGATAATTGCCAAAATTCAGTTTTATCTAATTTGTATAAACCCATGACATTTATAACATCCCTTTAGACGAACCTAATAAAATATTCTACCGTAAGTATTTGGGAAATAAATCAATAAAAATGGGGTTCAAATTAAGGGTACCCTCCCCCACACTTAAAACCAAACACAGTCCCCCGTGAAGGTAATAATGTAGAGAAGGGTGGGAAAAGAAGAAAGAAATGGGAGGTCCAAAGAAAAATGAAAAAAGTTAAAAGTGAAAAGATCCCTTGAATCATGGTGCATGTGAAAATAAAGTGGTGTGAGAGATCTCGATGAATAGAAAAATGGCTGGCATGGAACAGATGAAATAGATGCTGGCAAAAAGAACGATACAAGTGAAGCAAGAAAAAGTAGTACCAGTAGTAGGAAAAGTAAAGAACAACACCCAAGGACACCAATGTAGGAAAAACATCACACCATAGAGGATAGTACAAGAAATTTCAAAGGAATAACAAAAGAAAAAATTAAGATAACATGAAACAACATCTTCTCAGGGAACTCAGGGATCGAAAAAGAAAGCATGCGCAACGGCGTCCCAGGTCAGATCGGCGATAGGCGGAGGCAGGTCCATGAGATCAGTGGGAGAAGAGGTATTAGAAGGCCCGCCCATTGAAGCACCGATTCTTGACATATAGTAAGACGGAGGTTGGTAGGGAACAACTTCATATAAGGTGGGAGGCTGAAGATCGGCCAAGTTAAGGCCCTCCACCTCCATACTCATCTGCTCCAACTGCCAGTGGAACCTCAAGTATTGGTCGTGATGCCATTTCCAGAAGAGGTATGGGTCAGCATAAGGTGTTCCCTGCAGGGCAGGGTAGAAAGGATAGGGCGGGTAAGATGGTGGCGGCAACAGGAAAATCATGAGGCCCCTAGGATGTGGAGTAGTGGGAAGCCATAGGCTCAGCAGGGTGCTCCTCTTCAGTCGGGCCCTCGTGTAGTGGTGCATATAGGTCGGCCCCGGGAACTGCCTGCAGGCGGAGTCACACACCGTCGAGATCCATCATTCTCATCCGGTGAAGCAGAGTAATATCAAAATAGGGCACGACTGGAAGTTCCACGAACTCCACTACATCATACCAAAGGTGCAGCCGGTCTGCCAAAAGTTCGATGAAGGGGCCACCAAAAACATCGCCCTTTGTCTTGGAAAACATCTGCCACAAATACTAAGCGAAGACATAGGCCAGATTGACAGAATTTCCCATCAGCATAGATTACAAAATCATCAGGTCCCGTGTGCTCACTATGCCTTGGCTATCCGACCGGGCCGTAAAAAAGTAGTAATGATCTGATGGAGGAACTATTGGATAGGTTTTATGAATCTGGAGGCCTTGGCAGTCTGCAGGATGTAAGGGTCACTTTTGGAAATAGTGGAACAGAAGACCCGGGCTGGGGTGGGTTCCCATTCCATTGGGGCTAGGAAATATGCATCACTCTGGATATACTCTCTGTCATATAAACCAATGAGGATGGAGAACTCACTCAATCATAGGTTGTGCTGATGGTTCATGAGACAGAAAGTGACATCATCAGCAGGTTCAATGGTGAAACCTTGGTCAGTTTTAGTACAGTGCTCTAGACAAGGGAAGGTGGCCCCAAATTCCAATACCATCTCTTTATAAATGGGTTGGTGAACTGCCAAAGCTTGAGTGAGATTGCCCCGAGCAATATACATCTGGAGATCCTTCGTGATTCCTAGGGATTTAATATGTTCCAAACAAAACTTATGTTGAGGACTGACCTCACGGTTCCACATGGTACGGTATCACATAGTTTCCTCCTTTTTAGTAAACTTGACCTCAAGGCCATGGGTGGAGCTTGAGCTGGAGGCCCGGGCTATTTTGGAAGTTGACATGGAGGTTAGGGTTGGGGTTTTTGGTTTTGGGCACCTGTAGTAGAAAAAAAAACAGAACATACATACTATCACGAAAAGTAGAGATAACAATATGAAATTTCTAAAGTGCAAAGCATAAATATCCTACGGCAAATACCATTTTAGAAATTTAGGTTTTGAAAACACGTCTTCAGTGAAAATTATTGTGGAATGTGTGTGTGATGAAAAATTAGTGGAAAAAAATGGGAAAATGAGGATTGAATGGCCAAGAGAAAAGAAGAATAAAAGAAAAGAAAATGGGAGTGGGAGAGTTTTATTGGCCAACCGTGCACAAGCCACTGTCTGGGGGAGTCCAAGGGGCACGGTCGGTGCATGGTTTGGTCAAACCATGCGCTGACCATGCAGTTGGTTATTTGTGAATTTTTTTTAATGTTTCCCCCTTTTAAAATCAAAACACACACTTTTCATTATAATATTTGTTCCCCTTTTGATGATAAAAGAAATTTGGAGATTTTCCATTGAAATTGTAATACTCGCAATAATGAAATTCTATATGATACCCTAACTTGGAGTGATAATCCTACACTATAACACACAAGAATAGAAAAGTACACTAGCATGCGGTCCTAAGCACACTCAAACAAACAAAGCATTTGAATAGAATTTTTTTCAAAATGTTGGGTTACCTCACGGGCAGTGCTACGTTTTAAGTCTTGAGCTCGACTTACCTGGGCCTTGAGATATTCCAATTACATGGTGGAAAATGTTCCCACCATGTATTCCATGCTATTGTATGGTTTCAGGAACTACCCATTAACTTTAAACATTTTCCCATTTGGGCCAGCCACTTCCACCGCTCCATGGTGGAAAAAAGTAATCACCATGAAGGGTCCCGACCATCGGGACTTCAACTTTCCTGTAAAAAACTTTAGACGAGTGTTAAAAATTAAGACTTTATCTTCGGGATGGAAGGATTTTCGAGAGATCATGCAGTCATGGACTGCCTGTGTCTTCTCCTTATACAATTTCTCATTCCCATAGGCCTCCCACCTAATCTCGTCAAGCTCTATTAATTGTAATTTTCTATTTTCCTATGTAGCCTTGAGATCATAGTTAAGGGCCTTGAAAACCCAATAGGCTTTATACTCCATCTCCACTAGTAAGTGGCATGGTTTTCCATAGACTAACCGAAAAGGCGACATGCCCAAGGGTGTCTTGAAAGCTGTCTGGTAGGACCATAACACATCATCCAATTTCTTGGGCCAATCCTTTCATGATGCGCCCACCATTTTCTCTAGTATTTGTTTCAAATCGTGGTTTGACACCTCTACCTGACCACTAGATTGCAGTTGGTAGGGCGTCCCTTGATTGTAGTTCACTCCATACATTAAGAGCACATTTCTCATAAGTGTGTGTCAAAATGAGTGCCGTAGTCGCTAATCAACACCTGTGGGGTCCCAAACCGACTGAAAATATTTTTCATGAGAAAACTAAAAATGACCTAAGCTGTATAATTAGTCATTACTGCTGCCTATAACGACTTGGAAATGTAGTTAACACATACCAGAATGTACGTGTGCCCAAAGGATAGGGGAAACAGACTCATACAGTCGATTCCCCATACATAAAATATTTCAACTTCAATTATCAGGTTCTGCAGCATCTCGGCACATCAGCCAGCATTTCCTGTCTGCTAGCATCGATCACAGCAGGAGACAAAATGATGTATGTCCTTATGCATGGTCGACTAGAAGAAACGTGATTGTAAAACCTTGGCAATTCTTCGATATGGCCCATGATGTCCTCCTGTCGGAGAAGAGTGACATAATTATAAAATAATTTGAATCTCATCATCCGGGACGCAATGACAGATTATCCCATCGCCGCATGATTGGAAAAGCAGGGGGTCATTCTAGAAATACCACCTTACCTCTGAAAAAACTGCTTCCTCTGTTGAAATGAGAAGTCTGGGTGGACAACTCCTTTTGCTAAGTAGTTTGCAAGATCAGAAAACCATGGTCGAGGGTGGACTCCAATGGAAAATAGCTTCTCATCGAGAAAGTCTTCCTTGATCTCCCGGTCTTTTTCTCTCTCTAAGTGTGGTAGCTTCATCTGGGAGAGATGATCAGCCACCACATTCTCACTTCCCTTTTGTCTTTAATTTCCATGTTAAAGTCCTGTAGAAGGAGCACCCAACAGATGAGATGTGGTATGGCATCATTTTTATTCAGCAAATACTTCAGCGTGACATGGTTCGTGTAGACCAGAAGTTTGTAAAGCACCAAGTAAGAGTAGAATCTATGAAATTCAAAAACCACAGCTAGAATTTCATTCTCCGTGGTGGTATAATTCAGTTATGCTTCATATAATGCTTGGATGGCATAATAGATCGGTCTGAAAATATGATCCAGCCGCTGTCCAACTATTTCCCCCATATTATAATCGCTCACGTCGCACATAAGTTCAAACTGCTCCTCCCAATTCGGAGCGATCATGATGGGTGTGACAACCAATTTTCCTTCAAATTTTGGAATGATTCAATGTATTTATCGTCAAACTCAAAAATTTAATCTTTGGATAGTATATTGGTTAAAGGATGAGAAATCTTGGAAAAGTCACAAACAAATCTTTGATAAAAACTCGCATGCCCTAAAAAGATTCAAATCGCTTGGACAGGTGTGGGAATGGGCCACTGCAAGATAACTTCAATTGTAGCCAGATCCACCTTAATTCCTTGAATCTAGATACGATGACCTTGAAAAATTTCGTGTTGTACCATAAAATGGCATTTCTCCCAATTAAAAACCAAATTTGTGTGCTCACATCGCTCAAACATTGTCTCCAGATTCGTTAAACAAGTGGTAAATGACTTCCCGTATACCGAGAAGTCATCCATGAAGACCTCGAGAATCTGATCCGCCATATCATCAAAGATGGATAGCATGCACCTCTAAAAGGTGGATGGAGCATTGCACATTCCGAATGACATGCAGTGGTAGACGAATGTTCCTTATGAACAAGTAAAGGTGCTCTTTTCTTAACCCTATGGAGTGATAGAAATCTAGTTATATCCCGAATAACCATTTATGAAAGAATAAAATTCATGCCCCACAAATATTTCCAGCATCTAATACATGAATGGAAGAGGGAAATGAGCTTTACTTGTGGCATCATTTAACTTCTGATAATCAACACAAACCCTCCATCCCGTGACTGTTCTTGTCGGGATGAGCTCCTTATTTTCATTGGTCACTACTGTGATGCCACCCTTCTTCGGCACCACCTAGAGAGGACTCACCCACGGGCTGTCGGAGATGGGGTATATAATACCAGCATCATGTAATTTTATCACCTCCTTCTTGACCACTTCTTTCATGGGGGGGGGGGGGTTCAGTCTCCATTGTGGTTGGTGAGATGCTTTTTCCCCTTCCTCTATAAGTACCTTGTGAGTGCATATAGCGGGGCTTATACCCTTAGGGTAAGAAACCGTCCAACCAATGGCCTATTTTCGCCTTCGGAGGACTTGAAAAAGAGCATCTTCTTGATCTTTTGAGAGTGATGTGTTTTGGATCACTGGCAATGTATGTTCCTCTCCCAAGTAAACATACATCAGTGATGAAGGGAGAGGTTTTAACTCGAGATGGGGAGCCTTGAGAATGGACGGTACGATAGTCTCAACTTCGGTTCACTCTAAAAAATCTAGAATAATTTCCCTTTTCCAGTAATAGCCGCCTTTACCTTCAGTAAAGCTTACTTCCTCCCAATTTTCTTCAAGGTGGTCATCCTATAGAATGAATTATTTTCTGAAAGAATAAAATTGCATATCACCTTCATCTAGGCCAAAGCACTCAACCGTTGTTGTCAAAGCACAACAATCCTCTTGCTCCATTAGTGAAACTTGTTTCACCACTTTCAGGACGTTGAATGAAACCTTATCATCACCAACACAGAAGATCAGTTTGCCTTGGTGCACATCAATTAACACATTTTTGGTAGCCGGAAAGGGTCTTCCAAGAATTAGGGATGCCTCATGGCCTTCTTCCATATTGAGAATAATAAAATCTGTTGGTAGAATAAACATCCCCACTTTAACCAATACATCTTCCAACAGCCCCTGGGTTATTTAATAGAACGATTGGCTAATTGGAGTTCCACTTGGGTTGGATTGAGATCGTTTAGCCCTAACTTCTTGAATACCCCAAAGGGAATTAGATTAACACTCACCCCAAAATCACAAATGGCTTTACCAAACTCACAAGGTCCAATAATACAAGGGATAGTAAATCTTCCTAGATCATGGATCTTAGGAGGGAGAGTATGTTGGAAAACCGCTGAACATTCCTTGGTTAGGGGAATGGTTCCCAAGTCATCCATTTTCCTTTTGTTTGAAAGAATTTCTTTCATGAACTTCATGTAGGTGGGAATTTGACTTAATGCCTCGACAAAGGGGATGTTGATATGAAGTTTTTGGAATATCTCCATGATTTTGGAAAATTGATGGTCCAGCTTCCTTTATTTCATCCTTGCTAGAAATGGCAGGGGAGGATCATATGATTTAATCACTTCTTTACCCTTTTCCCGTGGGACTTCCGGTTCATTATCCTTCTCATGTATTGGGGATGATTCCTCAGCTGCAACTTCTATACCTGAGGACGTGGACTGCTTTGATGTTGGGGCTCCCTAAATCATAGTGACCTTTGTCATCAGCTCCTTCCCACTGCATAGAGTAACAACATTTTCCTCCTCACATGGATTTTTCTCTGTGTTTCCATGTAGTGTACCGGGCTGTCTATAGGACAGCTGATTGGAAAGCTACCCAATTTGGTTCTCAAGGCTTTGGATTGATACCTCATAGTTTTAAAATTGTGTCTTAGTAGTTGTTATGAATTTGGACATCATTTCCTCTAGCCATGAGGGAGGTTCCAGATGAGTTTGATGGGCGACTTGTGGGGGAGGTGGTTGTCTCAATGGTTGGGTAGGATGAGGGTTTTGATACCCTCGTTGATGATATGTGCCCTGCTATAATTGGTTACTCTTTTGCTACCTCGGGTACTGATTTTGGAACTGTTGTTGCCCATAACCAGGTAGTCTTTGTGGTCGGGGCTTAGGATTTTTCTATTGCTGCCCCCTGCCTGTTTTTTTATTTTTCTGCCACCCCTAGTTCTGGTATTTAGGGTAGATGTTGGGTCCTCTATTCTGCGCAACATAATTGACATCCCTGATTGAGGTTCCCACATTATCCCCTGGGCACTCTCCCATGTGATGGTTGTCACCACACAATAACAACACGCTGGTGAACTGATAGCTTGAACTTGAGATGGATGCTTTAGATTCAAAGCATCAATCTTCTTTGAGATGACATAGAGTTGAGCCACAAGAATGGTTGTGGAATCAATATTATGCATTCCTTTTTTCTGAGTACCAATTTCAGAATGCCACTGAAAGCTTTTGGTGGAAATGTCTTCTACCAATTCAAACAGATCTTCAGGATACTTTCTCATGGATGTCTCTCTGGCAGCTGCATCAATCATGGAATTTGTGTTATTAGTGAGACCATCATAAAAAGTCAGTACTTGCATCCATAATGGAAGTCCGTGGTGTGGGAACATCCTAAGAATCTCCTTAAATAGTTCCCACGACTCATACAATGATTCTGATTCATGCTGCTGGAAATTATGAATTTCATTTCTTAAAGTGACCATCTTTGAAGGAGGGAAATATTTTAATAAAAAGGCTTGATCCAATGCATCCCAGGTTAGAATGGATCACTGAGGCAATCCCTTGATCCAGTCCTTCACCTTTTCCCTTAATGAGAAGGGAAACAGTCTAAGGCGGATGGCATCTTCTGATACGCCGTGGTACCTGAAAGTGTCACAGATCTCCAAAAGGTTGGAGAGGTGAGCATTGGGGTCTTCACTCAGAAAACCATCAAATTGAATGATATTATGAATCAAATTCATTATTGCTGCCTTGATTTCAAAATGTTGGGCCTGCACCAATGGCCTGACTATTCCAGTGTCTGCTCCCTGAATGGAGGGTAGTCCATATTCCATAAGAGTTCAGCGCAGCGGAACCGGTTCCTGAGGTTCCTGGGGAATAAACTTTTGTTGACCTTGGGGTAATAAACATGCTGGTTTTGAGGAAAAATGGGGGTTCTCCTGCAAAATGTATCGTCTCTGTGGTGGCTGCCCAAACCCCAACACAAATTGAGCCGGTGGCCGCTGTTGGTTCCTTGGCAGGTACTCCATATAAACCCCCAGTGGATTCAGATGCTGATCTTCATCACCACCCCTTGGGGGATTCCCTTCCATAACTAATGGCTTCCCAATGTCTTGGACAACCTCTGGTTTTTCCTCCTGAAAATCCACGGGATCATCTGTGTTGTGATCACCCATAAGTGCCCGACATCACCTAGACAACGTTCTTTCGATTTTGGGGTCTATCAATTGTAACTACAATGACTCGACAATCTGGGAATGAGTGACGCGACCAATCATATACTACGAGCCTGCACACATAGACAAAACACCCAGCATAAAAGGTAAAAATAGTTTACGAACAGAACTGAGATGAAGAAAATAATTTTTAGATAATTTGTAATTTTTATTTTTATGAAATAATCCCAATTAAACTAATAAAAACATTCGTCTATTCTCCCCGGCAGCAGAGCCAAAATTTGGCGATTCATTTACCTAAAATAATGTTTTCAGCCAAATTGAATTCCCAAACTTGTACTAGTATAGTGAGAAAGTACGAGGTTGGTCCACAGGGAAAAAGAATTGGAATTTTATGTTTCTTGAATTGAATTCACTTGGTAAAGATTCTGAACTTAAACACATTTTCTCAGTTCATTGGTACTAGGATCAAAAGGTAACTGGTTACTAGATATAATCTAATTCACTACCGATTAAACTTGAAACTGAAAATTACTTAAAACCAAATTTTAATGAATAATAATGAAAATGTGTTGGGGATTGGAATTCGTGCGGGACATTAAAACCTTATTCCCTATTGTGTTGTATTTTTCATAATAACCCACATTTCTGGGTTTCATATGTGTCGGAACTCCCTTGGTCTGGTGAGTTCCAATCAAGTCGTTAGAAATAAATTCCTTTGTCTAGCAATTTCTTTCTACTGAATCTTAGTGTTGGAACCACCCTCTAGAAATAACAAGGATATCCAATGGTCATGGATATTCTTGTTGTAATTCTCTCAAAGATCCCTGGGAACTCCATTCTTAGTCTGATATGGATGTTTCCATTGAAATAAAATATATAAGTGTTGGGAGAATTAGGTGAGATATCATGAAAAAATACAAGAATAGAGAAAATGGTTCTAGCGAACCCACATTTTTCCCAGCCCCAACACATGGGGGGGGGGTTTAGCTACTCATGATTGAAAGAGTAAGAATCTTACTAAAATAAATTAGAGAATTCATTACAATAGAACTGAAAGAAAAATAAGAAGTACAATCATACAAGAACAAAACAAGTTCCCCAGAAATATATCTCTTCTCCACCCTCTAGTGTCCCTCCATCCCCTCTCTGTGTATTCTCCCTTGATCCCCTATACTCCTCAGGGTCCCCCTGGTCAAAAAAGGTACACTCCCAGTTTTCCAAAATCAAGCATCAAAGAAAATTTTAGGTCAAGGAGTTTTTGGAAGGTGTTAAAGCAAAAAAGAAGAAAGATGCAGTGGTATGCACTGTTTAGGGGCACAGTTTGGTAAACCGTGCGCCAACCGTGCAAGATCTACTATCTCAAATCCTTCAGCCACACCGTTTGGGTGCACGGTTTGATAAACCATGTTCCAACTGTGTGAGATCTTCTATCTTGAATCTTTGAACCACACAGTTATCTTCTGGATTCCCCGCATGGTTTGGTAAACAATGCGACAAATATGCGGGCCTTTTTGTCATTGGAATATCCTTCCGTAAGGTTTGCACACGGTTTGGATAAACCGTGCGGCTACCATGCAAGTCATCTCTGCCTTTGAAATTCCTCAATTTTCCATCCTTCATGTAAAGTGGTTGATCCGAATGACTCCCTTCCAGCATAATCAGGGGGAAAAGGGTCCTTACGCCTCTAATTCCCTTCTGAATCTCCCAAATTAAAAGAATCCATGATTTATCCTTTGGTGACCGAAAAACCTATCAATATACATTATCATTGTGAAAATCATGTAAAAAAATCCACAAAACCATTTTATAGATATTAGACCAAGTGGAAATGCCTTATTCACAACAGTGCATCAGGATTAAAATGGTATGTTTTGTTAAGTTGAATAATTTGAGATTCATGCTATTAGTGTATTCATACTGTGGGTTTCACAAGAGTGCAAGCTTCCAAAATTGAGTACGACCACACCGTATTTCAAACCATATATGGGTGGTTTTAAAATTTTTTATTACATACATACCAATGATTACACTATATATCATAAAATATTTTTTAATCTATTATCATATGTCATAGTCTATCCATTAACACCATGGAATAGATATTAGACGGTAACTACATAGTTTTTCCATGCCATAGTCACCTTGGTTAGGTTGCAATGAAGCATGGAGGATGGAAAATGTTGCTAAAATTGGATTCCTAGCCAATATAACTCTACCATGAATATGTGGGTGAAATATAGACTATATATATTAACCAAGATGTCTATATATCTTGGTAGGTACTAGGAAATCTTACATACAAAAAATCACAAATGCAGGAATGCATGTGATTGGAGGCAGTGGTCCACATCCTATAGTGGCAGTCCAGATACAATTTTTAGTGATGTAGGGTGGTAGTATAGAGGATTTTTTTAGAATACCAAATTTCAAGAAAATGAACTAGTAAGAGAAATTAATTCTTTGGTAGGTATAGTGTTCGAATCCTGGGAGTCCGCTTTCGGGGTGAACCTCTCCCCCGGGATCCACTCGCCTTGCCGGGTCACCCAGTTCCTGAATGGGTGGGCAAAATGAGGCGCAACCCACCCGTGCTGACGGATTGCTTGACGAACCATCACCGCCCGGGTTGTCACCCTCCGGGACGCTCTGCCATCTCGGCTGGCAACGGCTCCTTCCCGGCTGGGGCTCTCTCTGGAGTGACCTCTTTGTGGGGAGGGGGGTTTCCTTGTGTGGAGGGTTCGGAAAGGTCACACAAGGGAATTCCCTTTTTATAAGAGAAAAAAAAGTAAGAGAAATTAAATTTATTATATGTCACATTATTTTTCAAGGCATTTCCAATGTGGGACTCAAAGTTTAAATGTTACACCATAGTTAGATATACATTGAAGTATAGTGGTTTTCGAAGGAGTTTTATTTCAAATAGATTATTTTAGGTTTCCATACCATGGTCGGGTTCACCAAAGAACAATACCATGTTTTCTGAATCATGGTTTCACTAGAATATTTTTTGTATCCAAGCTACAATAGAAATTAAAAAAATGATGCCTCTTTACAGAATAATAATCCATGCTATAACTACACCTTTCTCTATACATGGTTCAAATTCTATAAATGTAAAGTGTTTGTGCATATCGATCCCTATAAAATACTAAGGCACAATAATATGTCCATATTGTAGTTAGTTTGGTGTAAGATTAAATTTGAGTAGATCATGCTTAAAATAGTACAATGTTAGTGGAGGACATCCTTTCTAACAAATGTGATTGTCATAAACGTCATAGGACCACACCAAAGTACTCTAGACCACACCATAGTAAAGGAAGAATATTGAGGATACACCATAAGGAAGGTGGACACTTCATAATATTTTCAATATATAAGTTCAATGTTTTAGAAGAGAAGACCATGTCGTATCTAGTTAGTTTTTAGCTATTTTCATCTTCAGTGAGAAGATGGATGAAGGGGAGTTATGGATTGAATGTCAAGGTGACCAATTGAAATATAACGAGGCATTAAAATACCATTAATTTTTTAGGGTAAACTATTATATATCTTAAAATAGAATATCCAATACCAACTAATGGAATAAATGTAGAAAGTGTAATTCTCTATAAAACTACTTCTAGAAGTACTAGATTATCTAGATCTAAACATAAATCAAATTAATGATACGAATTCTAGAGGATGATAAAGGTGTAATTCTAGTGATGGGATGAAAGTCTTAAAGAATTAGAATACATTTAATCTCTATCCATGAATAATAAAGTAGAGTTTTATGTGATAATAAGAATTGAATTTGTTCTAGAGATGTTCGAAAGAGTAAAAAAGAGAGTTTCATAAACGAGTTTTTGTAGTGGTGAGGAAGGATCATGTATAACTACATTATAGATTTATCTATTACTAAATATATATTTTGAAATTATATACAAGGGACATATATGTATATAATCTATTAAGGTGATCCTTTCCACTAGTGGGGATCCAATGACGGTGTCTTCAAGGGAGTGACCCATGTGAAGTAGTGAGATTTACCTAATCATATAAGGAAGTGATCCTGGTAATATGAGTGACCTAGCCTAAAATTTTTATTATTAGTGAGATCTTAGTTATTTTAGTGTAGGACACATCACTATATCATGCTACTTGAAGAATCATTATGAGGGTGAACCAATTAGATTCATGTGTAAATATTAACTGTGTACATAAAAAATAAAACTGATCAAGAAACATTATAATTATCTCTTTAAGGTGAAAATAAGTGACTCTTGAAACAGAGTGTTTATGATCCTATTTGGTGAGTGAAACAATTAGGTTTGAATTGTTTTAACTTCCAAATACATTGTATAAACATATTCACCTCCACTTTGGGTAATCTCACTCAAATTCCATTGTTTATTCCAAAAAAAAAACAATTACATCATGGATTCTATTTTTATTGATATTTCTTGTATGTATAAAACCCATATTTTATTATATCTATTTATATATTTAGAAGTGACACAAAATTATAATACCCCACCCTTTTAGTCACTTTCATGTAATAATCATTATTCAAAAAATATCCCAAACCTAGCCTGGAGTACCATATCATATATGAATTAAAAATATAAAATCATTATATGGTAGAATTCATTTATATTACAGCTACACTCGAGGTTATTTTAATTTTATTATGAAATTATTAGAACATTAATATATCACATATTTATAACTATAAATAACATATAAAAACATATATGACTGATCACCCCTCTTAGTGGTATTCTAACTATCATAGGAACTTTAATAGGATTCATAATAAAAAAATATCCCCTTGGGTTTGTACCTTTATAAGGAATAAAAAATATGAATTTATTAAATATAAGTGGAATTCTTATTTTTTATGATAGTAAAATTCATTAATATTTTAATAGGATGATAACTTATCTACAATAACGTGGTCAAGAGGTTAATGATGCTATGATTTTGGGCGTTCGACATATTTGGAGAGATATTCCCCAAGACCATTATATATAAAATATTATTTTAGGTTGGATGGAAAGTTATTAATGAAATTCTATCTTTATTATCATAAAAATTTTAAACTATCTATGTGGATCATTATATCTAAATAGATGCATGATAAGATGAAAATCTTGTGTGAAGGAAATGTCCGGATAGAAGAACTATAACTAAAAAATTCAGGGGGGGGGATAATTTTTAATATTTTATAATGGAATCATATGTGACTATTGATGACTATTTGAGTATGGTGAATGAAATAGACATTCAAATCAGAGTTTTTGAGAAATGTTGGAGGATTATAATATTTTAAATAATCTAATTAGAATATATAAATATTGATTTGATATAAAGATTTTTTATTGATGATAGGGAAGAACATTCCCCCAATGGGGTTATATAATAAGCATATCAATTATGATATAATAAAATCATTACTGTTTTAGGGTAAATATATAAATGAAATGGAATTAAAATCCACAAACATTTCTAATAACAATGATATGAAATTTTATCCATCACAAGATTCAGATTAAGATTATGAGAGTGAAAAGAATCACAAGATAATTATGATATTTGTTTCAAAAAAATATGAAAAATGTTAAAGATTAATATAAGGGAAAATATCACTAGAATTATTCATGTTTTAGTCTATCAGAAACATTTCTTTAGATTTTCCAAATACAAAATGGGTGGAGTGTTAATATTTGGAAGATAGGAAAGGTACACAAAGAAAGAAAAGAGGAATGGGTTTCAATGAAATAAATAATTATAGTGATTTAAATGTAAAAAAAGAAGAAAATGTATATTGAGTAAATAAGAAGTTTATTTTTTTTTCATAAATTAGTTATACTAATCAATAATATAATGGAAAAGAATTCAAATTCATGGTATATATGGATAAGAAATAATAAATTTCATGCCATGAAGAATAAGGTGATGAATCATTCTTAGAACACATATTAATGGATGAAAATTATGTGTTCCTTGAAATGAAGAAGAAACATTAGAAGGAAATAAAATCTATTAAAATGATGAGTTCAACATGAATATACATAATGATAGAAACCATAGAATATATCATGGTCTTATTAATTTAATTAATATTATCGAAGTAAAAAATACAAATAATGATGTAATGTTGGATGTGGTTGTGTAGAAATATGCTTCTAAGGAAGCTTGTAAAAAATAGAATAATCAAGTTTCCTTAAGTATGAAAATTATATTTTAGAAATGGAATATGACTATAACAAAGTAGTGGAAGTGAAATTAGAAACATCACCTAGTATGGAGAAATTATAAACTAAAATTCATCAAAAAATTTCACCTTTAATACTGAGTATGATAAAACTAATTTAGCTAACAGTTAGTGGATTAAGATCCAATATGGGAAAAAATGGGTTGAGAAAAAAATAGAAAAGAAAACTTTAACAAAATATGTTTCTTAATTCATCTGTAAAAAGTAAATTGCACAAAAATTAAATTTTTAGGAGACTGAAAATATAACAAGAAAACATGTTTTTAATACTATAATATCTATTATTTTTAGGGAATAATGAGTTTAAAATGCTATTATTTGTATCCTAGAGAGTTTGGGCACAAAAAATATGATTTTTGTACAATATTTCTGTTTAAAAAAATTATATGTGGTTGAAATCCAAGGGAATATATTTTGAGAATAGAAGTATCGAGACATTAAAGAAGTGTATTTTCCATTAAATTTCATCCATTTCACGCATCCAAAACAAATTTGACATCCTTGAGGATATCAACAGATAATGTGAATAGAAAGGTCAATATTTATAATACTTTATGACGTTTCATTTTGGTAAATGATAATAGTATAAAGAATGAACTAATATTCAAAACAATGACATTAATGACAGATAAATCATTGTAGAGGAGGTACTCTATGATATAATGAGGATAAATCCATAAATCCCAGATAGTAGATGGTCATCACATTTGACTGGGGATAGATTAGTCTCTTAAAATATTGAAGAACATGAGAGCGTTGGTGTGACCATTTTCATTGAAATCTCACTAAAATTTTAAGGAATTAGAGAATCAAAAATTGAAGTCCAAAAACTAAATTCAAAATATATATTTCTTATTTATGGGATGAAAAATAACAATTTTTTTTAAAGTCAGTGGTGTGAGATTGGAATTGAGGTTAATTTTAGAATAAAAATATTTCTCATCAAAAAAAATTATAGACCAAAAAATTTTCTCTATCAGCAAAGGTAGTAGAGGTATAATTTTTCATATTATATACTCAAGATATTACTAGAATTTTTGTTCATAAGATGAGAAAAAAAACCAATTTATATTGGAATATGTTATCATTTGCGGATAATTTTGAGGAAAATTTCAAATATTTATGGGTTGAGTATCTAAATTCATCTCAATATAGAATGGTAATATGTTTTTAATATATACAAAAAATTGAATATCACACATGGTTGTCATAAATGTGTGGAAATATAGTCCACCAATAAATTTCAACTGATACATTTAATTGTATATGACCCATGGGGAACAAGTATGGTCAATTATGTCTTTCTTTGATCAAATTTACTTATAAATTTACTATAATTACTAATTAAATTTTCACAAATCACAAATAAGATGAAATGGATATTATCAATTTCATAAAAATAATAGTTGACAAATAATTGGGAATGTATATTAAGAAATTATAAGAATAAAAAATTATAGAGTTCAAAATAAATTCATTTGAATCATATATTGAAAAATATGGTATCAAGGATTATTTTTAAACTCCCAACACAACCCAAAAATATTTATTGGTAGAGTGGAAAAATCACAGTTTGATATAAATGTTGAGATCAATCTCAGAAGAACATAAACTCATGAATTATTCTTTGAGGGAAGCTATTTTCATGGATGCTCACATTAAAAATATACAACTATTGAGACTAGAATATACCATGAATTCCTATCATATTTGGTAAAAGAATAAACCCAATATAAACTATATCACTGTGTTTAGTATTCTATTATATATGAAAAATAAAAGAGAAAATCTGAGTAAATTTCAAAAGAAGGATGAGGATTTAATATTCATTGGATAAATATTTTTTGGAATGGGTTTTAGATACTAAAAAAGTATTTATCAGTTATGGGACTATTATGATGTCGAATCCATTCTAAATAAACATAAAAAGTGTTGTCTATATGGATTAAATTTTGTTTAAATATTTTAATATAATCAAAACAATTATTCGTAAACCTATGAATAATAGATTCATAATGATTTTCATGTAGAAAACTTTGACTTTATCAGAATAGTGATGATAAAGATGTTTATATATGTGAAAAATTTAAGTATCCAAAGATGAAAATGAATGCGGAGACTGAAAATATCATTAAATTTAGAGTTATCATATTGAAACTAGAGGAATACTAATAAATTAGAAGAAAACATCTGTAGTCTCTCAAAATGATAAACATCTAGTGGCTAAATATATCAATAATTATGAATGGATTGGATATATGAATTATTAGAAGAAACAAATATGTAAATATTCCACTGGAGAAATTTTTCCCAAGAAAAATGATAAAAATCTTTTTGGTAACAAGTGGGTATAAATAAATAACGAGAATACATAGAAGAGGTTACGGGAAACACGACCAAACATATTTTCAAAGGGCTATCAGAAATTAAACCGGATTATTTGAAAAAATAAATTCACAAATTGCATTATTTGAAGGTATAAGTGCATTTTTATTAGTTAATGTATATATGATGTTTAAAATCCATCATTTGGTTGTAATATATTAATTCTTAAGATGATCTAGACAAAGTGGTTTACATTGAGAAACATGAATGTTATGGACTTAGATATGATGGTCTTATGGTATATTAAATGAATTAGTATTTATATTAATTGAAAATAAACCCTATGGATTGGTATTAAAATTTTTAAAACTACTTGATATATTTTAATTCTACTAAAGAGAATGAAGAATAATTTCAAACATAAAGGAAATGAAGGTGATTACTATAATAATGATGGTATGTGCTAATGTCATCTATTTTTTATGTGACCAAGAGAGTTTTGGAAATTACTTTCCAAAATATATGAAGAAATATTTTGAGATGTACATTCTAGTAGAGATGAAATATTTCATGGGACTTCAAGAAATGAATGAAAGAAATTTAATTTTTATATTCCAAGGGAAGCATAAAAAATAATTTTTAAAGAAGATTATGAATCAAGAATATAAGATATTATCCAAACATAAAAAATTTGGGATGGAACATTCTAAATATGTTATTTGTTTGAGTATACATTATAAGAAATTCAAAATATTGATTGGAATAATGCTTTACCTTGTAGTATCTAGACCAGATATTGATAATATTCATATTTTATTTGAGTTCTATTATATTTATCATATTGAAATTCTTTTTATTGTTTCCAAAAGGGTTGAAAAGTATAGAAATGAGACATTAGGATATGGAATACTATACAGAAATGGAATACATGCAATTGTAAAAGGTGATATTAATATTGATTTTTAGGATATTATAAGGATAGAAGATCCAATTTATGTGGAATTTTTATATCTTGGAAAATTTATATTTTCTATGAATTCAAGATGAAAAACCATGATACATTAATCACCAAAAAATAATGTTATGCATTTTCTACAAGTCCTTTAACATATAATATATTTATGAAGTAATAGATTATATACTAAAGGGTGAATATTGAAATCTATATTTACATTTTATTTGATAATCAATGTGATATTGATCTTTCTTATAATATTGGGAAACAATAAATGTCTAATAAAATATATATTAGGTTTCTCCTCGTAAAATAATGGGTTTACAATGGTGACATAAAATTTGAATTTATTCATACTAGAGTCCAAGAAAGTATATTTTCACTAAGTCGGTGCCTAAAGATAGGTTTCATACACTATGGTTAAACATGAATGTTCATTACTTCCCACTCTCTCAAGAATCACAGGGAGTTACCCCCATATAGCTTTTGATTGGGTATCCAAAGGGAGTCATCATAGGAAAAACTATAGGATAATATAAGGAAAATATTTTTTTGGTACACTATAGTAGGGGTAAATTTTAGTGTAAAATTAAATATATTTTTTCTTTGTTTTTAATAGATAAGAGTATTAGAAATAAAAAAATACAATCATCCTAAAATTATTAAAGTGAAATCAGAGTAATAGGGTTTGTGTTTAGGTATTTTAAATTAATAATAGTCTTAACATGTACTGTGCAAATATTTTCAAACTAAATATTAGATTCTAAAATAGGAATTATCTAATAGGTAATTCAGGGCTTAAACCTAAAAATGTTATATCAGTTAAAAAGTTAAATACTATTTTAGAAGAAATTATACAATATCACATTTAACTGAATTTAATTAGTATATATATGGAGTTGATCTAAGTTATCATTGAATTTAATTCTTCAAATGGAAATTTTTTCTTAAATTCTGAAGCTATAATCTATCTTACTATTAATGGAGACCCTCAAATAGTGTAGTTGGAAATTACACAGTACTACAACTTATTACTTTGTTGAACCAAATACTATTACTCATATCTTGGTGCTTTTTCTTCTAAAACTAGTATCTCACTTTTCGCTTCTAGTTAACTAGTATCTTGGATTCCCCAAAAACATGACTAGTAGCTAGGTATTCAAATATATAACAAAAATCATGGTATAAAAAATAAAATATAACTTCTAGATGAATTTAAAATGAATTAATTAATGTATTATCAAGAAAAAAACATAAAAAATAATTTAAACTACATTACTCAACATGAATTTGAGGGATTCAATAAATAATTTCTCACTTTGTTTTCTTGTATTTAATTTTTTTCTATTCCATGAGGTGGAATTATATTTATACTAAATGTTCAAATTTTTGGAATCCGAAATTCTAAGGGCCAATAGATGTGTCATTGGAAGTATCTCACTATTCTTATTATCATGAACTTGTCTTCAATAAATATCTTTTGAAAGGTTTGTTCAATATTGCTATAGTTTTTTAGATGGAAAGCATAAACTGTTAGTATTATGAAATTCCTTTAGTTATTAGGTATTCAAAAATTAGTTCCATTAATATTTTATTAATCCATAATTTATCAATTCTTTATTATTTAATTTTAAATATATTGAAAACATCAAATATAGAACAAACAACATATGTTAGATCATATATTTAATTAAGTGATTCATGGTTTTCTAAATAAATATTTTTCTCAATTTTACCCCCATTAAAAATATAAAAACTATATTCAGAAATAAAATGAGAAGAAAACAATAATTACTCTATTACATTCTATATATCTTCATATCAGTATACGATTGATCCCACTATGTGTGTGAGTTATATTTAATTTTAATGGATGTTAATTGAAGAAAATGATCGTTAGTTAATTTATTGATATCAACATACTGAAGATGTTATAAAGAAAATTTTGTTTAATGGTTTGGTTGATGTATCTAAGACTAGAAAAAATGTCAACATATATTAGATGCAATATGAAAGAAGAAAGGATTTTATTATGTATTACTCTCTTATGAATGTTATTTTATGAATTTGAGTAAAAAATTTGATGATTGTTTCTCTATTATTAATGTATTGAACTTTTTTCATTATATGATTTGACATGATTTTTTTTCAAGCCTAAATAATACGTGAATAAATTTGGTTGTATGTTGAAGATCTCTTTGGAAATTATTTCCCATAAATAAAAGAGTTGGAATATGAGGACCACAAAAAACATTATAACGAGTGGATGTGAATTTTGGATTTGGTATTTGATGTTAATTATTTTATGGGCCCTCTATAAAAAATAATTCCTAACATGAAAGTGACATAAGGGATATATTGACAAACCATGACATGGGTGATAAAACCCAAAGGAGATCCAGCCTAAGAAGGCATGCATGATGGAATACGTGAGTTCCTATGGGAAGGAAGGAGGGTGCATAACTCCCAAAAGGGTGCACACATGTATCTATGGTAAACATGGAGGTACCCAAGTGTACTAACTTGTGAGGTGCAATATATGTGGGTGTGAGGGAGGGGTTCTAAGTGCTTACCCTAGTGATGGATGAAAGAACCCATGGAAAAAATGTAGTTAATATATCAGAGTTCTAATGAAGAAAATATTGATGTGGTATGATCATGACACACACACACTCTCTCTCTCTCTACTATTTCATTGAAAACACATACAGATAATGCACACCATAAAATATTCACTTATCTAATTCTACTTCGGCATCCACATAGCCATCATTTTCCTCTTTCCACAAAGAATGGTGTGATAGTAATACTCAACCTTTTCCACCATTGGAAATCAATCCATGCAACAAAAATAAAGTCCACTGATTAAATAGATCATGAATTCTTTTATTCCATAGATCAATAATCATGTTTGATAACTTCAATTCATATCCTAACACAAAAAGATTTACTTTAATAAGATAAAACATCAAGTAATAGTGGAATCTGAATGTATGAGGGAGTTTAATATTCTAATAGGATGTGGATGAGATCTCATGTATGTTAAACTACTTCATAAAACATGTATACAACTATAAATAGATACCATGATTTTTTATCATTTACTAAAATAACTACTTATTCAAAAAATATAGATATCCTAGATCATTCAAATTCATTATTTGGAATGGTGTAGATTGTGATAATTTTTAATGAGTATTGAAACAACAATATTCTTAGAAACAAAGTTGTGCCACATGCATATAAAATGAGACCAACTGATCCAAAAGGAAATGTTGAAAATATTTAGATCTCACATTTCACATGAAATAAATAATACACATGAATATTATTGCGAAGGAATACATTATCATTATACTTGACAATATATAGGAGTGTCCCATACAAATCACTTTAATAAAGAATAATTGTGAGCCTCTTGGTATAGTGAAGGAAGTTCTGTGAAACATAGATATGTTTTTCATGATGAAAAGTTTCATGGTATTCCATAAGATCAAAGAAAACATGAGATTTATGGGAATAAAAAATATGTATACTTTTTCAGTTTATATACATTAAGCTTTGATTATATCATGATTCTATAAAGCACTTCATTATTTTGTAAAGTACAAAACCGCACACATGCAGTTTCATGAATATAAAAAGAGATAGTGCAAGATTGATGATTTTTTGAAAACATATAACACTATATTAAGTACTTGATAGGAATTAGAATAATTTAGTGGTTCTGTATAATTAAACACACACAAAAGGAATTAGGTAGCCCTGTGTATATGAAATTATGATAATAGTCTTACAAAAAAAGAAAAACCAGTATGTAAAGGAGAACTAAGATAATGGTTACACTACCACATGATGTTTTCATACACATTAATAAAAACATGATAATTTATGCATAAACCATGAAAAAATATAATGATAAAATAATAATGGAATAATACTCATATGGGGTTTTAGTGACAATGCCATGCATAATTTAAATACATGAATTAGACGGCGTGAGGTGTTTAGTGTAGTGTAATTATAGGTTGAAAAATATTGAATTTACTTAAGTGAGATGGATACTACATTAAATATTGATATCATATCAAATAATAATATTAATATGTATCTAATCATGCACAAGTGATCAGATATATTTTAGCAATTCTCATTTGGGATGAGGAAAAAAAAGAAGTGATCTGCCATACACCAGATGGCATTTCTTTATCCAGAGACGTTTATAAGATGAATAAGTAGTTGGATAAATGTATATATACTGGAAAAAACATAATTTATTAGATAGAGTATTATAACTATGAGAACAGGTACCATAAGATCAAAAATTGGACTGTTTCATCCAAATACAAAACAAATATTTTATTATCATTTGGGTCGTATTAAATAGTAAATTGAACTATAATATAAATTTATACCATGAAGGATAATGGGAACAGACTTACTATAATAATTTTACATTAATCTATTACTAGTTAATTTGGATACTTTATATTAATATTTAATTCATTAAATAAAAAACACTTCGATCTTCTTGAAATGATGAAAAATGCATGTTATCAATTTATTCTCCAAGGATAAATATTAAAAGACTCAGGAATGAAGTTTTAAACATCCTAAATAATTATAAATCCTAAAAAACAAAAAAATTATTATTCTACTAATGATGAACATTTAAATAAGAACAAATACAAACAATATTATAATGAAACTAGTACAAATGATCAAAATTATAATCACCCATTAAAGAAAATTAGTATAATTAATATATAGAATGACTATTTATGAATAGTATATATGAAAATTGATATGTGTAAGTTTATTAATTATGTTATTAATATATCAACGTTTGTGATAAAATATTTTAAATCATGTTCACGATAGTTAAGAATATAAGGTCAGGGTTTTCATCACAAATTCCATTATTGTGACATATTTTCTTTCGTACACGTAGTTTCATTTTTATGGTTTATATGATTTAAAATTAAGAAATAATTTAATAAATTGTAATTTAATCATGGTATTTAAATATAAAATTAAAATTCCCATCTTTCATGGGGTGTTAATTAATGAGTTACTCAATCTTCATTGGTTCTCTTAGTCACAGTTCTAATTTTGTGAAATATAACACATTGTGCACACAAAGTTTATTTTCATGGTGTATTTACTAGGAAATTGATTTATTATAATAATAAACCTTTTACTTAATGGGATTTCATATCCAAAACATTATTCCTTATTCAATTGGTTATTTATTTATTTTTTCCAGTGGATGGAATTTTGTGTAACTTAATTTTTTTTATTGAGTTATGATCGTTATTTGAACTTATAAGTTAGGTAAATTATTCCATTTGATATTATTATTTGGTATTATATCATTTATTTATGTTATTAAATATTTCTAAAACAGAAAAAATTTGATAAATATTTCTTATTTATGGGTTTATGTTCTTTTGTAACAACCATCCAACACTTTTATATATTAAATTACTTTTTGAATGAATAAATTAAAACATAAGAAATGTATTTATAGAAAACAAATGATATAATTTAGTAATTTTTGAACATTATAAAATACATCTTATTATATTAAAATGACCAATAATTATCATAAACATTGATAATGTATTCATTTTATTGTGTCTATTAAAATTATTATTTTCAAGGGTTATGATAAAGTATAATTGGAAGAGATAGAAAATTAAGTGACCTTGATTTTTAGGATCATACCATAGGAATAAATTTTATTGGAACATACAAAGGAGATGGAATCACTGGGATCATTCCTTTACTAATCCTATGTTGTGATTAAATAACTGAAACACAAGAAAACCCATTTATGGGAAAATATCAAGCTTTTCGATATCACAACCAAAACCATGTCTACCTGACCACCCCATGAATGTACCATTATTCATCACACTATCCGTAGTGAGTATTCAAGTGTAATAAGTGGTTATGTATCTAGGACCTAGTAGTATGAATTTATATATTTTATTTTCAATAAAATAATTATTATATTAATATATTTTCATTATTACTTCATATATAAATGTGATTATATAATTATCTAGATATACATTTGATTTTTATAAGAATAAATTAAATCCATATTTTTTAGAAATTCATATTTTTAGTAAAAACACACTTTTGAAATGTTAAATATTTATGGAAATAAAAATTATTTTCATTAAATAAATATATGAAATATAATTTATATAAATATAAATGAAAACATAATCTTATAGAGCCCAAAATAATTTATAGAATTGTTAGAAACATTTTAGTCTTGTAGAAACTCATATTTTCTCGAAAATATTGAATTTTATTGAAAATTTAAAATTATCATATACAGAAAAATAATTTTCCAAAATATGTATTATTTTTTAAATTATCACATCAAAATTTACCAATGTTTAATTATTCATAATTTTCTAAGACAATAGAATTTTTCAAACAAATTAAATAGTTTACAAATATATGATATGTATTATGACACCATAATAGCACATAAATTTTTTAATAAAAGTTTTAAATAGAATAAATGAACAAATATTTATTACCTATTAAAATTGATTTATTATTTTGAGTTATTTGATTTATTTTATACACCTTTATTGAATCCTTCAAAACATATATTAAATTTTAAGGTTTTGAAATCAATTCTTTATGACCATGACTCAATTCCAACTAACCAACGGTAATAATTTTTTAGTTATTATTATTATAAAATATTGAAAATTACTTCACTTTGAAATAAACATTGGGAAAAACCATTGAAAGGAATTCAGTTTTCATTATTTTGTTATATAGATTCCAAAACACAAGGATATAAATTAATAAAGAATTCACCTATATTTTTCTCTAAATACCAACACACACTCCATTTTCCCTTCTGTAAAAACCATTTAGAATTATTTTCATCTCCCACTCCCTCTCTAATTCCCTCCCAAGGTTCTATTATAGTCTTCATATGTTCCCCTCTTGTATTTAGAAGTGGCCTCTCTGGGTAAGGGATTCTATTCCTCCTATTTATTAAAGTACTATCATTTTATATTCTATTTGATTTAAAATTATTCATGATGGAATATGTTTTAAACAGTTTTATATTATCCTTATGATTATAAATTTATTAAATTTCACATTTCCCACTTATTAAACAATTCCACATGTATTTATGTAATGGTGTTATGCTGTTGAAATTATCTCATATTTTTTCAAATCCAAACATTTGTGTTTTTTATACCTATACCCATTTCAACTGAAGTGTATTCACCTAGATGTTACTATAACTAATTAACTCCATAATATTAATTATGTAACCAATTCTCCTTAACAATGAGATTAGATGTAATGAAATATATTCTCATTTTTATGATTTATGGGGAACATAAATTCATGTGCCTGATATGAAATTGATGAGCGGGCTTGAAATTACACATCCCTCCAAAACATTAGGTAATATTTTTACTACATGATATTTAATGTTTTATGAATGGGAAATTATCCTAAGAACACTATAATATATATTCCTAGTGGTTATCCTTTACTTATGATTATGATTTCAAGTTTTTTGGTGTCTCCACATTCATATATTTTTATGATGTTATCATCTTATATCATTATTTGATGTTAATGTTTATGATTATCACCTATTTTATGTAAACCTTATATGCCTCTTGAATCGCAAGTATCACTTTCATCATGTTATTATTTTATCATTACCTTTCTGAGCATTATATCTCACACCCTTCTTATTTACGTCCCTAGGTTATCCCATGCAGTATTATAAGGGAATTTTTTTAATGTTCATGTTATGGTGTGTTTAAACAATTTCTTGTGACCTTGTTTCATGTAATTTTTCTATATATCTAATTGACCAAATAAATCAGGCCAATTTATCTAATGGGAGTGTATTATGTATATATTTATGTAATAAAACTTGAAATAAAGTATAAAAATTGTTTTGGTTTTCATATTTTGTATTAGATAAATTTCTACTTATTTTTTAGTATTAATATTAGAAAAAGTTTCTGAAATCCTTTTGGATAAGACTAAAAAAATAAATAAAAATAAATAAATTATCCCAATATATATAGTGAGTATTTTCAAAGAAAAATATATCTCTGGAAATTAAAACTTCATATGGATATGAAACATTTCCACCTAGGGGTAATAACCTCAAAAATGGAACATTAGTTATTAAGTCAATTATTACACAGGGAATGATACATATTCTTTGTTACACTCCTCAATTGACACACCTCTAGGATATTATTTTACAAATCCACTAGATCCTTCTGATCCATTATGATGCGAACACAAAAGTTTTTCCATAAATTATAATTTTATGGAATAGATAATGGATTACTTAGGATGAGACCTAAAGATCCATAGTTTTATGAATATATGTTATTTATTAGTCATCTCTTCAATGATCATAGTTTCAATGTTATATGTGTAATATTTAGAAAATTATCTTCCCTAATTATCCTTTTATTTTAATAAATGGATTGATATAGGAGGAACATTGTCAATTTCTGACATGACGTGAAACATGATTCTTCCAAAATGATATTCCAAACTTGGTGAGACAATGAGGTAATAACTTCATAGAAATACATACACAATTTACTTCTATTTTGAATATGAAAGTAAATTGGAAAGAAAACCCACATCCCTCTATGGATGAGAATGTTTAAATTTTTACCTTTAAAAGATAAAGATTACTATATTTAATTTTACCTTCTAGGTCCTCAATTGAAGAACATTGGATAACCTCTAGTGAAGTGATCTTCTCTATCCTTTTGTTCTCTAAGAAAGAGAAGTTTATGATTTTCATTTAACGTATTAACAGATAAGATCATCAATAGAAGATGTTGACCAAAAATAAAATTCTAGATGAGGATATTTAATTGATGGAGTGAAAATAAATCAACTAATATTTTTTCCACAAATATATTGTTTTAATTCTATAAAATAAAATATATAGGTATTTCCATTCACTCATGAGAAATGATGAACAATACATTAGGGAATATGAGGCATACTTCCCCAAACATATACGACATGCCTTCTAATTTTTCATTGACCCTAAAAGTAATGTTCCCATATATTTAAAGGGATAACAAGAAATCTATGAAAATATATAGAGATTCAAGACTTTGATAGCTCTGAGAAAATTATTATATGTTATCTCAAACTAAAAAAATCGATCGATGAATCTCAAGGGTCTCATGGGCCAATATATAAGAAGTAGATAATTGATTTTAATTCTTCTAGAGTGATGGAGAAATATTACGGTTTTAAAAAAGTCTAAAATATCTTATGAATATACTTTAGGAGGAATGATCCAATTAATTTACAAAAGGGGGAAAAGATCTAATTTAGGTGAGTTAATTAAGGTCAACGTTTTAGAAAATTCAAATAGGAGAGACCCACCAATTTGAAGGAAGAAGGTATTTATACCATCAACCCTCAACTTGTTGTCTAATGTTTCAATAACAATGAGTAATGAAACTATATGAATCAATGAAATATAATAAAAGTTATCAATGATAAGAAATTAAAACCACCTCTAAGGCCTAGATAGAATGGGATATATTATTTCATCATAACTGTTAAGGTGGATCCTAAAAATGAGGTGGTGTCATGTATGCTAGTTATTCACTCAAATACTGTGAACATAATATTTTTTTTCTAGTTTTATCTATTCATTCATATAAACATGTATAGTATAACTTTTAAAACTCCACCTTAAATCATGGAGGTTTACATATTGGTGAAAATAGAAAAAGGGGTTATTATTGCATCACATATATATAAATCCTCCCATATCAATATTAGAAAATTTTAATTTCTCAAAAGACCTTGTGATACATTCTATAGTAGAATCTAATGCAATTATTGTAACTTTTTGGGTTTCGATGTATAGATCCAATATAAATTTCCAATAGAATAAAATCTCCACTGAATCAAAAATCACCCTATGATTTTATACAAGTGTGAGTTGGATGATGAATATTATTTGAAATCATAATCTCCATCGTGGTTGTTTTTTCAAGATCAAGTGTATCTATCTATAATGATTCAGACTAAGGAAAAGATCATCCTTGATTACATGCCCATTGTGTGGTAATAATCTGATCTATTTCTGAAATAATTTACTGGGATTACTCATTGATGATATGTTTATTTCTTTATTGAACTTATACATATACTATTTCCATTATCAATGACTCCATATAGAATTTCCATTATTGGATATGAATAGGTGAAGACAAAAATACAATAGAATCATGAAAAATGTATTATATACCCATGTTCATCATGATGGGGTGAACCAATCCTTTTATTTACGAAGGATGGGTCCACAAACCTCTGAATTGATTATCAAGAAATATAGATGATAATGATAAAAAAAAATATGCATCCACTTCAAAAAATTTATTAACAGTTTCATCAACTACATCATACCTTGTACTTTTCCAATGTGAATCATGGGTCATGATATTATCAAGTAATTCTTAGTAATAATGATATCCAAATGAATGATTTTGACATAATGTATGGGAATGATTATTTCATAGTTATTCCATTTGTACTCTCTAATTTTTTAGTTGTCTTAATAGAAACAATGAATAGTTTATTTTGGGAATATGTCAAAATGTTTTTGTAGTATTTATAAATGATATTCATATTTACTCCAAAATCATGAAGTAATATAAGGATCATTTCAATTTTTAACTGAAGGTATTATAAAATAAAAAAATATGAAAAGTATAGTAAAAGTTACTTTTTAATAGAAATGAAACATTAATACGTAATGTTATCTCTAGAAAATATATATATATGAATAAATCCAAAATAGAGGCAATTAATGGATGACCCAGACCAACATCTGTGATGGAGGCCCATATTTTACTTGGATTACCTTTTTACTATCAACGAATTTTGAGAAACTTCTCATAGTTATCAAGCACACTGACAAAGATTACATATAATTGAGTGATTCTATCTAGATTGTTGAATGTTAGGAGAATGCTAAATATTTAATGAAGATGCCAATCTCTACCCAACACTCAAATTACCAACTAATGGGGAATTATTTTTTATCTATGATGATTTGACCAAAAATGGTATGGGTTATATACTCATTAAATATAAAAATTTGAAAACATATTTCACATCCCTATTAAATGTCCATGAAAAAAATACCCAACCTACGATATAGAATTGGATGTAATAATCATCAAAGTAATGATTTGTCGACATTATATATAAGGGGAGAAGTGTGAAGTATATATAGATCAAACAATACCTAAGTATATATTCACACAACATGATATCAATGTGTTCCAATAAAGTAGGTTAGAGTTAATAAAGAATTATGGTTGTTCAATTAATTTCCATCCATGTTAGGATAAGATAAAAATTGATGATTTAATAAGTAAAAGTATATTGACACCATATACTTAGTTAAAATTAAAAGGGATCCAATATTATTTGAAAATAAAAGGATTGAAATTAGTATAATAAAATGATATTTGACATACCTTGCTCAAATAATAGATCAAAAATCCATTTTTAAGTGGATTAATAATCCCCAAAAAGATACTAGGAGCTATAAAAAAGGTGCTGAATATTATTGAGATCAACATTGATAAAGATAGAGTTATATGGTTTATAATCTTGATAAGTGACCATATGTACAAGAGCGACTAAGGTAAATTTTATATGATGCACATAGACCATCGTTCATTTTTTCTCCAAAAATCACTATGACGTATAATGATCATACAAAAAACATATAGTGGGATCACATAGAGAGCTAGATGGAAGAATTTGTACCTTGATTCTTGGTATTAGAACAATAAAATATTGAACAACAAAATTATAAGGTTATGATGTAACTATTCCCATACCAGTATGAAGATGTCACAACATAAACATGGATTTCACTGCATGAATCCCTAAGGAATCAAAAGTAAATAACTCCATATGAGTGGTAGTTTAATGCATTATAATGTGATTTTTTTTCATTTTTATCAATGAATATTTATATTTTTAACAAATCACCATGATTTACATAAGTGAAGTGGTAATATTGAAGATGTTCCACTATCCATTGTATCTTATAAAGATCAAATGTTGACCTCATGTTTCTAAAGAAACCATCAGTAAGAATTGGAAATAGTACTATGTTTTAATACTTATTATCACCATCAAATAGATTTTTTGTTTATGAGAACAATTTTAACTCTTTAGGATATATTATAACATTATTCAATGGATTTCCAAGAATGTTGGGGTCGACATCGTCTCCTTGTGGAGTTCACATATAAAAATAGTTTCCATTCAATCATTCAAATGAAACTTTATGAGTCCTTGTATGGGAAGTGGTTTCAAACCCCAACATGCTAGGTTTATGTTGGAGAGAGTATGTTTTTAGGACATAATCTTATCAAATATATTGTAGATAAGTTTTAAAACATTCAAAATCATATGAAATCCACACAATTTCAACAAAAACCCTATTTAGAAACATATTGAAATATACTAGAGTTGAGGTTCGATATAAGATGTTCCTTTATATATCACCATGGAACAATTTCATGATCTCTTTGAAGAAAAAAATAGTAGTCAAAGATAAATCAGCCCCTTTTAAATCCTCAATCACATTTGAGTGGTGGTATATCAAATTACACTCCCACATACCCTATCTATGGTACATGATATGTTCCATTTATCCCTCTTGATGTAGTATATTCCAGAACCCTTGTATGTTATGAATATAGAGGTGATACCATTGAAGAATGATCATTCATATGATTAGAAAATAAAAAATATATTCGACAATAGATATACATTTCAAGGAAACAAGATAACTATCTAGGTCTCACTTTTGTGGCGGAACCACAAGTTTAAATATGCGGCATGGGAACTAAAAGAGGTTATGAATTAGAAGTACCCTCACCTTTTTTTGTATATTTAATGAAAATTTGAGGTTAAAATTTATAAGGGTTAATAATTAAATGACCTATTAATTTATAATTTAAATTCCCATTTTAATAAATAAATACTCTACTATGTAATTTTGTTATAGAAAAAAATTGTACTTTTTTTATTTTGGAAAATTATAAAATATAGAATGTTAAATTTAAATGTCATTATGCTTTATAAAAATTGATAATATAGTCATGAAATAGTTAGGATTATGATTATTATATGTTAAGGGAAATTATAGACTCTAATTGAAAAAAAGGATGATGTTATGACCAAAAATATAGAGATCATTCTCTATCATTCCCATTTATCAGAACTTCCATCAGAGATAAAATATCTAGGATTTTTCCTTCACCAATCCTAATCCGATATTCAATAATAAAAGTAATAGTGAACTTGTTTAATGAGAATATAACTATTATTGATGTTATGAACCAAACCATGTTCATCGAGCCACTCTAAGAAAGTCCCACCATCACACACCTTATCATTTGGGCGTATAATGGTGCAATATGGGGTTATGTATCCTAACACTATTTATATTAATTTTTATATTTCATTTTCAATATAATAATTATATATATATATATATATCCATTTCCTATATTACTTCATATATATATATATATATCATATACTGATTTTGTTAAAAATTATATTTTGATATGATGCTACTAAAACATTATTTTTTAGAAATGCATAGATTCAACTCAATCACCCAATTTAAAAATTCAGGAAGTTTTTAAATAAATATTATTTTCATTGAATACCATTATTAAATATTATTTACTTAAATATAAATGATAATATACTTTAATTAAGTGTATTGTAACTTTATATAAATTTTAGAAATTGGATTGTTTTATAACAACTATGGGTTTTTAGTAAATAAGTTTTTTTTAAATTGAAAATTATCATATTTACAAAAAAATTAAAAAATAAATATTATTTTTGATACCATCATGTTGAACTTATCATTGGTTAATTATTTATAATTTTCAAAGACAGATGAAGTTTTTAGAATAATTTAAATATGTTTTAAATATACGGTCAGTATAAGGGCCATGACAACAGTTTCAAAGTCCGATTCAATCCATAGATTGATCAATTGGTGATAGATAAAATATATGAGGGAATATTTTTTAACTCATAGTTCAGCTCCATAAGCTATCCTAATACTAGTGTCATGATAGAAACAACATTTGAGAGATCCATAGTGAGGTATACAAATACCACCACATCTGGAATGTCCTAACATATCAGTGGCCGCACCATCAACATTAAAATCAATCCAAATTACAACTAGGAGAATCCACCTCACATATTTGACCACATTAGTTTGTTTGAGTCTATCTACAAAAACTATGAGTCTGAGAATTCCCAGATCCTCTATGTTGTTGACCATTGCTCTAATTTTGACTCTTGCAGCTGCATGTACCACCTTATAAAGATCAACTATGCCATTATATATAGAGGATTCGCTCAATAAAAACGTCCAATCATTATGTGCCTTCTATACTGAGTAAAATAACTATGCAAAAACATCCAAAAAAATATATTATACCTAATCACTATTTGCAGTGCTGTGGAAAAATTCCATATCATCGCCCATCTACTAGCTTACAGTACTATCGGGAAAAAATATGAGCTGTGTAATTCCACTGCTCCCTCGAATAGGAACAAATGATGAAAAAATTCAGGATTCATTCTTTATCCCTTATACATATATGATAGGATGAGAAAATGTATTGATCCGTATTTCTCTGTTGATCATGTGTTGGAACCTTGTTTTTTCATATTCTCTATAGAAGAAGGGTCCTCAATGGCTTTGTTAAATTAGCCTTGAATTTCAATTTCCATGTTGGTACCATGATTTAATTATCACTATTATTATTGTATTAATACTTTTCCTTGACCATCCCATTGTGGTTAGGCCTCTACACAAATATGTCAGTGTCCATAAAAGTGTATTTTTGTATCTCAATTGCAAGATACACCCGGACAACGTCATGGAAATTATGATGTGTGATGTGTTTATAAATTTTCATCTTCATCCAGTCAGTGGGGTTAAAAAGCATTTCATTAAGTGGGGTTTTAATCCCACTGATTATCTAAGAATATAGGCCCGATTACTTGATTGAAATCCACTGGGTATTTTTCATGATGTCTTAGAAAGGAATCATTATTGAGGATCACATTCATGATCCAAGATAGTGAGAGTAACTATCTATCTTCCTCCTCCAGAACCTATTGAGTAACAATTCATAGGATGGTTCATTAGTATTTAGAAATATCCATGTGAACTTACCAATCAATCCATTATTGAATATATTGAGATCCTTGATTGAAAGACATACCATTTCAATATGTATAATGCAATATTTCCATAAAAAAGTTACTAGTTATCTTTCTTGCATGGACCCTATCTGGATGAGATTTGTAATCATGCATTGCATCACCTTGAGGATAGACATATTCCATCTATATATAGATAAAGAGTATAAAAATTTGTAAGTAATGACTAAGTTAACTAGCCCCCCCACATCCCCTTCCATCTGGACAGTTGGTTTATGATTCCATAGGTGATTCCTCTGTGAAATAGTATCTTTACCTTGCACCCAAATAATGCAACGCCATGGTAGTTAAAGGGAAGATATCCCCCTATCACCCTAATATTCCTAGTGATCATGTTTTGTTTAATAGAAAATCCATTAAAAAAATAATAAAAGATTTACCCCATCTAATGGAATTTCCAACCAATTTCACATGATTGGTAAAAAGGGATTTAATAGAAGTAATGGTTTTATTTGATTCTCTTCTATATAATAGGATTTTATCTTCATATGAAAAATTTTAAGGGATGATTTGATTCATCCCTTATTTTATTTGTTTGTTTAATCCCACATGAGCATGATCATTAATACACCTACTATAATAATCTACAGCAAGGGAAATAGAATCCCTAAGAGTGGATATCCATGCTTGAGTCATCAGGTGAATTTAATGTATCTTCTTGGAGCCCCATTAATTAAAATAGATAACATTACAGATTATATAATTGAGATAATTATACTAATATAGGGGTCTTAGAAGCCATATATTTTGGAGATGTTTGGTAGGAAACTCCACTTGAGCGTCCTAAAGGACTTAGAAATATCAATCTTGAGAGAAAAGTTATTTTTCACCATTATCTTCAAAATGTTCAAACATTCTAAGGATATAAAATGGAAATTATGAATGAATGTTCTAGGAACAAACACATTTTTATTTAGAGTGATGATATCCATAATGATTCACCCCATCATGGACATCATGATTTTACCAATGACTTTTGGGATAGTATTCACAAGGAAAACTAGTTGGATGTCTAGGATATTGGCTACAATTATTTTGGGAATCATAGAAATAATGTTTTAATTCATTCCACTGGGAAAATGAGCATAAAAAAGAAATCAATTCCTGTACTTAAAAGTTCATTCTATATAATATCCCAATAGACAATGAATTTTTTTTGTAAATACATATGTTCCAAAATAATTTTATGTGTTTATAGAGAACATGGAATTCTTGGGTTCATGTCTTCTTGGTTCTCTGGAAAGATTATAGTTCTGGTGATCATCAATGTGGGTATAAATATATCTAATCATAATTGAGCTGTTTTCTATCCCATCAACTATATAGAGGTCAAAAACATAGTTGAACACTCCATTTGATACATCATTTTTAGAGGTGTAAAAATCCAATTAATTTTTATGAAATTATTTCAATCTTTAACTCTATTCACCCTATTGAGTCATTGAAAAACAATTGGAGCTCCAATCCCCTACCTTCAACCATTTAACAGTCAAATGATTATTTTCCATCCTCTCTTTCGTGGTTAAAACCTCACCCAATTTTTCATGGGCATTAATTTACTTTCTATGTAGTGGATTATGATTTTCATATATCTCTTGGATTCCTCCCATGTGATTTTGAGCACTCTAAAATTGACGATCAAGCTATGAGAAGGAACTCTCGATCAACTCATGTAGGAGTCTCCTAGTGTGTTTTTATTTTCCATCAATACTCGGTAGTGGGATTCCCATGGGAACCAAATTTCAAGCCTCCCAAATGGTTTCCATACTTCCAAGAATATTAACCCATCCATTGTTGAAGTGTAAGGGATGTGGGATAACCCTTTCCATAGTGAAAAGCTCCATAATTATGGGATTATGGTTAGAATTATTTTTGGGAAGGGTGTACCCTAAAAGTAACCTATCATCACTAATATCATCCATTTGAATAAGAAATAGGTATTTCTTGGTATCTTCCCATACATTTATGGTATACATACTCCATGTAAAATCTGATCTAGTAATTGGGACCTTAACAAAGATAAACAAATCAATTCATGATGAAAATTCACCAGCTTCAATACTATTGAAGTTTGATCCTGTTTTTTCATCAGATATACAGGAATTGTTGAATTAACCCACAATCACCCACTTGTAAAACACATTCCTAAAGAATTATTCAAGATACTTTGATAAGTTTCATCTCTTGACATATTATATAGAGGAATACAAAATATAAATTGTAAAATTATGGCCAAGGCTGCTGAAAGTAACTATTATTCTTTGATTTCCCTAGTTACATATATCAATCAGAATTATTTCATAACTATGGGCACCTAAGTGATCCATGCTACTACAATTATAGTTTTTAGAAACAAAATTAATTCTTAATGAGGCCAATGTGTAGGTATCATAGTTCTAAATAATTATTTAAGTCCTATAATTGCAGTAAGAATATGTTTTTTATAAAAAAATAAAATCTCTAAGAGCTTTAGTTAGAAGGGTGTTCCCTATTTCTGGTAAATTTTTATAAAACAGCGTCATCATTTTAGCATTGTGACCCCAGTTGTAGGTCCTCCATCCTTCTCTATAATAGCATGACCTTCCCACCTTTTCTTACCCTTCTTATTTCCTTCATTTGGGTATTGATCAATTTATAATTTTTTTCAATGATCACCAAACTATATAGATGGATGAGTATCATCAGCCTCTTCATTCCAAAGCATTCCACTCAATGGGGTGAGCCTATTCATAATGTACAAAAGTTCATATGCTTCATTTATACATAGATGTTTCCTGAAAGATTTAGATGGATAAACATGGAAGAATGATTCCCCCGTAGCACTAATACTAGCATGCTAGGAGGCATGGGTTCGAGGTAGTCCAGTAATAGGTGTAATCACCAATGGGAGTTTTTGTTCCCTAGTATAGCCTAGTGTAGATTGATCTTTATCTCCCATAGTTTTTGAAGTTCCCTCTCATGTTATGGTAATCTCTTCCTCTTCTTTATTCAATATTTTTATTTGTATTATTCCATTTGAATTTAAATTTTTCATGTTGGTATAAGTTTTTAACCAAACCATTAATATACTTACGATTCCAAAATAATGAGATACCACCTTTCACCCTCATTAAACCCTTCCATGATCCATTATGAAAAAATATTATACTACCAAAATTATCCTGTTCTTTTTCATTCCAAAAATTTGTGTTGTGTATACTAATCACTATTTCAATTCCAGGGTATTATTCAAGATATAACTACACAAAATGGTTTGGTTACTCCAATTTATGTAACCCAAAATGCTTAATCATGGTATCGTATGTTATGAAATAAATTCTTAAGTGGTATGATCAATATGGAATTCAAATTAAATAATATGATATTAATGTGATAGGTGGTCCATGAAATATATAGCCCTCTAATGAATTGGGTAATCTTTTTGTCTCGTGAGATACCATGTATAGTGCATGGGAGAATATCCTAATAACACTTTTTACTGAAATTATAGTGTTTTCCTTGACTTACTATGATTTCTTGTTTTATGTTTTCATCACATTCCTTTGTTTCCTTAATTTTTTCATTTATATCATTTTTATATGTTCATGATTATGATCCTAACCTATTTTATGTACACATGAAATGCCTATTTACTCACATGAATCACTTTCATCATTTTATGATTTCATTACTCTGTTATTATGCATTATATCGTACCCCTTTCTTGTGTAATTTATCATGTTATAACGTGTAGTATCATAAGATAAATGGATTTTCAGGGCATGTTGTTCAGTTTTCAAAAATTTTTATCATACCCTTATTTTCATTAGCTATTCTATATATCTAATTAACCGAATACACTAGGCATATAAATCATAAAAGATTGTTTTCGGGTTAAATTTTGTTAGAATATTAGTATATATTATTTGACCAACCAATTTCATTCTTGGGATCATTTATGACCGTTTTATCCCTTTATTGACATGGGGAAAATTATTGACTTTCTTGGGGGTTATTGGCTGTTAATGAAAGTTGATCACATATTGATATTCTTTATACTTCATGATATAGAAATTCATGGTTTTATTCTACCAAAGGTTCTCCAGTTAATGGTATAAATGGTCTTGTTGAATCATATGGTGAATGAATTGGACATGTTCAATTGATTTTTTGGGGTATGAGTATACATCCTCTTAATATGATGATAGGTTTCATGAGAAAAAAATAGTTTTCCAAATTGTTTGTATGATTTCCCAATTCCACAATATGTCCTAATTGTGGTCTCCATGACAAGTAAAGTTATTTGGAACATGTCCTTGGCAATTAATTTTTGATGTTAGAAATTATACATTCCATTAGTAATATAATTTTTTTATTGATATCCATGTTTTCATTTATTTTTAGGGATATATAATTCTCACAGATATAATTGGATTTTCCTTTCATGTTTTTGACCTATTCCTTCCATATTATTTATCCCATGCGTATTACATGTTGGTTTTATATGTATGTATCCCATACTAAGGATTGGTTCTCACCTCTTATAATGTTTACATTTCACCATGTTAAGAAAAAAGTACACATGAAATTTTTGTCTAATTAATCTTCAAGTATGTGAAATACTATAATTTCTCTAACATAATGTGCGTATTAATCAATTTAATAATTAATTTAATTATTACATGAATCCATTTGGATCTAATTAATAGAGACATAGCATATGAATACCCATTGGGTGAGTGAAACGATGAACATATAAATGAATTGTATAATTTTTTAATGAGTGTTTATACTAACATGATAATCAGGTGACTCTTTTATATGTATTCATCTGGGAAATATCATTTTTTAAATGGAATGCATGATAATTTTTAAGGATAAATTGATATGTGAAATGCATTATTCAATGGTAAATGAAAATTTTCAGAATTGACAATTGATCAATATGATATGATATTGTGATAACGTTATTTTTTATGACATATGTATTGTTTTGATTCATGTTTTAATTATTATATTGAGTGGGATCTACCTAGTCCCATTTCATAAAACTTACATTGAGTGGGATCTACCAAGTCCCATGCTATAATTCTTATATTGAGTGGGCTTTACCCAGTACCATGCTATAATGCTTATATTGAGAAGGCTATACCTAGTCTGACGATATAATGCTTACATTGCGATGTCTCTACCCAGTCACATCTTATAATTCATATATTGAATTTGTTTTAACCAGTGTCTTACTGTATTTCTTATATTGAGTGGTCTTTGTTCAGTACCATGATGAAATTCTTATATAGAGGTCTCGACCTAGTTTCATGTTATTTTTCCCATATCTATATGGTTATTGGTTAGAATGGTTATGCTGCATGATCAGAGATATTCTGACATGGGGATGATACAGGTTATGTTATGCCACTGTTATCTGGTTATTGGATGGAATTTTTTTTCTACATTCTTATAGAAACTCTGATATAGTGCTAATGAAGGTGGATTTATGTATAGTATTAATTTACTTATTAATGAAAAAATTCATTAAATGATTCGGTTATTATAATATTAGTTTTTTTAAACATTTTTGTGTAGACCTACTCTATTTTACTCAATCCCTTATTGGTCCACCATTTGGTTCCCGAAGATATTGCAAGGATGTTGGTATGAACAAGGTAAAGAAACCATATTATTGAATTTTGATGTCTAGATGGGATGGAGTGTGGATATGGGGATGACTTGTGGTTTGGGACCATGGTCTTTTGAGTTAATTTGGGTAATATTTTTTCACTTAATTTCGTTTTTTATGGTTTTACATTAGATACATATCATCATATCATTACATGATTAATTATTGTTTGTTTATTTGATTCTACTTCACTTATCAGTTGTATGATTTATGGTTTCTTATATTATCTATTACTTTGATATATATGATAATCTGATTAATTTCATGTGTTTTAACTCTATATTATGGGTTATAGTTTCCCCACATTACATATCACACGAAGACTTCTAGTCGAAATCCTCATGATTATGGGGATTGTTTCTTGAGGACTCATAACCAACCCTTTTTGACCACGTGAGAGAGTGACAAATTGGTTTACATTACAATGTGTTATAAAAAGAAAAATGATTCACTTTTATATTTCATTACTATTTTGGAAAGATATAAGTGTGAATACAATCTGATGGGACTTAGTAATGTTCTTATTCATGGGAGTATCTAACCCATGAATAGGGGAAAATAAAAGTTCCCAGTGATAAGATTACTATTAATGATGATTTCTTGTCACCATTGATGTTCATTCACTATAAGTGATTAACAAGTTTCATGGTTTTATTATTTATTGAGATTTATAATCTGGGTATGGTTTAGTGTGTGATGAGTATGTATACATCATGATAGGTACATATGGATATATATTGACATGAATTATTCATGACTTGAAAATATTTATTTATTGTGTTTTATACAAAACTATATAAAATATGTAATGATATATCTGTTATGTCTAATAAATGAAATGAAAGGATATGATATTTCATGTTAAAACACATTAAATCTATTTTTGGAGAAACTAGGAGTAGTGGTTATATATTGTAGTCACATATTGAGGTTATCCTTATTGTTATGGCCAGTTTTCTAAGGAGTGTGTTTGTCTTGTTGAAAAGTTTCCTCCTCATCGGCTTCATATTGAGCAGTAGGAGAGTAAAATAAGATCATTCTTATCAAAGATGATCTGGAGATTCCTATATCCCATGGGGATCATATGTATGATTAGTCTCACGACATCTTCTTAAGGGTTATGCAATCCATGGAAAGGGAGACTATTTGTACAATGCCTATAGTGTCGAAACTGAAGAGAGAGTCTTAGCTACAACATACGTCTATGTTCTCTTTGGAGGTTGGGCCCTATAAAGCTGAGATATAGATTTTATTAGTCCATAAAATCCTTAAGAATCTATAGACACCCACTGATATGTGGGCAAGTCTTTCTTCATATATTCTTCATGGACCAGCCAATCATTAGTGGGACATTCTGGAGCTGGCTTGGTTGAAAGAGAGGCTATCTTGGAAGGAATTAAAATCTATGATATTTAGAAATTTCTATCCATATATATTGAGGGATGAAAAGTATCATGAGTTTAGGAACCTAAAAACAGAGAGCATATTAGTATTATACTATGCCAAAGGTTCCCAACATAAAGTGTTTTGAAACATATTTAGTATCTAATGAGATATCCAAAGTGAGATTATTTCAGGATGGGATTTTCTATAAGATCAGAAAGTGGGTGAATTTATTTCATATAAGATGTTTTTTGGAAGTCATGAATCAAGAACGCATCAAAAATGGAATCAAAGAGATTCCATGAGAAGTGTGAATGCTATTTCCGTAGGGTGGTCTCAGATCACTTCCTCTAGTGGAAAGAACCATTAAAATAAAGGTTATTTACTGGTAAATAGAGGAAATAGCTATCAGGGAATTGGGTATCCATATCTGGATCATGTTCTATTATAGCTCCTTAAGTGTGGCATGTGTGTCCAGAAGAATCATCTATGTTCGTACACCACATTTGATTTTCATTCATGCAGAAGAATGGACCACATACAAACGTTTTATATGGGCAGACAATATCAGAGCTAGTTTTTATCCCACATTATACAATTACAATAGAATACATGTAGGTTTTTAATATTTAGTTTTTATTATGTGGAAGATAAGGGTTTAATATGGCCTTTTATATATACAGGGGATCTCTTGTCTTTTTTTCTAAAAAGGTTAATGGGATATTTCACATTTGTGTGAATTATTAGATATTGAACTAGATGATTATCATGAACTACTGTACTCTTCCACACATTGATGTTCTCTTTGATCAAGTGATATGTACTATTGTTTTTTCCAATTTCAATTTGATATCAGGATACTATCAGTAGAGGGAAATACCATTGAAAATACCTTGAAATACTTTTAGGGGTAGGTACGGGTTGTATGAGTGTTTAGTTAGGTCATTTGGTTTCATAAAGGCACCGATGATATTCATCTCCACGAGGAATTATATAATTATTCATTTTCTAGATATATTTTTGATAGTTTTTGCAATTACATCTTTGTGTACTCACAATCATTATATGGCCATTCCATACATCTTGAAATCCTCTTAATTAAAATGATACAACTTCAACATTATTTTAAACTATTTAAATGCATTTTAGCGATTGAAAAATTGAGCTTCTTGGGCCATTTTATCTAAAATGTTGGAGTTTTAGTGGACCCACTTAATATTTAAGTAATGATATCTATGGATAGTCCAAGGATTAACTTCAATATTTTACGCATTATGGGTTTATAAGGTTATTATTTGTTCTTTATCTTAGAAACCTCATATTTTGCATCATCAATATACTGGATGGAATTCAATTGGGGGGGGGGTTAGTTAGATGATTGTGATAAATAAAATTTAGTAGCTAAAGGGTAGGTGAAGCTTAGCACAAATCCTCACATTACATTCACCGGTTAAATCATATACAATTACCTATGATTCATCCACAGTTGGACTCAGTCCAATTCTGGTGTAGGATTATTAAGTTATTTTTTATGGATCCAGATAGCTAATCCCACATGATATGAAATTTCCTTACTCAATATCTATAGTTATCTTTGGTGATACGTCCTCTAATACGATGTAAAATTTTTCCCATGGGTGAGAGGGTTGTGGGGTACATGGACCATAAGAACCACATGTACAACTTTAATTATTGGGGCTTGATCCTTCAACAGAGGAAGTGGGTTGAGTATCTACAGTCATTCAATACCAAGTTTTCTTATATAATAGGTAAGTAAAATGTTGTTTTTGATTATTTTATCTAGAATATTAAGATAGAATAAGTGAAGTAGTCTTGAAATTTGTGCTGGATGATTTCACTCTTTACAAACACGCATCTAGATGTTCCTGAGTTTTAGGGGAGAGTAGATCTAACTGAGAAATCTGTTATACCCATTATTCTAGACAAAATCAAGAAAAACAATTTTTCAGATCTTGTGTGATCAGTTTTGAGATTAAACCTTTATGGTGGGGAGACACCATCGGGTTGGTCTCTTGGTTGTAGCAGTTATAATATTTTCTATGGTCGAGTATGGGTGCTTATTGACTGGAACAAGGAGAAGATGATAGATTTTCACACTTATAGATTAGTGGTATATCTAGGGATGAAAATTATATATCATGAAATCTATAGATAGTATCAGTGTTCTAGAATGATAAAAGATGTAGTGGGATTTTTTTGTGATATGTTCTACTTGTCGACAAGTAAAACAGGACTAACAGAAGCCATTGAGGATTTTATAGCATGTTACCATTATTGAGTAGAAATGGGATTATTTCACTATGTATATTATGATAGTATTACCCAATAAAACTAATAAGAATGATATAGTAGGTGTGATCATATATATACTGACAAAGGATTCCCACTTCTTTCCTATCGAGTAGACTATCAATGTGGATGATCTTGACATTTTGTAAAAAATTGAGATGTTTTGATTTCCTGGTAATCTGAGGAGTGTCATTTATTATATTGGTCCTAATTTTACATTATGGTTCTATAAGGGTCTTTTTAGAGCTCAGGTATCACAAAAGAAAGTTTAGCACAACCTATCATCCTCAAAATGACAGTCAATCTATGTTTACTATTCAATTTCTATTAGATTTGTTATAATAATATGTTTTGAATTTTGGTGGTTTATGGGAGAAATATATGGCACTAAGGGAGTTTTTTTATGATAATATCTTCCATGAATCAATCTAAATGGAACCTTTTAAGGATTTTTTGTGGTATACCATTTCGTTAACATCTTTGTTGGTCAAAGGCTAGTTAGTTTTCTCTTGTTGTGCTTAGTCTCGTGCAAGAGATGTGTGAGAAGGTTCATATTACCGGTAATTGATTTTTGACCAAACAAAAAAGAAAATAATTGTATGTATACTATCATATATGACCTAGATAGTTTGAGGTTGGTCATTGTGTTTTTTTAGGGGTCTGCTAGGTTGGGTTAAAGTCATATCGAGAAACAGGGGAAGCTATCACCCAAGTTTGTAAGGCCGTTTGACATTATTAATAGGGTTGGTCCACTAGAGTACTAATTATCCCTTAGACAGTGCTGAAGTTCAATACATGATGTTTTTCATGTGTCTAATCTTCAAAAATACAATCTTGTCCCTTCTCATGTGGGAGACATCTAGGAAATCATGCTTTGTGTTGATTCGTCATTTAAGGAGAAGCTGATACATATTTTTTTGACTATAGTGAGAAGTACATATGGGTCTGGACTATTACATTGATTCATGTATAGTGGTATCATTGGGCATGGTCATGAGGAGACATGGGATAAGGATTCTAAAATGTGAGGAATGTTTTCAAATTTTTCACCGTGACCCTATTGGAAATCACAGAGAATCTTGGTGGAATATTTTAATATATTGGTGAGGTTGTAAGATTCCATATTTTTTGAAGTTTGACAGTCTTTGATTTTTTCATTTAGAAACCTTATTTCTGTTATATTTTTTCTTTTAACCATGGTGACTGATACTTTTCTAGAGATAGAGATCCATAGTTTATGAAAAAGAATTAAATATTGTGGACGTATAGTTTTTTTCCTTAATGTATTACATTTATAAATATTTAATAGTTTTTTATGAGGGATTCCCGTAGTTTGGAAGTGTTTGGAGGTTGTTAAGGTCCTTAAGATGAAGAAGGCAATAAAATTATTCTCTAGAAAGTTACAAGTTTTGTAAACGTTAGATGACATGTAACTTCTACCAGAAATAGGTCATGAAAAGGTTTATAATGTGAAGTGGTTACACATCATAAACAAAATTCACATTGTGTAAATTTACATCATGATAAATATTAACCCATGGAAATTCATTTCTCAACATATATAATTAATTGAGAAATACACAAAATTAAAATGGTTACACACAATGTAATTTTCATCCACAATGGTCGTATTCTTTCCATGAATAGATTCATTCATCTTTACATTATTGAATTTCCTTCTCTCGGCCCTAGAATGATTTCCAGGATATTTTGGAATCACTTCTCCCTTTCGAACACCAAAAATTACACATTATATCCACAGTGGATATTTCTTATTAGGCTTCCCATCTCTACCATAATTTAGTGCTGTGGTAGTAAGAATAAATTGGTTGTAGGATTTTTGGAGGGTTTCATCTAGAAATACATGGATCTACGTTATCCAGAGATCTTTATTACCTTCATACTTATTGTTTTTCCCATTTAAATCATTTTTTTGATCACCAGAATAAGGATTGAGGTCTAAATCATAACCTTATGTTCTTCTTAATCTTCAAGTATGTGTAATATTGTAGTTTCACCAACATAACATGTGTATTAGTCAATTGAATAATGAATTTTATTATTCAATGGATCCCATTGGATATAATTGAGAGTGATTGTTCTTATGACTAACAATTGGATGAGTGAAACCATGAACACATATATGAATATGATGATAGGTAAATGTGTATTTTGCGAGACATTGAATGTATGTGACCTCTTGATATAGATTCACCTTTGAAATTGTGTTTTTAATATTTATGGCTGGATTATTTGTGATTTAAGACCATGTTAATAAATGAAAAGTGTAATTGAAGGATAAATGGTAATTTTGAAAATTAAATACTAATCCATGTGATGTTATATAGTTATATCCTTGTTGAGGTCTCATGTGTTTCGATTCATGTTGTAATGATTATATTTAGTAGGCTATTACCAGACCCATGTTGTATTGATTATATTCAGAGGGATCTTTCGAGTCCCAAATATTAATTATTATATTGAGTGGGCTCTTCCAATCCCCATGTTGTAAAGATTATACGAAGTGGTATTTTCCTTTACCATTCTTTAAAAATTATAATGAACGGTCTCTACCTAGTCCCATGTTTTAATGCATATATTAAGGTGGTGCTTTCCAATTCCATGTTGTAATTCATTTAATTAGTCGGATATTCCCATTCACATACCAAACTACTTATATAGTGGGCTTGGAATAGTTTTGTGTGATTTTTCCCATAGATATATTGTTATTTGTTGGAATAGTTGTGCTGAATGCTCTGAGATATCCTAGAATGGGGCCAATGTAGGTTATGTTGTTCCATGATTATATGGAGTTTAGTCAGTATGATTTTGTTACATGCTCAGAGTCATTCTGGTATGGTTTTGAAGTAGGTTTATTTATATATTGTATTAATATATTAATTAATACTATTTTTATTTAATTATTTCATGAATTTTTTATAAATGTATTTCATTTAGAGACATTGGTGATGACCTAATGAATTTTACTCACACCCTACTCAGGCCTTGGTTTGGTACCCAAGAAGAATACATGGATTCAAGTTTTTCAAAAGGGAAGGGGCCATGCTTTTTATTTTTTATGTTTGGATGGTATTGATTTTTTAGACAATTATGACCTCATGTTGAGGACCAAAGTCTTTTGAGTTTATTTTTTTAACTGTTTACTTTTTTTTGTTTCTAGTTTTACAATTGATAATTATTTCCTTGTCATTACAAGATTCATTATTATTGGTTTATTTGATTACCTTTCACTTCTTAGTAGTATGATATATGGTTTTATCGGTTATCCATTGATTTGTTATTTGTTATTATTTGAATATTCTATTGTGTCGTAACTCTATACCAAGGAGAATAGTCTCTCAATTATACTCATCACACCCCTCAACTATTTGTAACCCAATAGTGTATGGGGAGGTGCTCTTGAGGTTCCATAACAAAACCTTTTCAGCCACGTGAGAGAGTTATGGATCGTTAGACATTAAAAAATGAATCCAGGATTGATTTTTTCTCATTTGTGGTCTCCCATTAAAACAATACTCTAAATTAATACAGTATAAAGAAAATAATATATGATAATTATGACAGAAATTACGAATTAACAGTATAAATTATTTTAAATAATTAGTAAAGTTAATGTATAATAATATAAAAGTATAATATGAATGGTATATGGTGGTTAGGGATAGAACCATTGGGAATACAGTTCATGGGTGTGAAAATAAGGTCTACTAAATTAAATTTATTATAATGAAAAATTCAGCCTGATTTATAAGTGGAATTATTTTTATAAATTATGCATTGATATGTATAAATATAATTAACTTACATGGAACACATATGAAATTATTATAAATAATAATATAATTATTTTTATATAATAATTCATTTCTAATCTTAAAAAAATGATTTTTAATCAATATTTATTTTATTTTAAATTTTAATTTCTCATATTTAGAGTTTGAGTTTGTTAAAATGAATGTCATATCTTTAATTAGGTAGGAAATATGATTTCAATTTTTCTAAAATAATTGGTTTTACATGAAAAATTATAAAATCCACCAGTTAATTAGTAAAGGTGAAAAAAATAGTAAGGGTTATTTTTATATTATTTAAAAATTTAAAAAAAATCAAAAAAAACGTGTTAGAAATTTGAGACCCATATCAATTTTTTAATTAATGGGTTAGTTTCCCTGGAAATTACATTTTTTTGAACATTAAGAAATAGTTATTTCAATATATTTCATTTAAACACATTTCTAAAAGGATTCATAATCCCCCAATAATAAACTAAACCACCCATTCAATTTAAACCCTAATATCTTCCCATATTACATCCATGTAAATTTTCTCCCATGTTTTGAGTTCATTGTTTTTAAAAATAAATCATATGTTCTCCAAATAGGGTTGGTTTCCAAAATAAAATCCGAACTTTTTCATTTTATATAATTCATCACGTTCATTATTTTTTTATCTTCGCATACCATTTATTAATTGATCCTACTTACCACATATATGATGTCTAAATAAAATAAATATAATAATTTAATTATCATATTATATTAAATCCACTTATTACTCATTGATTAATTATAACATGTTTTTTTTAGTTCAATTTAAACACCTATATAGATAATGATATAATGTTTTCATTATTTATAATTAAAAAAACATAAATGAAAGTAAAATATAATCTTAATGATGAAAATATTTCATGATTGAAATTTATTAATTTTCTTATATAATATTTTATTCCCAATTAAAAATAAAATTTTTATTGATTACATAATTATTAAAGAATGTATAGTTAATGATTTGTTACAAAGACTAAATTCATTAACTATGAAATATTAATGGCACTCTAGAACTCCATAAACTACCTTTATAAAATTTTCATGAAATATTTGGATACAATGATCAAATGATCAAGTAGTGAAGACTAATACCAACATATCATAACAATTGTTAAATTTTTTTAACTACAAACACATAATGATTTCTAAAAAATTTGAATAACATTAAACAGTTCAAAAGATGCGTAATATTTTTTTTGGTATCTCAGAATATAAAGATAACTAAGTATGTATATTCCTTATAAGCATAATGTTTTATAAAAATGATCCATAATGTATTAATTTTTAATTTTACATTCCAATCCAATTAGGAATTAAATAGATAAGATACTGGTCTGAAGTTGAAGAAGAGAATTTGTAAAAAAAATTGATACATAAGAATTTTGAAGAATATATAAGTAGTATGAAGAGTGTACAATAGATATTGTTTTAATTTAAAGAATAGAATTTAGAAACGTAGGGGATACATACAAAATTTTTTCAATAAGTAATTTTTTTGAATTGATATGTAAGAAATTCTAAATATCTCATTGAAATATAATATTATTTTTCCTATGAATGTTCTAATAGTTAAGTGAAAATTTGAAGATAGATAGATTTAATTTGATAAATAAAAATATAGTTGAACTTTTTTTTCTATATTACGTTCAAAATATCCCTGGTTAATATAGATGTTATGATTTAAGCTGTTTTTTTTGAAGAATTAAATGGAATAATTAATTATAGGATGAGAAGTGTCACAATATGAATAAAGAAAAGAAATAGATACTAGGAAATGTTGGTTTTATAAATTATGTGATTATTACATCCTAAGGATAATCTCATATTTAATTTCATGATAAATAAAATAATGTAAGAGTGTCTCATGTTGTACCAAATGATTCAATCCTGTGAATATTTTCCTCAGTAGAAAAGTGAAATGCCATGTTTTAAGTAATTTCTCTATCCGACCATATATTTGATTCATTTTATTCACACACACACACACACACACATATATATCAAAGTGGATGGTTTTGGTTTCTTTTATTTTTTAAATATAAAACCACTAAAATTTATTATTTTGTAGTGGAGATTAAGTGAATCCTAATATTGTGATGAAAATGAGATCTGATAATTTATGATATTGTTGGAGTTTAAAATACAAATATTTAAGATAATTAATTAAAATGGATTTTGTATGATCTATATGGAATAAATTCTTTATAGGTTAGGGGTTTTAAAATTCAAATATATAGAGATATATCAAGAATATATATTAATAGTATAATTTGATAAATCATATATATATAAAGGAAGAATATATATATATATTTTTTACTTGATGAAAATGTTGTCTAACCTTATAGATAAAGGTGACAATAGTTTTAGAAGAATAGGATAATGTATATTTTATTTCATGAAAACATTAGTCCTTATAATTTACTAAGAATAAGTAACTCATATAGTGAATTGTGTATGAATATTTATCATAATTCAATACGAGGTTTGTAGATACAGAATATATCCTATGGTGATGTTGTAAAATCCACAAATTCATTGGAATATACTCTTCACTGTATTAGATAAATTTTCTTATTAATTTGTGGGGGTCAATTTAATACTCATGGGATTTTATTTAAGTGTTGGAATAAACTATAAAAAATGTTTAATACATAACAACACTTCTTGTGGAATTTATTTATTAAAGTGCAACAATTTATGATTCAGACTCGACCTGATCACAAAAAGAACATAGTAAATATCTTGGTGGTGAACCATGTAAAAATCTTGTATGATATTTTTTTTATTAAATAAAATTGAATTCATATAAGGATTTGAAGTCATATTTTATTGATTCAAACTCTAAAATATCATAATGGTTTAATTTAGAAAATAATAAATAAACTCCCACCAATACAATCCCCCTACCCTTCTCAATGGTGCACACATTATTGGGAACTTAAACGTGTATTAGAGAACCCATATTTCCTCTAAAAAATATATATTCCTCTAGGTATGGATTATATAAATTCTATTAATAATAGAGGGATTATAATATATTTTTTCAAAAAATACCACATATAGAATAATATGATAATACCTATCTTCTTTATTTCAAATTTTAAATCATATATTCTTCTAATATTGGTTTCATAAGAAATGAGAAATATTATATTATGTATTTTCTTAATCAGAGTAATTTTAAGGTTATGGAGTGGAAATAAATATTATTATTATTATTTTTCAAAAAGGTCTACGAAATTGTAATGTGTCTTCAAATATCATAGGAAATTTCAAACAAAGTGGAGAGAAACTTTGAGGAAAATTTGAAGGTTAAAGAAGAAAAAATATTAAGAAAAGAAAAGAAAATTTAATGATGTGAGGATGGATGATGATAAAGAAATATATGATTATTTTACAAGATTAAATAAAATTGTTTTCAATAGAAATGTGTATATTAAAAAATCATAATACTCCACTATTTTCAAGATGTTAATAAAGAATATTCTATATAGTTTCAACCACATAAATTTAAGTACTATGGTATAGATTTTATTTATCCTTCGATAAATTGAATATAATTCTTATTTCATATGAGACGTGGAAGGATCCATTATTTATGAATAATATCAAAGAAAATGTTTCTTTTATATTCATGAGAAAATTCTAAGTCAAGTAAGTAGATAATGAGAACTAAAGTTATTCTTAAGAAGAGGATGAAATGGATAAATAATTTAAAATAATTATGGAACTTATCTCAGGGAATACGAAAAAAAGAAAGAGGTGAGTAAAATGGAAATATATCACTCAAATGAGGTAAATTTGAATGAATTTGTAATTTTTCATTTAATAATTTGAAAAATAAAGGTGTTAAGTACGATTTTGATAAGAAGGAAGAGAAAACTCTCAAATGGAATCATGGTAAAAGCTAATGGGAAGTAATAAAATATTCATATAGAGATAAAATATTTACAAGATAAAAAAGAGGAAAAATTATGTGAAAATAAATGGAAGGCTACCCAACTTCAAGTATCCAATTAGATGATATGGTTTCTAGAAAATTCAAAAATATCACAGAACATGATAAAAGATAATATTAAACCTCAATTACATAAGTGGAACCATATATCAAGAATTTATTTATGTTTGAACATGTAGTATGCATTTTTTAGAATAATATTTATAAAAATGATGGTAGGATGATAAAAATGGAAAATAAGACTAATTATTGAGGAAAATAATAAATTTCATAAAGGGATATATTTATATTCAATAATTAAAAAGGTATCATTTGTACATAAATGTGTAAAATATAAGGAGAAAGATATTCTAGAAAAACATGATCTTAATGATGAAAAATTCTAATAAGTTATAATAAAGGATTATTAAAGTTACAATTATACTAAATAATAAGTTTTAATATTTCAATAAATAAATTTAATTTAATGGTGAGACAACTCAAGATGATGAGAAATATATCATAAGTAGTCAAGTAAAATATTCCCATTTAATATTTTAATATAAATAAGTTATTCCATATAGTTGAGGTTCATATGCCAAATCTGGGCAAGTATGCATTGAGAAATTAAAGGATAGGACTACTCCTATGAAAAGATGATTTAGATACATTGAAAATGATAATTATTCCTTAAATTATAGGACAAAAATAGGATTGTGATGTGCCGTGGTGAAAATATATTTCTTTTAAATTATTATTTGTATTGAAGAACATAATTTAAGAAGATTATACTTATTTTGGGGAAATTGTGGGAAAAATTAATATTCATGATGGTAAACTATTTCAGTCTGTTAGAGTTGAAATAAGATAAGGGGTAACTCTAAAATTAAATGAAGAAATACTTAGAAGATAAGGAAAAATCAAGGATTGAAAACACAATGAATGAGAACTCATTATATTTGTTGACTGAAAACAAGTTTGATTTCATAGTATAAATATACTGATTATGTAACAAATAGGGACATTATTCTGATGACTATATTAATGTTCTACCTAAATATATTTATAATGGTGTAAAATGAAATAAAATTCACAGGATTAAGAACATTTAAAAATATAAAATTATAGAAATAGAATTTATGGATAATTAGAAAGGTTAGATATGAAATATTTACAGTCATAATTCCAAACATATTTGATTTTATATAAATGTTTAAAAAAAAACAAAAGAATGGTAGATGTCCAGTGAAATTAGGAATTGATACTTACATAGGAATTAATGGTGATTGTATTGTAGATTTAGAATCTATGTGAGTCAAATGAAAATGTGACACATTTATTGAAGGTCATAAACAATATCTATTGAGTGTCAAAAAACAACGTGATTAAAGAAATGAATTTATTTTCAATAAGAATACATTTATTGTACTGATCTCAATACATTGTATAATTATCAGCATTGGAGAATAAACTAGTATAATTTTTTTTAAATTAATTATCCTTCTTATTCTTATTATGTGATTTCCAAATTAAAAAAAAACAATATATTAAAATACTTTTCCATCTTGCACATATATAGTTTGAGTAAAATTTTAATGAATGATGGAGTGAGAAACCTTCCCTAAATAAAGAGATAATTGTATGTTATTATTTAAACCTATCAATAAAAGAATATTCTTCATGGAACATGAAAAATAGTGAAAATTTAGTCCACTAGGACACTTGGACTAATGCATTCTAACTTTTCTATGAATTTAATACATTAATATAACAATGGTGATCTTAATTTTAATAAATTTATTGTTAAATATACCTAGATAACCAATTTTTTTTTCATGAATGATAATTTAGATGTAGTAGAAATTTTCCTGGAAAATATAAGGCTTGTTGAGAAAGAGATGGTAGTCAACATCAAAAGTAAGATAATAGATAATGGAAAGGATTTCACCTTTAAATAATTTGAATCCTATATTTTTAATAATTATATTAATCACCAATATAGTGTTCTATATAATTCTCAATAAAATAGATTTTCAATAATAAATAATATATGTCTTGTTGAAATGGGGAGAACGTTTTTAGCTAAACACAAAATATAAATTACTTTATAGGTAAGATATGATCACAATTGTGAATATACTAAATAAATTCTTATTTAAACCAAATTTAAAAATTATTTTATCAAAGATGTGGTATAACATGAATCCTAACATGAATTAATTAATTTTTTTTAGTAGTGTATCATTCATGATGATCAAAAAAGGTAAATCATGGAAAATTTTATTAGAAATGAAATAGGGATATCCTCATGGAATATTTTTCAAGTGACAGAGTCTATAGGTTATGGAATAAAAGGATTCACAAGTTGTTATATTTTTTATGATATGATAATTATTCAAAATCAACACAACTCAAGTGTATCAATTGATATAGATCATGAAAATTTTAAAGGATACTACATTTAATTTTTTGATGAATATATTGAATATGATGTGGGGAATAGACTAGATAATGTTGATGTTAAATCAAATAAAAGAATTTATGAGGTGGAAGATGATGGGGAAAATAAATTTAAGCATTAAAGGATGAAAACAAATGTTGAAATACAATATATTATTTGAAATAAATAAACTCTTTTCCAAACAAGAATAAGGATGTGGATTAAAAACCAAATATAATTGGTTTTATATGAATAACCATGATCAGGGAAATATTTTTTGTTGTATAAATAATTCATACGTTCTATGAATGAAGTGATGGATTAGATTAAGAATAATTATACTTGGAAACTTTTATTTATACAAGAATGGAAGAATTTTATTATCACCTATAGTGTATTCCAAAATAGTATTAATACAATACATTATCCAGTAATAAACCTACAAGGATTAGTGTAAAAATAAAACCCTCATACTATTGTATTGACTTTGAAAAAACTATTATGCCAGTTTCTAAACATGAAGCTATATAGTTATTTCTATTTGTTTTATATCACAAAAACTATAACATTTTTTAAATAGATTTTATATATGATTCTTTGAACATAGATATGGAATAATATGTTTTTATTTGGAAACATCAAGGATTCACTCTTTAGTTTAACGAAAGTATGTTTTGTATCTTGAAATAGGATTTTAATATATTAATTAAGGATCCTCATGCATGGAACTCAAAACTATACTGTTTATTGAAATAATTTATTTTCTCTAATAAGAATGTTACCACCAACATATATATAACAACCCGAACTTATTACGTACATAATCTTGAATTTATTCAAGAAAACACTTCCTTTTAAATTGAGTATCTTTTCAAGTTTATAGCTTTAGAGAATTAAGACAAAACATTCACAACATTACACATTGTTACATAGTGGATACCATAAAATTAGTTTCCATTCTTCTCAGAATATAAAACATTAAAACTTAAAACAAGACTCCTTGAAAATTCTTCAATATTTAATATGTCTTACTTCCTTGTATTACTCATCCATTAACCTGTGAAAATTCATTTAAAAACTTTGGATGAGCACAAAAGCTCAGTAGGTATGAAAAAGAAAGAAAAATCACATTAGTCCATGAATACTCATAACGTATGAAAACATTTTCAAAAGACATGATTTTCACTAATAAATAATTACTTCATATAACATGAGATTTACCCAAGATCCACACAAACATAAATATAATCATAGAGGTATCTTGGGTCATTAATTACAAAATCTTGTAACCATCTTGGCTACCTTAAAATTTGTAACCCTCACGGCTACCTTATTTTGTGTAACCATCGCAGTTACACTAGGATTAACCATACGGCCGACCTACAACTTACTCATACCCAATTAATTGGAGGGAAATATAGGTCCCACCCTTCATAATAAACAATTCCCAATAACCAAAACATAATTATACAACATAAATAATAGCATAAAAACATTGCTTTTGAATATTGTAAAACAGAATTTTAAAAGGGGATTTTAGAAGAAAAGTCACTTATAAACATCATATACTTGAAGTGAGACTTAATAGAGTGTATGTAATATGTATATACTCTGTAAATACACATTATTAAACATTTTATTATCATAATTCATCACAGAAACAATTTAAATACCACATAAATAACGAAGTATAATGTTAACCCAAAGAATGAAAATCGGGTTAAGAATTCCCTTACCTTAGGCTTGTCTTACCTAAAAATTGTTTAAACCTCCTGTATAATGGTTAAAAGAGTGTTATTGGTATTTTACAGAGACATGTTCATGTTTATAACATATTATATGTTCATTTCATAACCTCATTTGACCCCTTAATTGTTAGTATTTTGTTCCTTGCATTATTTTGGGTGAGTTCTTTTGTGATTTTCACGATCGGTTCATGATGAATCGTTCTTGTTGATTGGAAGTGAAACTCAAGAATTGGAATGGAGTAGTATTTAAATATTTCCAGTACCATAATTTATACCATTTATCACTTTTATTCTTTATATGATAATGACTTATATGTTAAAACATTAATGATGTTCGTTTAGATCATTTTAGTGGTTCTTTGATAATAACAACATCATTTTGTCTTTTAAATTAGAACCATGAGTAAAAAAGAATTCCAGAACCATATCTGAGTCATAAAACATATATTATAACCTGGTTCAACCATATAAATGGTTTCATGGCCAGACTTGAAAGAATTAATGGAAATTCAAAATACATCGTCCACAATGTCGGTAATTCGACACAAATGGACAATGTTTTTTGATTCTTTAAATAAGTGGAATATGAGAAGAATAACGATAAAGAATTTTACATAATCATGAGAACATAATGAATACACATTATTCTGGAGATTTCATGCCTCTTGGATAAGAGGGAGTGAGTAAAGAAGAAAAACGAATCATGAAATAAAAGAAAATCTGGAGAAATTTCTCACGAAAATTCGGCAGCCTAACGACGTCTCTTAAAATTTCATAAAAACAAGATTGATGAGAGGAATGGAATATATAATAATTCATAAAAAATATGGAAAGTAAGGGGGAATATTTAATGAAATATCCCAACAAAATAAAAATGGAATGGAAGAGAATAACATAAAATGAAAGAAAAGAGAGAAAATAAAAGAGGTTGTTTACCTCTTGATCTCTTCTCCTTGAGATCCTTCTTAAGGGCTGTGATTTTGGTCTTTTGGTGAGACCAACAGCTCTAGGATGTGGGGAAGAAGATTGGGGAGGGAATTTGGCAGAAATTATACAATTATCAAGGCTTGAGAGGTGTGGGAGGAAGTGGGGAGTGAGGGTGGTATTTATAGTGGAGGAGGGGAGGTATTTTAGATTATTTTAATCATTATTATAATATTTTTATCAAGACTATGAATAATATCAAATAAAGTGGCCCTAAATAGTGATAATATCATGTGAGTTAGAAGAAAGTGGCCTTGCATCACTTATGATGTCATAAATAGTGAATGTTTACTGATAAATTGATTATACAGTATTTTATCGTATTTCACTATTCACCGAAAATTCAAGAGTTTCAGAAAAATACCAAAAATTTACCCCAACCATTTTTCGGCATGTAGAATTCAAAAATGAAATCCATTTTTCAAAAATAATTTTCTATATATTACTAATTTAATTTCTAAATAAGGTCACAGTTAATTCAAAAAATAACAATATTGAAGTGCAATTAGTTTTATGTGACATTGGAAAAATAATTAAGATCCCATTATCTTATTTCATTGGGAAAATAAAATATTATTATTATTTACTATTCATGAGGTCATATTACTATTCATATTACTATTCATACGGGTATGTTACTATTCACCAAAAAAATTATGTCTCATCAGACTCTAAATAACATACTGAACACAATTGTAGATGACAATTTCTTGAAATTCAAAACATAGAAGAAATAAAATTATGTTTAAAGGATACTTATAAATATATACCTTAAACAAAATTTAAAGCATTTTCAATTTATTTTTAGAAAACCTTGGGATGTTAAAATATATGTGGAAGATATGCTTTTACTTACACTCATTTTCATAGTTTACCTTGATTAAATTACTTTTCCTATGGACTAGGAGTTTTATGTGAGAAAGTTTTAAAAAATATGATGATATATTTTGAAATTTCAATAATATGAGAGATGAGATACTTTTTGGGATTATATGATAATAGAAAAAGAAAGATACATATTAATATGACAAGTAAATCATAAAATTTAATTATTTGAAGATATTATGCAAGAAATATTCCAAAGATTCCCAAAACATATAATAATTGGAATTAAATTTAGAAAATATGAATATTGAAGTAGTGTTAATTAGAATTAACTTAAGAGAAAAATTGTATTATTTCATTTCATAAAACATCAAGGATAGATTTTGAATATGTTATGAAATTTTTTTCATGATATAAAATATAACCAAAGTGGTCACACATTATAGATACTTAAAGAATTATTAGGTATATCTATGGTTTATTGCGCTATGGTATGATTAGTAAAAAAATATGAAAACCAAATATTCTTTGTTTTGAAGATATAAAGTGGGAATGTTACTTGAGTGATATAAATTTTAAATTTTGTGTCACTTTATTTTTATATAAATATTGAGTGAGTATACATAGTAAGTAGTAATAATATGGTAATTTGATTAAAATGGGATATCTACATAGAATAAACACATGATTATACACAAATATTGGATATGAAAGTATAATTTGTGGAAATTAATGTAGATTTTGTGGATCCATTGATGATTTCATAAGAGAATCGAAATCTTATTGACATTTTTAAGAATACTATACACTATTCTAGATCCATACATACATTAATATATACATTTATGTGTAAAATATCATTTCATCAAGGAAAATAAGGCTAAATGATATTTGAAGCTATAATATGTTTCCACAAAGGAATAATTTTATATGGTTTAACAAAATCAATGCCAAGATAGAGTTTTTATCTGTTAAATATATAAAAGAATCTTAATATTTCCCATATCACCATAGGAAAAGTGGTATTTAGCACCACAATGATTTGGATTCTATTTTTAATGGGGGAGAATAAGTACACAAATCTTAAAGGATAAAGGTATATTACTTTATTTTATATTTATAATTTATAATTTTTTATTTATTTTTTCTATGGTGTATAAAAATTGATTAAGTGAATGAAGTGAGGTGGTGAACATCTAAGTCACTCATTTAAAAATTTATTTTCAATAATATAAGGAATTTTATTGAAAACACTATATTATCTAATAATGTGCAATCATTATGTTTCTATGTGGTAAATTTTGTGATTTGATGAATATTGGTGGGAGTTATAATATTTGAAAACAAATATAAAGGGGGAGATTAAAAAAACATGGAATTATTTATGGGGTATTGAATGTTTTTTTAATATCTGCGAGAATCATTTGAGGATGTTGATATTTTTTAAATGTTTCTGGACAAATATATATTTCTCTAATAAGAATTAAATGTGTCAGAGGTGTTTTTTCAAAATATCTGTAATTTTATGACTGATGATGGAAATTAAAAAACAGAAAATCGTATTATAAAAAGTTATTTATGTTCTAATTATGAATAATATATTATGGGGTGTCTTTTTTTTCCTGGTATGTGGCTACTCTTCATTCTGTAGGGTTTCTCCAATATCAAATGGTTTCTAATGGTGTTTATTCATAGAACCAATAACACCCAAAGGTTTTTAAATATTTAACAAGATATGAGAAAGCATTACAAATATAGAAACTCATTAGTTTAACTAACTAAGTATGATTATGAACTCAGATTGGTTGAGAGGATGAGTGGTTGGGATTATAACACCATACTTTGAGAAATTATTTTATACTCCATGAATCTATTATAAGTTAAAGGTATTTCCTTGAATAATTTTAAAATCTCAAGGTGGGATTGATATGTTTAACATTTACACTCAGGTGTCACCCATTTCAAATATAAACATCTATTCATATATGATGTATGCAACTAATGAAACCATTTTTATGTATCACATGTTCTCTATCTTGTTGACGCTTATTACATAGTATTACTGATATGAGAATTAAAATGGTTAAAATCCATGCAGTTGTTCATCATAATCTTGGAAGGGAGTTGGTGTTTATTTTTACAATATTTATCCTATGAAGGGGATTCCAATATATTCTTGTGAAATGAATCATAACCCACAGAGCGTGGTACTTCTTATTGAGATATGTCACACCATTTTGAGTCTTTTGATAATGATCGATTAGTGTAGTTTAACATTGTGTGTTGAATATTACTATAAAAAATATTGCTAGAAATTAATGGTGTTGGTATTACTCATCACATCCTCATCTAAATTACCTTGAATGGAATATGTAATTATAAGGATCAGTTGTTTTTATAATGAATATGAACCTATAAATTTGATCTCTATTTAGAATATGGTCATATGTGGATTATATTATTGTATTGAGTGGGAATGTATCCCTCCAGGTGAGGCCATGTTTATATTTAGTAAAATATCTAAATATAATATGGTCTATTGGGAGTACATGCCCAAGGTATAGGATGTCCAGACTCATGGGAGTATATCGAGGTGAGGGAAAGACATCAACTACATCATAAGGAATATGGCTTTATGATAATGTTTATTAAAAGTCAATGGTGTTATACATGTGTCTTAGGGAATTATCACATGTATCCTATCAAGGATGAAATCATAGTCCACATAGTTTGACTGATACAATTTAGTATCATGTGAAAGGACCATACCATGTTGTTTAAAATCAAAATGTAGGTAAATTAACATTAAATTTAATATCATGTCACTATGAATTGTGTGGGGGAATATGAATATTTGATATGGGGTCTCTATCATTAGGGAGGAATCCTATGAATCCTTTATTAATATAGGAATTAAAATCTATGTTTTTTTATATTATGGGCATCTGTGTTATAAAAGGTTTAAGAACAATTATATGAGTGGTGCTTATGATTATAAGGATTACTTTGGATACATCGTTAATATTATTCTCCGTTGATGAAAATGAAGATATTATCAATGCATACATCTATTATAGTGGCCTATGTTAGAGGCATTCGTATCATGCTAACATAACGATCATTGTTGATCAATCTTCTCAAAAGAGTCATTCCTGGTGTGAGAAACAAGGGAGAAATAATATCCAAATTGTTTCTTAGGGTCTTAATAATGAATCTATTATTCACAAAATAGATTCCTTGAGGTACTTCATTAGAAGTATGGCCCATTGTCGGTGAGGAAAATAAATTCAACATTGACACTTAAGGAAGATGCCCATAATATGGGTTATTTTTATTATGTTAATTGAATGATCATTGTAAATCATTAGGCCCATGTGATTCATTCTATATTTGAGAAAACAATTATGATAAGATATCAAGTACATTTTATGGGGGTAAGGATCTTGCACATAGAGGGTTCCCTAAGTAAAATATGTTTACCTGTCTCATGGAGTATATTGATCCATAAAACGAGACATGAGAATTCATATGGAGTATTATGTAGTGAAGTTAATCGGTGTGGTTTGAAAATAGTTTCCTGAAAATTAAATGATTTTATGGGGGATATGGACTCATATATATAATGAGGGAAATTTATTGGATATGGGGTTTTAGACATAATATGAAACCATATATATATATATATATTCATTACAAAAGGTGTTAGGGTTCAAATAGATTATTTGTTCTTTGATTGTTTATGTATAGAAAAAGATAATAACTATCTTGGTGATACTTTCCATTACGTATAATATATTGGAATGTTAGGTTCTTAATGCAAGGTTTATACACATGTCTCTTATGGGTGGAGGGGACAATGAAAGTATATGAGAGTTAAACCTCTTGGAATATAAGTGATGATGTGAAGGCATTTGGGTAATTTGGTTTTATAATTGATTTAGGGTAATGAAACCATTTAAATTCATGAGAGTTTCACAATTACACAACCATCATTTGGTTAGACAATCATGAGATGTGGTAGCATGACATAGAGTTTAACATATGATTAATTGATTGATAGGTCATCACACACTTGGGAAATCAAAGGGACTTAATTTTATTGGATCTTTCATGATTGATCAATTTTTTAAGAATATAATGAATAATTTATATGATTTTAAAACCACCATTCCAAATAACATAATTAATTTCAAAATGGTAGTATCTAAAATCCGAAAACTCTGTTTCACTCAATAATTCCCTTCTATACAAAAATTCCACATCTCGTAAATATTATTAATTTTCAAAAAATATATTTATTTCAACATTGGGGGGGGGGGTCAGAGATATATCCCCTCTTATATTTTCACCACTTCTTAGTGTGGTAAATCCACAGACCCAAGATTGAGGTGGTGTAATAATACCTGTATAAGTCAATTTATGATAATACATCAGGTGTCAACAAGAAACCTATTATTGTTCGTGTCTCTCAATGGATTATGTGACAAACAAAGATAAAAAATAGGTCCATCATTAATAGCCTCCATTAAATAAGAAATATGAAGTAACTAAGTTTCATACTAGAAAGACATAAAATTAATTAGTCTAACTACATAAGTGATCTATCATGAACTTCCTTCATTAAATATCCATTACAGAATATCACAATCACATGATGGGAATGGAAGAGGGCTACACATAACACGATTAGGATCATGTGATTGCATGTCTGAGATGATCACATGAACGTATTTGTCTCGTGATATGGAGTGAGTGTGTATCACCATCATCAATATTGATAATATTATGAGAAACCACTACATGATTTTGTTGAAGTCATGTTATTATATGAGTAGGTTATTCCCTTGTGAGAGAAATGTGATATTTTCGTATTTTATCTTCTTCATGTTAATGTGATCATCCATAACTATTTTATAAATATTTATTCAAATTTATATATCCTTATAATTCACATAATATATGTCTCATGTATTATAATTCATGTATCATGTGGGTATGTGGTATTTTCTCTACATAATGAAATACAATTCTTCATAGAATTGAGTTTCACTTCAAATAATTAAGTATATGATTCCTTAAATCCATCATAACAATATATATAGGAAGTTCTTCCTCCTGAAAAAATATAAATCCTAAAAACAATTCAAAATACTTCTCATTACCATGGTTTCTCACCATACTATTTTGATATGTAATGTAACAGCTCTGTCGCTTGAATGAAAGCCTCTACCAAACTCTCAATGTCCAATAAATATTTATCGATGAGATATCACACTACATTTTCACATATGAGAATGGTGGAGTGTCTGTTAAACAAATTACTCAAGTCATGACACGAACTTAATTTTTCTTTGATCTGAGGATATCTTTGAATTGTTCATCCTCACGTGACATCGAGATTCACAGTGTTGTGAGTTCAAACATTATAATGTGCTTTCAGGATGTTAGTAATGGTCATGAGTCTAAGCCAGAACTTGGGGATCTCTATCAGTACTAGAGAAACATTACACGATGTTAGATAAAAAGAAATCATGATGATGGTTGAGTAGTTATAATTGAAGAGAAAATTTATTTGGAAGTCCTATAATTATATGAAAGATAAGTATAAGTTGATCCCAAAGTCGAAACAACGGTGTGTTATCCTTCTTCATCATAGTTTGTAACTCATTATGTATGTCATATTATTATCCCTAAAAACTTCATAATAGAATATGTATGGAATAAAAATATGGATTATGGAATCATATTAGCAGGATATATATATATCTTGGGACCCTTATGATTATTCATGGTATTGTGACCACCACACAAGGTTTATAGGTTGTCTTTCAGTGGTACTAGTCTATCCACCTTGTAACAAATCCTAAAAGTCAATTTTTAGGTTAATGATAAAATAGCTTGTATATTTTTATTTTTCATGATAAAAAATGAGACTGCACAAGAATTTTATTAAAGTCACATGAAACTTATTAAAAAACTCATGCATGGTATAATGTATAATCTAAAAATCTGATTACAAGATATGCAGGACACCAGATTCTAGCCTCATAATTTCACATATTCTCATTTTTATGTTTATAGTGTATGTAAATGATCATGAATATCACTTTATATCATGATAATCATCTATATGTTCTTCATTTCAATTGTGAAAATATCACAGCTTGATAGATTCAACTCACGAGAGTGGAAACCCATGATCCGAAGTTTTCCATGATAAAAAAATTATCCACTATAAAATATTCCGCATGAAATTATCTATGAATGGACTTTTTAAATTCATGAATTCACCTCCATCAAATCTTTATATATTTCCTTCAATGGTAATATGTTCGGAAAAAATTTTCTTTTACCAAAAAATTCCCCCCACTTGAATTGGATTATTTCAAGATGAAAGGGATTGGATTATAAGATAAATATAAGAACCTTTACTACATTACTGAACACATTGTGGGATTCTGTAACATACCCACCATTGATATGATACATACCAAAGAGAAGAGTTAGACATGAGCAATAAGTATTTAGGAAATTATTCATATCCATTGAAACTACATATTTTATAATTCAATAGAAATTATTCTATGGAATGGATAAAAATGGGTACTAGTATACATTTCAACAATGAAATACTACAATTATTTGACATGAAAAAATGTGGGATTTTCCCAAAAGGGTGACATATGATATTATTACAAAGATAGGAGGTGTTATAATTTTTTCCTAGGATTGAGGTCATGAGAGAATATATTGAATGTTGTTGGGGCCATCTGATTTGATCCATATGCTTTGTCTCTCTTTTAATTTCACCTCCAATTTTGGATTTTTTATATAACAAGATTTACGTCTCTTTCTTTTTTGCATGCTCGTTTTTTCACATATCAAAAAATGTTTGTGACTAATGAGAAGAGACATAAAATTTACAGAGACCTCAATTTACATTTTCAAAATATAAAAATTAATATTTAAATTTTATTGAGAAATTTATTCCCTTAAAATTTTGACCAAAGAGTCATGGAGTTTTTGGTCAAACATCTTTGACCTAAGAATGCTAAATCTTGGGCCATAGAACATGGTCCATGTGTTGTTGTAGTTTAAGGACAAATAGATTTGTTCCTATGTTTAGTTAGTTTATGTTTATATTTCATAGATTTTATGTTTTAAAAAATACCATGTATTTAATTTCATAATTTTAGAATAGTTAAACCATCTCTCAAAATTATTAAATCAAGGTGATGAGATAAGATCATCCTATGTAGGATGTTTTTGAATCACAATAGAGTGAAGATTTCCACTATAATATTTTCATGGATAAACGAGATTGGAAAACCCTTTTCTTCATGGTTAAGGTGACTCCAGATGATAGGAATAATGGTCAAATGCTATATATTGGGGAAGAAATACACGTTGAAATGGATAGTCCTTTGAATCCAGGTACTCCCAATTCATGGAATCAAGACTAATTTTATAAGTTATTTAGGAACTCAAGTTATAAAGTGGGACATGAATGATTTATATCCATAGATATTTCTAAAACCCTACATATTTTTTTCAATGATGAGTATTCATGATTGGATTGAAATGTATAGGAAATTCCATGTAAAAAATCTTGAAAAAAATTATGGGATTATTTCAAGACTTGGTGCTCAGATGTAATGTGACTCTAAAGCCTCGTGATCCTAGAATGAATGTTCAAGTTTTTTTATATTTTTTAAAATAGTTCCCATGCTCAGTTTTTTAAACTTATAAACGGTTGCTTGGATTAAAAATATGAGGGCAGTATTGCATCTAGAATGATGACATTACCCAATGATGAACCTATCCTCGACCGGCGTGGGTTTAGGGAAATTTTTTATTTTTATTCATCTTAAGAAAAATAATAAAATAAACATTAAATAGTTTTTTCATTTATAATTGTTTCAATACGATGAAGCGATAGGGTGACTAATTCAATTCAAAAATGAAATAGTTTAATGATGTAGTGACTCACCATAACAGAAATTCTGAAATACATTTCATTAATTAATAGAATAATGTGGGTATTAGAATTAGATCATGATTGGGTATATTTATCTAAACCTCTAAAGAACATACGTTGGCAAACAACGAACCGCCCATGATGAAGAAAATGTTCTTCCTTCCATTATCTTCGAAGGATCTCACCATCGATGAGAGTTATTGATTGATGAATGATGATAAAACAATATCATTCCTTACCGATAGATGATATGATTCTAGTTTAGGGGTTTTTATTTCATGTGTGGGCTCCCTTCCCCTGTTCTTCCTTTCTAAATAATGAATATAGGTCAATTAACTGTCAAATTGACCCACAGGTTAATCATCTATGAGAGAATGTGATTTTGATAAGTAGGGATTCGATAGGGTATTATATGATGGAAATTAATTTAACTCCCCCTTTATATTCTAACTCAACTAACAAAATCCAAAAAACCAAGTCTGACATTCATTGCCTTGGGTGGTCATTGTGATCTCTCTTTCTCCTCACATTCTTCACCGACAGACCCCCATGGTTGAGTCAAATTATTTGTGGGAGGTTTCAAACATGTTCAGACCCCATAGATTAATGGAAAATGTCTTGGAGCACACGGTAGTGGATGCAGAGACTTGAGGATCACAGTGGTATTTATGGATCATAAAAGTTTCCACTGGTGCGAGTTCGGTGGCATGTAGAAGCACCCCCCACGTGCGATGGTAGGTGGTGACTATGTGTGGGAGGTGGAGCGAAGGCCAGCGGCGGCTGCATGTGGGAAATGGCATGAAGGCCTTTATTGGACATGTGTAGTTGGTGGCACGATGACCGACAGCGGCAGCGTGGGGGAGGCGGCGCGCTGTGGTGGCGAAGGAGGCCTTCGAAAGCTCCTACGGGCGGTGATCATAGGCCTCTATTAGGCGAACGATAGTAGTGTGGGCCGAAACAGTAGCTATGCCACATCACTTAGTTGGAGGGTCGTGATCTAGCTAGAGCATGGTGATGAACCCCATGAAAATGCGTGGGGTTATTCAGAGATGTAGCGTCCCCCACGCCTCGAGCAGAATAATCCATCCTGCTCCAGTTGGTTGGGTCAAACAGGTAGCCCGACCTCAAGCAGGTCCTGTGCAGTGGACAGGGCTAATTCTACCCACCCGGATGGACCCAGGTCGGGTTCAGTGGATCTGAGTTAAATCGAACGACCCCATTCCGGGTCAGGTCGAGTTGGGTCGATCTGATGGGGTCTAGCAGAACATGGACCCTACCAGACCATTTTTTCTAAAATTCTCATAACATCCAACGAAACCACCAATTGAAGAACCTCTTATAGTGTTGGGACCCTCTCAATGAAGATGAAAATTAGATATAATCTATGTGGGTTTTTGTAGAATTAGAGATAAGGATGATGTCTTGAGAATAAGATTCTATCACAATCAAGTGTGCAATGAGTCAGAATCATGTGGTTGGTTGTGATGAGAAGACTGTGAGGAGAAGGTCTACGTTCCTCAGATGGACTAGGTGATGAGTGGTTCTAGGTGCCACAAAATTTTTAAGTGATGAGTGGGTCTAGGTACTCTAGCATGCCTAAGTGACTAGGGGGTCTAGGTTACCTAGTAGTCTTTGGTGATGTGTGGGTCTTGGTTCCCTTACATGCCTATGTGATGAGACGGTTTAGGTTCCTCAGTAGGCCCAAGTGACGAGGGGGTCAAGGTTCCCCTACTGGACTAAGTGGCTAATTAGGGGTGAGTGTATCAAAAGTAATAGATATTCATCATTTATGGATGATAGTCTTTATATTCATACTTAAGATTTATACATGCGTGAGATGAAAACATTTTTTGTACACTTTCCTTTGTGGTATTTCCTTTGTGTTTTTGGGTCCTTGTTGAGTATTGTGTTTCTCACCCTTACAAGGGCTCTTCCCACATGTTTCATGTCTTATGAAGATGAATGATTATTTGATAGAGACGTTGGGGGTCTGGGATTAGGCAGTGCCCTATGAGAACCGATAGACTAGCCATACTTCTATGACTTCAGGAAGAACCCCCTCCACCTACCCTTTAGGTAGGTTTAGAATAGATAGACTTCATGAGCTTGTACTTGTATTTTTTGGCTTGTATTATGGACCCTTTAAATTCTGTTTTGTGTTATTACTCTCTGTGATTGTCTTAGTTTCATTCATTTTTACATTATAGAATTGTGGGTTAGGGATGTGTGTGTGCAATTTTACAAGTACTCGGGAAAATGCCTCCTACTTACGGGATAACACCTTTGGTGCTAGTTGACCACCCCTATCCTTTGGGAGGCTGGATTGGGCTCTTCATGGTATGGGACTTAGGGGATGGGACATCACCAAGTGTTATCAAAGGTAGTCAGTTCTTCCTCAAGGATCGAGCGTCAATGGCATTGTTTTGGGGATAAAATGTTGATTGTTTCTAGGCTGACATTCATACTCACGGAGTCCAGTGATGGTACGGTGACCGACAGATCCATACCACATGACCCTGGATTCTTCTTTTCAACTTGGTACATGAAAAACACTGGTTACATGCATCATATAAGAATTTATAGTGTTCTTGTTTCATTATTGAGTTACTGTCATCTCACCAGGTATAATCTATTGATTTTGGTTCATCTTGATCTATTTCAGGATGCCTCCACATAGACAGCCATCCATGATTCTAGTGCAAGAACGTTAGGATGGAATGAATGGCGATGAGGCATCAGTACATGGACCTATATTGAGGGTGGCCCCACTGGGTGGTGCACCAGTGGTACCACCACTGGTCGATACAAAGTTCCTATCAACATTACATGTAGAGGACACACGCAGGCTCAGTGCCTTACACAAGTTCCAGAAGCAAATGACTCTCAGGTTAAGGGGTGAGAATGACCCCCAAATAGCTGAGGATTGGCTGTAGGTGGTCACACGCTTCCTCCATATTATGAGGACACCTCATGACTAGATGTAGATCTTCGCTACAATCCTTCATCTGGGATTGGCGGGGAGATGGTTTAGCTTGATGATGTAGACGCGTTTTGAGGTGACCCTCACATGGAATAATTTTCAGCGCCTCTTCATGGAGAAATTATTTATGGCGACTCGAAACTCAGTACATATCCAAGAGCTAATACACCTACAATAGGGTAGCATGACAGAAGAAAAGTACTCAAAAAGATTAATTTAGTTTTCTCTCTACTCTACGGACATGGGGAAAGACCCATTCTTCAGGACTCGAGATTTTGTGCAGGGACAGTACTGGGGGATCAGGGAATCCATGGTATCACTTAGATTCCCTATGCAGTCTGGGGTAGAAGAGAGAGCTCTTCTCATGTAGTGCTTCCTGGCAGAGTGGGAGATAGTAGCATGAGATACCAGTAGACATTAAGAAGCATAGTCTTCAGTGGTGCGTATCAGGCAGAAGATGTAGGGACCCAAGCGGGTCAAGCCCTTTTGGAGGAAGACCATAGGATATAGGGTAAAAAATATGAGGTTCCTAGGGTAGAATAACTAATAAGAGGAGAAAGGTGTTCTATGCATGCTGTGGGTAGGGATACATAGCTCCTGGCTACCCGAATCTCCTGCAGACGACCAATAGATGGTCAAGGGACCACTGAGGCAGAGGTAGAGGGTCGAGGAGGGTGGTCTGTAGGGAGACAAATATCGTAGGGCAATAGGCAGAGCAATGGGTGGTGGGGGGAAATTATAGGTACTACCACCACCACACCCAGGTGGTTGACCATGGGCTCTAGGAATAGGTGGACATAGGCGGGCCCAACATCAGGCGACAGAGGCCTATGCTCTCGATGCAAGAAATATTATTAGAGGTACAATCTGTGTATTATCCACATTAACTGCCTTTATTATAGACAGAGGTTCCAGTCACTCTTTACTTTAAATTGACTTTTTTCAAATCATGGAAATTCCGATAGATCTTTTGGATCAATATTTATGATTAGAGACTCCTATGGGAGGGGAATCGAGGATTATTAACTGGTGTGGGTAGTGCAAGATTACTCTTGGAGGTGAGAACTTCGGCTAGGATCTCCTAGTAAGGGCATCGAGGCCTTACGATGTCATTATGGGTATAAACTTTTTATCCACATCCCATGATTAGATTTATTATTGTAGGGATATAGTGTGGTGCGTCCGTAGAGATGTAACTAGGTTCTCCTTCTTTGAAAAAAAGGAATGCTTACAACAAAAGATAGACTTTCTCAGAGAAGGGTGCAACTGATCACTCACTAGTTGGCTGGCCTTATCCTCACTACGATGGAAGGGAGGAGTCCTAAATTTTCTTGCAGTGGTGGAAGATTATGTAGAAATATTTTCTAAGGATGTTCCAAGATCACCTACCTATAGGGAGGTTGAATTTTTCATTGACTTGTACCCTAGGACAACACTGATATCCACATCCAAATATCAGATGGCTCCCATAGAGCATTGTGAGTTGATGGTACAACTTGAGGACCTGTAGAGAAAGGGCTTCATATGTCCCAGTGATTCACCTTGGGCTGCCCAAGTTCTATTATCCAATAATTCTAAAGGGATATTTAGACTATTTGTGGACTATTGGTGCCTAAATTAGGTGATAGTGAAGAAACAATACCCACTTCAAAGAATTTATGACCACTACAACAATCTAAAAGGATCGAGGTGGTTCTCAAAGATAGACCTCAATTATGGCTATCATATTCTCAAAGAGCACAAGTTTTATGAGATTCTATCGATGGGTCAATTATGGATTTAGGAGGTCCACTTTCTAGGAAACCCCATTTTGGTGGTGGGAGTTTCAATGGACCCAGTGAAGATTGAGGTGGTTCTTTCCTGGGAGCCACCCATGAGCGTGACTGAGGTGTATAGTTTATTAGGTTTAGAAATATAGTAAAGTAGGTTCATTCATTACTTTTTCAAGGGTATCATCACCCTTATCTACATTGACATAGAATGGAAATCCATTCATGTAAAACTATAAGTGACGGAAGAGTTTCCAAGAGTTGAGTCAGAGACTGAAGAGCACACCTGTCTTGAAATTTTTAGAAGAGTACCTGGGGTATGTAGTGTTCTTTGATGCACCAGAGACCGTACTGAGTTGTATCATGCTAACTAATCATGTGGTTATTGCCTATGGTTCGTAACCATTGAGGTATAATGAGTAGAACTATGTGACCCAAGATATTGAGCTAGAGGGAGTGGTCCTCACTTTGAAGATGTGGCAACACTACTTGATTAGTGGGTAGTTTACCATCTACCCCGAACAAAAAATCCACAAGTATATATTCTCCCAGAAGTACCTGAAAATGAGGTAGATACGGTGTCTAGAGTTCCTCAAATAATATGAATTCGAGATAGTCTATACTCCTGGGACGAGGAACATGGAGGTAGACACACTCAGCATGAGAATTAGGTTGCAGTTGTTGGGTAAGGAATCAAAGTAGTTAGTTGAGATGAAAATTTTCTTTTGTAGAAGGTTATCAATCATCTTTCCATAACTTGATGTTGTTCACACACCCACTCTTTTAGTGATTTAGGGAGTCCCATCTTGGGGATGTCGATAGTGAGGCCGGACATGCTCAGTTATCCACACTGTAGGCCCCTGGGGGATATTTGATTGGTGGGGGAGCACGTCTTCCTTTTCATAGGGTGCACCGTTGTACTTGTGATGTTGTGATATTAGGTTCTGAGGGAGTTCCAAACCTCCCCCTTGGTGTCACTTCCAAGAGAGGAAATGATGTACCAGGATCTTTCACCATTTTACTGGTGGATATGGATAAATAAGGCAGTGGCGTAGTTTGTTTCTCGATGCCTCACTTGTCAGCTAGTGAGGGTAGATCATCAGGTTCCAGTAGGTTAGGATTAGACAATTAAGGTACTATAGTGGAAATGAGATGGTATATATATAGACTTCATGAATTGTTTACCACATATGTCAAGGGGACACAATACCATCTGGGAGATTGTTGACCAAATAAGTAAGTTAGTCAAATTCCTTACAATTCGGGAGCCAGGTTCAGTAGAGGGATTGAGACTCCTCTACATTTAAGAGATAGTTCGATTTTATTGGGTACCTTCGATGATAGTTTTAGACTATGATTCTTCCTTCACATCCCTATTATGGTAGGGAATGCCAGAGGCATTTGGGAATCAACTACATTTTAGCACGACATTTCATCCTCATACTGATGGCCAGACAGAGAGGACTATCCTGGTTATAGAAGACATGCTTCATTCTTTCATCTTGGAATTTGGTCATAGATGGGAGGACCATCTACCACTAGTGGAGTTCATGTACAACAACAGCTATCACTCCACCTTTGGTATGAAATCGTTTGAAGAAATATATGTGTGACCATGCAGATCACCGTTACGTTGGACACACCAAGGGGAGTCAGCACTCATGGGTGTAGAGTTTGTACGAGACACAACCAAGAAGGTGCATATTATCCAAGAGCATATGAGGACTGCCGAGAGAAGGCATGAATCTTATAATATAAGGATAAAAAGTAACTTGGTGTCTGAGGAAGGAGACCATGTGTTCCTTTAGGTCTCACCTTGATGGGGATTGTAGAGATTAGGCCGGGGTAGTATGTTTTCTTTGAGATTCATCGGCCCTTTATAGATTTTGAGAAGAGATGAAGAGGTGGAATACCACCTTGGTCATACCCCATAGATGCATCAGGTGCATTATGTCTTTCACATGTCACAGTTGAGGCAGTATGTGCATGACCCATTTCACTTCATCGACTGGGCGGAGTTGGACATTGACGATGGGGTGACCTTTGAAGAGTTGTCGATAGATATTAAGGATCGACAGGTGCATGTCCTTTGTATGAATTCAAGTCCTATGGTGTGTATTTGGTGGAAGTAGAAGAATATATAGGAGAGAACTTTGGAGATGGAGGCTCAGATTCAAGATCAATATCCCCATTTGTAGGTTTTTCCCTTGTTTTGGATTTCGAGGATAAAAATCCCAATGGTGCGAAGAATGTAATGTCCTGGAAATTCCATGTATTTTTTTAAAAAAAATCATGGGACTATTTCAAGACTAATATATCAGATGGAACATGATTTTGAGGCCCTGTGATCCCATAATAACTTTAAAATCTTTTTTGTTTTTTTAAAATAGTGTTCATGCAGGGTTTTGGAAACTTCTAAACGGGTGACCAGATTAAAAATATGAGTGAACCGTTGCGTCCGAAACATCGAAATTATCCAAGTAATTACAAATCCTCGATCAAATCATGTTGAGGGAAAATGATAATGTTTGGGTGATTTAAAGAAAAAATAAAATAAACTTATAAGAGTTTATTTTATTTAAAAATGTTTTCATGCGACGCAGCAACAATGTAACTATTTTATTTCATTAATGATACAGTGTAAGTACATGATGACTAATCATAATGAAAATAATTAAAATAATTCCACAAATTAATATCCTAACATTGGTATAGGAATTAGATCAAGATTGAGAGAGATTTCTCTGAACCTGTGGAGAACATGAGTTGGAAAATGATGAACTGTCTGCGACAACAAACACCTTCCTTCAATCCTTTCTCTTCGAATTATCTTTCCATCGATGAAAATTGTGGATTGATAGATGATGATGGATAAAAAACTTATTCATCAAATGATTATTCAATTCCATATAAGGGGTTATTTTCTATGTGGCCTCCCTTCCCTTGTTATTCCTTTCTAAAAGACCAACATGGGTCAATTCACTAACAAATTGAACCATGGATCAATCATCTCTGTGTGAATGGGATTTCAAAATATGGGGATTTATGAGGGGACTATATCATGGTAATTATTTTGACATCCCTAAATTATTTCCAAACAGCACAATCAAAATCTAAACCAACATAGCCGACATTCTTTACCTTGGATGTTCATTATGATCTCTCTTACTCGTGTTCTTCATCGACGGACACCCGTGGTCACGTAAGATTATTTCTAGGGGTTTTGAATGTTTTTAGAACCTATATACTAATGGTAATATATCTTGGAGAACACATAAGTGGAGGCAGAGACTGAAGGATCATAGTGGGACTTACAGATCAGAAAACAGACCACCGAATCGAGTCTGGTGGCCAGTGGAAGCACTTGCCCGGGCACTGGTGGTGACACGCGAGGGTGACCGCATGTGGGAGGTGGTGAACCATGGGGGTGAATAAGACACATGAAATCCTCTTTGATATGTTACATAACCTAATAGTAGGAGGCCGATTGCAGTGTGGGAAAATGTAGACGTCATACCGTGTCACGCGATGGCAAACCCTGCGAGGTGATTCGGGGACACGATGTCTGCCGCATCTTGGATGGAACAGGTCTTCCCACTCCAGTAGGCCCGATCGGACATGTGGTACGACCTCGGTCTGGGAAAAAAACCTTTAGTTGGGTCAGATCCCGGTCGGGTCAGTGAACCTTGGGCTGGGCCTGGTCGACCCAGAACCAGACCCAACAGATCTATTTTTACTAAAAGGATCATAACATCCACACCCCACATCTGATCGATGATATTTTTGTAGCATTGGGACCCTAAAGAAGAGGCAGTCCTTTTGATATAATGTATGTGGGTTTTTGGGGATGTTGATATATGACTGATCATTCATGGAGTAGATTCTCTTAGAATATGGTGTGCTATGAGTGGGAATCCTATAGCTGGCAGTGATAAGAAGACTGTGATGAGTGGGTCTAGGTGCCCTAGAAGGAATAAGTGACAAGAGATTCTAGGTTCCCAATCATTCCAAAGTGAAGAGAGGGTCTAGGTGCACCAACATGCCTAATTGATGAGTGTTTCTAGGTTCTCCAACAGGCCTAAGTGACTAATCATGGATTAGTGTCTCGACAATACAAGAAGCTTGGCATTTATGAGTGATATTATTTTTTCATACTTTTGATTTATACCTTCTTGAGTGAATTAAATTTTTTACATACATTAATTTTTTGTTACCTTTGTGTTTTGTGTTCCTTACTGAGTATAGTGTAACTCACCTTTTCATGGGCTCAGCCTTCCTGTATCGTGTCTTTTGCAAATGATAAACTCTTCGACAGAGACCTTGGTTGTTCGGTACCTTGAGGTGTCCAGTGATATCTGATAGACGAGTCATGATTTTCTAGCTTCATTAGTAACCATTTAACCTAAAATTTAGGTAGGTTATAACTCATATGGACTTCAGGAGCTTGTACTTTTCTTTTTTGGGGCTTATATTCTGCCCCCTTTACTTCCAGTTTTGTACTGTTACCCTCAGTGGTTGTCTTAATGGAATGCATGTTATTTTAAAGCATTGTGGGTGGGGGATGTGTGTGTGAATGCATAAAGGTACTGAGTAAAATTAATCCCACTTGGAGGATAATTCTTTTGTCAATATACTTCATCCCATGGCCTTTAGGAGGCAGTCTTGGAATAGTCACGACATGGGCCCCTGGGTACGGTTCATGACATTGATCTGGCACCCGAAAACCATTCTTCAATAATGTATTTAACATATGAAGATGTTATATTGTAGATATATTGTCTATGTGGATAGTTATAATATACTCAATAAATATCATTTCCATGAAGATTGAATCAATGATGATGACATTTTGGAAAAAAAGGTCGATGATGCTCAAAAATCACTCCTTGGTGACAAGATCCTTTTTAATATATTTAGTGATCACATGGATCATATGAACTTTTTGGTATGAAAATACTCATCTTCATAAATATTCAGGGGCTCATAATAATGTTATAGGGGCTTATATTTATAGTTTAGATGAGGGTCACTCGAACCTAGACACTTCATTATAAAGGCCATGGAATATTTATGGAGGTTTAACAACTCATGAAATGATGTATGTTATTGAGAAAAAAATATACAAGGAGTATTTAGGAACACTGGAGATATTTTATGGGATACATCAGAAAAGGGGAAATTTATTTTATAGAAATGAATCTTTGTCCAAATATGATAAGGTTTATGGTTATGTGATGATGACCACTAATATATGAATAAAGAGGTAATACACCCTCACTTTGAGAATTGATACAATATATTGTGATGTAAATTCATGGATGTCAGACCAATAAGAATTATTGGATTATAGGGTTTTAAAATAATAACAAAAAAGTTTGAAGTAAATAGGATGATATGAGGGAAACATATCAGGGATAGTATGGAATCAATCAATGGTGATGAGTTCCTCTATAATGTTTTAGGCCTCATAAAGATTAAAGGTTACATTATCAAGGAAAATATGCATATTATAAATTTGTGGATGGATCATATGAATGTGAAATGAAATTATATGTGTATTAAAGTAACATGTACCTTAAATTTAAAAATTATCCATTATAAGGGAAATGAAAGGTATTTGGAGGTTTATATACTCAAGAAATGATGTAATATATTTATAAAATGCTATCAAAAGTGGGTTTGGAACTCTAAAAATTATGTCTCCTTGATCTAATCCTTTCATGATAGTGATGGGGTGTGATAATTGATTTCACTAATATCTCCCTAGAGTGGAAGATTCTATAGACTATGGACTATATTTTTCTAGGGTCATGAGATTGTCCTCATGAGAATTGTATCCTCTTTTAATCATGAATTTTTATAAGCTCTTATAGATTTGTGGTTTGTAATTGTATAATTAATTTTTACTAAGACCAATATTACTGGTTTTAATCCAGTTACATTTAATGTATCTTCAACTAGAAGTTTATAAATTTTAAATTCTCTAAATTAGGGGCTACATCATAAGGTTGTATATCTTTAACTATGGTGATCACATTTTATGGATAAGATATATGGACCTTGTGTGAGAGAGATGTGTGACACAATAACCTAATTTGGTATCTCAGTGTTAAGGATACTACAACATCCTTTTAAATAAAGTATTAAGGGTTTTCAAACCATAGCTAAAGGTTCTTGGATCATGAGTAATGGTATTGGAAAAAAATGGAAGATCAAAAATAAATTTGATCTAACAGACTAAGTCGTTATGTTTTTAGGACTCATGAGGATCAAATGGACCGCACATAAATTGAAATTATTTCTTCGGTTTATAAGAAATATACTCATATTATGGATATAATGTAATAAATTCATAGTCAAGAAGGGGATCCATAATTTTTGGAGATGCTCCTTTCAATTGTCTATCGAAGGTTTTAGGAAATATGAGGTACTCAAGACACAAATTGTGATTTATGGATTGAGATTAATAGAAGAAGTTTTTCAATTATCTAAAGCCTAATTTGAACATGGTTAAGATATCAATGTATTTTAATTTGTTTTAATATTGTATGATTGTATTTTCATGTTATATTCAAGATAATTCAATCAAAATTCATGCAGTTTAACAACTTCAAATGATGAGTTTGGTGTTCTTTAGTTTAGGTTCATGTGACGAGGGCTATATGCTGTCTAGTTTAATGTCTAATGACTTGAATGGGATTAAGGTTATTTTTTTTCCTTATATAATTTTTTAATGATATTTAAAACATAAATTGATATTATAATTTAATTGGGATCCTTATTCTAAAGTAACCCATGTCATATGGGTTTTATCATCTCACAATTATTTTCTATGAGACACAAACCATGCTCACCACCTATTTATTATATGTAGTGTTTTTAATCCCCATGGATGTATTATATGATAATTATTCTAATCTTTATGGATATTTACATATCTATTTTATGATATTTCTTTCATGGGGAATATTTTTTAAAATATTCCAAATCGGAAAATTAATTTTGTCTCATTTTTTCTACTTTGAGAAATATACAAACCTACATTATTTTATAAGGTGTATATTATTATATATGGAATTTTAATTCATGAATCACATTATTTTACTGATATTTTTGGAGTCATTTAATTTCATTTTATTATACGTGTACTAGGATTCAATGTCAACAAGTGGTAAGTGTTTATTGAAATAATATCATTCTTTATCGAGACTGTATATGAAAATTCTTTCATTAATAAAATATTATGATCCATATTTCAGTAAATCTCATGAATTTTCTTCTCCTATTTATATTAAAGATATATTCTTGTTTTGGTACCATTTTTTCACTCTTTGGGACATAGTATAATTGGGAATGCGTTTTTATGAATGTCCAGCTTTTTCTCGCTCTTTAGTCAGAAATCTAAGTTCTTTCAAAATCATGTTTTCTAAATGTGTTCTAAAAAACATTATACAATTCACCTATAGACTATAAAAAGAAATTTTCACCCATGTTTTAACTTTTTTAAATAATTATTTTTAAAAAATGAATCTTTTTATCCTTTTTTGATCAAGGAACATTTCTAAATATTTTATGTTGAAAACTAATGTGCAACATATACAGATATACCCACCCTCATGACCACCAATCCCTTAAATATTATTTTTTATTTTTACACAGTTTTTTTTAAAGAATTTATTTCCATATATTCAATACATTTAGTGATGTTAAAGTTGTTTTTAAAATAAAAGGTTTTAAAAAAAATTTATGCTTAAAAAGTGTTTTAAATGGTTTTCAAATATTCCTTAATATGATTTCAATTTTTTATTTTCACATAAAATGTTTTATCAATTTTTATTAATCTTATTATATTTTTTTAAGGAAATGTTTTTTTTCAAACTATTTTCAATCATCTTTTATGAGTTTTCAAATAAATTGTTTTCAAAACATTTTCATGATTATTCAATAATTATTCAAAGAAATTTGTTTCCAAAATGTTTTAAAACATAAATTTTACATTTTGAAAAAAAATTGACTTAAAAAATAGTCATTCCTATATCATAATTATTTATGTAAAATGGTTTAAAAAAAATCAAGTATCATTTATATGTTTTCAAATATATGGTTTTAATTTTTTTTAATAATTCATTTAATTTTTTTCTATGAAATGGGTTTTGAAACCTTTTCAATATTCATTAAAAGTATTTCAAAGAGAAATGGATTTCAAAATATTTAAATATTCCTTTTTAAATTATCAATTTTAATTTTTGAAAAATAAATTTCAAACGGTTTTTTGTATTAAAAATAGTTTTTAAAGAAGAACTTATAATTTACTCATGAAATGTTTTTAAAATGTTATTTCCAAATTATTTCTTATATAATATGGAATTTTTCAGTGTTACTCCTGCCTTTATCAGAAAATGATCCAAGGGTTCCATTAATATTATTTCTTTGAATGATTTATATATTGATTGATTGATTTTAATGAATAAATCATACATTTCATTGTTTATATTCTTATGAAATCCACTTTTTTTTCATGGGTAATGATTTGATAATATAGTTATGAAACCTATCGCTTTTCCATAGGTTATGATATGATTACATGTTTCTGATATCCATATAATTTCATGGGTTATGATATGATGAATATATATGACCTTATAGAACATGTATTTATGATTTCATTTTGAGATGGGCAGGTCCTATATCTCCCTTCAATGCATTGGAAAGATATTTTTTTCCCAAGAGATAGACATGGATGGAACATGGAGTAAAGTGGATTTAGTAAAAGAATTTTTCCACTAACATGAACATGGGAGTGAAACTTGGATACTAATATGGTTATGGGAGTGAACCATGACTACAAATATGGTCTGGGGAGTTAAATGATTCTTCTACAATGTCTTTTTTAGTGATTCCTTGACTAATATGGAATTCATATTATATTCTTATGTCTCTAACATAAATTCTATATCTTATGACTATATTATTATTTAATGACTAATGATATTAAATACCATTTAATTAATGTCCCATGAACTGTAAATATTTATTTCATCATTCATTTTTATAACCATTGATATGCAGGGTATGATCTTCTATTTTGATCAAAATATTATCATACCATTATTCTCATTTTATTCTTATGTATCTCATTTGACTACTGTTACTATGCATCTGAGCTCACCCCATTAATTTGTTTCCTTTCCCCAGGTTAGGATGAATATTTTTATGCATAATTACTTAAGGGGAATATCTTTTTGGGAATCATTTATGATCTTTCACGGTGTTATAATATATTATTTCATGTTTCCAAAGGCATTAAAATATTATTGTTACTAGGAATGTGTTATTATAATGTGTTGAATATTCCTACAAAATGATGTAATATCTATGTATATTTAACCTATATATCTATAGTTGTTATCAAATGAAAGTTTTATTCATCATTTGGAAACTAGTACATGAAAACATTAGTGAGATCCCAAGGTATTTTTCTATTAATATGTATGTGGATGTCCCTAAAGGAATGCCTCATGTTTCATAGGAAGGTGTAATTACATTGACATCCTATAAATGATTATTCATGATTATATAGACTTTTTCTATGATATGTGATTCCCACAATATGTTTTTTGGTTTTATTCAATAGACGGAACCATAAAAAAATATGGTTAACACAGAATATGATTGAAAGTTTATTGATGAGTATTCAATGGGATGATCACTGGAGTGAAGGATATTGTGATCATTTTTAATCAGTTTTTTAGAACAAGATTAACAACATATCCATTAAACAACTATTAGACTCACCATAGAATATAGGGAAGGTGTTCTCTAGGATTTAGGGTAATATAGACTATGGAGGAAAAAATATTATGTTTCCTTTGTGTCATGAATGTGGGAAGAAACACCCAAGTGAATATATCAGAGGAATAAGAAGATGAATTGACTCTGGAAATAATGGGAACAAAGAATGTAACTAAAAATGGAAAATAAAAATTATAGTTAACATAATGGATAGAAATATTGGCCCCCATAAGGTTTTTCATCAGTTGAATGTTTTATGTGTGGAATGAATGAGAATTATGAAAAACGATGACCAAATATGAATGATATTGGAGGAAATCAGAAAGGTGGTATGAGTAATGGTTATATTGTTGATTATAATGATAATACAAATGAAATATTATCATAAATATGTATTATTTAATATAATAAGGTATCCTTTTTATTATCAAAAGGATGAATTAGAATTATTTAAGTGCTTATGTATTCGGATTCAAGAATTTTAATTTTTTTCAATATATAAGGATTTCTCAGTTTATGTTTTTAACTAATGATTTCAAGAATATGTAGAATGTTTCTAATAAAATAGAAACGTGATTTAATATCAACATTATGTTACTATAAAACAAAAGATTACTTGAAAAATAACCCTTAATAGGATCATAATATTCATATAATAATGGTTGGGTAATGATGTTTCGTATATGATTAAGTAAATTGGATTGTACTGAGTACCTTATATGTGACAACAAATTTATTGACCAAGTAGATGTGCTATCATAGATGAAGTTTATAGAATCATTGGTTTTAAGAAATATATCGTATAAACATTATAATAAGGAAACATGCTTGTTTTAATTAATGATAAATGATAATGTAGGTTGTTACTATGTTTCAAGAGAATACAAAACAATGTTATTTACATGTTTTCTGAATAAAAATATGATATACTTTATGATATATTAGGGATCAATATTATGATAATTTTGAGAAATTATGTGAATTTGTTTTTAATGGTTTGTACATCAATCATTAAGAAGGAATATTAGGTTAATAATTTATGGAATAGTTTATGTCAATCTTTAGGGGAGGTTTTAGATATCAAAGTATTATCTTATCATATGAGGATTTATAAATATTTTATAACATGTAATAACCTTATTTTTGTGATAATGAAATATGGAATGACTTTTCATTATATTTATGGATCTCATGATCTACTAATGCATCAGAAATTTTCAATTCAACTTCATTTTATAGTGTAATAGACGAAGTGGAAATTGATTAAGGAAAAATAAATGGATAGATTGTGATGAAAACAAGTAAATTTATTTTCACATGAAAATTATTAAACTTTAAGGGTTTTGAAATGAACTTTTCTCAAGTTATCATCATTTTGGATGATATCAATGACCATATTAAATCATCTCTAAGTTATGGATTTGTTATTATAAACAATCTCCTAACCATGTTCTCTATCACTCTCCATCCAAACATGATGGTCAGATTTTTATTCCATGTTTTCACTTAAAACCAATGTTCCCGTATGTGTAATCTTGTTTTTATTTAACTTTGATAACCATTATAGTTTCAACCTTTTCTTTTTAAATGATGTTTTAGAATTTATTTTTTTGGATGTGGTTTTCTATGAAATGAAATCTTAAGAATTAATCCATTGATAAAATAAATCAATTTTTATGGTGAAAATTATTTTAAGGGGTGTATAATGTAACACCCTAAGAATCATTGAAAAAAAAAATCAACTTAATTAAATCTTTTTTATATTTTTCATTTCATGTGTTAGTGAATATAAAATGTTTATATAAAATAACTATGTTAAGATTTTATTATAACCAACACCAACTCAATAATTTAATTAACAAAAAAACTTAGATTAAATTTTGGTACAGACAAAACTGTGATTTCATTTTGTTACACACAATTCGAAGTTCATTTGATATCTTGAGAAACATACAAGGATGAGTTTTACATCACTACAACATATTATTAATATTATTATGATGATATTATTATATATACCACATAGACATTAAAAGGAAATTTATGAATAATATTAAAGAAAACTTTAAAATATGATTTAAAAATGTATGTTGAATGATACATTTTTTTATTAATTAGTCTATGGGAATGAAATAACTATTTGAAAATAAAGAAATTACTTTTCTAATAAAATAATTTTTCAATGTAAAAACACAATTTTACCTTAATAAATTTTAAAAAATACATTCGAATAATATATTAATTAAAATTTATATATTATATTTTAGATGAATAATATTTATTATCATATAATAAATTTGATATGTATAAGTCAAGAATCAATCCAATTTTAAGAATAAAATGACGTATTTTTCTAAAAAATATTTGTATACCTTTTATTGGGAAACACATTTAACTCTGATTTTAGACTCTTCTAATTATTATTTGAAACAATATACTTAATTTTTTATAATTCGAGTATCAATATTTATATTGGGTGAATTTTGTTTATTTTTCTGAGAAGACTCATTTTTGATGAAAAAAACACATAATTTAAATTCAAAATTTATTTTTCATCTAATTATTTTATATAGTTAAATTATATTATAATTTTTTTATAAATTTAAATTAGAAAAATTTTATATCAATTAATCTAATTTAGATCATTGTAAATTTTTTCACAAAGAAATAGTATATAGAATCATCTTAATCTTTTAGTATTTTTCTCTTAAAGAACATGCTACCACAACAAGTCTGATAGATTAATTTTAAATAAATTTCATCCACTTATAGGATTTGAATTTTTCCAATTGAATAAAATATTTGTAAATTGAATAATTTATAATTTATAATAATTTCAACTTATTTTGTGAATAAATAATTAATGAAATTAATTAAAATTATTTACAGTGATTAATGTCAAAACGAGCATAATAAATGACTAATCATAGGAAATATGTTATAAAAATCACACTAAACATGAATAGGAGTTATTATTTTGACTTGGATCATGTATTAAACATCTAAGGATACATAATTTCCCTTTTTTAACCCTTAGAGGAAAATTAAAATGTGGGTTCACATCAATATTTTCATGAATACCCAATGTGTTATTTTCCCCTCTTATAAAAGGCCTCCTCTCATCCCCGTAATGAATCCTCTCAATCCATTTTGGATCATAAGAAACATACCCAAATAGTCTCAATCTCCTTCATTTAATTTTAATTCTCCACCTCCTAAAATATTATTATTCCATAATTATATAAAAAAATATATTCCCTCAACATTATGATATTTTTATACTGTATGGGGTTTACCTACACATATACACACCTACATCAAATTGGTAACAAACATACCATTCTTGTGTACATCTAACTACAACCTCATGAAATGATATTGTTCATTTTCACTTTACCGCCTCTCAAGGGTGGGAATTATAATGGAAACTATATTTTTATATGAACTATTTTATATTAATGATTTATTTATAATTATTTAATTATTAAATAGAATATACCTACTTTCTTTCCATTTTATGTAATTACGATAACAATGTTTATGGATGTGTGAACTACCGCCTCTGCAAAATGATGTGATACGTTCATACATTACATGGTATTAAGGATGAGTTTCATTAAAAATATGTGAAAGATATAAAATATATATGATATTTAGGATATAATTAACATTCTATAGATATAGTATTTAATTTTCATTATTACCCCTTTCACACACTAAGAAGTGATTACATCGTTTATGGACGTGTGTGCTACCACCCCCAAGATGTGATGTGATTCCTTTTACAAAAAAAGAATTATATATAAAAGTATATATTATTAAATACAATTTTATTGATGATATAACTGTATTTATATAAGTATAAAATGTTTCTTTACTTCATTCCAGAATGAACATTGAAAAATGTGATCTTTATTCATGCGTATGTACGACCTACCGTCTCCATGAATGTAACATTTTTTCATTTTTCATAACAATATTTAATTATTGGTTTTAAAAGTATCATTGATGTATAAATGTGATAATAATTTCAATACTAATATTATTTAAATGTTTATATTGTGTCCCCTTTATCAATACTTGACCTACCGAAGTCATTTTTTACACATAAATTGAATTTGGTCAAAACACTCAACATAAACTTAATTATTTAAGTTGTTGTAAAAACACATTAATAACTAAAATAAAATTAATAATAAACATGAATAAGGTTATTATTCAGTTAAATAATTTAAATAATTATATAATTTATGAATGTAAATGTACAAGTTACAACTCAGACTCAAGGTAAAATAATTTCATCTCACAATTTATTTCTGTGAGATACTTCACATATTCACCACTCGCTTCTTTTGTGTGGTGTATATACTAACCAATTACATTTTATATAATTTATTTACATTATTTAATGATATTAAAATATTTAAATGATATTTTAATTGAATTTTTATCATTACTCTAAATTTACTCAAAAGGAATAGGTTTTCTCATCTCACACTTATTTTCTGTGAGACACAAGCCATGTTCATCACTTATTTTTTATGTGTTGTGATTTTACTACCCATTGATGTCTTAATAAATTATTATACATATATTTATGTTTATTTATGTAACATTTTTATGATATTTATTTCATGTTTTTATGTTTCATAATTCATCAAATCGACAAATTAATGTTGTCTCAATTTTTCTTCATTGAGATGCATGCCATGTCATGCACCCATATTATTTTATGAGGTGTATATTATTCCATTTGAAATGGAATATAATTAATCTAGTTAATTTAATTATATTTTAAGGTTCATTTAATTTCATTTTATTACATATATAATATCATTTATGGTTACCAAGAGGTAACAGTTTATTGAGACAACCTCATTTATAATAATGATTGGTTATGATTATGATTCCATTGATGAAATATTATGATCCATATTTCAAGAACTCCCATGAATTTTATTCTCCTAATGTTATCCATTATATATTCATGTATCCATAACATTATTCCAGTCTTTCTTACATATAATAATTAATAACGTGTTTTTAAAAATCCTGACTTTACCTCCCTCTTCGGTCAGAATTCAATGTTCTTTCAAAATCATGTTTTATAAAAGTGTTTCATAAAATGTTATAAAATTCCCCTATGATATCTAAAAGGCAATTTAACAATGTTTTGACATTTTAAAAAAATGTTCTTAAAAAATTAATCTTTTTATGGTTTTTTGATCAAGGTAATTTGTTTAAATCTTTTAAGGTGTAAAATTAATGTTTGGAATGTACCGACATACCAACATTCATGACTAACATTTATATTAAGTTTAATTTTTATGTTTACAAGGTTTTTTTTAAAGAAAAATATTTCCTAATATATTGGAAAGTTGTTTATGTTAATTTGGTATTGAAATATATTTTTTTCAAAACATTTTTAAGTTTAAAATTTGTTTTAAATGGTTTTCAACACATTCTTTATATGTTTTGAAAAGGGTATTTTAAAAAAATGGATTTCGAAAATTTCAAAAGATTATTTTATATGATTTAAAGGAAAATGGTTTAAAAAATGTTTTTAGTTTTCTTATATATGTATTCAATGAAATCTATTTTGAAACCATTTCAAGATTCTCTTATAATGTTTTATGGAAAATGGTTTTCAATTTTTTTTCAAGAATCATCTATATGTTTTCAATGAATTTTTTTTCAAATAATTTTAAAAATTATTTTATATTTTTTATGGAAAATTATATTTAGAAATAATTAAATATTACATTATATATTTTAAAATATGTGGTATTCAAAAAAATTCAAGAAACATTTATAAGTTTTAAAATAATTGGTTTTATAAAAAAAATCAAGATTCCATTAAAAGTTTTCATGTTTTTTTAATGAAATATTCATAAAAAAGTTTTGATTTATTTTTAAAAAATCATATAAGAAATTATAACATCCCAATGATTTTTTTAAAAATAGTTCTATATTATTTACCATATAAGATGACATTCGTTGGTGTTACTCATTTTTTCTGGGAAATGATCCAATGGTTCCATTCATATTCATTCTCTAAATTGTTTATGTATTCATGGAATGGTGTTTTTGAATCCCATTTCCCATTCAAAAGTTATATTCTTATGAAACATACTTATTTTCAAGGGTTATGATTTGATGAAATGATTATGAAACCTCTCTCTTTTCTACAGGTTACGATGTGATTACATGTTTATGATACCCATTTAATTTCATGGTTTGTGATATAATGAATTTTTATAATATTGTGGCACTCAAATTTATGATTTCATTATGATATGGGTGGGACCAATATCTACCACCAATTAATTAGGTAATGTGTTATATCTCATTAGATAGAGATGTTTAGAAAAGGGATTGAACTCATTTCAGTAAAAGAATTTTCTGCTAAGATGAACTTGTGAGTGAAAATTGACTACTAAGATGCTAATGGGAGTGAACTATGACTACAAAGATGGTATGGGTAGTGAATTCACACTACTAATATGACCTTGGAAGTAATTCCTTAAATACTATGGAAATTATATTATATGATTATGTGTCTACCAAATATTCTATATATGATTCCTATGTTATGATTTCATGAATTATTATCATAAATACATTATGAATAATGTTTTATTAATTCCCAATATTTATTCCATGATTCATTTTTATGATCCTTGAATATTCTTGGTATGATCTTATATTGTTATGATCATATTCTCATACTCTTAAGAGCATGTTATTATTATATATCTCCATAGTTTATCATTACTAAGAACCTGAGATCACACCTTTCATATGTTTCCTTTCCTAGGGTTATAAAGAAAGTGTTGAAGTATATGTACTAAATGGAGAGATCATTATGTAAAAAAGTTAACATCATTCACCAACCTAGAATATTTCATTCCTTATTTCTAAATATACTAAAATATTATGGTTCACATGCATTTATTTTTGTAATGCAATGAATATTCATCTAAAATGATTTAATATCCATGTATATTAATCATGGGTTTCGATAGTTGATCTCATTTATCTCCTCCATGTCTCAAATGATGAATAGAGAGACCACCCATTAGTGTGAAATATAAGATATTGTCTCATCCTAGTCATGATCAACTAAGGTTATGGCTACATTGGCCAGTGAATCAGCATGGGAATTCCAGGAAAGATGGTGTCATGACCATTCCATAACAAAGGATATATCTTAAACTACCCCAATCCCACATTCATAGGACAAGGGAAGGATAGAACCATCTACATTCATAACCTAAATTAGAGGAATTTTAATAATTTACCAATATGTACACACCTAACCATATCAATGCATAAGTGAAGAAGAATATTAATGAAAATATACAATAGATAGAATGTAAACAAACATGAAAAACCACAAGGTTCTACAAGATTGTGATAGTAAAAAATAAAATATTAATGTGGAAAATACATGATCAAACATATCTTTGTCCCAACCAGTAAAAACTATAATATAAAACTGATGAGAGATCCCCACTCATGTTCTCCAAGTTCTTACCACCATATGAAGTACAATTCACCAAGTATCCCCATTCTCCTCCTTAGTCACATTTGGGAAAATCCCATGAAGGGGTGAGAATGTACATACCCATTAAAAGACCCCTAATTCTAAAGGGGGTAGAAAGACACATGATAGGAATAGATATTAAATAAGAAACAGCTTAACCAAAATATAGAGAGTATACAAATACAACAACATGGATTATATATATATATACATACATATATATATATATGATTCAACCATGAAACCCAAAAAAAATTTAAGGGGATATCTATCTCAAATCCTAGCCGAGGAAAATAGTGCATCAGTTTTAGAAGACCATAAATGATTCCCATTATATCATGTGTTTTCCCTGTAGAAAACATCCAAGTCAATCCACACCTCTTCACTGTGCCATAGAGTAGAGGGGAATAATATCATGTAAGGACCCATAACCTGGTAAAAAAGGATGAATCCACTATGATATTATAGTATCCATGCCTAGCCCAACAATATGCTTCCACATGGATATTTGATAGAGGACCCATGACCATCCCGACATGAGTGTGTCATGGTAGTAGTGAGGACCTATGAGTTATCTTTGTGGGATGGTCACACTCTAGTCATGGAGGACCCATTCCCAACCCGACTATATAGTTCAACTTAGAGAGTATATAGAAAACCCATGTATATACTTGCTAATGGGTTCCACTATAGTTATTAAGGACTCATGACCATCCTAGAGGGAGGGTCACATTTGGAAAGTAGATAGAGTAATCATGCTCAACTCAGATAGAGGGTTCCATTACAGTGGTTGAGGACCCATTCCATCTCCTAAAGATGGTTCCACTATATTAATCAAGGACACATTCCATGCCCTGTTGGATGGTGACACTCAAAAAGTATATATAGAACCCATTCCCATATTGACTGAAGGGTTCTACTCTTGATTTTGGTGACCCATCCCATGTCTCTATGGGAGGGTTCCACACGGGTCTTCGAGGACTGATGCCCAACCTGGATGGATGGTTCCACTAAAAAATCCTCTAGCGATCCTGTGTGATCACTACCACCATTGAGAATCCCGTAAATATGGGTCATTCCTAGAACATCTAACATAATATAAACAATTTTTCAATGGATGGAACCATCGTGTTCTATGTGGAAAAACAATCAGGATACCCTACTATTGGTCCAAAATCTGAGCCCAAATGAATGAGATATGAGATATTCAAATTTTTGAACAAAGAAACTAGGGGTACACAGTGTATTAAGGACCCAAACGACATGTTCTCCCACCCTTTCACCTATTAATGTCTTCAACAACGCATAGATCCCAACCTATGTAGAAGTACACATTGTGAAGTTGGAAAACATGTTGTTTCCAAGATACTCGTAGTTGATGCGTGTTCTCTTAAAAGTTTACGGGCACTAATCCCATGTCCATGTACTTTTGAAAATGGCATGTCCATGGCCATGCCCATTCTCACGTACTCAAATAGTACACCCTAAGTCTATCAGCCTAATGATACACAATGTGTAGGTGTTCCCATATAACATGTAATAATTATAATTTACTGAAACACATGCCGCTATAGCCAATTCCCAACACACAATGTTTTCATCAAACTACATGACATATAGTATTAATTTTTATATAGTTTCATATCTATTCTATAAAGTATTGATTCAACTACTATAACTCTAAATCCAACATCATCTTCCCTAGAAATAGAATGATATCATTTTCATTCATTGTTTCCTACCATCCTATGGATGGAAATGAAACCATTGTCTTATTCTCTACTTCCCACATAGCTCGTATCGTTCCACAAATTGCATCTATTGTTGATTTGGATTTTAATCCACAAATCATCCAATCTTAACCCAAAATACCATCATATTTATCCCTTATTTAGTATTCAGTCTATCATACATGAATATTTCATGAATCTAGGGGTCTAATCGGGCTCGATACCACCAAGAAATGTCGAACCGAGGCCCCATAGGCCAATAAATGAAGAACATTAACGAAAATTGAGATAAGAACAAAATTAATGTTTATTCAACTATTTCACAAGAATTCCTATCCTATAAATAGGAATGGGGATATCCGGGTTGATAAATAGTGAGAAAACAATTTAATTTCACTAAAACAGTACATAAAAAATTGAGAAATTTATTCATATCAATGAAGGGATAGATCATGCTCAATTAGATTAATCAATAAAGGAATTAAACATGAATTGATGAGTCTTACATAGAGTTTGGATCATTTTTCATCCAAGAATTCACTCACCATTGATTGAGAGGGGTCATTTTATTCACTCTTCTTTGATCCTTTTCGATATGAAGAATCATAATTATCTAATTCTATTTTCCAAAGGAAGAGGTAAGAATACGCTCTCAATTCTCCCATGTGAATATTCCTATCCATGAATAATTTGGCATAATGGTCCATTCAGAGTAAAATTAATTATGTTAATTTATTTATCTATAAAAATTTAATTAATTTTTTTTAACTAAATGCACTCAGCAATGGTCACTATTTTTGATTTCCCTGATTTAACATATTTAATTTCACTCATAGGGTAGACATCTTATTCAACACTAAACCATGGTCTTAGATTTTTGATTTATGCTTAAGTTTTAAATTTGTTCCATTTTTATTAAGAAGTTTTGGATGTGTAATATAAAACATAATTAATATTTTTAAACATTTAATTTATAGTACACCGGGACTCGGAATCATGAACGATCTTAGTTCATGGATCCGAAAATAAATATTGAAATATTTCATATTCTTATTATAAAAAAACTGTATCTTTAAAACATTACACCCATCAATATATTGTTCCCACAAAATAAAAACTAAATAGATATCATGGGATATAGAGCCTTCATCTAGTTGTACCTCTCCTAAGAACACTCTTGAAAATTCGCATACATCCAAAACAAGTGAATCAAGTTGATGGTACATTCACACAGGGTCATGTCTTGTCAGTCCTTGATCTCCACTAGGTGATCCACTAAACTGACTCCATCCATGATGTACATCTCTCCCCAATCAATAACGTGGATGGGTTCATGCATGTATCTCCTCAACTATGTCATGTGGAGGATTCCATAAACCCACTCTAACTGTGGCTGTATAAAGAGGCGTTAAGTAACTTCTTTAACCCCTGAAAGATCTTGAATGGATCGATGAACCATGGGGATATATTGCCTCCCCATATTAATCCATGAAATCCTTATCATGGGGAGAATATCAAGAAGACATGGTCTCCCTTATCGGATTCCAAGGGCCTATTATAATGATCCGCATAATATTTGTGTCTGCTCCTGGCCATCCTCATTCGCTCACAAATGACCTTGACCTTCTCCATCATCACTTGGTCTGTCTCTAGACCCACAAGAGAAGCAACGATAGACTCTATCTTGCATAAGGTTTCCCTATAGGGTCTCCCAAATAGGGCCTCTAAGGATTCCATGCTAGTAGTATAGTGGAATTTATTATTATAAAAAACTACACTATGGTAAAATAATCCTCCCAACTCTATAAAAACACTAACACACTATCCCTGAGTATATCCTCTCACACCGTGATGGTGTGCTTAGTCTTCCCTTCTATCTTTGTGTGAAAGGTTTTACTCATCCTCATATAGGTACCAAATGAATATGAAAGGCCTCTCCATAACCGTGACGTTAACCACACATCACGATCGTAAACATTAGTATAGGGAACTCTGTGAAGGAAAATGATCTCTTATATGTATATATTCTCAAAACTATCCACTAAAATCTTCTCTCTTGTATCATGGAAGTGTTCTGACTTTATAATTAGGTAGACTATCACCCAGATGGAATCATGGACCATTTCATATCCATGGAATACATGTACCAATTTCCTTGGATAGGTCATCCCTCTTCCATGATGGGATCTCAAGATGCTAAAACAATCCTTCCATACCTCGGTGCCCAAAAATCACCTACAAACATTTGATACACCATGAGATGAACTCAGCCATATTTCATCTCATGTAGGACTACATAAAATACAAATTAAGTTATATTTATATAATTACTCCACTAATAAGTATATATAAATTATATATGTTAAAATCTTATGTCACCTCCTCTCACGTCATGAATGGGACCACCATCCATCCCTAGAAAATTATGATGTGATTCCGTACTTCAAAATATTTAGCAGATGTGTCTCAGATACATATATTGTCATGATAGACCTCAGAGTTTATGTCTCCCTATTCAGACTCTCTCACACAATTGAGAAGCAGATGAGGAAACAAAATTGACTAAAGAAAAGATAAACCAATCTTGTTTAACAAGGACAAATGGAAGGAATCCAACTATTCAAAATAATTCTACACTAAGAATCTCTTGGACATCCAATGAAGCAAATCTACTACCACATTTACCTTAACTAGTGTATAGAATATAAAAAATCCATAGTCTTGCAGGTTCTTCAATTAGTGTCACTCTCTCATGTTTATGTCTCCCTGTGTGAAGACATACCCGAGACTCTGATTGTATTTGTAAACATGAATCTCTCTCGAACAAGATATTTCATGCACATCCTCATGGAGTAGACTATAGGTACTAGATCCAGGTCATATTCATGTTGTTTTTCTCAGGGAGTATCAATTACCTAGACCAATATGTGATAAATAACTACCCCTTTATCAACAAAAAACCAAGCCTAGATCCCAAGGCATCACAATACACTACACACTCCATTCTCTACTATGATAGTCTAAACACAGGAGAACCCATCAACCTCAACCTCAACTCCTTGAAGACCATCTAGAAATGATCAGTCCAGTTAAATAGTTTCCCTTTTTGCATCAGGGTGGTAAAAGGGGAAGCAATCCTAGAGAATTCTTGCACAAACCTTCTGTAGAACCCCACCTATCTAAGAAAACTCTACACCTCTATCATTTTATTTAGAGTCTCTCAATAAATAACTACATGGATCATCATTGGGTCAAAATTTAAACCATGATGAAAAATTTCATTCCACATAATGTTAACCTCATTAATCTTGAATTAACACATTGAGAGATTTATATATTTCTGGCTCTCTCAAAGGAAATATACTACCATCCTCGTTTACTCTACAAACACCTTCTCTAACTTAGAGTAGAGGTGAAAACTTTCAACGAAGAAAACCATAAACTAGTATAAGTATAGATTGAAGACATTTTTCATCAATGCCATAAACATGGAATGGGAATTAATCACACCAAAAGGAATCACAAAGAAATCATAGTTTCTATAGAGACATCATAATTCCAACTCTGAATCATCATCCTCATGAACCCTCAACTAGTTGTAGCTATACTTGAGAATAATTTGTGAGAACCATCTCATGCATAAAAACAGGTCAAATAGGTCATAAATCCATGGAAACGGGTAATTTTATTTTATCATGAACTATTTTAGGGGATGAAAATCCAAGAAAACCCATAAAATACTGCCTTCCTTTTTTCTTTAATTACATTGTAGCATTATATGGGTATACAATAGGTATGACGAAACCCTTCTCTTGAAGGACCATAAATTGCAACTGCAGCTCCCAAAACTTAGTGGGCACTATTCTGGGCCCCTATCATGGAAACAATGAACTAATTAATATTATGTAATAGAGGTGGATCATGATGAAGCAAAGTTCCCATGTGAACCTCTCTCTATAAATCAATAGCTCTCAATGTCGGCAGTTGAATGCTATGGAAGAAACAATTCTTGTAGGAATATCTAGATGATGTTGATGGGTTAAAACAACTACAAGGAGCTAAAAACCTCGTACTAAGAGTATATATATTAATAAATTACAAGAAAATATGTATTATAATACTGAATAAATAGTATAAAAAACACAAATCATACCTCTAATTATCTCATCTTCTACTAGGTCATAAGCGTCAATAGTCTATAGCTGTCCATGGCCCCATCAACTTACTTCATGATCCTGACATAGCCCACATGGTTTTGGTGGTAGAAAAATCTCATAGAATCATACAATTTCCATATCTCCTTCTACTATAGCTCCATCTTGTCCTCTTCTAGTTATTTTTTTCTGGGAACCACCCTACCCACACTTGGGAGATACCTTGTCATGACGCTGCCTCTACTATGGTGGTCCATCTGTGATATTCATGTGCTCCTCAACATGTCTAGTCGGTCAATATTTGGATATGATACATAAATCATTACAAGAATAGTACCTACCTTCGTTGGGATTCCCCATTCCTTTGTAATACCCCTGAAAATGTTCCCAATCCTGATCCTTGAAATACCTCTTACACTGAGATCCTATCGACTGGAATCTTATAGTAGTAGTAGATGACTAAACACTATGATCCCCAGTTCCACCTACGGATACATGGTGTACCTCTTATAGTAAAATATCTATCACCAATTCCCTCGACAAAACCATAGCCTAAGTAGAATTTCCCAGGGGTCCGACAATGGCATGAATCTCTCGGCAAAGTCCCTACTCATCCTTTTATGATCAAAAGTAGCCATCACGAATCCTGTCAAGGGAGTACCATATAAGGTATCAGAACACCAAATCATACTCATATATTATCATACTTCTCTGTTCTATCTCTAGAAGCTCTTATATATGATCCTAGAATAAGAAGGAGGTATATTACTCCTCACAAAACAACTGCTGGAAGTCGGGCTATGAGATTGTTGACTTATCATGCATTTGAGATTCAAGACACCCCAAATTCTCTACCACTCTATAAAAAAATATATCTTTCTTCACTACCATGTGATCCTTATGTGTCCGTATAAACATAAAAATATAGACCACTAAATCTATCCAATCCTCCACTACCTAGGGATATGGATCACTATGGAAGATCAAGGGCCTCCAGCAAAGGAAATAATTCAGTTATCTAATATGGAATGCATCCTCAGCCTTCTCTACATGTATAATCTGCTACTAAATAGGTGGGGGTACCGGTACATGTCCATCTAGAGGAAGGATCTCAATTGATGGACCCTGAACTGAGGCCGCTTCACTCATCAGATTATCCTCATGTACTAGAACTGATAACGTGGATATTAGATATCGCAGACGTATGTTAGAAAATTTATTAATACATACCGCATTCAGATGACAATATATATATATATATATATGATGGTAATATTATTCAAGATGGATATTAAAATACTTAAAGCAATATAATTCATGTACCATTAATCCATGCATCCAATGTCTCGGTATCCTGAGTCTAAAATAGGTAGTAGGCCCTCGTGAATAAATATTTATGTCTAACAAACCATCAATACATTCCCTGTACTAAAATATATACTTGAGACACTTTCACACTATTGGCCTCAACCAAATCCTTGAATGGTGACTACCCTAAACACTTTCTCAAAGAATAAACTACTCTGATATCAATTTGTTAGAAACTAAACCTAACTGATGCTCAATCCACAGCTACCCATAGCCTACCTCCATAGGTCATGGGGTGGTGGAATGTGCTGAAAGGAAGAACTTAAATGGGTTTCCCTTGCCAAATGTATCTGTATAGACACACCAAACCATCTTAATGTAGAAGTGCATTGGAATATTAATAAAAAGATTCAACAATAATAATGTAATCCAAGCTTGGAAAAAATATGGGTTTTATAAGGGTGCACTAAAAACTAAATATGTAACATAAAATCCCAACCATATAGATGTAACAATGTTAAAAAATAATAAAATAAATGTGCAAAGAAATCCCAACTGGTACTCTCCAAGATCTGACCACCATAGGTGGTCCAATCCACCATATATCCCCATGATTCTATGTAGTAGTCATTGTCTTGTCCATCATCAATATAAGACAAGACGCGTGATGGAAAAGACCATGTAGGGGTTACTATATACATATCCAGTAGTATCCCCCTAGAGTTAAATTTGGAGTGGAAAGAGACATGATATTAGTAGATAATAATTAAGAAATTTCTCAACTTGAAGAAAGGGAGTAAAAAAATTCAACAAGATGGCTTACAGATATGTAGACACACACACACACACAAATATATATATATATTCTCAAACTAAGAAACCCAAAAGTGTGATTTGGGGATCTCCATATCATATCCTAGGCTGGGAAAAGAGTGTCATAAGTTCTAAAAGTCTGCCAATGAAACCCAGTATCTCATGCATCTAACAGGTAGAAAAAAATCAATGAGATGCCACCCCTCATCACTAGGCTGTATAGTCGAGGGAATAATATCTAGGTAGAGGACCCATTCCCTAGTAAAACAAAAGGGTTCCACATTTATAGATGAGAATCCATGCCTAGACTACCTAGAGTGTGGTACTAAGATTGAAAATTGAGGGCTCATTCCCAGCTTGTCTGGAGGGTTCCACTCTAGTTGTTGCGGCCCAATGTCCTATCTCTAAAGGAGGGTGAAACTATAGTCATTGATGGGCCATGAAAATATTGTCTAATGGGTTCCACATGGAAACTAGATAGAGATACCATTCCCACCCATTACAGATGGTCCCAATATAGTCATCGGGAAATCATTCTGAGCCTGTCCATAGGTTTCATCTTAGAAAGTAGGTAGGGGAACCATGCCCATCCTAACATTAGGGTACCACTCTACTAGTCAAAGACCCATTCCATATCTCTGTAGGAGGGTCCCAATATTGTCATAATAGACCCATTTCCATCCCTAGTAGAGTGTTACACATGGAAATCATATAGAGGACCCATGATCAGCATGACAATTGGGTTATACTCTAGTAGTTGAGAACCCATGCCCTATCTCCACAAGACGGTGCCAATCTAGTCACTGAGGAACCATGCTAAGACCGGATAGAGGGTGACACAAGGAAATACTCTTTTGATCCTTTGTGATAACTACCATCATCATAAATTTCCAAAATAATATTCAATCTTGGAATATCTCACATCATATACAAAATTCTCAATGGAGGGAACCATCACATTCTAAGTAAAAAACACTAAGGATATGACACTTATTGTCCACATTCTGAGTCCAAATGAAGGGTATATATGAGGATGATGTTTCCTAAAAAGGAAACATGGGGTATACAGTGTGTAGGGGTCCCACATTATATGTGGGATCTCTATTTCATCAGGTTATATCCTCAATATTTCATGGCTCCAAGTCCATGTTTAAGTACATAGTGTACATGTTGACTACAAGGTGTTTCCTAGATACCCAGGGTTGAGATGTCTTCCCCTAGACATGTTCGCGTACATAGAACATGTTAATGTACACTCATAGAGTTAATGTACCTATCTATTCCCATGACCTTGTACTCCAATAGTACAATCCATGTTCACCAGCACAAGGTCACACGACGTGTGGGGATCCCAAATTGCATGTGATACTTATAATTCTCAAAAACCCTATTTACCATAGTTAAGACCCAAAAAACTAAGTGTTCTCTAATCTACAACCTGTTTAGTTAGTATTTTACTAGAATTTTATATCTTGTCTCTCTCCACCAGATTTAGCCATCCTACCTTCAAATCAGACCTCATATTCTTATGAAATCTAAGAACATTGCCATCATTCATCATTTTTAACCATATGGTGGATGGAAATGAAATCCATGTATTTTCGCTATATAATTCAGGCCCCGTACCACACTAACCATCACCTCCATTGTTAATGTGCATTTGGATCCTGAAATTTTCTTCCTATAACCCATGAAACAATTTATTTCATCAATTAATTGCTATATTATTTTTCTACACAATTTTTTCATGAATCCATGGGTATGATTGGGCTCAGTACCCCACAGAAATGTCAAATCGAGGTCCCATGGGACAATCAGTGAAGAATATAAAGAATAATTTCAGAAACAAACCAAAAAACTTTTAATCAACCATTGGCCATGAATTATTGTCCATCAAATAAAAATGGGGATATCTAGGGTGAGAAACAACAAATAAAAAAATTAATATCAATATACTTGTGCATAAAATGTCTTGAAATAGGAAAAGATCAAAGAAAAGCATGATCTTGATTAATAAATTTAATGAAAATGGTTTAAATAATTAATGACTGATTCTTATGTAAATATTAGTTCATTTTTCATTAACAAATGGTCTCTCCAACAATTGATATGAGACATTGCATTCACTATTCTTTTTTATACTTCAATATGAAGATTTATCATCATCTGATTCAGTTAGAAAATGGAATAAGGTGGTAGATTCTCTTAATACTCCTAGGTGAAATTGGATAACCCTGCAGAATTTGGTATAAAGGTTCAGTTATAGGAAATAGTTTATGGACAATTTAATTCAAATAAGTCAACAAAATTATATATATTATATAAATGAACCTCCCAATTGTCTGTATTTCTTAAGGCCTTATGAAAACTGATTTTGGTTTGTTCTTAGGTTAAAAATCGTGTTCCAGACTGAAACATGGTCTTGGATGTCTAATCTGATATTCCATTTAATATTTATAACATTTTTTTTAATAAATTGAAATCTTATAATATATAATATTTTTAATATTTTTATACAATTAATTGCAGGCACATCAAGTCTCAGAATCACATGTCATCTTAGTACCTTGATCCAAAGATGTATATAGATATTTTTCAAATAATTTCAATAAAAAAATTGGGTCTATACATACGGGTTTCTTAAAACATGGTTTAAAAGGTAATTCCACAATTAGACCCCTCACATAGCCAATAAGGGAGGATAAATATTCCATTTAAATTGAATATTAAATCTTGATCTTATTAACCCCTGGTTATGGATAAAATTTTGTTTTATATGGTTTATCTATAGATATTGGGAAAGATCCATGACTTTAATGAGATCTTAATATTCCACATCATTTTTGGTGAAGCCTTCAAATTACAAGGATTATTGAATAATTTCCATGGATATAGAAATAATGAAAATTCCAAGAACAACCTAGTTAATCATTATTCTTTCCATAATATTCTTGATTAGACATCGAGATTACCCATAAAAATACATCTCCCATGGTTAGGAAGTTTCAGGAGTAGATAAAAACAAATAATTTCTTTAATTAGTGTTTACAAGAATTCCTAATGGGGATGTATGTTCTGTGAGTAAATCAGCTAGATCATACCCCTTACTTTCAATATATTATATTAATTGAATGTTGTACTATTGTAGGATGACCACTCATTTAGAAATAAGCCTGATCAGAATTATGAAGCTATGAATGTACTTGAGAAGGTTTATATGAGAGACTTTGTGGACTTGATGGTGTTGTGGTACTATGTTAAGAACATTTTAATTGATTGGTCAGTCCATTAGATTTTTTGGATTCAACTTTAAATTTCCCCTTAATTTTCTCCATCTTTAATAATATTCTACAATTCGATAAATTATTCATTATTTGTTAAATGTTTCTAATAAAAGATAAAATTTGAAATGACATACCTCACTATAAACAAGTAATTTAACAAGATCCAATAGACATACGATGAATTTTTGATGGTGTGAATATCCAAATCATCAAGAGGAACTCTTGATATTTGTGAATCTCCACTCTCTCATGGTATTCAAAAAGGTGTTTGTTGTGTAGAATATCTCATCGTATATTGTACAATATACCCCACACAACATGGAGATGTGTGGGTGCTGAAATAAACAAATCAAAATTAATTTCACCCTATAGAATATTAGTATAGGAAATCTATCTATGTCTTCCTGATTCACATTTCAAAGATATTGTTCTGACAAAACTAATTACTTTCAGGAAGTTATACCTTCATGGGTAGTGGCTCACCTAAAATACCGGGGGTGGATCATCCTATAGTTGTTGTTTTTGTTTAATTTATTCTCGTTGATTAGTTTCCATAACATTATATCACAACATGGAATTACAATTAGGTTTTTTTCTACAACATTTATCTATGTTCTTGTAGAATCCCTTTTCATCTATTTATCCACAACTCATTTCTTTTCTCTAAATATGGTTGAGGAGACACTCTAAAAATCATATGTCTTATGCATCGATATTTTTGGGTTGTTTCAAGGCCACTGAATGTAGTAGTTCATCATGTACTTACAATTAAAATTCTTTTCTCTAAATCAGATAAATAATATAAAAAAGTACTCAATGTTATGTAAAATTGATGTAAATATGGAAATTTTTTGACTATTTCATACTTAATAATTTATTCCAATGCTATGTGTGTTTTCTTCTAATAGTATTCCATATTTTTTTACGTGTTCCTCCTTTAGTATAAGATCTTGTGAGATAGAAGTGGATTTAGATTTTAATTCATTAATTTTCATATAAAGAAAGAAACATAATATTCTTTTCAATTCATTTCACATATAAATATTACTTTATAATTAAAATACATATTGTTTAATTTATGAGAAGTATACCTTTCCCTATAATTATTATTGGGGTATGATAATTTTGAAGAATTCTACTTATATTAAACACCAATTTTTTTATTTCATAAATCTAAAATTCCCAATCAAACTGATTAATACATGTATATCTAGGTAATGTATTACCAATCACAATGCACCTAAAATGATACCTCCTCACGAAGACTAAAAAATGCACCCCATGTTTCCTTGTTTATCATGTCTGTATATATTTATTGTCGGTGTTGGTCTACATTATCTTTAAAATAACAGATATTACTCTTTATAATAGCTATCCAAAAGGACCTACGAGACATTATAGTGAAAATTAATAAAAATTTCATTTTTATTGTTATTTAGTATAAATGAACTCTAAAAGGGAGAATGAAGAGTAAATAAATTATTCATTATTATATTTTCTGTAAAATAACTATCTTATATCATAAATATTCCTTAATATATTCCCAAATTAGTGGCTAAAACATTGTAAAAGATGTTTTATATATATCTATATAAAATGGTACATTCGTACCAGTGGTGACCCCATTATAATTGATGAAAATGATTTTTTTTCTTCTGTTTAATGGAATGGGCATGTTCATTCTATCCTATATCGAATTTTATTCATATACATCTTTCCATAATAATTTTTGTTAAGATATTAATACTATTACACACCAATTTATTCTCAAGGATATATTTTTTTACCTTCTTCCATTCCCTCAATTTCAATATTGTTAATATATTGTTCCTTGGTATTTGTAGTATCAGAGTGTGGAGAATGTTTGTGTTCCTCTATATTTGGAGTATCAGCTTGTTGAGACACTATTGTTCCTCAATATTAGAAGCATCAACATGTGGAGATTCCATTATCAACATAAGTGTATTAACATTTAATTTAATATACATAAATATAGGAGTGAAATCATAATATTTTTATGTAACAAAATTTATATTAAACAACATTAACATGTTTATTAAACACTCTTCATTCCTTTAATGGTTTAAGAGATTAAAAACCTCTATCATGTATCCAATTCTCCTTATTATGGTTTAAAATTATATAAAATACCTCCTCTACATTAGGACCACAATAACAAAATTGTGATTTCCAAATCAAAGGGCCACCCACAGTTGAATTTACAATGATCCCTATTGTTGTTTTGGCCAATAACATAATAATTGAACACATTGTGCTTATAGGATCTAGGACATAAAATAATTTTTCTTAATGTGACACTATTTTGAAAAAATTTTGGTGTACCATTCCTCACTAAAATACACTTTAATGAATGAAAATTAATCTATTTTAATTTCAAATATGTTATCAACACACGTTAACTAAAAAAATGTAAATTGGAATATTGTCTAATCCAAATCCCATTATTTTTTACAAATCCAAATTATTAAATATTCACATAAATTTGATTCCTATCCTTGGTACTATATACATTCATAAGTTAATTTTATAAAAATTATAATATCATACATTCACACATTATCCTTTGGATAGAAAATAAAGTTTTTTTGAAATTGAATTTGGATTTTCATGTGAATCCTTAAAAATATTATCTCAAAATCATCCCATATACTATTTATTATGAATATTTCATATATATATATATATCATCCCTTTATGGATTCAAATTTCTAAAAAAATATTTTTTTGATTCACATATGGTGAATCTACTAAACAATTATGTAAAATGTAATGGTGATCCTAATCCCACCGTGTAATGGAAATTGAGGCAACATCAATACCAGAAATTCCATCACCCAAAGCCACCCATTATGATGATATTTTTGTAGAAAAATGATATCCATAGTGAACATATATTATATATATAATTCAATGGATTCATAAAAAATATATTAATCTTTAATAAAACATTCTTGTTGAATTTTATTTTTGATATAACATTTCAAAATATATATATATATATATATATGTAATTCAATGAGCTACATACATTTATAACATACAATACCTCACAACTAGATCTAACTAAAAAATTAAACCGTCATGTGAACCATCTTATCAAATAATGATGGTGGGAAAATATCTCAAATTAACATAATATAAATATAATTTCATTTCCTATAGTTTGAAATTTCACTAATTCTATAATATAGCTAAAAATAGTTATAAAAAATAAAAAAACATGAATAATGTATAATTATTTTTTTTGGAAAGAAGTAACATTAAGATATTGGCATTGGATAACACATCAAAATAAGATATTTATGTGATTTCAAGACATTTAACATTAAATAAGTCATTGAAGTGATATTATTACTATTTTTTTGAATACCACAATTGAACTTTTACATAATTAGGGAAGTTGAAAATTTGATAAATCTATTTCCTGAAAATTTTATAGGGACCTATTGAAATAAAATTTTATTTTTCAAATTCAATGGAGTTGACTCTTCCCATATACCCATAAGAATCATGTCTAACCTAAGCATAATTATTTCCACTGTTTTTATAGGTGAATGTTTTAAAGTTACAATGAGACTCCCATATTCACTTTTTTATACAAACGCGACATTAAGAAAAAAAATTATGTACTAACAATTATAGCCCAGTACCTAAAAAGAAACTAACATATTTTTCCAACCAATATTCATATGGAATTCCAAATAAAGTTTACTAAAATCAGGGACTATATACTTACCATTCAAAAATAGTTGATCACCTATTAGTGTAGATGGTGTTTTAACTTTCTCTTAATTCCAATCAAATTATGTCACCAAATATTTCTATTTATTTCATTAGGGTATAACATTTCAATTTACTAGAAACACTATCATCATGGAATAGTTTAACTAAATTGAGTGTTTACCATATTAAAAAATGGACACCCTTGGGTTAATTTAGTGATGTATCTTGAAAAAAAGACATAAATATGATATTCATTTATTATCCTGTAAAATATAGATCTCAATATGAAATACTAATTTCTATGTGAATAAAATTATATAACACCTAAAACCCACAGTAATTTCAAATCATTTACCAATGGAGAAAAATAGACATGAATATCATTACTAGGTTGTTCTAGTCATGGTAGATGTAGATATAACATGTTGTATTTTTGTTTAATTAATATCAATGATTAAAAGTAATAATTTACCAATATAAACATCCATGTACTATGAGTGGTAATTTATGTACCAAAATGAATCACTACATCTATTGATAGAACATGATTATAATTTCCCAACTATTTCCTAAATTAAGGACACTCATGCTCAATTTTATTCATTTTAGGACAATCTTATGGGTGATGTTGTCTCCCTTATAGATTAATTATATGTATACGCAACAATAATTTTCATGTAGTATCCTCACATCCATATAGGTTCCTAAACATTGGATTTATTGGAATGTGGCATGCCACTTTCAAATTACTCGATACATCTTTCTTGTACAAAGTCCCACCACACTTTTAAAATTTTTAAATTGATTCATTTTCCTTGTGACATAGTATACATCCATTTTTACATGCATTTATTTTTTGGAAATCATACACCTTGAAAGTAACTTTAATTTAGAATCATATATTCAACAAAAAATATCATTATCTTTTGGTATCATGTCATTAAATAGTACAATTACTTTAGTAAAGTTTGTGTCACTCCATATGTTTCTATCTTTTATATTATATAACTTATGTATAGTAGACAATGTTTTATATTGTACACCCATTATTAAATGGTGTCTTTTAAAAATCTTTAAATTATAAAAAAAGATTTGAATAATCATGAATTTCAACTAAAATTATCATTTTCATTTCCTCAATATGATATTCATTGTCATTTATACATATTTTCAAATCACCAATACAATCTTCATTATCATTAACTCTTCTAATCATATTAGATTATCTATAAAACACAACTTTTTCCTACACACTAGCTACATTCATTTATTCATTAAATTTAGTCCAAAATTTATAAATTCAAACTATTACATTATAGATCATGTGACATTCCAAATTCTGAACATTTTTTCCTAGATAAGAACAATGTAAACACAATAAAAATAATAGATAATTCTCTTATGCATGATATTTTAGTAACCTGATAAACTCTTTAACAACATCGTCATTCTCCATTATCATACAATTAGAATTCGTCCATTTTCTATTCATATTCATCCAATTTGGATACATAATATTCATATTTAACAAAAAATAATTAAATATAAGGTTTGAGCGAGGAATCCAAAAAGGGTAATTTTTAACATATAAACACATATAGTCATTATAACAACCCTTCTCTTTATTTTTAATTAATAAATGATTTATGAAAAAATATTACAAATAATATAAATCGAAAGTGTGAGAACTCAAGTGTCCTAGAAAATTAGGTACATTTCATAACAATATAAAATTGGAAATACATAATCTTTGTTGAAAAAAAACTTAACATTATAATATTTTTCCTTCATACATAAAAATGTATGGGATAACCTGCGGTGAAATACTTTAGAAAGGGTTGATATATAAATCCCAGTAAGGGAATAAAAATAGAATAACACGAATAAAGAAATTAATGTTATTAAAGAGGTATATAAATGGGGAATAAAATAGTAGGAATAATAAAATTTAACAATGATGCATGACATAGAATGATAACATAAATGAAACATGGGTAATGTGGAAAAAACTTAAAACACTACATCATAAACATTATCCAAGGATAACTACAAAGAAACCATGGTTATGTACATACCATGATAGATTAGGTTCACTACCTAATCCCTTTCCTGGTGTCTTATGAAACTAATATATTAACCAATTAATTGGAGCACTATATAATTATGGGAACACCCATCACATTCATTTCATTTTCATGCTATAGTGATCCACAAAGATCATACAAAATGGATGAATTCACAATCATATTTTTTCCATGATAAAAGAGTTTATAATTCATACATTTATGTCCCCAATAAAATATTTATACATTCATAAAGTGGAAAAATCTCGATAATAAATGCGTATAGGTGTTCACTGTAGAATTGATTCTCTTGAACAATGATGGTGAAATTTCGGTAGCATAACGAGGGCGCATAAATGTTCCTGGAATATCATGATGAGAGTAAAATGTGTATCTAATAATTCAATAATAATAGGGTAATTTAAGTGGATATTGAATTATATATCCCAATATTAGTAATTGTATAAAATAGCATAAGATAAAGATGATAATTGAATAAAAAATAAGAAGAAAAGATCCATTACCCTGAGAGTGTGACTCCAAATTCATGTGAGGGGATTCTTGAAAGATTGGGCCACTTTTTTAGGACTATAGAGATGGAAGAGAGGAGTAATTACTTGATTCAAGGATTTTGAGTAATGAGAAATGGGATCTTGAGTTGGTTTACATATGAAATGAATGGGTAATTCATTATCATTTCTCAAACATATGTTTTAGATACTATATAATAAAATAACCAAAATCGAAAACCTTCACTTGGTTTTTTCCATTTTTACTACCAAAGAGGACATGTTTTAATTATTTTATAAGGACAAGTTCCGAACCTAAAATAATAATACCATTTTCTAATGTGGAAGTGAGTCATACACTTAATGAAATGACTTTAACACCTTAAAATATATTAACGTTTTGGAGGATAAATAAAGGTTTATGATTTTAATAAATAACCATTAAATCAAATTATTTTAAAGGTAAAGCATATATTTCGTATTTAATACCCATTATATTATTTATTACATCATGTTTGGGTAATTATGTTGTCATAAAACACAACGTACGTTTATAAGAATTTTAATTTTTACCGAAAATTTGATTGTCATAGAAAATTATGAAAAACTTATCATTAAATAAATTTGATGTTATGATTCTCAAAATTATACTTTATTTATCAAAATAATTTTCTAAACATGTTTATTTTCTCTCTTAAAATAATAATCAATATTTACTAGGTAAAACAAGGTTTTTTATTGTAATAGTTTTTAAAACCTTAGATAATTTACATTTTCCATCAGAAACCATATATTATCTTTCAGATGTATTCAATGTTTTTTAATAATAATATTTATTTATTTATTTATTATCTATTGAAGAAATCAAATATTTTATGAAAATAATATTCTTAATTGAAATTTAATACTAATTAAAAATATAATTTATTTTTTAATGTATAAAAATCAAAATAATTATAAAGTAACAATAAAAAAATATGGTCATTATTCTATAGAAAATAAAAAATAAATATTCATATAATTATGATATTGATAAATATCACTTTAATATAGTAAAAAACTCTCTAATTGTAAGGTTTTTGATTGAGAGACTTTCATGGGTGTGGTTTAGTGTACATGGTTTTGTTTGTGATATCGATGAACATGCAATTCTACATTAATCAGTTTCACTCATGATTAAGAAGTTGGTTCACAGGTTCGGCTTTGTCAATGGAATAGTATGGTGATTTTACTTCCCTCAGAAGCTCTAATAAATAGGCTTCGTAGGGTATGATCCTACTGGTATAGGTCATCACTACCTTGGTTTGTGTCAATTGGAATTGTTAAAATCATATATTTATATTAATCATGTGATATTTTTTCAACGACTATATTATCATCCATAATAATTCTTAGAAGACTTTTAAATATGATAGGATATATAAAAATAAATAATTTCATGTCTTTTCTATAACCATAATACATAATAAGATATTTAATTTAAATCATAAGGGGATTTTTATTTATAAATGTTTGGGTCATTGTAATATTTTCACCTTTAAAAATCTCACCCAAAAAATTTTCATTTCACATACTGAAATAGATTATGTTTATTTTTTCTCATCCCTTCCTATGGTTCCCATGATGCTTTATCAAAATTGTCATTTCTATAGATCACTTTGACTAAGTGAATTGTGTTGTTCCTTAGAGATTTTTCTCTATGATCTAACATCTTCACGGACTACTCCTTGTATTAATTGATATTATAAAATGGTACCCCCATTGTATTGGGTACATGTAACGGTTTTACTATTTAACTCCTCAAGAAGGATATATAGAATACATCATATAATTGAGATATGTTAGGTGGGAGTGTTGGTCGACATGACACTGCTCTGATGTGATTAAGGATCTCAAAGGTGTCGATGTATCTTGGAGTAAGATTTCCATTATTTCCAAATATCCAAACATTCTTCCATGATGATATGAATAGAAATACCACGTTTTCAATATCAAACTATACGTCTCATTTACTATTTTCAACAGATCTCTTTTGTCAAAACATATCCACCTTGATATTTTTTTGGATGATCGTGACCTTTTCCACAATATTCTCACCCCTTTTAGGAACTAGTAATTTGTGTTACCTAATATCATCCCAAAATGTAGGTGTTCTTCACCACTTCCCATAAAGGGATTCATAGGGATCCATTTGGATGATTGAATGCAGACTGCTATTGTATTAGAATGCAACAAAAGAAAGATTTTGATCTCATCCTATTTAGAAGTTAATTGATCATGCTCTCAATATTCCCTTGAGGGTCTTGATAGTCTTATCGGATTACATATATTTTTGAGGGAGATATATTTTATATTAAGTTAATCTTAGTATTTTGATAATGTTGGAGACTCTTCTAGAAAATAGAGGAAAATCTTGGATCTCAACTGGATACAACTAATAATGGTGTTCCATGCATCCTCACCTCTTCTCTAATGCATATCCTTAATTTGATTGAGTTATAATTACTATTTAATTTCAATAATGTGGTCATTATTTATAAGAAAATCTACCAAAACCCATATATAATTATTTCCCCTTTATTTATTTAAAAGACCATAAAAATGTCAATGGTGATGTTTTCCCAATTCCATGTAGGTATGGGTAATGGTTGCATGACCCCCCTTGTATTTATACCTTTATATCATCACTTGGTGACATATAATCATCTTTTTTTATATTCGATGATATTCATACTCATATTTTTTAATGAATATTTTTCCCATAGATCTCAATACATATTTAAGATTCCTGGATGGATAGAGAAATTTGAACTATGTGAATCATCCAATAGCTCAATCTTTAACTTAGGATTTGATGGTATACATAGTCATGACCAAAATAATACAACTCCTTCTTCATAAATATTAATCTCTTAGGATTTCCATTTTCTTATAGATTACACTTTTTTCTAAATTCACACATAATCACTTTAAGCATCCTTTATCCCCTTTATAGGGGATGGATGGAAAATCATTTGTCAAATGACTAACTATGTTTCCTCCATTATAATTTCCACATCCATTCTTTTCAATTCTAAGAAGATTGAATCCCTATAAATTCTCATCAATGATAGGATTTGGGATCATTTATTATTAGTGAATTTCCAATATATTCTCTTTCCTAGGATGGTAGTAAATTGAGTACTCGTAGTCAATGATCAGCTGTATTCATATGCATTGCCACATATTCATCTATTTCTATATAAATATATACCTGATGATTTTTTTATCCATATATTTTTCAATCATGTCTCTAAATAGACAATTCTTCCATGTATTCAAATAGAGGATAATCATAGCCAATTACATATCATGTGTTGGGTAATTTTTTTCTTGAACATTAAACATCCTTGATGAATATGTTATCCCTTATTCATTCATTATTAACACATAGAGCAATCCCTTATTCAAATCATCGCTTAATACCATGAAAATTTCTCCACTTGTGTGTAGTGGGAGTAAACAAGGAAATGATAAGCCTCCTTTTCACCTCCTTGAATCTCTCTTCAGATACATAATTCCAAGAAAACATGAATTCCTTCTAATTTCTCTTGGCTAGAGGTTTTGGAAATCATGAAAAATTTCTCACAAATCAAGGATAGTGCCCAACTAATCCATCTAAACTATAGATATCGATCACAAAAGGTGTCCTTAGACATCCTTCAATTGAATTTTTCATTTAAGGGTCCATATTTATCCCATTTTTGGTGATAATATTCCACCCTAAAGATAATTACATAAAAAATAACTCAACTTTTTCATACATGGCATAAATATTCTTTATTCTTTTTTTCATTAGCACTGTGCTCAAATGCTCCTCACAATCCTCCTTTCTTTTAGTGTGTATTAGAATATCAATAATAAATACTACATTTTTTAGTAATCAATAAAAAAACTATTCATCAAGTTCATGATGATTTCTTGGGAATTAGTGAGTCCAAATGGAATTACTATGAACTCACATATCCAGTAATGTGTATAAAATGCATTATTGGGGTTGTCATCCTTCGTCACTATAACTAAGTAATATCCTGACCCAAAATCCACCTTGGAAAAGTATTGTTCTCCTTATAGAAGATAAACAAACTCTTCAATATGTGGTAGAGTATACATGTAGTTTATCTTGATCTTATTGAGATCATGATAATAAATTTAAAGTCACATTGACCCATCCTTCTTTATGAAGAATAGGAATGTTGCACCCATAGGTGAAACACATAGCAATATGAACCATTTGTCCCGATTCTCCTGTAGTTTTTTCTTTAGATCATAATTTATCACAATATCCTTTCTATATATTTTCGTGGATAATGGAAACACCATAGGTATGAGAACAATAGAACATTTAACCTCTTACCTAGAAGGAATACCAGGTAATTATTCGGGAAAGACTTCATTTTATTACATCAAAACAGGAATTTCTTCAAGGATAATCCTTTCCATAGACCTAATCATTTATGCTAGATACAATTTATAATAGGAAAATAATATCCATGAATAATATGTTGGGGATAAATAAGATTTATCCTAATCCCTACGCTTATATTGAATTGGGGGATGATTCAAAATACCAAGAGCGATTTCCATCTCGTGGGAATTTATGTTGTCTCTATTTTGGGAAATCCAATCCATACATGGAATTGCATAAAATTACTACAACATTAGTTTTTAAAGTTTTACTTGGAATATCATCCCACAAAATTTTACATTATATGAGTTATATACTCAGGATAAAATAATTCCCCCATTTTTTATTTTCATCAACTACACTACATCCCTTATATGTAGTGGAGTTTTAATAGTTCTACTAAACCTTTACAATATAAAGGAATGAATATAAGTATAATCAAAAAGTATGTTCTCTATTTTTGAAATATGAACAAAAATACCTATCACTACTTCGTTTTTAGGATCCACTTCGTCATATATAATGGATAAATCATGATCTTTCATCCTTGGAAGTTATCGGTTATCTCCAAAATCCATTAGCTTGGTGCATTGGTTTGAAAAGTGTTTTAATTTCTTGTAGTTTAAATAATAAGGACTGTGTTGATAGTTCATTGGAGAATTCATTTCATCCATTGCATTAGTGGGTTTCTCATGTCAAGATCACTAACTTGGTTTCCTTTAGTCCCACACCTAAAGAATTTCCTTGTCCCACTTATGAAATTTACGGGATTCTTCTTTCCATAACTTTGACATGTGGGATGTTAAATTTTTTTAGCACCATTAAATTTATCCATTAGACAACTAGAATTAAAATATACATTCCGATTCATGTCCCTATGATTCAACTAAAAATTTCCAAAATCCATATTTACATTGAGGGTATATTATATAATTCTTTCACAGTGATCAATATCTAGGATCACCAGAGAGTTTCATAGACTACGTTTTATCCATCTAATGAAGTGTACAACCTTGAATTTAGGTGTAATGATAAAGAGGAAGTTGTATTTTTAAAGTCCCCTGAATTATTTCTCCAACACCCTGAAATATTCATCATCTTTTACATGAGGGAAAGGAAATACCTTTTTTATGGGGAGACTGAAGGAAAATATTTATCAAAAAAATATTCTGAAATTTCTCCCACGCCATAAATTTAATATCTTCCTAAGACATAATATTCTTGATTATTGATCGACACTGATCAACATCACCCACCTTATGATAAAAATCTAGTAGAAAATTCTATTTCTTATAACATTGAAAGATGGAGAAGAACTTCTGACTGGATTGGATCCATTGTTTCATGATTAAGGGATCAGATGATCCATTGAAATTTGTAGGAAGTTTTATCATAAAGATGAGAATTGAATATTTTTATTTCCTAGGGGGATTTGGGTACTCCTCTTGATCTAGGTTTTTATTCAAAACCTAATTCAGCTAAGAGAGTATCATTATATAGTTCATGATTCCCTTTTTCATTGGGTTAAGCATCTTATTGTGGGTGGTTATCACATTCCCCTCACATTGTGTGTTTTTCTAATTCCTCCGATTTCTGGGAATTTTCTAGAATAATAGAAAAATTTGGGATGAGAATATTTAAACTATTAGACACATCAATGGAATACAAATAAACTAAATAGATAACTTATAAATTACATGATTTTATTTAACTAATAAATTTCTAAGCATCAATCTATGTTATCCACGATCTATTTCCTAACATATATTATTATTAGAATTTTTTGGTTCCCTTAATAATGGTTTATAATGAGATTATGAATTAACTAAAGCATTTCCACCATTACTTCAATCAAGGTGTGTATCAAGGATCATTGTCGTGCACCAGTTCCCAAAAGAGACTTTCTCAATGTGCTGTTTTCAGGTTTTACACCATTGTATATCTATGCCAGATCCACATCAACTTATAATACCTAAGTAAGGATATATTATCTAAATAAACAATTAAATCTATAATTTAAAAGAAATACATATTTTTTATAATTCTTATTCTTATCCCTAATCCTTTCACAATATTTTTCTAATCATAACCCACAAAATTAATAATGTTTTTTGTTTATACTAAGTATAAAAGTCCTTCTCTTTATTCCACATTAAATTCATCATTTATTACGTAAGATTAAACATAATAAAACCTAGAATATTGAAAAGTATAGTGTATTTATGAATTATTTGTATTATATAAAAACATGAAATAGGGAATACATCTTCATTACTGATAACATCCATAACATGTTCATATTATTCCTTCGTACTTAAAACTATAAGGGATAACCAGGGGACATATATAAGAAAGGGTTTAGATCTAAATCTCAGTAAGGGAATAAAAATTTCAGAACAAGAATAATGTAATACATTTTATACAATAGGAATATAAATGGGGAATAAAATATTATAATCATAAACATGAATAGTGAGGTATGATATATCATGATAACATAAAGTAAACATGGGAAATGCTTCCACAACTAAAAACATTACATTATAATCATAAGTCAAGGACAACTACCTTGAAATCATGATATAAAAATACCTGTGAAAATTATGGTTCACTCTATAATCTCTTTCATTTTGTCTCATTAAACCAAGTCATTACTCGATGGCTTGGAGTACTACATAATTCTAGGAGCACCAGTCGCTTTCATTTCAATATGATGCATAAGAGTGCCACATATATCAAAAAACATAGATTCATTAATCATAATATTTTATTCCATGATCAAGGATAATGGAAGAAACACATTTAATTACCCAATGAAATAAGTAAGTTCCTAAAGTTTAACATAAATGAATGGAAATATGTATGGGTATTCACTGCACAATTATTTGACATGGAAAACCACAGACGAATTTCTACATCATAACATGGACATATAAAAGTTCATGGAAGTGATTGATGAGATTGAAAGGGGTTCATGATCATTTGTGCATCATAGGGGATGTAAGGGGGATAAGGAAGAGTATATAAAAATAATAGTAATTAGAGAAAATGGAATAAGATAAATAAGATACTTGAATAATGAGGAGAATGAAAAGAACCCTTACCTTGAGAGTGTGACTGAAACTTTCTAGGAGAAGCTTATTGAGAGATTGGGCGAAACTTGGATGAACTATAAATAGAATAGGGTAGAGTAATTATGTTTTCTAAGTATTTCTAGTGAATAGATATCATAACTCATGTGGTTTTATATAGGAAATGGTTTGGGAATTATTTATTATTTCCGAAACATTGTTTCTGTACTCTATATAAAAAAATAATAAGAAAAAAAAACATCAAATGTTTTTTCCCATGGTTTCATCAAAAGTAGAGTTTTTTTAGTAATCTTATTTTTACAGGGGAATAATATAATGAAATAATAATCATTCTAATGTGGGGGTTAGTCAAAATCTTAAAGAATTTATTTTTAAACCTTAAAAAATATTAATTGTTTTGGAGGATTCAAAAATTATTTATAAAATGAATAAAATAAACATAAAATCACAATATTTTAAGTAAAAAATAGTTCTCATTCTGGATACACTTTATAGAAGGTATTAAATCACCTTTAGTTCATTATTATGTCATAATACACACCTTAAATTTATATAATATTTATTTTTTACACGGAAATATGGCTACCATAGAAAAATATGAAAAATTACCCATTGGATAATTTCAATGTTATGATTCAAAAAATAATATTCATTTTATCAAAATAATTCTATAAATAATATTATTTTCAATTATAAAATAATAATCTATATTTATTGGGAAATGTTGGGTTTTTTCTATAATAAAAGTTGTTTAACCCTTATAAAAGTTACATTTGACTTCGTAAATATTATATGTTAATTTATATTTAATAAGAAATATTTAATAGTAGTATTTTATTAAAATAATTTTTATCTCAAAAATCTATTAATTAACCAAAATAAATTTCTTAATTAAAACTAAATACTAACTAAAATTACAATTTTGGTCTCATTGTATAAAATTCAAAATTGTTTATAACACAACAAAAATAATAAAATATGGATATTATTATATTGAAAATATAATATACATAATTATATTATTATGGTATTGGTATATATCTATTCAATACATCGGAATACTCCCTACGGGTAATGTGCTTGATGTTGAGACTCTCAGGGGGTGGTCTGTCGTACTTGGTTTGAGTCGTGATCTCGATGAGCTTGAGCTTCTCCCGTAAAGAGTTTAGGCCATTATTAATTTGTTGGATATCAACTTCATACTATTAAAGGGGAAATCCCAATGTACCTATCTACCTTGGAAACTCTTATAAATGGTATTCATAGGGTAAAATCCTATTGGTAGAGGGAATAACTTTCTTTTTTCTTTTTCAGTTGGATTTGTTAAAAACTTATATTTATACTAATCATGTGATAACTATTAAACTACTATATTTTCAATAATAATGATTATTAATATAATTTTTAATCTGATAGTATATTGTAAAAAAGAAGCTAATGTTTTTTTGTAACCACATTATATAATAATGCATTTAATTTATATCATAATGGGAATTTTATTTATAAATGTCCAGGTTGATGCAGTCATCATATTTATTCTAAATTACATTTTTTTAAATAATATGTTAGAAAAAAATTCCAAGAATTATATGAATTTAATGTATTATTAAAATTATTTTTTATTAAAAGAATTAGTATTTCACAAATTATTCTTATTTTTTAAATAGATTCACCGAGGGATATAATAATGTATACTTCTAAAATAGAGATCTCTATATCCTATGAGATCACATCATCAATGAGATTTATGGCCTTCAAATGTTATTGAAGGTTACATTGACTAAAAAATACTTAAAAAAATTTGGACCCTTTAAATTATATTACTCATATGGTCTATTATGAGTTATCACGAAGAGACCAATATTAATTGTGATTTTTCTTATTTATATAGCTCAATCCCTAATTAATGAAAGAATCTAATGTTTAAATAATCATTTGATGAACCATGTTTAATAATGTTTTTTTAAAATATCCATTATATTATGGTATTTTCAATTTAGAGGGTTATCATAAAATACCACACCCATTAATATAGTTGGTAAAAAGGGATGTATTCACTCCCTCATTTTTTATAAAAAAATTTAAAAACATTTGCATGATTGTTTTTTACATAGTTATTTGATATTTTGACACATATCTATAATTCAAAAAAAAATTCATGAGAAATATGCATTTATATCTATTAAAATCACATCTGATGGAAAAAAATTATTTTAATCTACCACTTAGTTTTATGCATGTTGATCAACCCAGACATGTTTATGTGAGGGAAAATAACTCAATATATTTGGTTTAAATTTCAAAATGTAATTTTAGTCATTTTTCCTAATTAAATATATTCATAAAAATAAAATTATTCACAATAATATAATAATGAAAATTTATATTTATAGTTATATTGTATATGTTGTTCATTTTAATATTCGAGGTGGTAATAAGAAAAGAGAAATTTAATTGTCAAATTTGACCATTATATTTGAGACATTATTGAAATATTTTAAAGTAAAAGATATTTAAAACGGTAAAATGTTGTATACCACCATGAAATATTGCATTAATGTATATTCACAAATTTTATTTAATCCCTAAAAAACTGTTTCTTAATTCAAAAATCAAACAAAAATGGAACTCCTTATGGTATGAACTAAATATACATTTTATAATCCAAAAATCAATACACTAGAAAAATATAGAAGGTATGCTCCCATGGTTAAAAACAACCAATAAACCTTTCACACATTCTGATCATAATTGACTTTAAAAAAAATCCAATCTTCTTCTAAAATATTGAAAATAATCAAAAATTCACGACACATGTCCAATGTCTAATATCCATGATATATTATCAAAATTATTAAAATAACTTTCATAAAAACTTTAATACCAATGTTGTTTTGGTTTCCAATTAATAAATTAGATCACATTGAATGACTTTATCTTTTCATATTGATTTGGAATTTATGTTACATTAAGTCCAATAGATGACAACTGAAGGTAAAGTAATAAACCATTAATAATTGAAATATGCTAATTAGGGATTTTATAAATTCATATAAAGAAAAATATCACTTAGATTATTATTAACATATGTCAATGTAATGAAAAATAAAAAAGTATTAACAAAGGAATAATAGAAAAATGAAAACAAAAGGGCCTAAATAATGATTAGAAGAAGGGTGATAAAAAATCATCTAAACAAGTATCCAAAAATTGATCATAATATAATTAGAAAAGAGAAGAACAAAAAAACCAAAAATATGTTTCAAATTGTCTAGTAGACATGAATAACCCCACAATAAGAACAAAAAAAATAACCAAAAAATGAAAGATAAATTAAAAATGAGTAAATAATAACATACCTTTGATTTAGAATTTGATTCTATAGAATGATTCAAAGGAGGCCACTATAGAAATCAGATTATGTAGAGGCTTGAACAACCCAAGTAGGGGGTCTATGTAAGGATTTATTTGAAATATGGGAATGAGACTTATAGATGTTATAAAATCACTGATAAAATACACATTTAGAAGCGATAAAATGGAATGTTGTGACAAAGTGACGTTTTATGAGTCATTTTACTAATGTTGATAAATGTTCCTTTTATTAATGCTTTATATAACAATAATAAATGCTTGTGAAAATAAGCATTTAAAAATTTAATTTAAAAATTAAAATAAATTACTAAATAAATAAAAATAAAATTAAAAAACTATTTTATAATAATAAATATTTATTATTAAAAATAAATAAATTTTGAAAATATTAAAAAAATAAACAATTATATTTATATTAAATGTTCTAATAAAAATGATAATATTATTATAACAAAGGAATAAAAAATATTAATTATACAAGACAAATTGTTTTTTTAAAATAAATTATATATATTATAAAAATAATATAAATGAATAGATAAAAAAATAAAAATGGAAAAAATCATATAAAGGAAAAAATATTTAATTAAATTTTAAAATAAAATAAATAGATAATAAATTTACAAATATTTAAAAAATGTTAAATTAACAATGAATATATTTTATTAATTTAATCTAAAATCCTATAATTAATAAAATATATTAATAAATAAAAATACAAATTTAAATATTAAAAATGAATAAATCAATGGAGTTTTAAATGAATAAATATAAAAAATTAATAACATAAAAATATATTAAAATTGAATAAGTATGAAAATTTAATTTATAATAGTAAATGAAGAACTATTAAAAATGAATAAAATTTAATAATCACAGATGAATAAATTATAAAAATATGAAAAAATTGAACACTTTTAATTTTAAATAATATTAAAATGATAAAACTGAAATAATATTAAAGGAAAAGTATAAAAAATATTATGAATTATATCAAGAATCAAGAGATTAATATTAAAGTAATGATTATTGTGGAATAAATAATAATTGTTTGAATATTTCAAAATAAATATTTTAAAATAAAAATGAATAAATTTTAAATATATATATTACAAAAAAAAATATTGAAAATATAGAATATTATTGTTTTAAAATGTATAAATAACAAACATAATGCAATATATGATAAAAATATTAATTTAAACATTAAAAATGAATAAACAGACATAATCTTTACATATATACACAGACACACATACAACATACATATGTATAGTTATACACATTAAAAACATACACATGCACATACCCATACATACATATATACACATACGTACGTATACATACACATAAACGTACAAACGCGTAAAATCATACATAAACATGTAATTAAATATATGTACATACACATACACACACACACACATTTACATATATACACATACAACATAAACATACATATACTTCATAAACATGAACTTACATACATATACACAAATACATACATACCTACACAATTATACATCCAAATAAAAATATACATATATATACTCTTACACAATCACAAACTCATATAAAAATACATACCTACCAAAATAAAAGCATTTATATCCATATACATACATATGCACATACACATACATATACACATAAACATAGAAATATATGTCACCAAATATATTAACATTAATACACATACATTCAATTATATATGTGTATGTAGTTTAAATTATTTAATATGAATATAAATCTATAAATTCAAATATGAACAAAATTTATTTAAACTCGTATTAATTTACATATTTAAAAAAATATTGAAATAAAATATTGAAATAATATTTATGTATACTTTTTGTAATTAATGTATATTAATGCATTGGTTAATATTTTATATTTATTAATATAAATTCAATATTTTTATATATATAATTTCAAAAATAATAATGATTTCTTTTTATTATAATAAAATCATATACATCGTAGATATATTATATATATATATATTAACTTATTTTTATATAAATCAATTTTAAAAATATATCAATATGAATTTTTCAATTAATTTTTTCACAGTTCCATTTATTAGCGCAACGAAGTACGCTCATAAAGGTCAATTATATGATTACTTTTAGCTAGTGCTGGTAAAATTCCCCCATTATCAACAATTTTTAATTTGAAATGATAATGTGCTAAATAAATAAGAATATGTCATAGTTTTTTCTCATCTAACAACTATTCCTATAAGCTTTAAGGTGTAATCCAATGGCATACATCTAAAGGGGGGTATAAGTTTTAACTGATTTTTTTCAGGTTTATTTCTTCTTATACCTAAGTTAAGCAATTTTTAACTACCATAATATAATGGAATATATATCTAAACAATACTAAGTTTTTATTATGTTTTAGGAATAACTATTTTATACCTCATTTCTATCCTGTGGGAAATGTGAACATCGCATATGAGTATGTGTGGCATACCGCATCCATAAAACATTGAGTTTATTTTTTAATCAGTATTTCACATGGTTTACTATAAACATGGATATAATTGATATATATGAATTTTATAAAATATTTATGATTCAAAACTTCTATCATATTATCTACCTTTTTAACATCCCATCAATTAGAAAATAATAATATCCCTCATGCGTATATGTATCCAACCACCTTCATGATGCAATGTTATTTTTTATTTATTATTACCATACATGGATAGTAGTAATGATAGATTTAATGAATATATATAAAATATATAATAATATTTCTATTATTTAAATTTAATCATTTTTTATTCTTATTTACTTTTCATCTATTGGAAAATGGATTTTTTTATCATGTGTACATGAAGATTACCACCTCCGTGTAAGTTGTATCTCATTTTTCATTACCACCATACATTGATGGTTTCAAAGGTATCTTAACTGTACAAAGATGATAATTACAACATGTTAAATATTATATGAATGATGTAACCATTACCAATTTTACCGCAGTCAACACACCTAAGTTGTTCTAGACTGAAAAACCTCAAAATACCCCACCTTTACCAAACTAAACTAATGACAATATAAAAAAGATATTAAATGAAATAATAAGAACAATAATAATTTAAAGAACAAGAAAAAGATTCTTAATCAATTAATTAAATAATATAAATTTTTATTCATTAGATAAATAAAATAAAGTGCTAGATAAGACTTTAGGTGAGGGATTTCCCATCTCATTTTCCTTTCATTAAAACTTATGCCACTTTCCCCACAAGTTTTCTTTTTTGCAGTGTATAGATTGAATATGGATTTATATTATCATTAATTTACTTTAATTAATGTAGTTTAAAAATCCTTTTCATATTATATCCTTCTATATTTTTATGACTAAATATAAACTAATGTCATATTGGATTTCTCATGTCAATTTAACTTCTTGGAGAATTATTTCATTTCAAAAAAAAAGTTTTTTTGTTATGTATAAATCTTTATACATATTAATTTTCATTCACTAACTGAAATTAATGTGGTTTTCAAATCCTTTTCAATTTTTATAATTAAATTTTAGTTTGAATAAAATGTTAATAATTTTTTTAGATATTTCACATCTCAATTTCCATTCCTTGTGACCAATAACATTTTATTTAAAATATTTATTTTATTTTCTGTATAAAATAACATATGGATGTTTTTTCTCACTAATTTATGTCAAAAATTAATTTTATAAATAAATATCATGTTTTGTACTTCAATAATGTTTTTTAAAATTCAATAAATTCATATTCGATTTTTTATTTAATCATTAATTTAAATGAATTAAACTATATTTATAAATATCCATGTTTTATGAAATATTTCAAGAATGATATAATTTACACTTCCAAAAATTTTGAAGGCCATTTTTTCTTCTTCTCCCTTAATTTAAAGTGGCTCTAAATGTTATTTTTTGAACTTTTTATATACATTTCACTTTTTACACTGGTTATCAAAATGAAAAAAGCATGTTTAATTTTATGTAAAAATTATGAACGGATTTTTCCTCAGTGATATAATTTATTCATTAAGAACAAACAACTTAAAAATTTTCATGGTTTTAAATTTTTAATTAAATACCTATTGTTTTAGTTAATTTTTAGTTTTCAGGAGTTTCTAATGGGGAATTTTATTACATCACATTTTTATAAGAAAATGGAATTTGGTTTTACAAGGAATTCAAAAGGATTTTTGAAGAGTTTTTAATGAAATATTTACGATTTTAAAAAATGTTCATGATACTATAATGGGGAATTATAGGTTAAAATATGTGTCTATGACCCAAACATCCTCGCATAACGAAAAAAGTCATTTGGCCTCATAGTTATATTATAATAACTTGGTTTCCATACAAGGACACCACAAAGTATTAATCATCAAGGTCTTTTATTATAATAGGAATTTCCACATAGGTGAGGCATCCTAATCACTACTATTTGAAAAATAATTAGTAACTATGGATTTATAAATAGGTAGGCTCCCCAAAATAACAGGATCCCTTTTTGAAATGTGTAGTATTATTGAGGCATTTAAGTCTCAATTTCCTAGGGGTGTTGTAATCTCCCCCATTTACTGCACAACACCCTCATTGTTGACCCCAAACCTCCAACCTAGGTAGTCCCAATAAAATTATGTCTTGGTATCTTCTATCTAGGTATTGGATGTGTTGTCATTTTTCAAGGATCTCCCTTCCTCTGGCTAGGAACCTAATCATCTAACCTCACAGGTATCTTGTAATATAATGCCTGAATTCAGTCACACTATATACTATTACTCATTGGGGTCAATTATTAGAATAATGACTTTACCCATAGGCCAAAATATGTTCTATTAGAATGATATTTCATCACACACACACACACACGAACACTAAGGTAAACATCACAAGTGGTCACCCATCCTAATAACTACCCCAATCCATGCACAGATAAAATTTTATTTCTAATCATTTAGACTTCCAAAAAGAAAAATTCACCTTGATGACATGAAAAGTAACATTTTTTCATTTAAGTCTCACTTTTCCAATGGTGTTACAATATTCTTGGGAGAAATCCATGTTCATGATGAGCTACTAGTAATGAATGGGGATGCGAAGGAACACTTATTATTTATAAATATTATGTGTTATTATTAATAAATATAATAACAACACAACCCAAACTCCATGTTTGGATAGAAATTAGATTCTAGCCGTTCTTAGTTCAAAAAATATTCATCATTTCTATATGTAGAAAACACATATCCAAAACCATGGGAACCCAACCATCCACAAAAACATAGGATTACCTTGATTTCAGTGGCTTGATTCATGCCACCCATTTATTATAAACATAATTGGTTGATTCTCAGGAGATATGAACTCAATTTGTCTCCCATACCGCTGATAAATGATCCAATATCAACTTCCCATAGTCACCGCCAAAACACTATTGTATCTAAAAAATCAAAATCTTAACATGTGAACAATATTCATTATTATAATGAACAAAAACATAATTATCTTTATTCATTGATATCATAGAATCACTAGTCAACTTACTACCGATAGTAAACTGCAAAAATAGGGAATAAAGGGTCAATCCACAATGTTAGCTTCAAATGAAGGCAATATTCTTTTTACCATAAATGGTTGGATCCATGAATGGGGTATTATAATAGAATCAAGGAACAATGATGATAAAATCACAAATTTCTATATCTAGGAATAGAAAACAATCATTGAAAATGAAATGAATAATAATTAATGAATTAATTTATTAATAATTAATTGAGTTCATCTCAAATTATAAATGGGAATAAAATAATAATAATTTGTCTTACCTCTAGTTCGGATAGGTCATTGGTGAAGAAAACTCTCTATTGTGATGTCATTGAATATCATTATGCAATATTTTTCTATCTTGAGATTTTTCTTTATCACCTTCATCATTCCAATTCATTGATTTATCACTACCAATGGTAGATTCCTACTCCTCTAAAATATCATAGTGTTTTATATATAACCCTAGATGTTTTACATATTATGGAATTTATTTATAGAGTTTCGGGGGTTTTCATTTAAAATAAGATAGATGATTTATTTATTTAGTTTACTAAACACACCACCAATAAATTCCTTCTATGAAACATCCAACACCAAAAACGTTTATGCCATTCCTAGGGTAAGACCCAAATTCTAGAATAAAACATAGTCTTGGATTCTTGATCTGAGACTCCATTCAATATTTATTCTCTTATTTCATAAATAAATCATTATTAATGTAACATAATTTATTTAATATCTTAATTATACCAGTACCAGGTTCACCGAGCCTCATGACCTATCACTATATCAGTTTCTAGATCCAAAAATATTTATTATTATTTTTAAAAAGTATTAAAAGGGAAAAAATAATATTATTTTATAGGTGATACTGATATATATATCAAATGAAAAATGGGGGTTCAAAAACAATTAGGCGTGGGTACTATAGCATTACTTTAGCAACGATAGGTACTACACCGATGACAGGACACTGTAGTGGTGGTAAGATACTATAGCAATGGCGGGTACTGTGTGGGTACTATAGTAGGTGGTTACTGTAGCTATACTATTCACGGAATGGGCCTTGGGGAAAATACATTTGTGCCTACAGGCTTTATAATGGGCTACATGCCCACTAGGCCACCATGCCATGTAATGGGTCTCCCTCTACCCAGTTAAAAGAGGTTTTTTTTGCATTTATAATAAAATGAGGCTTCTACCCCAACAATTAGAAAAATTAGACTTCAATTGAGAAAATAAGTAAGATAATGGAGTCGGTTACTCGTATGTAATTAAATAGTATATGGTTATTTGAACACTTTTTAAACCAAAGTGAACATGGGTTATGAATATGAATCTCTAAAGTGGTCAAATGGGTTTTTATACTACTGATGATTTTTAAAAAGAAATATTTTTATTTTAGAAAGAAGTAATATAACATTTTAAAAACTAATGGTGTGTTTTTAGGGAAAATAATTTTTCATACCATCTCAGGTATTTAAAAGATTCTATAATGTTTCTCTATCCATCCATGATATTTTAATGATTTCATTGATAAAATATTTATTTACACAAGTAATTGTGATTTTATTGTATAATCAATGCTTTCTAAGAAGAGGGTAAAAATATTTTTGGATTTCTGGGTTTTTCATTAAACGAATGGGTTTACTTTATTTTTAAATCACTTATTGATATTATATACTCATACTGCCTTTTCCAATGATTTTAATTAGATTTAATTCTGTATAATAGCTATATAAAGGTTAATATTACCCCTTTGGCAACTCCTAAAAGAATAAAAAATTTCATGAATAAAAATGGGGAGTAATGTTATGAACATGTTTTTGAGGAAATAATATACAATGTACTGACATGTCCATTTCATTATCAAATCATTTTCTTAATTCCCTAAAATACTTAACTATAAGGTTTTAGGAATATAATAAAGAGATAACATTGTAATAAATTATTTAATTATTGGATAATTATGATACAAGTTTCCAAATTTGGTGTCATGTTGGCATGTGAAGAGTATGTTGTTAGAATCAGATCAGGGTGTGTGTGTTCAGAAAGTTATATTAATTAAATTAAAATGAAGGAATCAAATTACCACAATATGTGAACTATACTATAGAGATAAAATATATATTAATAATTTTATTACATAAAAATAGTTGAAAATATAATTGTGATTTGAACTAAACATGGAATGTACATGGAAAACAAGTAATTGGGGACGATTTTATATAAAAACTATTTTTAGAGTCTATTATATCTCATAGAAAAGAGATACAACTTTTTAATAATTTATGTTTCAAAACACATTTTTTGTGTTTTCTAAAGGAATAGAATATCTCGACATTAATGAAAATAATGGGGTATAATTGGGGTACATTTAATTGTCGAAATGTTTTTAAAGAGTGATAATATTGAGATTTTGTGTCAAACTCAGATAAAGATTGAGCAAGATATATCATGGAAAAAAATTCATGATTGGTGATGAATTATTCATTGAATGGATATATAAAAAATATAAACATTATGTAGTTAAGCATGAAAAAGAAAACTATATTACATTATCCATGGATAATACACAATTTTTGTGGATGAAGAAGTTATTGAAATATCATGGTGAATTTGTGTGAGAACCAATGCTAATTCAGTTTGTAATTAATAATGTTTACGAGTTAGTAAGACAGAGGAGAAATCATAATTAGGGTTATACATAATGTTGATATGTCAAATGGAGTTTGAATAACGTGAATTAATAAAGTGGATTCACATAAGAAAAATTGGATTAAAGAAGTGAAAGTTCTAATAATCTATTCAAAACTATAGGAATAAACACTTCCCTTTTTACGACCTCAATCATCAACACATGTACGACTGTTTTACCAACTAATATTGGTTTCAATACTCCTACTCATAGAATTGAACTCAACATTGAGTATGAAAAGTTTCCTCCTTTCTGTGATGCGTGCAAAATGATTGGGCATAATTTTTCCACATGCAAGGTGGCTAGAAAACAGATGGACCCCCCATAAATAATGATTGTAAAGAGGTTGCCTATGGTAAAAAAGGGAAATTTATTCCTGATTACTCTGAGCACACTAAAAAAAAGCAAGATGTTTGGGTTAAAAAGATTAATGCTCCTGTTTCTTTAGAAGGTAAATCTTAGAGTGTTCTAGTTGATGAAGAAGAAGCCTCTCATAGAAATGAATCTACTACTTTGGGTTTAGAGGCCATAGTGACTGGGGAAGTTTCAAATAACTTTGAAAAAAATTCTCTCACTATCCCCAACACCTTTGTTTCTGCGAGTATTCCTGGAACTGTAATATTTCAGGAAAATGATATTAAGGTCTTGGAGGTCTCTCCTCCTGCGGTCCAGGAAGGCACGCCTGGTGTTTTCTCTAAAGCACATGGTGAGAAGGGGATAATCCCAGACTCAGGTAAACCTGTTTTTGAGACACCTGCTGCTAACCTTGTTATCTCCAATTCTGATTTTCCTAGTTTAGTTCAGCACTTATCTATTGCTAATACTGGTGATTCTAAAATTGTCCATAATTCTACATGTGTTTCTGATACTGATGCTCAGCCTATTACTGCTTCTGATAACTTAGAAATCTCCAAGACTTTGGCTGACTCTCATACTGCTACTCTGTCAAATATTCTTGCTAGAAATGATAAATTTGTAGCTCTTTCATTTGTTAATGCTCCTATTCCGGTGCCTGTTCAATCTCAAGATGGTGTCACCCTTTTGGTTAGCAGGGGGAATCTAGTTTACCTTCTGGAGAACAGAAACCTGCTTCTATTTCTGTTCCTCAGATTCCTGAGAATTTGAGTTCTGCTTTGCATGTTGACAACTCTATTTCTCTATCCTATTCTGACTCCACCTTGGTAGAGCCCATGACACACCCTCTCCCTGAACATTCCCCTGGTCATGCAGCTGTTCACATGTCCAATTCTCTTTCCTCTTCTGGAATGGCCACTCCAGTTGATCTGGATGTGTCGCAATCTGCTTATGATCAGTCACCTGTACATGGAAATTTGCGAGAACAGCTTCTGGAAAGGTCTGAAATTAAGGACCCTTTACCTCCTATCATAAATCCTAGCTATAATCTGAGAGCAAATGACTTGCAAAACTCTGAAAAACAAGTGTCCAAACTAGATACCAAACAAAAACCCCCACCCTCCGCAATGGTCACGAGGTCTCAAGGGACTAAAGGTGCTGGGAAATCAAAAAATAAGAAGGGTCCTACCCAAAATCCTAATTTGTAATGAATATACTATTTTGGAATTGTCAAGGTGTGGCTAATCAAGACACCTCCATCACTCTTAGGAGGTTTTTAAATAATCACAAACCTATGCTTTTTGCTATTTCTGAACCGAAAGTTCCTTTCAAAATGAATTTCTTGAGGTTTGGTTCTTCCAACTACAATTTCCTAGGCTCATGAAAAAGAGATTCTAACTCTGATTCTATGTGGATCTTTTTTCATAACTCTCTGAAAAATGTCAACTTTTTTAGATCTTCTGATCAACACTTTACTTGTAATTTTTCTTGGAATGATCGTCATATTTTTTGTACTATGGTCTATCCCAAGAATAGATATCAAGATAGAAGAGACTTATGGAATGATCTTATTGATTTGGATAAATGCATTCAATCTCCTTGGATGGTCATGGGTGATTTTAATGCCATCCTTTGTCCCTGTGAAAAAATTGGGCCCTCTCATCTTTCTATATCCTCCAGGGAATTCAGAGCGGCTATTGAAGATTGTAATCTTTTTGAAATCACTCTTTCTGGGGCTAAATTTACTTGGTACAGAAATCAACATAATAAAAAAGTTTCTAGTAAGCTCGATAGGGCCTTTGTTAACATGAAGATTATGGATAGCTGGGATAATATTTCTAGTGTTACTCTACCTAGGATCAATTCCGATCATCATCCTATTCTTGTTATCCTTCTCACAAAAGAAAAGAAATATGCCTTTCCTTTTAAATTTAATAATGCTTGGTCTTCGAATCTTGATTGTGTTGCTTTCATTCAAAACATCTGGAATTCTATGAAACACCAACAATATTCTTTTGCCTATTTATATAAGATGAAAACTCTGAAACATGCCCTCAAAGGCTGGTGTAAATCTTAAATTTCTCAAATTGATCTGGATATTTCCCTACTTGAGAAAGAGCTTAGTATTTTTCAATCTCAAAACACCAACTCTGATTTCATTATGGATCCTCAATTGGAAGTGAATATCTCTTTCAAACTTAACTCCTTGCTTACTTTCAAAGATAACATTCGTAAACATATGTTCAGGACCAAATGGCTCACTGATGGTGATCGTAATACCAAATTCTACAATTTTCTTCAAATAATTCGAAAGATAAATAGTCCTCTTTCTAAACTTACTATTGACGGTGTGATCAATGATTCTGAAGAGGCCATCTCGGATCATGTTACCACTTACTTTTATAATCTCTTTAATGGTCCAGATTCTATCACTAATATTAATCCTGATATTATTCCTCTATTGGTGGATAAAAAGGAAAATGACTTGCTTTTGAGCACTCCTCTAGATCATGAAATCAAAGACACTGTTTTTGGCCTCAATCCCGATAGTGCTCCTGGCCCTGATGGGTTTAAAAATGGTTTTTTCCAAAAGCATTGGGACATAATTCACATAGATGTTTGTAACATTGTTAAAATTTTTTTCACTCGTGGTCTTCTCCCTCATGGAATCAATGCTCAATTTTTAACTTTAATTCCTAAGGTTGAAAATGCCACTGAGATCCATCAATTTAGACCGATTGCTCTTATTAACACGATTTTCAAAATCACAACCAAAATCATTGCAAATAGACTTGCTTCTATTTGCAATAAAATTGTTTCTTGGAACCAGTTTTGTTTTATCAAAGGAAGATCCATACAAGATTGTATTTTCCTTGCCTCTGAATGCTTTAATATTTTAAATAAAAATAATAGAGGAGGATGTGTGGCTATCAAACTGGATATTAAAAAATCTTTTGACACTATTTATTGGAACTTTATCTTTAAAGTGCTAAAAAGCTATAGATTTCAAGACCTTTTCATTGAAAGAATTAGGATCTTATTTATTTCAGCTCACATCTCTGTCCTTATTAATGGAACTCCTAGAGGTTTTTTTCCTGCTCTAAAGGTGTTAGACAGGGTGACCCTCTTTCTGCTATCCTTTTTATCATTGCTGAGGATTATCTTAGTAGACTCCTAAGCAGTTTGGTTGATCAAAGTAAGCTTAAACCTATACAGGTCGCTAGAAAACTTAATTCCCCCACTCATCTTCTTTATGCTGATGACATTATCCCATTTTTAAAAGGGGACCAAAAGAATATACAGACTCTCAAGGAAGCCATTGCTCATTATGAGGAGGTCTCCGGTCAAGTGATCTATTGGAATAAATCTTTCATTTTTTTGGTAAAAATTTCCCTGTCAGTAGGAAAAATAGTATTACCAATTATTTAGGTATTAAAGAAGGTCTGATTCCCTTTACCTACTTAGGAGTTCCTATTTTCTGGGGACGACCCAAAGTCAGTTATTTTGCTAATGTTATTAACCAGATTACCAAACAACTTTCCAATTGGAAAGGGAAATCTCTCTCCATGGCTGGGAGAATTTGCATAGTCAAATCAACCATTGTATCTAAAACGGTTTACTCCCTCATGATTTATAAATGGCCTGCTGGAATTTTCAAGAAAATCAATACCTTTATAAAAAATTTTATCTGGACTGGAAGTATTCTTGAAAGGAAGCTTGTCAGCATTCCTTGGAATTCTTGTTGTAGACCTATTGATAGAGGTGGGATTGGCATAAAAAATTTAAAGCTTTTCAATGACGCTCTCCAGGCTCATCTCACTTGGAATATTATTAATTCCCCTTCTAAAGACACTAACTTTCTGTATCACAGATTTCTTTCTAAGCTGCTAAAAGGGAATCTAAATTTCATTAATTCTTCCATCTGGCCATCTATCAGGGACTCTTATCATAAGATCATGGAGAATTCTAGATGGGTGGTTAGTGTTAACTCTTCTATTAATTTTTGATGTGGTAAATGGTATAAAAACCCCTTGATAACTTTGTTACCTTCTAGTCATACTCCCGAGGACACTAATCAATCTATAAAAGATGTTCTTCAATTTCATCATCATGATCTCCCAGATAATATTATGAAAATCATTGATAATCATTCTTTCTCTCCAGATGGTGATTTCCTAGTTTGGGAACCTTCCCCTAATGGTGTCCTAGACTCCAAAAGATTTTATAAGAAGAATTTCTCTCACTTTGATTCTAGTTATAGTTGGGTAAGTCAGTTTAATAAACCTTGGATTAAACCATCTAGGCTCACCCTTATTTGGCGTATTTCCCATAATAGATTGCCTACTGATTCTATTCTCCAAAATTTTGGGATCCATCATTGTTCTAAATGCCGCTTATGCAACCAACATAGGGAGGATTCAGATCATCTCTTCCTGTCTTGTGCGACTGCCTCTGCATTATGGAATTTTTTCTCTGATCTTTTCAATTACAGATGCTCTTTTACTGATACTATTTCTTTGTTTTTAATAAACTGCACTAGATCTGATTTTTCTTTGCAGATCAACAACATCTGGTTGGCGGCAGTGGCAGAGCTCATTCATGAGATCTGGTATGTTAGAAATGATCTTATTCATAATAATCATTCTTTTAATCTCAATGTAGGAAAATCTCGGATCCTTGTGGCCATCCAGGAAGCTGCTTTTATTCAAAAATATTGCTGCAACAACTCAGTTAGAGACTTTGAGATCCTTCGCCATCTCCGTGTTCCTGGAAATTATCCAAAGCCAAAACGCACCTTCGAGGTTTTCTGGAAGGCTCCAATGTAGGGATGGATCAAATTAAATGTTGATGGTGCATCAAAAGGAAATCCAGGTCCTTCCAGTTGCGGTGCTATTTTCAGAGACTCTGCTGACCAGTTTCTGGGCTTCTTTTTCGTTGGATGTGGTCACTCATCATCTCTGGAGGCAGAACTGCTGGGTTTCATTCATGCTATTGATTTTTCTCTTCAAAGAGGTTGGAGGAAACTATGGATTGAGATTGATTCAACCACCATCATTCATGCCATATGGAATGGCAGCACTCATCTGGCCTGGAAGCATACTTCACGTTGGATGAACTGCCTTAACTTGCTCCACAGGATTGATTATATTGCCACCCATACTTACCGTGAGGCAAACTCCATCGCTGATGCTCTTGTCAACAAAGGAGATCACTAGCGGATGACTTGGATGGACTCCCTGCCCGCTGATTTATTTGATCTCTTTGATGGAGATTGTAAAAAAATCCCCTATTTCAGACTCTTGCAACTTTCTTGCTTTTTTAATAATAATTTGTGCTTTGGTCTTTGACCAAAGAATTACCTTAAAAAAAATAAACACATGTATGACTAGAAATTGTTTTACTTACTCTTTTCTATGTGGTAGAGACTTTGGAATGAATTATCCTAATTATCCATAACATGGGAATTATCATGGAGTTCAAGTAGTATCAAATCAAGATATGAAGATCATTTGATTTTTTTTATTAAATGTGGGAAATAAATATAAACCTTAAATTAGTTAATGTTTAGAGGGAGTGATTTAGGTTTTTTTGGTTCTTTAGTGTCATGAATTTAAGAAGTAATTAATTAAATGGTGTCATATTTTTGGATAAATTTATAAAAAAATCAAAGGGAGGATAATGTTACAACTATAGTCCATCATGTTGGGTTATTTTTCTATCAAAATCGATTAGATCTAGTTTCCTATGTTGTGGAAATCTAGATAAGTTTTATGGAGGCTTATAATTTTCATTTTATTAAGAACATATAACTGTGGTTTAAGAGTTAGGGTCACCCTAAAAAATAATTTTTTGAATTATAAAATATCATCGGAAAAGTTTTGTCAGTTTCTAGTGGTTGAATTCATGTCACTAGGTATGGATTTTAGGGTGTGACCATGTCATGATGATGAGGTGCGGATATTTTAGTGTAGTTGTTTTTTATAATGAATATTAGTCAAGAATCATTTTTATTGATCATGAAATATGTTTTTTATTTTAGGGTGTGATCACACCATAGTAAGAACCTCAGGAGAATTCCATGTTTCACTTTTTTGACTAGACATTGAAATAATATGATGATTATATTGGTCATGCATCAGAAAAATGTTTCATAAAAATTGAAAATTGAATTAAAGTTTCTTATAATTTCACAATTTTGATAATAGTAAAATTATTCTTAACTATTTTGGGTGAAATATATACATCAATACATGGTGAATATAGTCACACCACAATGGGACTGTCCATTAGAAGTGATAAATATGGAATTAATATCATAAAACTAAAAAGAAAGTGGTGACTCTATGATTTTTTAAGAAATTCAGAATTAAAATAAATTTGATCATTTGGTCTTTCCATAAGTATTTGGTGGTTATGTTAGGATATTTATCAATTAATATGGGGTTTAATGATAAATATTTTCTTAGAGAAAATACAGCATATGTGTTTGATAAAATCGAAGATATGTGTTTGAATTAGAGTATGTTCAAGGGGGTTACATATTTTAAATTGATACATTAGTAAATTAGATTAACCATATTAAAAATATCCTTAAGAAAAATATATTATATCTATATATGATATAAAATATTAAGATTTTTAATTTTTTAATTTTTTTATGAAAGAATATGTCATGACTCATCCCTCGGGGCCTGTGCCGTGACTACCCGAAGTGCACCTTTCATAGGAAAAGGGTTGGATACAAGCATTGAAATTCATATTCTTGAAAAACTGGAATGCATTACCTTTAAACCTGTAGACACACAATATAAGAATAGAAAGAGAAGTACCCACATAGTAAAACTGAAATAGTAAAAAGAAGTGTAATGAAAGTAAAGAAAGGTGAGTACTGTAAGTTAAGGGACAGAAATACAAGCCCAACTGAATGCACAAAATAAATAGGAATAAAAGCTCCTAGAATCATCCGTCAAGGTTCCTAACTGAAGGGTAGGTATAGCTCATGGTTGGTCATTACTGTGGCACATCACAACTAAAGGTCCAACTCTGAGCACCGTTCAGTCCTGGCTCTCAAAACCTTGGTCAAATATGGTCATCATTTATATAAGACCCAACAAGGTGCGGGTGAAGCCCATGTAGGGGTGAGTAAAACAATACTCAGTAGGGACCTCGAGACCCCCGAAGGTCTCCCAGAGTTCATCAAAGGAAGAAACACAAAGAAAGACCTCAATCACAAAGCACAAAGCAATAGACATCTCACACTAGGTATACAACTCCAAGATTAGGAATATATATGATTAGTCAAAATCTATATCATCTTATTCCATTTAGATGTTCCAAAAATAATCCACAAGAAGTTGTTCTATTACCGATCCACTCTTGGATGAATTTGTTATTCCACAATCGACCACTATAAGGATGCTCATCATCGGGTCACACTACTGCTGATCCACACAGGGTCGCTAGAATGACGATCCACACAAGGTTGTTGAAATGTAAATCCGCACAGGTTCGCTAGAATTCTGATCCACATAGGGTCGCTCGATACTGTTCCCCACAGGGTCAGTAGAATGCTGATCCTAGATGGTCCACTCTAAAATTGGTCCTCGTCAGGTAGCTATAATGCTGATCCACATAGGATCACTATGATGATGATCCAAACATGGTCGCTACTTCAGGGATAGCCAGCCACATGATTCCTCACACCCGGTACGCTCAAGTTCTATTGAATATGGCCCTCATGATTTAGTTCATACTCTAATCTCCACTAATATCCACAAATGAGTATCCCAAAGCACTGCCTTATTGTATAGGTTCCAACGCGATAGACGACGGATCAATCAGACCCTCATTCTGTGAGTTATAAGAATTTTAGTACCGAGGGCCCAATTGGATTCAGGGTCGATCCAAACCGGCCATACTCCAACTTTCTCCAAAATTCGAGTGGGGTATAAAAAATAGTCCATCTCGCTCCTTGTATCCCAGCACTACAAACGGTTCATCAAACAAATGTCTGGATTTCATGGTATGATAATTTAAGCCAAACTGGGGCTGGTGGGGTCTGGGTCCGGTCCGACCTGGTCTGGCCAACACGGTCTGGTCTAACCCGACCTAGTTCGTGTCAACTCGGCCCAGCCTGAACTGGCCTGGGCAGGCCTGTTGGGCCGTAGTCCGGCCCAGCCTACCAGATGCATGGCCTGACCCACTGGGGTTGTGGCCCGTCCCACTTGGGGCGCGACATGACCCTCAAGGGGTGTCTCCCGTCCCGTAGGGGGCACGACCCTACTCGCACAACAGCGCAGCCCGACCCACATGGAGACGTAGCCCAGCCCACAGAGGGACGTGGCTCAGTTTGGTAGAGGTGTGGGGCCCCCATAGTTGGAACGAGGGGGGGGGGAGGTGTTTCCCCTAGTTTCCAAATAACACAGCTATTCAGAATTGGAACGGTGATTCCATGTGCCACCGATAAGACTCTGTGGGACCCATAGGGGTGGGTAACTGCTCCTCTGTCATGGCTTCGAGCCATGGCTATCTCCAGCGACGCGTGATGGAAATCTGCCCTGCCTCTGTAGCCGGATGATGCCTGCCGCCATGCTTGACTGTCGTGGATAAAAAAGTCACGACCTCCTCCTGCATCGCGCGACGACGTGCCACCTATACCGCGGCTGGACGGTGATATTCTCCGCCATCACCTACTGGAACTGGTTTCCAGGGCTGCCGTGCTAGTGCCGTTGGGCTGGTTCCACGCCAGGGATTTTCCACGGGCCACTAGGTGTGCTCTGGTTGTTTGGTCTTTTCACCGATCTCACCTACGGGCTTCCCGGGTTGTCTCCTTTACTTCTTGACCAATGGATTTGGGTTCTATCCAACCCAAAAATTTACCCATGAAAAATGCGATGATAAACAAGTAGCGGTGGGACTGGGCATTGTTCATTTTTCTTGATCCCTCCGTGTTAGTTTCTAAACAAGGGAGAGTAAATATGATTCCATAATCTCTTGAAATTAAACAAGATAAATCCATACCTTGTGAGTCATTGGAGGGCATCCCACGATTAAATATCGGTCAGTGTTCGTCGATCCCCAAGCAAGCCTCCAAATATTATCCTCCAACATCATCCTTTTGTTCTTTCTTGATGGACTCTTTCATCGACAAGGGCTCCTCCAAAATCCTACTATCTTTTTACAATGATAAAAAATAGAGATAGGAGAGGGGAGTTTTCCTCACAACAAAATTAAGAGGGGTTCTTTAATTGGTGCAATTAATGAACCTCCTTAATTGCATGTATGGTGGTTACACTATTTTGTGTAACAAGTCATTTAATGTCCTATATTAAATGACCGACCAACCATTGTGGTCCCCACAACCAAAACCTAAAAGGAGTTAGAGGGTATTTAAAAAAAATCATATTTATTTTATTAATCGACCACTAAAACTGAAAAAACCATATTCTTCTCTCAACTCACAACGGTTGAGGTTAAGGTTACCTTAAGTGAATCTGAGTTCTTTGAATTCAACGATGCCCTCAGATTTCAATTCCAATCATCGGTTCAAATTTTAGGATTTCCCGCTCAAACGTTTACTGAACGTAACTAAAAAAAGTTCAATAATTTGTTCCGGGAACACCGGGCCTCCGAATCATGGACTATCAATTTTCACAGACTGGTAATAATTCCATATAATATAAAACAATTACATGGAAAATCAAGTTCTATACATTTTCCCCACCTTAGGGCTTTTCATCCCCGAATTCCACAACATAGACAAAGGAAACTAGTGGGGATACTGAGCACGAATCTAAGCCTCTTGCTCCCATGTTCTCCCTGAGAGGTTCCTATACTTCCAGTGAATACGCAATAGAGGAATCTATCATCCATGAAGGATCTAATCCTATCAATCCCAAATCTCCACTAGAACCTCCGTAAACATCACCCCATCATCAATGTCCAGCTCACCCCATTCGATAATGTGTGATGGATCATGCATGTACTTCCTGATCTGTGACACGTGGAAAATGTCATGCACCTGATGAATCTGTGGGGGAAGAGCTATGTGATATGCCACCTCACTTACTCTTTTAAAAACCTGAAAGGGTCTGTTGATCCTCAGATATATCTTTCTACCCCGGTCAAATCTTCACAAACCTCATCGAGGTGAGACCCATAGGAAAACATGGTCTCGCTCATCGAAATCCAAAGGTCTCTGTTTCCTATCAGAATAAGACAACTTCCTACTCTGTGCAGAATTTATCCACTCTTGGATGATCTGCACCTTTTCAGTGGTAGCCTATACCAACTATAGACCTATATGTGCTGACTCCCCTAGGTTTGTCTAACATTGATGTGATCTGCATGATCAACCGTAAAAGTCCTCAAACTGTGTTATAATGATGGTGGAGTGATAGCTATTGTTATACATGAACCCCACCAAGGTCAAGTGATCCTCCCAACTACAGAAAAAATTTTGGACACAAGAACGAAGCATGTACTCGAGTGTCGGAATAGTCTACTTCGTCTGACCATCATTCTGAGGGTGAAAGTCGGTTCTCAAACATGACTGGGTCCCGAAATCCTCTTCTAATCCCTTACACATCTAGGATGTAAAATATGGGTCATGATATGAGATGATATTATATGGAACCTCATGTAGTCACACAATCTCCTCTACCTAGAGGCATCACAAGACCTCAATGGATCCCTTCTATCGGATGGGTAGGAAGTGGGAAGAATTGGTGAGTTGGTCTATGATCAGCCAGATGGAATCATGTCCCCTGGACATTTGTGGTATCTATGTCACAAAGTCCATGGAGATACCATCCCACTTCCACACTGGTACCTCTAATGGATGTGCTAAGCCTACTAGAACATGATTTTTGGCCTTCATTTGCTGACATGTGAGACATCGTGAAACAAACTCTACCACTGATTTCTTCATCCTTGGTAACCAGTACTAACGCTGGAGGTCCTGGTACATCATTTCCACACCAGGATATACCGCCATAGGGGATGTATGAAACTCCCTCAACACCTCATCCTGTACCGCAACTGGTACCATGGTGCGTCCTCTGAAGAGGATGATGTACTACCCACCTTTAGAAAATCCATCAAGTGCCTGTCCTAAGGATATCTAAGCACGTTGAGCCTCACAATCAATGTCCCCAAGCTACACCTTCTTGACACATTGAAGGAGTGGGGGAGTGACTTTTATAGACCTGAGTTGATATTCTCCATCTCTATCCACAAAGGATATATGCAACACGGCTAGCTGCTATGTTGCCTCACTCCGTAAATGTAGACCAGACCTCCTACTAAGTGAATCTACTACAAAATATCCCATCTTATGAGTACAGAATATCTAAAATTTATAGTCTTGAAGGAACTCTATCCATCGTCGTTATCTCAGGTTCTGATCCTTATATGAGAATATATACCTGAGACTATTGCGATCAAATTAGACTATAAAACATTCACCCATCAAGTAGTGTCACCAAATTTTCATGGCGAAGACCACTACTGCTAACTCCATTTCATGAGTTGCATAGTTCTTCTCATGTTGTCTAAGCTATCATGGACCATAAGTGATCACTGCTCTCTCCTACATCAAGACCCATTGAAGTCCTTTCCCTGATGCACCACATTAAACTACATACCCAACGCCCTCTTCTAGTATCCTCAAGACGGGGGCACTTGTCAGTATTTTCCTCACCTCTTATATGATCTATTTGAATCTCTCCTTCCACGTGAAGGGTTTTACCTTATTCTTAAACACTAAAAAAGGTTCCACAGTTCTGGAGATGTCAGGTACAAATCTCTTGTAGTACCCAGCCAGACCTAGGAAACTCTGCAACTTGGTCACACTACTCGGTGGATCCCAATCAAAAACAACCTCTATCATTGCCAAGTCTACTGCGAATCTAGGCTTTAAGATAACATGTCCTAGTAAGTGGACCTCTTGTATACAGAACTAGAACTTTGAGAGCTTACCATAAAGTAGGTACTCTCAGAGTGTATCTAGAAGTATTTGTAGATGATAGGCATGTTCCACCTCGGTCACTGAGTATATCAAGATGTTGTCAATAAACACCACCACAAAGAGATAGAGGTATGGATGAACGTTCATGTTCATGAGTCCCATGAACACTACAGGGGATTTGGTCACACCTAATGGAATAAACAAGAACTCATAGTGGCCATACCGACATCTAAAAGTTGTCTTCTGCATATCCTCATCTCATACCATGAGCTGATGATTGCCTGATCTGAGCTCTATCTTCGAAAACCAATGAGCTCCCTTCAGCTGATCTAAGAGATCATCAATCCTCAGAAGTGGACACTTGTTCTTCACAATCACCTGGTTTAGGCGCCTATAATTCAGAAAGATCCTCAAACTCCCATATGCCTTGTTGGAAAAAACAATCGGGGCTTCCCATAGAGAAACACTGGTCCTTATGAACCCCTTCCTCTATAAGTACTAGTGTTGTACCTGTATCTCAGCAAGATCCATTGGAGCCATCCGATATGCTAGTGTAGATAATGATGTCATCTCGGGATAGAGGTCGATATAGAAGTCCGCCTCTCTTTGAGGAGGTAGTCCCAAAACATCATCAGGGAAGACATTAGCATACCAGTCCACTACTATAGGATAACTCAAACTATTAACATCAACTGCTCCAAGGGTAAGGCTAGACAACTGATTTGTGATCGTATACACACTCCTCTAGGAAAATCCATCATGTTCTGCAATGGTTCCCTTCTCACTGGTGAAAGAAAAAATAGTCCCATCCTTGTGTACACACCACACTTTGCACCTAATACAGGCAGTCTAAGCAGGGACTATGATTAACTAGTCCATACACAAGATAATGTCGTAAGGCCTCAAATCCACATATAGAAGACCCCAGACAAAGATCTTGCCTCCTAGAGTAATCTCACACTACCATCGCCAGTGACAAATCCTCAAATATTCTCCCATAGGAGTCTCTAATTTCAATGATCGAGCCAACAACCCCAACGGAATCTCCGAGATCCAAATGAGGGATATGGAAATGAAAGAGTGACTGGCACCTGTGTCTATAAGTGTTGTAGCTAAGGTGGAGTAGACATAGATTTTACCTAAAACAATCTTTGGAGCGCTATGGTTGTAGGCCTCAGCTTCTTGGAGCTGAAATCATCACTATCCACCTGCTCCCTATAGTCAGGGTAGACCACCTAGAGGTAGTGGTGGTAGAACCTCAAATCGTCATCCAACACCTACTACACGACCCGCTCCTCTGCCGCGTATGCTGCCCTATGGACCTTCTCAATAGATTATATGCCTTGGCCTCAGTGGTCCCTCGACCATCTTCTGGTCATTAGTGAGGCTGGTCAGGCAGTTGCGGTCCACGTCACCCTTCTTGCCATAGGTGAAGCATAGTCTGCGCCTCTGCGGACCTTCTCTTACTCATGATCTTTGAACCTTTGACCCTACATCCCAGGGCCATCCACCAGAATACCTGGTCCACTTAGATCTCTATGTCATCTGCCTACTACCATCTGCAGATGACTCTACTATGTGTCGCTCGATGGTGGGTCTTTTTGTCGATGTTTGCTCAACAAGGAAGATCTCAACCAATAGTTCTCTCTCTAACACTCCAGCATGCATTAGGATGATGAGAGATACCATCAAAGCTCTGATCTCCCATCGGAGTCCCTACATTAAGGTCTGGGCCCTGAAGAAAGGGTACCTCAACATGTTGGTAGTGTAGTGCGAGAGGTCAATGAACCTCACTGAGTAATAGGCCATGGTCAAGCTATCCTATAGTAAGTGTAGCAGCTCCTGTATATGCATAGAGCATAGAGTCATTGGAAAAAACTCTTCCCTAAATAAGCCCTCAAAATTTGCCTAGTTGAGGGTCACCTCATCATGTATCTGGGAAGATAGGCTCCACCTTCTCCCTACTGCTCCCTAGAAAAGAAATTTTTCTAGGATAAACATCTGGTCGGTGGGTGTCCTAACTAGGTAAAAAACACTCACCATAGCCTCTATCCAATCCTCAGCCACCTGTGGATCCATCTCTCCTCAAAACCCTTGAGGCCACTGCCACTAGAACTCATGCAACACGCTCAGCCGGTGTACACTGTTTGCTAGTGCGGTTGGTTGTGATGGCTTCCCAATGGGTAGTGTTGCTGCTGTTCCACCACCCAAAGGTACTATCGCCAGGAGAGGGCCCTACACTAATGCTTCATCACTATGTGGGCCCTCATCGTGTACTCTCTCAGGATTATTATTTGGTCATCTACGTGGGGGAATCCTAAAAAGAAACAAGTGTTCCATAGTCATTAAGTTATACCTAGTGAGCCGAATCAAAGAGATAAAAAGTAAAACACTTCCAAAACACACACAATAAGTGTTTTCATGCACCAAGTTGGAAATCAGAATTCCGGGTCCTGGGGTATGGATACATCGGTCGCCGCCCCCACACTGGAATCCTCAAACAGAAATCCACACAAAAAACACTTAATACTATTTATCCATAAGAAAGATTAGAGTCCTTGTTATTCTATAGAATCGACTCCTCTGATACCACTTTTTCAAGATCCATCCCCCGGGGACCGAGCTGTGACTTTACCAAGCTTTCCTTCCATAAGCTAGGGGTTGGAGACTAGCACCAAAAGTCATATCCCTAAAAAATGGGAATCCATTGCCTTTAAACCTGCAAACACACAGTCTAAAAAAACATTCACAACCCATGTAGTAAAACTACAGTAGTAAAAAGATGTGTACTGAAAGTAATAAGGGGTGAGTGCTGTATGTAAAGGGCCTGAAAAACAAGACCAACTAAGAGTATAACAGGGACATAAAAATAGCTCTAGAAATTGTCTGCCTAGGTTCCTACCTGATGAGTTGGTACATATCACAGTTGGTCATCACAGAGGCACGACACATCTTGAGATCCACCTCTGAGCCCCGTTCAGTCTTGGCTCCCAAAACCTCAGTCAAAGCTGTCTGTCATCTGCACAAGACATAATAAGGTACGAGTGAAGCCCGTACAAGGGTGAGTATAAAAATACTCATTAGTGACCCTGAAACCCTCGAAGGCCTCCCATAGTTCCACAAAGGAAGTACCAAGATGGAATACCTCAATAAAGAAGGGAAAAGTAATATTCATCTCACACCAGTTATACAACTCAAAGATCAAGAATATAGATGATTACCCTTAAGCTATATCATCTTATTCCATTTATATGTTCTACATATTATCTACAAGAAGGTGTTTTATTATCGATCCAATCATGGAAGAAGTTTTTGTTCCATGATGGGCCACTATAATATTTTTAATCATCAGGTCACGCTACTGCTAATCCACACAGGGTAGCTAGAATGTCGATCCACACAAGGTCACTAAAATGCTGATCCACACATGGTTGCTGGAATGTGGATCCAAACAGGGTCGCTCGATACAGATCCACATAGGGTCGCTCGAATACAGATCTTCGATGGGCCACTCTAAAACTGGTCCTCTTCAGGTAGGTATGATGTTGATATACAAATGGTCGATGTGATGCTAATCCACATAGGTTTGCTACTTCAGTGACAGCCAGCCACATGATTCCTCGCACCTTGTGTTCTCGAGTTCGTAGAATCTTTCCCTAGATATTTTGGTCGTACCTATACTACCACTATGCTCCATAAAGTAGTAACCCAAATGACCACCTTGTCATAAGGGTTCAAACGCGACAGGCGGCCCATCAATCGGAAGTCCGGTCTGTGAGTTATAAGCATTTTAGTATTGAGGTCCCTGTTGGATTCAGGTTCGATCCAACATGGACATACTCCAACATTCTCAAAAATTTATGTGGAGTATACCATAAGGTCCGTCTCGATCCAAGGATCCCATTACTGTAGACGGTTCATGAAACGGATGTCCGGATTTCATGTTATAGCAATTTAAGTGAAATATGTCTGGTTGGGTCCATGTCAGGTCCGACCTGGTGTGCCTGACCCGACCCAACCCTGTTCTGGACTCCCCGAACCGGCCTGGGCCGATCTACCAGGCCACAGTCGATCCCAACCCACATGAGATGCAACCCGGCCCAGTGGAGGGTGCGGCCCAACCCTTAGGGGGTGCGACCAGGCCCTTAGGGGATGCGGCCCAACCCGTAGAGGGGCGCCATCCAACCCGTAGTGTGGGCGTATCCCGGACCGCCATGGGGGTCTAGCCTGAAACTCATGGGGGCGAAGCCATGCCCAGAGGAGGGCACAACGTAGCTCACAGGGGGAGAGAATCAACCCGTTGGAGGTACGGGGCCTGCCCTAGTTGGAATAGGGGGAGCCATTTACCTTGATTTCTGAACGGCACATACATTCAGAATTGGAACGGTGGTGCCACGAGGGACCTCCAAGTCACCACGTGACTCTTAGGGGTGGGTCCCTCCTCCTCCACCATGGGTTTGAGTTGTGACCATCTCCTGCAATGCACGACAACACGCCGCTCTGCCTCCACAATCAGCCAATGTCGGTTGCCCTGCTCAACTGCCGTGGCTGAAAAGCCGCATCCTCCTCCTCCTGTGGTATGCGACAGCGCGCCACACCAACTCCACAGCCGGCCAGTGCCGGTCACTAGTGTCACGCTGACGATCTCCCATGGGCCACTAGGTATGCTCTAGTAGTCCGTTTTTTCCACCAATCTCATCTACGAGCTTCCCGGGTTGTCTCCTTCACTTCGGGACCCTCAAATTTGGGTTTCGTCCAACCCGAAAATTCACCAGCGAAGAGTACAACGATAAACGTGTGGTAGAGTGACCAGTCATTATTCATTTGTAAAATTCCCTCCGCATTATCATCTTAACAAGGTAGAGTATATATGATTCAATAATATCTTGAAAATAAATGAGATAAATTCCAACCTCATGAGTCGTTGGAGGGTGTCCCGTGATTGAAGATTGGTCGGTGTTCGTCGATCCCGAAGAAAGCCTCCAACAATGCCGCTCCAATAATCTCCTTCAATTATTTCTTGATTGATTCATTCTTCATCAAAGGATCCTCCAAAATCCTCCTCTCTTTTTCCAGCAATCGAAAAGAGAGAGAAGAGAGGAAATTTATCCTCACAACCCAATTAAGAGGGGTACATTAATTGGTCCAATTGGTGAACCTATTTAATTTCATGTAGGTGGTTACACATTCTTGTGTAATTGGGCATTTATGTCATGCATTAAATGACCAACCACCGCTTGTGGTCCCCACCACCAATAACTAAAAGGAGGAGGAGGGGGTTTAAAATAAATTAGATTTAATTTGTTAATCTTCCCCAGAAACCACAAAAACCAACTTCCTCTATCATCCCTCTACGGTCATGGTTAATTCTTCCTTTAGAGAATCCTGGTGCTACGAGTTCAACGATGCACTTAGATTTCAATTTCAAGCACTAGTTCCAAATTTAGGATTTACCGCTCCCACATTTACAGAACATACCAAATAATAGTTTAGAAATTCATTCCGAGCACACCAGTCCTCAGAATCCCGCACCGTCAATTTTCACAGACTCGAAATAATTTTATATAACATAAATAATATTACATTAAAAATCCAGCTCTTTATATAATATGAGAAATATATAATATTTAATTTAATTTATAAATAAAATAATTTTATCTTTATATGCTAAATTTCCTATTAAAAGTTAAATAAAGATAAATATTTATAAATATAATATGTTAAAATTTTCTTTAGATTTTAATTTAGACTATCATGATTTACTTACTATGAATCTTTTAATTTTTTTTGATAATATCGAATTTCAGTCAAAAATGTGGTTTTTATAAAAATTATAGTTTACATGACTTTATAGATATATTAAAAAGAAATAAAATGTAAAAATAATAATGTATAAACTGTTAAATTATACAATAAAATTACACATTTTTAAAGATTATTATAACTTATAAACCCATGGTAAATGTTTTTAAAACTAACGCAAAATGTTACATTAATAAAGAAAATTATTTTCTGTCTTTTTATTCAATTAATTAACATTTTTATAAAATTTGGAAATGGATTTATTTTAATATATCATAAAATTAATTTTATTTATAATAAAACAATTTAATTCATAAAAATTATTCAGATTAAAAAATTAAACTCACACATAAATCTAATTCATAAATACACTGTTATATTAACAATTGTCTTTAAGAGGTAAGCACATTTATTTTAAAATTTTCATTTTTTTATCGATGTACTTTTTTAGTTATTAAAATTAATTTATTATCTATAATTTTATAACCAAAATAATGTGTTAATATCAATATTATTGAATAAAATTTTAAATAATTAACATGGGTGAATGTGGAAGTTACCATTGAAAAGTACAATTATGTATGTAAAATATAAAATGGTAATCCCCAAAATCACTTAATTGTTTCTACATGTTTAGTATATAGAAATATTATTTACCTTAATATATCCCACTCTCCAAATTTTATAAATACGGGAGGTGATGACCATGGATAGTGTAATGAAAAAATTTAATAGGTTAATTAAATTCCAAAACATAAAATTACTTTACATAGAAAAGGACGCACATCCCTTTAATACACACCATTTCCTTAGAATTATTTTTTAAAAATATTTCAATTTTTTTTCATAGATCCATCCCCATCGAACCTTGAACATTAGACATATTTTTTTTTTAATCCTTTCTTTTTAAAATAAAATTCTTGAGAAAATCTAAGTCCCCAAAGAGAGTGTTTTTTCATCTTAGTCATTCTACATTAATTTATTTTTATACATATCGTACCTAAACCCATTAATATAATAGATAAAATATTTTATATATATATATATGTGTGTGTGTTTCATTATATTTATTTATGAAAAATAATTCATCCACATTTATCAACTATAAAAAACATAATCATTGACCATGTGTTTATGTGGACTAATGCGACCTTGAAGCTGTGTGGTCTATTTTCCATTACGCCATTTCATGGATAGTTACAAAAAAACATTATAACGAAATATAATTTGTAGGTATCAAATATAATCCTTATATTATTAATAATTTCTTTTCTAACTCCATACCATTTTATATAAATGGAGGGTGTTTTCTTTGTGTTTGGTCAAACAATTTCCCACATGTCAATGAAACATTTCGTTTTCAATTAACTCCCAGAATGGATGACATTAGAAATTTTTTTATGTATAAAAAATATTTTAAAATAATTATTTATATTCTTGAGTTTGTTAAATTAATTTAATGGAAAACTTAACAAAGGGAAAGATGTCAAGATTGTGATGTAAAAATCAACAAAGCAACATTAGATGACATAAAATAGTGGAAAATATTTGATAAATGAAAAGCAGAAGATAAAAAACACAGCCTTATAAAAAAACTTAAAATTAATAAGATTAAAATTATGGGTTTTAATGAATATAATTTAATTAAATCGAAAATTAAGTACAGGTGAATAAGTATTCCAAACAAATAGTTAATAGATCTTACTAACTTCCCTCTTAATTTTTTGTTCATTATTTCACTTTATTATATCCTATTGATTTCTGGTTATTATAATGTAATTATTATTTTTTATATATTTATTATAAATTTATACCTAGTTAAATATAACATCCATTTATATAGTTATACATGTCTTAATTGTCCATCAAAAAACCCAATTTTATGGAAACATAATTTATGTGGATTTTTGAAATTCATATTTCTCATCAACCATCACCCCCTTAAAATGTTTTCAAACCATTAATACATTTTAATGTTTATCTTTAAATTATATAGAACACTTTTGGTTTAATTATTATTTAATTTAAAATTATGATTCTATTTCACTAAAATATACTTTTAATATTTTAGAAGAAATATCACAAAAGTTTTTCATTTTTGTATTCTTACTTCTTCGATCCTTATCAATTATTTTTCAACAGTGGGACTCCATGTTAAAGAATTATCGTAATTTAAAATTTCAATATACAAACCAATTTAATTATTTATTTTCTTAATAATCCAATTGTTAAATGTTTTACATATTCCTTGAGACCATATCTAGAAACCTAGTTCTTTTTCATGTGGTTTTGTGATGTTCATAACCTATTTATGGCATATTTTACTCATGTAGAAAACATATGTATGATATTAATTATTTAATGGGTTTTCCTAGAAATATATATCTAAATAATTCATTGGATAATGTTTTCTTGATATGAGATTGTATGGTTTATGGGAAGTGGTCATACAAAACTATGGTTTGTGGGTACTTAGTCTAGAAAACCATTTCATGTTGATGAGGTTGGGAACCTTGAGTTATAATTATTATTTCATGATTTATATAGTTCCACATCTATTTTGATTCCTTTTAATTATGAAATTATCTTTTTTTGTCTATTCTATTATGTTTTACTTTAAAATTCCTTGATTCCTTGATTATGGTCATACTCTTTATGAAATCATGTTACTAGTCCCATGTTATTATCCTTTAGAATTATTATTCATCTACATGGATCTGTACCACTCCGTTTTCCTTAGGAATTTATCTAGGTTATCCTATATAGTATTAACATTTCTAAAAGGAGTTAGTATCACTCTATGAAGATTAAATAGAATAAAATTTCATGATGTTTTAAGATATTATTTTTATGTGTCTAATCCTCAAAAGAAATTAGACCCTAGATACTTGTATTGTATTTGTTATATGATATGTCAAAATATATGAATAATAATATTTTTATGTTTTAGGTCACAATAATTGGTATTATAGGAAGGCTTATTTATTTAACAAGAGTAGTATTATAGAAAATTCGTGAAATCCCAAAGGATAATCCTAAGAATAAGATATGATCCTAGATTCCTAAAAGGTAGATATTATGTGGTTTATCTAGAAATAGGTCCATATCTGGATACTAAAAGTGTAAATGGATTTAGCACATAAGTATATAGGCGTGATAACCCAATAAAATATTTGTTTATGTATATATAATCCAACATTCTTTTTCATAGTGAATGGGGACTCACCACAAATTTAGTCTAACACTCTCAGGGGATACACTTCGGTTAACTCTCATTCTCTGTAGAAAACATTATGAAGTATTTAAACATAATTCATATGATTTAAAATATTGTTCATGTTAGATAACCTAATTAGAATACAGTTGTGGATAATCTTTTTCAAAATATGAAGATTCAATATTTAGGGTTTTCCCATTATTTATGAGATTCTCCATCTAAGTTTACGGTTTACCTTAAAAAATTGTTAATATAAGTATTCTAATCCCTAAATTTAGTTCTTATTATAAATTGGATGGATGCAGGAGGAATCATGTTAATGATATGTCATGTGGAAAATGTCATGTCTACCTTGATTAAATGCCTAACATAATCTGAACATGAGATGATAACATTATAGTTTTACTGGCACAATGGACTCATGTTATGAATAAAAACATGAACTCCATTGAATTCCATGTAAAAGACATATAAGTAGTTTAGTATTTTATGATATATTAGCCACAAATATTTAGTGGATATACTGATTCCATGATCATTTAATTATGAATTTACTCTGTCAAAAAGAAATTAAATATCCTTCAATGTATTAAACAAGGGAAGGTTATACAAGATTCATTTCACCTTTCAGTAGAAGCTGATCAATGGTGTAAAATGATAAAAAATACGAAGAGTGTGGATGATATATAGTCCATGGAGTATGATGAATTAAAGAGATTTTTTATCAATAAGTATGCCCCATTCACTCTCAATTATTAAATGGAGAAATATTTTCTTACACTGAACAAAAAACAAAGTTGAATCTATTAGGTATTATGAGGAAAAATTCATGAAACCACCACATGAAACCAAAATGTAATATTGACTATTTCTCCTTTGGGTTTAATCATAAAATTTGACAAGAATTGTAAATTCTTGTCTATAGTAGTTATGAAGAAATTGTTTGATGTCACATCAAAATGGATATAGAAATTAATGATCCTAAAGGGAATGTATACAATAATTGATATGATGAGAATAAATAAATGGAATCATAGGATAAACCTCGTGATAGTAACAATTTCCAACAACACAGTCATTTAATGTGTGTAAAAGAACATTTGGTAAACTATCTCAAGAGGATAATGATTTGAATAAAGTGTGTAAAGGAGGGGAATATAGCTAATTCATGTTGAATTGCGAGGGAAACTCCATATAATATTTTTAAAAAAATCACGATCAATCCTCAATATATTTTATAGTGTTACAACTTTATGGAGTATTTAAATTTTCATAATCAATATGATAAACCAATGGTTGTCGAAGCTAACTAATGAAAAGAACTTACAAGAACCATTGAATAAGGGTAGACCGATTCTACCACTACTATGGATTTTTATCTAGTAAAAATGTGGTCATAAGTATTTATTATATTCCTTTAAGAATATAGAACATGAACATTAATTATAGTTATACACAATCATTCATATCATTTATGTTTAGCTAATGTATTCAAACATTACCAAAAAACAAATAGAGTTTAAATTATCTATGAAAACTACTAATGGATGTATTATTGAATATCAGTTTCTTAGTTCTTATTTAGTGGTTATTTGTGGGATGAATCTAATAGTAAACCATATCATAATTCATTTACTAGATTTTGATTTTATACTGGGAATATCTTTGATGTCATTGTATAAATATCCAATATTTTTTTAGAAAAAGGATATATTATTACATATCATGAATTATCCCCTCAATAGTGTCTCTAAATATAACCTTGAATTTTTTTTCCAGCGTTATAAATGATATTTTAATAAACTACAAAATTAAGAAGGAACATGAGGTGTATTTGAGAACTTTTCTTAAGAAATTATGGAAGGAGAAGTTATATTAATTGTATAGTAAATGCGGGTTTTGAATAGATTAAATGGTAATGTTTGGGAATGTTATAACAATGAATATGATATTTGTGTACCCTTCTATGAAAAATGAAATTGAGAAGTGGACTTGAACAACATCTATAATAGAGGCTCATATATTCATTGCACTAACTCTATATTAAAGATGATTTTTAAGAAACATATCATGATTTTCAAAACCACTAACCTGGTTTAATATAGAGGTATAATTCGTTCATAGACTAATAAATGAGAATAGATCTTTTTGAAACTGAAAATGGGGCTTATCACTTCCCCAATACATATACTTAACAAAAGTGTATAATTTTTCCTTGTATATTGTGATTCTTCAAATAAGGGATTAGGCTGTTTCGTATGAAAAATGATATGGTGATAGCCTATGCTTTATGGAAGTTAAAATTTCATGAGTATAAATATTCAATACATAATCTCTAGTTAGTTTCAATGATATTCAATTTGAATATTTTCTGACATTATATCTAAAGATAAAAATTTGAAATATATATGGATTATAAAATCATCAAGTATATATTCAAATGAAATTATTTTACTATTTTAATACTAAGATGGTTATGGATAATCAAGGGAACTATTTATTCAATCCACTACCATATTTGGAAAGAAAAATAGTTGAATATTCTATAAGTAGAAATAATCCCCAAACCATATAATTGATAAGGTTTGTAAATGATCTGATTTTCTTAGACATGCATAAAATGTACATGGGTGTCGTTTTTGAAAGAACTTCATCCATCGTTTCTCAAATAATTTCCCAACCATTGATAAATGAGATGATTATGAAATATCAAAATGAAAATATGTAAATATAGATTAATTTCTATGGAATTATTAATAAGAAAAATATTGTTTCAAGGTTGATGAATGAGCTGTAATATTTGGGTCAGGAAAGTGTGTATCGTCAAATCCTCATATAAAAAAGATCTTTTAAATGATTTTCATAACTTGATACTCTACATCCACCCAGGAAACATGAGTATGTATAGAGATATATGATATCACTACTTGTGGGCCAATATAATGAAGTATATTGTGTAATATACGTCAATGTTCTAGCATTGTTAGATAGTGAATGTTGAGAGGAAAAATTACTAATAGAAGACAGAACCACTTCCCATACCTACATGGAAGTGGGAAAACATTAATATAGATTCTTTCATGAGCATTCACAAGAAAAAATTTGAATAATTTTATATAGGATGCGGTGGTCCATCTTATACATACTGCTCAATTTTTTGGAAGTTGAGAGGATTTATTTATTGATCACCTTAAAAATATATACATTATATTATTGGTGAGGCTTCATAGAAAAAAAAACTATCAATTATATCTGATCAAAATCTGTTGTTTGCATCATTGTTCTAGAAGAGTCTTAATCATGAACTGAACATAGAGGTAAGGATTATTACAACATTTCAACCATATAATGGTTTCCAATCTTAATGGAAAATCAAGACACCTGATTTTATATTGAGGTCATTTTCTATGGAGTCAAGTTATAATAGAACTAATATCTTCCTCTAGACGAGTTATATTACAATAGCTATTTCAACTCAAGAATTCAAATGGCCACATAAGAATCCCTCTATGGTAAGATATATTGAACAACTATGTAATGTGATGACATATGTGAATTATGTTTTTTAGGACATGATATAGTCAATGAAATGTAAAAAAGGGCATGTTTATTCAACAATACAACAATGAAGAACATATTGGACATAAGAGTAATATATATAACAATCTATTAGACCTAGAGTTTGAGGTTGGTGATAAATTGTTTCTATGAATATCTCTATGGAATTGATTCATAAGGTATGGGAAGAAAGGGTAGCTATGTCTAAGATACATTAACCATTTTGAGATCCTTCATCTAACCGTAGTTCTTTCTTATCAACCCATTCTCCATTTTAACCTTACTGAAGTACATGATTCCTTCCTCATATCCCTCTTGAGTAAGTACATACCATAACCCAAATATGTATTGAATACATAAGTTGTAAAAATATAGGATGAACTTTTTATATAGGGAGAATTAAAAAAATATATTGGAATACAAATACATTGATTGAAAAAGTAATAAAACTTATCTTTTTAAAGTTCTTTGAAGAAACCATATATATGAAGAATAAAAGTAGGAACCTAAAGAGAACATGAAACAGAAGTACCCAAATCTATATATAATTCTTCACACACACTAAAACCATGGTTGTGATATATTAGTAAATTAAATTTATAATATTAAAAATATCATTATGATAACATATAAGATATATATATATATGATATAATTAATTAAAATTATTTCAATATAAAAACATTTAAGAAATAATATTGGAAATACTTAATGTTTAATAAGGAATTTTTTAGATAAAATATGTTTATCTTTATAATATGAATTTTCAATTAAAATAGAAATATATATATATATTATAAATATAATTAGATAAAATTGCATTTTTTTTTAATTTACAAAATCGACATTTAGTTAGTTCAATTTTTTTTCCTAAATATATAATTCTTTAGATGAAAATGTTGTTTTAATAAAAATTATACTTCTTAAGAGTTTATATATATATATATATTTGAATTCCCTAGAATCTAAATAAAATTTATAAATTGTGAAATTATGGAATATAAATAATCATTTTAAAATATTATTTTAACTTTTAAAGCCATGACCAACATTTTTTACAATAAATTAATAGTTTGATTTATTAAGGGAAATTGTTTTACATCTCTTAATTCCATTAATTATTATTTTTTGGAAAAATATTAATGGATTTAAATTAATGTCACGTAAAAATAATTTTATTTTTGATAAATTAATTTCATCATTTAAAATTAATGACAATAATAATTTCAACTGGCACATAAATTTTATGCATAAAAACATGACTATCTTAATGAACTAATTATAAGCATTATGCACATTTATTTTTTAAATAACATTCCATAATAAAATTATTTTTTAATTTATAAAAATATATCATATCTAGTATTATAATACATCAATATTAATGAAAATAATTTTAGTCTATAAATATGGGTCAAACTAAAAGTTACCTTGAAAAAATTACACTTGTGTAGAGTAAATAATTAAAAAAAAATCACTCATTTTTCCAATATGATTATAAGGGATTATTTTTTACCAAAATACTTCCCATAATCCATTCTTTCTAAATATGTTAGTCCTTTATCTAGAATTTTGTATGGAAATAATTCAATAAATTTATGTAATTCAAATACTAGCATTTTCATTCACATATATAAAAAAATGCTTACACCTATTCTTTACACATCCTTTACATAGTATTATTTATTAAAAATATAACATTATATCATCCTAGAAATTAACCCTTAACTTATGCCTCTTTTTATATTTAATTAACTAATCTATTTATTTCAAAGGTGAATTACCTGGAAAATCTTAATACACGATGTGAGTGTTTCGTCTTCTTAGTATTTCTTTTCAAATTTTTCTTATCCATATATTTCCTATATCCATTAATATAATCTATTTATTATTATTTAAAAATATAGTTTCATTTTATTTTTTAACAAAAAGTTTTCATCCACATACATCCACAGTGAAAAACATAAACATTGATCATGAAATTGTTCGAACGACCACCTCTACAAAGAAAAAACGTATGTTTTTTGTTTGCACTATCCAATAACGATACCAATGATAAACATGTTGAATAAATATTTTTTATGTTTTGAATCTGAATCATAAAGTAAATAAATTTTTTTTAACCTCCCTCTCATTTTATTGAAATGAATATTGTTGTACTTCGGTAGTTGTGGTCTACCACCTCCACGTCAAAGGCACAGTTCAGTTTTCATTATATTCCACCATGGATGCAATTAATTTTTTTATATATATATTAAAAACTATATTTTAAATATATATATATTCTATTGGTTGTTAATTTTTTTTAAAAATAAAATTTACCATAGTTAACATAGTAAGAGACTTACCTAAAAATCAACCAAACCACATCAAGTAACCTACATGAGTATACAATAATAATTAAACGTAAAACACATCATAATAAATAAATCCTAGAAAAAATAAGAATATTTTTATAAGGTTATTAAAAATAATTTTAATGATATTTGTTTAATAATATGATAATTTTATCACAAGTGAAGAAATCATTTATAAATAAAGGTAAAGTATCTTCTTAACTCCCCAAAATTACTTTTCAGTCATTATTTATCTTTATTTTTGTATAATTTATTCATACATATTATCATGTAATTCTTATATTTTTATTAATATTAACCATATATATATACCTATTTTAATATCCCTTCCATTTATGGTGTTATACAATTTTTCTTAATTCCATTAAAAACCATACTTTTATGGTAACCCAATTTAAGGAGATTTCCGAAAGTATTATTTCACATTGAACATCACCCCCATTAAAATTTGTTTAAACAATTAATATACTTTAAAATTAACATATAATTTATCTAGAACCCTTTGGGTTCAATTTTAATTTTAATTTTAAATTATTATTTCAATTATTCGAAAGATCCATTTTTTATTTTGAAAAAATATACAAAATGTAATTCAAATTTTATTAGTACTTTAATGCATTTCATAATGGATGTTTATTACATGGGAATACATGGTAAATAATTTTTTCCTTTAAAAATTTAAGTTAAAATGTAATTTAATTCATTCTTCTCTTTAGAATCATTATGTTATTTCTTTCAAATATTCATTGATATAACATCGTGAAACCCATTTATTTCTATTGGTTTTTAACATGTATTATACTTATGTATAGATTATCATCCAAGGTTTTAAATAATGTTTATTATATTAACTATTTTTTATTGTAGTGAATATAATTATACATCCCTCAATTGTGTTGGGTAAGGCTTCTATCTCATTATATTTCAGGTTGTGGAGATAGTGAGCGCCTAGCTAACAATGGTTCACAGGAAGTTAGAATAGCCAACAATATTAAGTTAAAAATGTTGGGATACATGACTTAGGTTTATTATGTCAGGTTTATGTAGTTTCTATATTTATTATGATCCAATTAAATTTTGATATTATATTTTTTACAATGTGGTCTTGTGTTTTCATTTAATTATGAATTGCTTCGATGTTTATTACCATCCTATTTATAATATCATATTATGAATCAAATGTTATGATCCTTAATAATTTTTATTCCCTTACTATGATTTCTAGCTCACCCTTTTACTTATTAATTTCATAAGGCTGTCATATTCAGTATTAAGAGGTCATTTTGGAGTTGGGAGCACTCCATGTATATTAAATAATTATAATGAAATTACGTGTTATGCTATTTTATTTATGTATCTAATCCCCCAAGGAAACTTAACCCCATATCCCTAGATTATATTTACTGAAATATATATTTTAAAATATGAAAATCATGTATTTATACTCTAGATCAAAATATATTGTATCATAGAATGGTATAGTTATTTTAGGAGATTAGTATTAGATAACATAAGTGAAAATCGTAACGATAGTGCTAAGAATATGATAATATCAGGATTTCTTAGTAAGTCAGATATAATGGGTTTTTCTAATAATCAAATCCCCAAAAAGATACTACATGTTTATGTGGTTTTTTTGTAGATGCATATATGGGAGATAACCCCAAAAATATTTTGGTTGAGTATGTCTCGCCCATCATTCTATTACATAGTTAATGGGTCATTACCGTGCATGTGTTTTGAAATTCCTATGGGTTATGTGTAGTTTAGTTCATATTACCTTTTCAAACCATTATGAATGATTTAAGCATATGTTATAGAATTTAATATACAGTTGGGGTTATAGAACCTGATTAGAAGAAAACCAGTGAAAATGGAGATTGAAATGTAAAAATTCATAACATTGGATTTCACCATCATTTTTGAGTTACTCCTTATATGTTCATGATTTAACATATGAATTTTTTTTATTAAAAGTATTCTACTCCCTAACATTCATTGATGTTAGAAAACAGAAGGGCATAATAGTAATAGTGTTTACAATATGTGTAATAGGATATTTGATGACTACGATATAGAAATTCCAAACATAATGATGGGATCATCATGGATGTACTGGGATAACTGACTCATGTTATGTATAATAAAATGAATTACATGGGACTCCCTCAAAGGTACAAAGTTTCATTTGAGTCTTTTATGTAATAGTTTCCTCCAATGTTTAGTGGATTTAATAAACCCATAATAACTAAATAGTGGATTCAATCTTTTGAAACAATATTTGACTTCCTTCGTTAGATAGAAAATAGAAGGTTATAATTGATGTTTATCATATTTTGGGACAATATTATTAGTGGTGTAAAAAAATAAATAATACAAATAATCTGGGGATATATAATAAATTGAGTGGATTGAACTAAAAAGTATGTTTTTCAATAAGAATTTCCCACGAACAATCCATTGAAAAAGGTAGTGGGTTTTATTGAACTTAGGGAAAAAAGATATGAATTGATTATGATATATCATTCATATTTAATGAAACTTACACATGATCCTTGAAAGAAATATTGACTATTTATCTAGTGGGTTAAAGCTCATACTTCAAAAATCCATTGTGTTTCTAAAAAATTAAAATTTATGAATATATTTTCTAATTTTTTGTGATTCGTAGGTTACTAGACATAAGAAACAAAATATTTATTAATCTTGGGAATAAATTGATATAGCCCATGATGGTAAGAAGTTCAAAAATTATACTTGTAAAACATATGGGAAGAAACATTTAGGGAAAATATATCAAGAGAGAAATAAGTGCTTCATATGTGGAAAAGTGGGGAATATAACTAATGAATGTTAAAGTGAGATGAAAAAACCAATAATTTTATCACAAATAAATATTTACATATCAATCTTAATCCATCCATCTAATATTACTAATCAAAGGAAAACATAAATTATAAAAATTAATACACTAACAATGGCTTGTCGAAGTTAACCAATGAAAAAATCCTCTATGACCGAGAAAGAAATGGAAGGATTATGTTGTCGTTACTACGGAGATTGAGTAAGACATTTATGTGTTAATGGGTGCACTTTATTTTCATTAAATAATATTAAAAATACTCTATTATTTATGTTATATGAGTTCTTTAATATCATAGAAGTTTAGAAGATCTATTCAAACAATAATGAAAATCATGTTAGTTAAATTATAATTGAAAACTGCTAATGGAGTGATTATTTCATCTCAGAGAATAACTCTTCCAAATGGTAATGTGTGGGATGAATATCATAACAGACCTCATTATAATTAATTTATTAAAATTTAATGTTATATAGTGAATGGATTGGAAATCATTTTATAGATATCCCATCAAGTTTTGGTAAAAGGAAATCATATTCCATACCCTAGATTAAATTTGAATCTATACAACTGTCTGGATGAGTACAAGTACTCGTTGTAATATTTTCTAGAGTCATGCATATATTTTTCAATATGATTAATATTATCTTTGTCAAATGATTTAATCAAAGTATAATAATTCTATTTAATATTTGGCCATTGATAAGGAGTATGTCGATGAATTTATTAAAGAGTTTTATGGTTTTCTTCCTGATAACGAGGATTAATATTCAACTGAACATATTATTAGATATTTTATATTATAGAATTCTCTATATAAAATGGATGTCGTTGAAATGAAATAATTGAATAATAAACAACATGAACATATAGAAAGGGGTTATATTCCCAAGTGCTTTCATATGGGGTGCACTGATTCTATTTTTAAAGAAGAAGTTTGGTTCGATTCATATCTTTATTAAGAATCATAAACTCAAAAATATCATGATAAAGAATGAGGATACTATTAATACAAAATTTTATAAAATTTTTGTGAATTATGAGTTAATTTTCATACTATTTCGAATGATGAATGCTTCATAAATATTTATGGTCATAATGAATAGAGTCTTTAGATATTACCTCATAATTTTTTTGATAGTCTTTATTTTTGATATTCTTATATAATCCTATTGTAATTAGGAAAAAAACTTGTATTGAGTACTATTCTTAAGACATTATGGAATGAAATTTATATTGAAATTACAGTAAGTGTTAGTTTTATATAGAGATATTTGAATTCACGGGACATGTTATCACTATAAAATGGTTATATGTATACCCATATAAGACAAATAAAATCTAGGAGTATCATTGAATTCCATTTCTAATGTATAACTATTGTTCCCTTGGACTAGTTAGGTATTAAAATATTTTTATGAGATAATTTTCGTAATTTTTAAACCCTCTAACTATGGTGACTCTGTAATGACCCCAACCTTAGTAGTGAAAAGAATGTGGTTAAATAATTAATATGGAACTAGAGATAGGTGATCACATACCAAAATACCAAATAGATTATTTTTCATAGAAAAGATGATACAATATTGAATCCTAAATTAAATTCAAAATATAAAACACATCATAATATTTTGTTTGGGATCATCATTAATCACCTTATCATATATTGGTTCATCAATAATAAAACTATTCATTGAATCCTAGGGAAATGAAACATAATAATTGTGTGATATTAGATTCATAGTAAGAGTATGCATACTTTTAAAGCTAAAATGGAATAAGAAATACATGAATAGTAATAGAGGAAAAAATGATGGCCAAATATAGAAATATAAATAATCACATGAACTCTAAACTTATCCAAGGATATCATAATTATTTAAATAATTTCAAAGATATAAATAACATAATTCATAATGATTGAATACATAATTTTAGATATCTAATAAATCTTGTTGAGGCCTTGCGATAAGAGACCTAAACAAACTATGAAGGCCTTATACCAAGACATCTACATAAATTGGTAAAGCCAGTGAAACTAACCAATCACTAGGGAAAAAGAGTTTTTTAAATTGGTTATTTTTTATTTTCTACTTCGTTTTTTTGCTGACTTTATTAAAGGGGACGTTATAAATATTATTTTGTATGTCAGTTATTTTAAATTCGACGTAAAAAACAAAAAATCTGAAGAGATTTTCACGTCGGATCCAAAAACACCAAGGTGGGAAAAGGTTCGGAGTCATGATTTATTACGTTGGTTTTTAAATTTCAGATGTGGTATGTTGTTCATGACATCAGTTATTACATAACTGATGTGAAAAAAGGTTTATCACATCCTTTATTTTCATTACCAACGGGATAAACCAATATGTGAAGAGTTTTTTCATGTCAGTTGAAAAATAAATGACGTGAATACATGTATACTACGTCGGTTATTTAGTAACTTATGTAAAAAACCATTCCCATGAATATATTACATTATCAATAAAATAACCGATGTAAAAACAAATATTTTTTAATAAAATTGTTTTTCCATTATAATGCTTTGCTAAAGAAGACCTGAAACACGATGAAAACTAACCAAAAAAAGACAAAAACCAGACAAAAACCACTAGACACCCTCCCACCCCTGGAAACCCCCACCCCCAGACAACCACCACCCCTGGACACCCCCTACTCCGTTGGAAAGCCCCCACACCCCTTGGACACCCCTACCCCCTGGACACCCTCCCACCCCCTGAACAACCCTTTCACCCCACTGGACACCCTCTGCCCCCCCTGGACACCCTCCCACCCCATGGATAGTCCTCACCCCCTATACACCCCTACCAACTTGGACAACCCCCACCCCTTGGACACCCCTACCCCCTATACACCCTCCCTCCCCCTTTATAGCCCTTTCACCCCCTGGAAAGCATCCCACCACCCTGGACACCCCCACCCCCAAGACACCATCCTCGACACCCCCACCCCTAGGAAACCCCCACCCCTAGACACCCACCCACCCACTAGACAACCCCCCAACCATTGACACCCTATACCCCCTTGGATATCCCCCAACCCTGTACACCCCTACCCCCTGGACACCTTCCCACCCCTTAACAGCCCTTTCACCCCACCAGACACCCTCCCACCCCCTGGACACCCTCCCACCCCCTTGACACCCCTACCCCCTAGACACCCTCCCACCCACTGGGCAACCCTTTCACCCCCTGGACACTCACCCACACCCTAGACACCCTCTTGGACACCCCCATCCCTAGAACCCCCCCAACCCGGGACACCATCCCACCCAATAGAAAACCCCAACCCCAATGCCCCTGGACACCCCCAACCCCCTTGGAAAGCCTCCCACCCCCTGAAGTCCCACCCACGAACCTAGACACCCTCCCACCCTCGGAATACCCCCACCCCTAGACAACTCCCCCCACCCCTTGGACACCCCCTACCCCTAGACACCCTCCCACCCCCTAGACATCCATTTCACCCCCTCGAGACAACCTACCACCCACATGACAACTACCCACCACACAATAAAACACCCCTAACCCATGGGAACTTGCCAAACCACATGGAAACCCCACCCTGTGGACACCCCCACCCCTTGGACACCCTCCCACCCACTGGACACCCTGCCCCCTAGACACCCGCCGACCCCCTGGACAACACCCCTCCCTCTGGACACCCCACCCCCATGGACACCCCACCCCCTTGATAGCCCCCACCCCTTGGACACCCCCACCCTAGAAACCCCCCACCCTCTGGACACCCCCAGATAGACCGTCCACCCCCTCTACCGCCCCACCGCCTAGACACCCCCACCCCCTGGACCTCCCTCTCCACCCCTGGACCCACCCACCCACCCACTAGACTCCACCCCACTCCACTGGAAAACCATCACCCCAAGACACCACCCCACCCTTACACCCTTACACACCCTCCCACCCCAAGAAACCACCCCACCCCCATAGACACCCCCACCCCTTGTACACCCCCACCCCTAGGACACCCCCTACCCTTGGACAACCCCAAACCCTAGACACCCCCACCCCCATGAAACTATTAATATTACCTAGCTAAGTAATAAGCAAGAAAAATCAATACCAAAACCAAACCAAAACCAGACCAGAATCAATACTGGAAAAACATCAGAACTAGACCAAGATAAGAAGAACCAGAGAAAAAGTAAACATTCACATATATATCATTTAAAAATTTTAATTTCAACTAAAAACCATTAATCCAACCAAAACAAGTACCAAATACCCAATTATAATTGCAATAATCAAAATTACATTTTACTCTACAAACAAACTAAAATCAAATAAAACCTGTACAATAATTTGACTATTCCACTTGTAAGTGTTTGGCCTCTTAAGAACTATATGGTTGAGGGTCAAATCAATAGCTAAAAATTAAAATAATTGTAGTTAACATGTATAAAAAATAAATCAAATGAAATATTATATAATGGTTTATAAGGAAATCATACCCGGTCAAACGTCACAAGTGTTCCAGTTGTAATTATTTCATACATTAATCTTAACATATAATATCCACATTCAATGTTGCCTTGTTGTTCATGAAAATTATGTTTAAATGAGTTTCATTTCAAAATATCATTTTTATATAATACATTAAAAATTACAAAGTATAAATGGAGATTCACCTTTACATCTACATATTTGTTCATGACACTCTTTTTCTATTTGTTTTTTCGAAAGTTGACCCATCCCCTGTTAGAAAATAATTTGAATGGGATTAATTTTAAATTAATTATAATATTAACAACTGTTAAGAAATTGAAACTTACTTTTCCAACATATTCTTAAAACATCCCTACATATCTCCATGGAAAGATCATATCAAATAATGTTTTTTTTCCTTGGACCAAAAACACCTAACAGTGAATGTTAAATGATATAATATAAAATTTAAGGTTAGTGGTTTATTTTGTTAAAATATAATGAACACTTCGCCAGATATTTGTTTCGTACCTCTCAAAGAAAGGAATCATCCAAATCTTCGTGATTATGTTCTGTTCAAATCTTTCAGCAATATAAAGTGTTCTTTGTTCCTCATCCAATGCATGTGCTTCAGGGGAAATCAAATGAAGGTCCATGAATCCATATACATATGTCTGTTCAATATTTTCACACATGTTATAAATATACCTAATACAAAATAGAAATAAGTATACATTTTTAATAAATATATTGTATGGGAAATTTATCAAGACTTACATGGAAAAAATATGCACCACGTTGATTCCCATCTTATCTCTAGTAATAAGCTATATGATATCATTTTTTACAATCCCAACATTTATTTCACGTCCACAAAAATGATCTTCCTTTGGAAACTCATAATGATCTACCAATAAATTTGAATATCTTGATTATCTATCCAGACTACTAGAATTTGTATTTGATATCATATCCATATCTCTTTGTTTTTGTCTATACCGTATTTATTTACCTTTGAAATATTCTTATAAAAATAAAAAAAATATTATTTTTCAAATTTTAAATCAACTTTAATAAAAAAATAAAATAAACGATATAACATACATACCTCAATGGAAAATAGTCATAGAAGTCAGGATGGCCAAACTAAAAATTGTCCAATGTTATTTCCAACTGTCATCATAGCATCTATAGGTAATGGTAGTCGAGCTGATCTATCTATAATATCTTGTACATTGACCCTATGATACTCTACCTCTAACTGTTGATGATGAACTGTATCTCTCATACAATATACCAACCCATATCCAACTATATGATGGTGAGGATCATCAACATACATCTCACAATAAGTAGGAAACTGTGGTGGAGGAGTAGGATAAAATATGGGGTACGTATGCTGAGGTGGGGGAGTGGGAGCTACAAGCAAAGGTGGAGGATAAATAATGGGGTCTGTAGGGGGAATTTGAGGAGTGTGAGCTATAGTATGAAATTGTCTTTTCATGTCTGCAAACATAGAATGTACTGAAACTCTAATATTTTCCTCCACCTTCGTGTTAATATTATGAACTTCATCCTCCAAGGATTCTTTTTTTACAAACACCCTCACTGGAAGAAGTTGAAGATTGTGGCAACACTTTTTTACTAATACACCCATCAGATATCCTCATACATGACCGGGGTGTTTAGGATTTTCCAATGTTGCAGATAAAATATCCTGCCTCCCATCTGCTGTAAATACCCCATGTGACCTCTCCTCTTTAAGAGAATCCAATATTAATTAATTGAACATTTCTATAATGATTCAAATTATATAATGAATATAATTACATTAAAAAATAAAATAAATCCCTTACAATCCTCTCATCTACTATTCTAAATTCTTCCAAAAGATATTTCCCCTTTTTTCTCATCTGGGATCTCTTCTGTTTTTAGTTCTAGATGCAAGGGATGGAGGGGTAACCTCTCAAGAGCTTAAAGACTCCGCTCTCAGTTTTTGTAATTTTTCCAGCATCATTTTTTCATCCAATGACATATAACCTTCCCAAGATAAACTATGAGGGTGTACATATTTATATTGGATATCCTAATGATATGTCCTTGTTTTATGTAAAATAAGAATAAGAAAACAAAAAAAAACATTAAGAATATCATTTATATAATAATGATTATAAATGTTACATTGCCCTTACCAAAAAATGAATATTTTCTTCTACTTTCAAAAAATTGTCTCCATGTGGCTTCATCTATTAAAGGATATATATGACATGGATTGTCATGATTCCTATAACCAAAAATTAAATAATATGTGAGGTTTGATTTGAAATCCCTCAATCTCTTAGAATCCAATAATAAATATTTCTTCCTGACTACTCTAGTGTCAGGAATATCAAATGTCATGTGATAAACAAGAGGTGAAACATATTATTCTAGAAACATTTAGAGATTAGTCAAACAACTGCAAAAGATCTTACAAAATTTGTCTCCCACAACTGAGATATTATCTCTTTGTCCACATTTCACAAATCATCATACAAAATTCTTACTTTTATTTTACCTTGATTTGATAAAATACTCTTAAAATGTTTTGCATTTGGACATAAAAGAATATCATTCTCATCAAACTCAACGAGTATCCTCTTGTCCTTGCTATGAGAAAGTGATAATTTTGGTAAACATGTGAAGCCACATTTACCAACTCTTGAACTATTCTATTCCATTAGGGGAGAACGTGAGGAATATTAGGGAACATCAAGAGGATCATGTGAATGTTCCTACCGAGAGGTATGATAAATATTCTCATCTCCAGAATCATGTGGATAATCAATTGATTGATCTGTCATTATCTGTAAATTCAAAAAAGCAAACATTAGTTCACAAATATACAAATTCAAATATTATAATACTAATGTAAACAAAAAAAAGGAAAATTGAACAATGTTATGTAATAGTAAACATATTAAATTTGGTAATCATATTAAACAATGGTAAAGATGGTAAACCTAGTAAACATGGTAGTGTAATTTTCACTCAAAAAAATTAATTAATATATAAGTTACGTAAAGGTAAACTATGGTAAACTATAGTAAACATGGTAAACATGGTAAAATAATTGTTATTCAACAAAATAAATATATATTTAAGTTACATAAATATAAACATGATAAAAAAAACTAATTTTTTTTAAAAAAACAAAAATTTATACTTATTTTTTTAATATGTGTTTTAATGATGAAAAAATATAATATCTAACATTTTATGAAAATAATAAATGTAAAAAATAAATAAACATATGTTACCTATAATATTAGGAATGTGCAAATGGATTGTTTTCCCAAATTCCTTCTTCATGATCATTACTTATAGAACAAAACATGTATTCAACATGATAATCATTATTTTATGCTAATATTTCCATAAAAGTAGGGATCTCACAGAAATAAGCATCTTCATCAATTTTATCCTCACCAAAATATCGTCTTTTCCATTGTAAAACAACAGACCATTGAATATCTGATTGATCAGCTACATAGAAAATTTATTTTTCATGTGTTTCCTTTATAAAAGAATCTGATGTGTCTTCCAATCTATTCAGATTATGAAATGCCATTCCAAATTCATCATGTCTGATACTGTTGTTACTGATAAACCATTTTTAATAAAAATATGAACATTAATTTTAAATTAATCAACCTCCCATATTTCTTCAATGTCTCCATAATATGGAATTGATGTAGAAATTGGGTTTTTTTCATTAAAACTCAAAAATGCATTGATTTGGAAAACACCAATACACCACTATTCTGAACTGCACTTCTATTGTCCTGAGATTTCATATGAAATGTATGGCCATTAATGTCATACCCAGACCATGTTATCACATTTAAACTTGGACTACCCACTAACCATTTTAATGTCTCCAATACATCTGATCTACCAATAAATATATTTTTAAACCATGTAAAAAATGTTTTATTGCGCTCATTCAAAGTCCACATTTAATTCTTCATTGGATGACATTGTTTCAACTTACTAATATGCAATGTGATATAAAATTGAGCATCAGCTATGTTATTAAAGATGTGTAATTATACCTTCTTCATATGTTTATCTGACAATGATTTTAATTTCAATCCATGAATCCACTTACCTCATTATTAACTCGTTCATGGGGAGATGGAGGAAAACCTATCTCCTCCGCCGCAGCCAAGTAGGTCGTACAAAACTTTGCAACCTCCTTAGAAATATAATTTTCCATAATGGAGGCTTCAGGTCAATATTGATTCTTAACATAGACCTTCAATATTATCATATAACTTCTAAAAGGATACATCTAATGAAGATATACTGGTCTACAAAGCGTTATTTCTTGAACCATATGAACCATTAAATGAACCAGTATATCAAAAAAATATGGAGGAAAATACATTTCTAATTGAAAATGTATAGAAATTTCATCATTTTCCAAAATTTTCAAAGCATTCACATCAGTCAAATTATTACCAATTGAATTGAAAAAATAACATAACTTCATTATAGGCTTTCAGAAACAGATGGGAAATATTCCACATAGTGAAACTGGTAGAAGTGGTTGTATCAAGATGTGACGATCAAGAGATTTCATACCTATCAACTTCAAATCATTCAAAGAGAAAAAATTTGTTACATTGGAAGAATAACCTTGAGGAACATTGATATCCTGAAGAAACTGAAAAAATATAATTTTATACCTCTTGGATAATTTATAAAAAGCCGAGGTAAGAAATGTTCATCTTCCATTAGGAGTGGGAGCTAACTCCAAACTTATTACCATTGAAATTAAGTCTAATCTTGCATTCAAACCATATTTAGTCTTTCCATTAGTATCTAACAATTTTTCAATAAAAATATTGCAGATATTCTTCTCCACATACATGACATGAATATTATGTTTCACTTTATGATATCTCTAGTATGGTAGCTCCAAAAATATTGACCTTTTCTTCCAAATAGGTATATCATTACCAGATTTATGTGCCTTTCCAAATGTCACATCAAGGTTTTCACCCCCTCAAAATACACATCAGGGGATAAAGGTTTTGAGGAAATATCAAATTCTTAAAATCCATTTCATGACTTTTTTAGTCTTATATAAGAGTTATCCATAGGCAAAACCTTTGATGACCCATGTATAATATTTTACTCTCATGATGCAATTGACAATATATAGTCTATTGTTCACAAATTAGACATGCTTTATTCTCCTTAACATTGTATCCAGAAAAAATTCCATAAGCTGGGATTTCTTATATAGGGAATATAAGCACTGCATGCAGTTGAAAATATTATATTTTATAATAATAATACACCCTAATACCATCCTCCCATAAAAGTTTCAAATCAACAATCAATAGTGACAATAAAACATCAATATCATTTCAGGGTTGCTTCAGAATAGAGATCATTATACTCAACATGACATATTTTTGCTTCATACAAACTTCAGGAGAGATGCTGTAAATTACCAATAAAACATTCCATGAACTATGTGTGCTATAGAGGGTTCGGTATGGATTAATTCTATCTATGCACAACCAATGTCTGAGATTTCAAATTTCATATCTAAATGTTGAATACTTATCATCAATTTTCTTTAATTGTGGATAATCAGCTGGATGACATATTTTTCCATCACATATCCACTTATCAGCATGCTATCTTAACCTTTTTGCATCATGTGAATTAGAAAATAAACATTTCAAATGATTAATTATAGGAAGATACCAGAATACCATTGTAGGGATCTCTGTAATCTCCACATCAGCCTGTGATTTTTCTTTCAACTTATACTGTGATGTCCCATATTTAGGACACTCTAGAAAAAATTCATATTTTTTCCTATATATCATACAATCATTTGGATAGGCATGTATTTTCTTGTATCCCAATCCCATCGGGCATAATATTTTATTGGCCTTGTAATGTGAATATGGAAGATCATTTTCTTTTCGAAGAATGTATTTCAACAATTGAAGTAGCTCTGTAAAACTTTTATCACTCCATCTATGTTTCGCCTTCAGGTAAATAAATCTTAACACAAATAAAAACTGAAAAATACATAAAACTAGGATACCATGGGTTTTCAGCATCACCATACAGACATGAAACTTTTGGATCAATATAAATTTGTTCTGTTGCATTATCAAGAATTATTTCTTCAATTCCATCAGAGATACCATCTTGAAAATCGTCTTCAGTAGATCTAACATATTGTCTAGTTTCAGCATCCAAAATCCAAGGGTTGTAACTCGGATTCAAACCCTGAAAAATCAGATGATATTTTATCCCTCTACTGTTCAACTTCTTTATATTCAAACATTTCAGGCCTGAAAAAAAAACATGTCGATACTTAGAACAGTTCATTTAGAAAATTCAAAAGGGTATCAACACCTTTCTCATATTCATTACTCATTCGATGTGCCATAATCCAACATCATCTCATTGTTACCTATAACAAATATAAAAATTATACATATTACTAAGATAAGAAAATTTTTTATTTATAGGAAAAATATAATAATTTGAATGTAAAACAATTTTGAAATATAAAACATATATATGAGTATTTGGAAAAAATATGCATGAAAATGATTTCAAAAAACAAAATATAGTTAGATATAATAGTTTTAAATTCATCTTGGATCCTTTCTTCTTAATGTGCATAGAGAATACATCCTGGTACAACTGGATACCAAATTCACCCTTCTGTAAACATGTAATATAAAGTGTAAATATTAAAATATTTATACATTCACTGCTAAAAATTACACATATCCTAATTATTTGAAACCATTGTGATACCCTTGAAACCATTAGGATATAATATCCCAACATTTTCACACACTGTAGGGGCTGTCTAGGGGGTGGTGGTGGCCATGGGGGTGGGGGTGTCCAAGGGGGTTGGGGGTGCTGTCCAGGGGTTGAGGGTGTTGTCCAACCCCTACCACCTTAGACAGCCCCCTCACCCCCTGGACAACACCCCCACCCCTAGACACCCACCCCCACTAGACACCCCATACCCCCTTGGATATCCCACTCACCCTTGGATCCCACCCCAACCCTTATCCGACCCTACCCCCTTGGACACCCCCTCACCCCCAGACAACACCCCCACCCCCTTGGACACCCCTACACCCTTGGACAATCCCTTCACCCATCTAGACACCCCCACCCCCATAGACACCCACTACCCCCCTTGGACTGACCCCTCACCCTCTAGACACCACCCCCACCCCCTTGGACACCCCCTGGACACCCCCACCCCCTAGAAACCCCTACCCCCTTGGACGACCCCCTCACCCTTGGACACCACCCCACTCCTAGACACCCATACCCCCTTGGAAAGCCCCCTCACCCAATTAACACCACCCCTGACCCCCTTGGGCACCCCCGAGACACCACCACTGCCTTGGACAGCCCCACCCCTACACACTCCCACCCCATGGACACACCCACCCCCTTGGACACCCCCACCCCCATGGACAGCCCCCTCACCCCACTAGATGCCCCCCAAACCCTTGGACATACCTACCCACTTGGAATCCCTCCCCCACCCCCTAGAAACCACCCAACCCCCGGACACCCCCTGGACACCCCCTGGACACCCCTACCCGCTTGAAAAACCCCCTCACCCCTGGACACCACCACCACCCTCTGACCCCCTACCCCCTTAGAATTCCCCCACCCCATAGACACCCTTCACCTCTAGACACCGCCCAGAAACCCCCATCCCCTGGACACCCCCACCCCTTGGACACACCCTACCCCTTGGATAGCCCCCACACCCTTGACACCCCCCACCCCTAGACAACCCCCCACCCAACTGGACACCCCAACCTTAGTAGACAACCCCCTCACCCTGCTGGACACCACCCACCCAACTAGACAACCCTACCCCCTTGGAAAGCTCCCTCACCCCATAGACACCACCCCCATCCCCTTGGACACACCCTGGACACCACCACCCCCTTGGAAAGCCCCCACCCCCTAGACAACCCCCACCCCTTGGACACCCCCCACCCCCTTAGACACCCCCTGGACACCCCTACCCCCTTGGACAACCCAATCACCCCTAGAAAACACCCCCACCCCCTAGACACCCGTACCACCTTGGAAATCCCCCTAGAAACCCCTCACCCACTAACACCCCCTCCCCCACCCCGGACTAACCCACCCCCCGGACACCCCTGATCCCTTGGATAGCCCCTCACCTCCTAGACACAACACCCCCCAGACACCCATACCCTCTTGTACACCCCTATTCCCCAGGGCACCCCTACCCCCAGGACACCCCTATGCCCCTAGACACCCCTACCCCCTTAGACAGCCCCCTCACCCCCTAGACACCCCTGGACACCCCCAAAACCCTTGGACACCCCTGGAAACCCCACCCCCTTGGACATCCCATGCACCCCTGGTCACCCCCACCCCCTGGACACCCCCCACATGAACGCACACACACACACACACACATATGATAGAACGCACAAAAATCATAAATTTTCATGATATAACTTCCATGGATTATTTTACTATAAAATAATTTATCATGATATAAAAGAACAATATGACACTTACCATTATAGCAAGAATAATGATAGAAAAATAATATCTCAAAATAGAAGTTTAGGGAATCACAAGAAAAAAATGAAACTGAGCCATGTGAGGTATACATGAGTGTAGCGAGTCGACCTGATAGATCTAGAGATAATAAAGATGATGAATGATGTTGAAAAAATGAGGTTGGAGGGCACGAATTTGAAAAATATTTTCTAGGTTTTCAACATGAGAGAGATGAGTCACTGGTCACCCGATCAAAGAACATATAATGACAGAATATGGGGAGTAATAAATCATTTAAGATGTTTATCACTTCAGTTATTAAATAACCGACGTGATGAACTATTTTTTTAATTTTTATCACGTCAATTATCTAATAATCGACATAGAAAATCATTTATCACCTCACGTATTTTATAACCGACGTGATAAATGGAGTTTTATCACATCAGTTATTTCATGACTGATGTGATAAACTACTAGGATTTCATTTATCACGTCATTTCTAAAATAACCAACGTGATAAATCACCTAGATTTGATCTTTAACTTCTGTTATTTAATAACCAATTTGATATATCAAATATATGTATTTTTAAATTGTTTATTCTATAACTGATGTGATAAACACATTTTTTCCTCTTTGCACGTCATTTATGTAGAACCAATGTGAAAAACACCAGCGTGTTTAACGTTTTTTCCACTAGTGAAACTAATTTGTCTTATAAGTCTTACTAATTTCTAAAGGTGATATTATATTTTATGCCACACATATAGAATAATAATTCTAATGAATTAATAATATTAATAAACAATATAGATTAATCAATATCCCATAATAATCATTTTTTTGGAATTTTGAAAATACATCATTTCATTACATTCCCTAGTAAAAATGATAATAAACCATCCAAGGAAAATTTTTAATGTTATAATTATATTATATATTTAGTATATCATAATATTCAATGAAGTGTTTTTGAAATAGATGAAAATAAATGATCACAATAAAATATCATGTGGAAATACCCTTTCACTTTGAAATCACAAGTTTAAAATCTAAAAAATATTCATATATTGTTGAATTTTTTTATTTTAAAATAAACTTGTAAAAACATAATTTCTGATACAAAATATTGACTGGTTATGATGGTGCTACTTTACTTTCATGCCTTATAAGTTAAAAAACATTCATTCACACTTTTCTAAAGAGGATAAAAAGTACCTCATTAAGAAAAAGACAACAAGATTATTTTTAAACATTTTTTTAATAAAAATATGGGTAAAACATCTTTAATAATTTATTTTACAATATTTGAGTCATTTTTTAAAACATTTTAAGAAAATATGGACATATAAGAAAAAGATTCCTAAATGAGTAGATTAACAATGCCTGATTTAAATGAAAACATTTTTTCAGTATCTTCCATACTTAAAGAGTGGAAAATGAATGGAATAAATGTAATTTAAAAGATACCAATTGTATAAGAAAACATATGAGTTTTATTATAATAATATTTAATAATTCACTCAGTGAAGACCAAAACATTGGCAATCTCTAATAATGATGATATTGTGACATTAAATCTTACCAATTTGGTAACATATGAATCATAAAAACCATAAAATAAATGGAGTAAAATGAAAAATTAAATTACATTATTATAAATACAATCATGATATAAAATTTAAAATTTAAATTATATTCACCACATAAAAGAGGATAGGCGTATAACACAATGTATGTTCTAATGAAGAAAATTTGACTTGAATCGCCCTTATATTAGGTATGACTTCCTTTGTATGTGTTAGAATCTAAAATATAATAAATATAAGTTTATTATAATTATATTATAAAACCATAATCATATACTCCATACCATATATGATTTATTTATAATAGTTTATCACTATTTTATTAATAATTATTATTTTAAATCATTTTCAAGGTGAAAACTACTTCATTTTTCACATATGTTGTGGTCAAATAGTTTCGGTCCTTGTACATTGATCATGGTTAAATAATATAATTTTTTTTAATAATGATATAAATTTCATATATATTAATTATATACATTTGTATTTATCCATAAAATGTATATTTATATATAATTTAATTACATGGTTTAGGGAGACAGTAGGTCGTACATACACATGAATGATATTTTCATCTATCGACAGATTGAACAAAATATTGGTAAATAATAAGTTTCCATTCGAAAATAATTTATATATCATATATTTTCATTATTTCCCCATTATTATCATTAATTTAATGATGATATGTAAAATGGATCATGTCTCTTCATGGAGGTGGTAGTCCGCACATACACCCGAGTGATGATAACAATTTCCAATAGACTAAAAGGAAATAACATAGACATGATATTATAATTTTAGAAGAATAATTATTTCATATATATCAAACAGATTCATTAGTTTCATATTTATGACAATCTATGTAAAAATGTAACTAAAAATGAATTACATTGTTAGGTAGAGAAGGTAAGATGTACATATGCACAAGCGATGTTTTCACTTTTCATAAGATGTATAAGATATTGAATTTTGTTATAAAATATTCATAATAACATATTAGTATATTTATTATAATTTACTTATTATTTTAATAAAGGTAAAAAAGATTCAGAGGAAGTAGAATGAGAAATAAATTTGAATTATTAATAATGTTTATTACCTCTTCTTTGGTAGAAATCCTTTAGATATCCTCTTAAGGAGTATAGGGTTGGTATTTTGGGATGAACATAACCTATATGATATGGATAAGTAGGTTTGGAAGATAATTTTTCAGGGTTTCTTCAAGACATGAGGAACAATGTGGTGTGAATAACAGAATGGAAGAGTTCCATTTTATAAGTTGGGAGAGGGGGGCTTTTGAAGTTTCTTAAATGATCGAAATAAAAAAGTCATTATCAAGAAAAATTCTTTAGAATGGGCATATATTTGAATATAATATAGTATTTTTTGGAAATACCATAAACCAATAAAATTTTATAGGCATAAGTGGTGATTTCAACCTTATCAATTGGTTTAAACGCTTAGATAACAAATTTTAACATTAATTGTGGTAACATCCTTTTAAATCTTTAAGATATATATTTTTTATAATACGGTAAAAATGAGATACAAAATTAGGAAAAAGATGCAATTATAAACTATATCTTATTAACCTTTCCCTATTTCAATACATTAATATATTTTTTTACACATTAATCTAATATTTTGATCAAAAAATATCATTAAGGTAATTTTTTACACAATTCATTTTTTATGATTTTATCGACACCAATGAAATGATTTGATTTGAATCAAATATTTTGACATATAAATAATATCTCATATTTTTTTATTAAATTAATGGAACACTATAATACAGTCAAATTATTTTACATTGAATATAATTTAAATTTTTTATTTTATTTAACTATAAATGAATAAATATTTTTTTTACATCACGTAATCATTTATGAAAATTTTATAATTAAAAAAATTAAAAAAAATATTTGTTTTGAAATTATTTTTATTATTATAAAATTTAAAATTAAAATTTACTCATAACATCTTTTTTCACAATGTGATCAAATTTGAGATATTTAATTCTAATAGAGTGACTTATTTGTATTTTCCTCTGCTTTAAATATTATATGGGTAATTTTTATGGATAAGTGCCCCTTAAAAAACAAAAAATAGAGCCTAAATGTATAAGGGTATAATTACCTTCATACAATTGGAATTAATATTAAAAATTGTGGCCTTAACATTTATTTTTATCTTAGGTTAACCTGATTCTCCCTTTATATAGGTGATATATTTTACCATGGTTACAATTCATACTGCCTAAAAATAAATGGGGATTATTTATAAAATTTCTACCTAATGATTCAAAATATAGTATCCATGTTTCAAGAGGAAATTTTCATTAGAAGAATAAATCAAATTAAGATTAAATAATCTAATAAAATTTAGATTTTTGGAAAAAAATATTTTTTAAGTATACAATTTTATTATATGGAATTCAATAATAAAACTTATTTTAATGAACATTATTGTATTATATATAACATAATATATCATTTTTTAATTTTAATCTCTTTTATAAAAAAATGAAACTTTTTATATACTTAAAACAGAAAATAATTTTCAATAAAAATCAATATTTATCACTATTAACATAAAAATTAATCATTCCTTAAAAATAAAAAAATAAACCTAACATAATTTAGATATTATTTTTTAAAATACGTGTTCAATTTTATGAAATATTTTTTTTGATAATTATCATAATTAATTTGTAAATTTTCTCAAAAAAATAAAATAAAATCATTTTTTTGAAAATGTATTTTTTATTAATAAAATTACAATTAAAATTTGATTGATTATTTCATAAGAATTAAAAATTAATTTTTTATTTTTTATTTCCTTTTTATATGGTTCAAAATTTGGTTAATATTATTCATATATTCCATTTTAATGGCTAGGTTACAACAATAACAATATTTCATGGTTCTTTTAAGATCATTGTTATGTGTTGAATAATCTATCAAAATTATTGTTCCTTTAATATTGTGGGGTGTAACATCCCCCCAACTAACCTTATTAAATTTAAACCTATCTAATTTACCTTAGTTATAAAAGGTTAAATAATTTAAAATTCTATTTTATAAACCCAAATCGTACAAAGGGTTAATAAAACTTCCATTCAAATTAAAAATTGGTAAACCTGAAATGCAATATGGAATAAGATATAACTGAGTTATCATATAAGTATAAATTTTTTTGGAAGTTAAAGTATATACATGGAGAAGAAAAATAACACCCATGGACTAATAGAGAGTGATAGAAAACATGGTAATGAGAAATTTAACTACCCTAAGACCATAAACACTTCGTGGGTAAAAGGGAAATTGATTCATCAAAAATAAAAGTAAAGGGACAACATTTTTATTTCAAAATATTTTCCTAACTTTGGGGGATTATTTTAATATAAGGATAAATTTCATTAGAAAATATACTTAGTTGATTATTTATATTATTTAAGTGAAACTTTATCCCTTCAACATTGATCAATTCCACTTCTGTCTAATCTATTACCCTAAAAAATAGATATTCAAGATAATTTTTTCAGACCTAAAACACTAAAAATAGCAGTTAATGAATCAAAATTTCAATAATTCATTACTTATACCTATAATTATTTACCAAAACAGAAATATCTAGCACATGTTATCCTATATAACTAAATATAAAGGACAAATTTCTAAAAACCCAACAATACCACCCAATGTTGAAGTTAATCCTTTACATAAATGGTTATCTTAAGACACCTACAATATATGTCTCACTAAATTCAAAATCCAAAAAAATTTATAGGGGATTACTAAGTCATAATAACACAAATCCACCAAATAACATAAAGGTGCTATTCATTATCACATACCATATATGTTAATACCCTGGTCATGTATTCTCCAAAACATGTTAATAACCAAACTTATCATAAAAATTCAAAGAAGTCACACATGATTCAAAAAATTAACTCTCTCCTAAATTATTAAATAAAATAAAAAATTATCAATTATATTCTTGAAATTGTTTTTAAAACTCCATATATGGTAAGAGAATCCACTTATCACCAAATTAGTAATCAATCCCATGGTCATTGATAATATCCCATTTAATTTTTCAATAATCCAATTACCTCAACAAAACATTATTATGTCAAGACTAGGAACATATTAAGTGTTATCTTTCCCTCAATAAATTTTTTTTCTAAAAAATATCTCTTTTTCATTAACTAACATTTCTAGGTCATCAGTACCATTAAACATATTCTTGGAAATATTTAATGATAGAATATTACATCACAATCAATAGTTATTTCATAATTCTTATAATGATAATACCATAGATAAAAAACATATATGACATGAATATTGAATTCCAATATATAAAAACATAAATTATTAAACTTCAGCTATTGTAATATCATAATCATGGCCTTCTCCCCTTTTATTATTCTATGGTAAGTTCCCTAGACACTTGAGGAATTCTTTTGAATACGACCCAATATTCTTGTAGTAAATGAATTATACTCCTGAGATTTTCCATTATACACAAATTAATGAGAGTTATTTATTATTTATGAAAACTTAAAGGAAGATTTTTTCCTTATAAATATGTATCAATAAGTTTCCTTCCACAAGTACAATATATTGGAAAATCCTTCTTTGTCTTCTTCCCCGTGTCCATTTTTTATCTATCATCCTCTTGTACTCTTGATCTCCATAAAATTCATAATACATGGATATTTTTGTTCTTTTATTGATATAAAATGATATGGTGTGTTAATATGATGATATTATTTGGGACATACAATCCCTTTGAAGGATTGGACTTACACCATCAATGAAACATCCAAACATAATATTTTGATTGCACACGTAGTCTGTATAACTTACTATAATACTGTGTAAAGTTATCTTTATAAATAAAAATATCTTCATATTATTTTTTTCTTATACTAAATAATTGTTTCTCTATATGTTATCATTGTTCACAGGGAAAATATTTTTTTTAAGAATAGTTCCTTAAAAACCATTCCTTCTATTCTTGTTATTTAATCAACATCCTTAGTGTTCAGAATCAATGACCACCATTGACCCTCATCCACTTAGAGAAAATAAACTACCAGGATAATATTATCACATTACTTAAATCCCAAATCCATAAATATATATATTCTATTAGCATCTTATCAAATTCTAAGCTACAAATGGATTTCTAGTCCCATTGACTGATGGAGTCAGTTGATGCATGAATCTGTCTGAAATTATGACATAGATTTATAGACCATTAAGATTCACAATACGTCATTGCTAATAGTCATAAAATAATTCATCTTCTCCAATATAGTTATAATATTTTTAACTCTATATGAAGCTCTACCTTGATCTTCATTATATTACAATGGAGGGAAGTACCTATATATATCATATGCATCAATACAATTTATATTCCTTCCACAATGTTCTATTTATAAAAAATTCCATACCCAATATTAGATCATAACATTATGAATGAAAATTTATAATTTTCAAAATACTGAAAGAAAAAACATAAACTTAAAATTTATTATAAATAATTTTGAAATCATAAACATTGTTTCATTGGGAATATTCACAAATTCTGTTATTGGTTTGAATTCCCTAATATTTGTTTTCTTAAATCCAGTTGACAAGTTTTCAACTAAACAACTGTACATATCAACTATAAACACCTTGAACCTATATTCCTAGAACAAGTTGTTACTTTATTACATTGGGAATATATACAAGAATTCATGTCCCAAAGGTCAAAATGTTGTTTTTGCTTGTAAAACTAGATAAATACTTAAATCTTGCATTAAATTAGAAAACTAAAACACAATATATTATTTTTAGATAATATTTGTTTCCTATATAATATTCTTACATATTAATTATAAAACACATCCTAAAATCCTTAATAAGAAAACATAATAATGGGGTTGTTCAGATCCTTATTAAGGGAATACATAAAATGGAATCATTCATGGAATTAATATGGAAAGGATAAAATGTATAAAATGTATAAAATATATGTTTATAAAATATTTTCATATAAATAATCACATAAACATGAAACTTATCTTTGGATATTATAAAGATAAAAATAATCACATATACATAAGATAATTATTTCTTAATTATAAAATAAATAATGTTGGACATCTAAAACATATTATTGGGTCATTATGCTAAGACGTCTACAACCCTTTTCAAGTCCCTGGGCGAAGATATCTAGATAAATGGGTAAGTACATGGATAAATACAAGATCTATTTTGATTTATGAGACTTACTAATTCATCAAGGAAAAATAGAATTTAAGTCCCCAACAATCACATACATGTCAAACACATTCACTATATGAATAGACAACACAACTAATTCAATATGCCTTAACAATACAAAATTGAATGCATTAGATGAACTAAAATATTGAATATCGGTAATTTCTATAGAAAAATTGACTATGATTCATCAATAGAAATATCATGGATAATATTTATGGAGTATATCCTTATTCAATATAAACATTCAACAATGTTGTTGATATCGATGAAAATAATTTAAAAATATCAATGGAAAATTTCTTGAGGATAATACCCATTTAACATTGAAATCACTTAGGTAAAATCAAAAACAAATCAGACATATTATGGAAATAATTTTTATAAAAAATATACATGTACAATTTACAGGGAATCAAAAAAATATTATTATTTATGATGGCGATACATTCATTCCATTCCATATAAGTTAAAAAAATTAGTTCACACATTTTTTAAAATGTAAAACAATACCATTTTTGAAAAATAGAAAATAGTTTATTTTTAAACCATATAATCCAAAATGAAACTTGAGTATAAATTTCTTAAATAAAAAATTTAATATTATCAAAAAATATTATTAATTATTTTATTTAAATTATGTACACCAATAAAAAATATTCTTGATCATGTTTACAAAAGGTCTGTTTTCCTCAAAAATATTATTTCAGTATCTTGATTAGTTAATTAGAGTAAAATGAGTGGGAAAACATTAATTTTCAGAAAAAATAATAGGATGAAAAAATATATAATTTTTAATATAGAAATATAAAATATTTCCCCCAATGGGTACTTAAACACAAAAAATCACGAAAAAATATGATATTTTGAAATAAATTCTAACCACTTTGTTAAAATTCAATTCATAAGATACATCAACAAATGTGAATAAAATGAAATATTAAATAACAAGAATGAAAATATATTAATGATATAACATATCAAAATGATAGTATATACAGTTCATAAAAAGGTAGGTTTATAACATACCATATCTCCCAAAGAAGATAATTTAAGATGACGAACCCTTACATTGTGTCAAAAATAAATTATATTTGTTTGAATATCTTATATAAATAATGAATATTTTTAAGAAAACAATTCCATAACCACAATTATAAATATAAAACTTTTATTATTTTCCTATAACCCTTTTTCATCATTTTATTAATAATTATTAGTTAAATCATTATTCAGTGTGATAACGAGATCATTATTCATTTATGTTTTGTTTTGGTAGTTTTCGTACTTGTACACTGATCTTGGTTTCATAATCTCAAAAATTTTAATCATAATATAAATATTATATATATTAATTATATATAAACATATGGTTATCATTAAAATATAATGATAGAAAAGGAATCACACCATTCATGTAGACGGTAGGTCATACCTACACATGAACATTGTTACCATTTTTCAATAGATGTTAAAAAATAAAGGTAAATAATAATTCAAATTTATCTAATTACAATTATATCATATATATTAACTAATTTAATCCTTATTATCATCCACTTAATGAATAAAATATAATTATAATGCTTCATATAGATAGTGTTTGACACATACATACAAGCATCGTTATCATTTTACAATGGATTTGATGGAAATAAGTTGGATTGGGTATTACAATTTTTGAATTACAATTACATTATTTATATCATATATATCCATTGTTTATCTATTTATAACCATAACAGTAAAATGGTTTTGAATAATGATTGACACCTCTGTGTGGAGACAGTAAGTCGTATGTATGAACCAGAGATGTTTTCATTATTCTTATGATAAAAATGAGATTTATTTTGGTTTTACAATAATCATGATACAATTTTATAATATTTATGAAGATGGATTTATTATTTTATTATCAATAATAAATTTTAAAATATGTATAAGATGAATAAAATTTTAAATTATCAACAAAGATGAATACCTATTCTTCTGTATAATTCCTTTTGATCTCCTCTTAAGTGATAGTGTGTTATCCTTTTGGGAAGATAAAAAACTCTATAATGTGTAAATGGATATTTATAAGATAATTTATTAGGGTTTGGGAAATATATAAAGCTCAATTTTATGTAAATAATGGAATGTTATGCTGGCCTATTATAAGTGAGGGGAGGACTACTCTGGGAATTTCATAAAATCTTAAAATATGAAATTTAATTCTCTTAGAAAATGATTATAAATGTTAATATATTATATTATAATGTATTATGTTGTTGAAATCCAATCAATCAATATATTTTGATAGGTTTATGTTTTGTTTAAAACCTAATCGCTTGGTTTAACCATTTGTTAATCAATTTTTTTGTAACCCTGGTAAAAAAAATTCACACATGATGGGTTATAATTTTAAATATAATGAAACATTTGTCTTGTAAATAGATTGGAAATGAAATTTTAGATTCTATAATATCCAGCTTTTCAACTTTTATGTTTTTTTATTATTTTAATAAAATTTAATAAAATATTATTTTAATAAAATATCATTAATTTCAATTTTACACAATTCATTTAATTTGACATTAATGAATGTAATAAAATATGGAATTTGAATCCAATAATTTCACACATCCCTAAAATGTCATATTTATATATAAAATACAATGAAAACTGTAAATCACTATATATTTATTACTTTTTATTTTTTTAAATTATTTCTTTTTATTTTTTTATTATTTAATTAACTTTTTTGTCAGTGTTGCGTAATAATTTGAGTTATATAATTACAGAAAATTATAAAGAAATTACTTTCAGGAATATAATTTAATTATTCTGAAAATAATCAATAAAATTATTTACGAATTTTTTCCCCTATGTGAACACATAAGTGATATTTAAAAGTAAGAGGCATAAATTTTTTTATTTTTTATTCCTTTAAATATTATATAAGAAATTTTCATGTTTAAGTTTTCCTTAAAAATAGATTTTAGAGCCAAAAATTAAAATGGTTTGTTTATCTTAATCCAAATAGAATTGAGATGAAATATGGAATTCATAGAATTTAGTCATACCCTATATTAAACTAATTTATCCTTTTTCGAGGTGATAAGTCTTACTACTGTTACTATTACTACTGCCAAAAAAATAATGGGACTAATATATCAAATTTAAAACTATTAATTCTAAATATTGGATTAAATTTTCATGTTTTTATTCCAATATTTGGTGGAAATCAATTTATGATAGAAACAAAAAACGCAATGAAATATTGTTTTTCAGAAGGGTGTGAAGTTTTTCATGATTAATTAATGTGATGAGGGCATCATGGAATTGAAAAGGAGTGTAATCACTACCCCAGTACTTACACTAGCCCCAAGTGGAGATATTTTCTTGATATATATTTATGATTCAATGTAGAGATTATGTAATGTACATATAAAAAAATGATAAAGTGATAGTTTGTACCTCAAGGCTGTGAAAGATTCATCTGAAAACTATCCAAATAATGATCTGGAGTTAGCTATAATGATATTAATATTGAATATTTTGAGGAAATATCTCTCTGGAAATATGTCTGAATTATATTTCGATCAAAGTATACAAAAATATATATTCACAAAATATATTCACATGAACCAGTAATGATGGTTAGATCAGATGAAGGACAATGATTTGTCAATCCACTACTATGAAAGGAAATCAAAAAACATGGATGATTATAAAAAAATGCACCTTTAAACCTTATCCATTATGATTATTGAAATAGATATGATATTCACATACATACAATGTTTGGACATGAGAGTCATAATATAATTAACATCATCCTAACTTTCTAAAATTGTTTCTCTTCCATATCTACTTGAGAAGATTAAGAAATCACAAATGATTATGTAGTTATATATAAGATGTTAGACACCATTTATAAGGGAAAAACCTCTAAGTTCAAAGTTTATTAATAAAGATTATTTGGATTTTGGTTATTAATATATTCACCATATAATCCAAAAATACGGAGAAAGATATCAAATTATGGTCATAACTCAACATTCTCTATCTAACCTAGAAGCCTGATGATTTAGATATATCTCTAATTGTAATATTTTTAGAACAATGTAAATAATAATATTTTAGAATATACATCAATGTTCATGGTGTGTTACCAGTTGAATGTTGTGTGGAAAATCCAAAGGGATTATTCCACTATTTCCCATAACTACATATAAATGAGAAAACATCACTATGTATTTTTTATGGGATTTTCAATGAAATCGTATTGGAAATAGTTTATATAGATTTTGTTATACTTTCATAAAAATAAAACATACTTAATTTCTATTCTAGAGTACTTATTTCTTGATCAACATAAAATTTTATGCATTTAATAAGTGGTGAGACTGAATGGAACACCATAATAAAGTATATATGGTGTAGATATGTGGTTATTCTCAATGTTCTACATGATTATTCAACATGATCTAAACATATTGTAGAACATCATTATAATATATCTTTATATGAATGAAGTCTAGTATGAAAATACTATCCTAAAAACTAGGGATATGTATATATATTTACCTACAAAAATTAAGGGAAACTCACATTGACATCCTCCTATAGTCGAGTTCTCTTAAAATATTATTTTCCACTCGAGAATTAAAATGACCCCATATGAATCCATCTATGGGAAGATATATATAATACATGTATTTTGCGATGAGGTATATTAAATAATGTATCTAAAAACATATATGGTAATATAAATGGTAAAAAAAGGTCAAAACCATTCAAAAACACATCAATATAGTGCATAGTCGATAGAATACTTACATTGATAATCGTTGACAAGATATGGAGTATGAGGAAGATGATAAAGTGTTTCTACAAATATCTACATGGAATATGGTCATGGGGTTTATGATGAAATGTAGTATATTTTCATGTTGTATTGGAACATGTGATATTCTTTATCACATTAGAGATGTGACATATCGACTAGAAATTGTTTCATACACAACCAAGTTACATGGTGTGTTTCACGTATCCCTCTTCAATAAGTACATAGAAGATCCCTCGCATGTGAAGAATACTTAGGTGGTAGAAATGGAGGATGAATACTCATATAAGGAGAATATAGTGAAGATCTAGGAATTCAAAGATAATATTTTATTCAAAAATATACCTCACCATATCAATTTCCATTAGAGAAGCCATTTGTATGAAGAGAAATTTTGGAAACCTCAACAGAAAATGTGTAACATCCTAGGTAATTATAAAATAATATGTTTTCAAATTTATTAATATTTATTAATTATATAGTAATTCTATTTTCAATTGGACACTATGTACGATACCATACCTGACACACAATAATGGGTTTCTCTGAAATCTTATGTTTCCCAAAGTACTGAGTTATAATGAAAAATAATATACTATTAAAATTTATATTTTAAGATGTAGTTATCTTCTAGAAATGTTTTATATGAAGAAATTAGTGTAAATAACTATATTATGTTTAAAAATGTCTATTAAATGTTTTTACTTTCTTCTAACAAATTCTATGGGATAAAAATAAGTATAAATCTAATTTTAGACAGAAACAATGTAATATTTTAAAAAGATTATTTTAACAGATATTGATAGAGAATATTTTTATATATAATTTTTTTTATTTTTATAATTTTTATATGAAAAATTATACTTCAAATTTATAATCCAAAGATCAAAATATAATTTGGTTCAATTTTTTGGTTTTTTCCCATAATATTCTTTTTCTAATGAATAGTGAAAAATACTACGTTATAAATTAAAATTACTTTTTTATCTAAATTAATTATAGTTAGAGTAGACTTTGAGTTCATTATAAAGTTTAATTAAATAATTAATTTTTTTTAATTTAATCCAATTTAGTTCAATGGTGTAATTTTTATATTGATATTATATATAGAATCTTATTTACATTTTTGAAAGCCTCTTTTACCCGCCTTCTCGCCACATCAGCAGGATTAGTGTTAAACCTAATTTTATCACTTCTATGAAATGAATTTTCAAAAGCATAATACATATTTTTAATGTGTATGAAAAAATTTATCTTTTAAAATCATAAAAAAAATTTCTGAAAAGTAACGGTTATAATTTAATTAGCATGATTAAAGGTTAATCAGGTATTTAAAGGTAAAAATAATATTATAAAATTATAAAATTACCCAAACACTTGTCTTAATTTTATTAGATGATTTTTTTTCAAATTAATCATATTGAGGCCGAAATTGCAACCTTTTAAGACACTTGGCTATGAATATGACATTTATAAATTTTTTTTTAAAGATGAGTTAGAAATTTCAAACTCATGTATTTAATAAAAAAAAATATTAAAATGGGGAAATAAAAGTGATCTATTCAAATATAAATAGTATTTATAATGATAAAAATAATATATATAACATGGTAATTTACTTATAATTTTTAGACATTATATAATTAAATTTAATTTTGATAGAAAGACGATTGAGTAATTGCATCATTAATGAAGGAATCACATAAATAATATTAATAATGTTAAAATAAATATAAATAAATATAATATATGTCATCCAAAAAATTTATAGATTACTTTGACATTTTTTGTATGAGTTTAATTAGTTTTTTTAAATAATAATTTTTTTTGATTTTTTAAAACAGTCATTTAACGAATTTGGTCAAAATTTAAAAATCTCATATCTTAAAATATAAAATAGATAATTAAATGATATAGAATTTATATAAATAAAAATTTATTTAGAAATATGATATTATTATAAAAAGTTCCTTAATGACTCATCAATGGGTCGTTTGGAATGATTTGGTAATAATTTTAACTCATAATTTTTAAATTACATATTAAAAGAGTAAGAATTAAAGAGTGTTAAATAAACAATACTAAAACTTGTATAATTTTAATTTTAGGATTATATTTAGTCCAATAATCAACATGTATGTTCTATCTAAATTAATTTGGAACAATTTTAAATATAAAATTAAATTATATTAATTTAATACTTTTGATAATTCCAAGAGTGCCCCACCACTCTCCTATAAAAAGTTACTCATTCCTGTCTATTACTCACACTTCAAAAACCATTTGGATTGGTCATGATCTACCCAAAACCCATACTAGTATCCATTCCCACATTATTGAATCCTTATTTTAGGTATAACACCCTCTTTAGTGGTGTTATGTTGTTAATAAATGTGTTCATCTGAAGAAAACATAATGTTTTCTTTAAGTGTTTATATATTATTTATTCTTCAACTTCCTTAAAATATTCTTCATCAATTATGAAAAAATAAATCCAATACTCTTTGTATAATGATATGTTTTTATTTTAATATTATCACACAAATTTATATTCAGTTCAATTTAATGGGAAAATAATTAATCATTTGTGCGTACATGTGAACTATAACCTCGATGAACCAAAAAAATTCATTTCTCACAACCATCTCTCATGAAAAGTTATAAAAATATAATTAATATTCAATTGTGAAAACCATGACATATAAATCCTTATAAATGAATATTATATCAATTATATTCTTGCTTTCTATGCACATAAAAATGATGACGTTGTTCATGTGTAAATGTGAACTATCACCTCCACGAAGTAATGTGATTAGTTTTAAATTACCAAATCACTTTGATAATATATATAAGTATATTTAAATTATTAATAAGATATTATTTATATTTTTATGATTCTGTAAAGAAAAATTAATATTTATCTTCTTTCAATAATGATCAGTGAAAAATGAACCGGTTACCCATGCGTACGTATAACATACCGTCTTAGGGTTTGTAACATTGTTTGTTTTTCATATTCATATTTAATTTATGGGATAAATGTATAAATTATATAAAAAATTTATATTATGTCATGAATTTTATTCTAATGATGATGGACTTTTGACCGAATGATTTATTGACATCATACCATGTTCATTTTTGACTCAAGTACTGAATATCGAAAAAATGTCCAATAGGAACTTAAATAATTATCAAATTTTTATAACAATGTAATAAGTTTCATAAATGTAATAATAAATTTCAAAAATGTTTTCAAGAAATTATAAATTAAAATTAGTTTATTATTCAGGAATATAAATCTTGTATGTGATGAGTCCGACTCAGGGTAAGGGACATCATCTCAATCCACTTTCATTGAGGTATAATTTGATGTTATACACCACCTTCTTTTATAAGGTGTCTAACGAACCCCTTTGAATAGGAAGTTTTAGTAATTTGTTTTAAAAAGTAATATTTTTATATGAATTATTTTACCAAATGAATAAATGATTGTTTCTTAATGTATATTGTGACAAATAATTTTCCATAGTTGTGACCATTATTTTATATGTGTATTCCTCTACAAGCCATAATGTTTTTTATTGGAAAAAATTACATATTCACGTTGCAAGTATTTTGGTATTGAAAATGGTTTTGATAATGTATTTATTATATCAATATCTTGAAAGATATCTTGTTATTGCAATGTGTAAAGGTTATTTTTCGTTTATTCTTGTTTTATATGTTATGATTATGTAATGGTTCTTGGGAATTGTTTATGTATATGGTTCGTTTTTTGATAAACTTAGGATGGTTGAACCTATTATATCTCTCCAATGAATTAGGTAATGAGGTAGAGTTAACCATTTGGGTTTCTATGAAGCGGTTTATGGAATATATTTTTATGGGTATTCCAAATATAACCATGAAGGTTTCTCCATATGTATCCGTGAAGGATACAATGTAATAATGATATGGATGACGCAAGTTACCATTATGAATTATTATTTCAATGAGTATTATAGGAAACATATGATTTGATGAGGTATGATAAAGGCTTTATGATCTATGGGGTGAAAAGTTTGATTTTGTGAAAATGATTTCATGGGATTAAAATATTCATGGACTAATGATTTTATTAATTATGTTATATCACATATATGGTTTTTTGTGATAATCACAAGTTTATGTATTTTTTCCCCAAGGTATAAGGATGGGTAAGAGAAAGGAAGAAGACAAGATACATTTTATGATTATTTTTATCATGAAAAATAATTCATATTTTATTTTAAAAAAATTTAGATTATTAAAAAATGGTTAGTGAGTAGACTTTTCCACATTGTAATATTTGAGTAATGCACTAGTTATATAAAACATTCTCTAAAACTGTAAACCAGAAAATATCCTCAATGTGAACGAATGTAAATCATTGAATTAACTCAATATTATGTAACATTCAAGTTCATTTCTTATACTTTATATGATGGTTTAGTTTAGATAACTTTAGGGGTTATGATATTGTAAAAAATATATCAAAAAATGACTTTTTAATTTATGGTCAAATTGAAATGGTATTGAATTTGAGTATTAATATTTTTCTTCATCTAAGAAATTTCTATTGAGCATGGTGTTGTATGTTTTTTCAATAAGATGTTAATAAGTTGTCAATGAAAAGTCAATATGTGAATGAAAGGTATTGACTAATAATTGGGTGAATCAATAGATAATTTTTGTTGATTCATAGCATTGAATACTAAACATGATCAAATATCAAAGAGGATACAAGTGTGACGATTGTAGAACTGGTCTTAACTTCCAAATCATTTTTCAAAGAATGAAACGTTGTTATCACACTTGAATAAGTACATGTAATAATAAATTGCATGAGTAATGAAGTAAATATTCATCCATATTCACTAAGTGGATTAAGTGTGGAAGATCTATCCCTAGAATCTAAATGGATGATGTTTAAAAATCAGATGATTGATTGTGATGATCTTCAAGGACCAATACATGTGCTAAGAACAACACATTGTTTAATAAAAATTTTCCTTACAATGTTTTTAAATGCATGAGGAGTTTAAGAAGAGTTCCTTCCATGGTTGGAAGAAGAAAGGTGAGTAATGTGTTTTGGGATTCAAGTTCCAAAAGGAAATAAAGAAGGGGAAAGAGAAGGAGAGGTGCATGGGGTTGGATTTTGAAGAAGTAACCATGAACAAAGAAGGTAGACATGCATTATTATTGTACAAGACACTTTGTTTTCAACCAAGTATATATATATATACATATATATATATATATATATATCCTTATATTAAAGAATATGGGGCGAACCAAGAAGGCCTGCAGAAATCCTCACCTAAAGCACATACGGGACCTGAGGGTTATTGCGCTTGAGGGAAGCCCTCAAGGATATCCCTACATGAGGCTGGAGAGTGGGCCATGTATAAGCCCGTAGGAGCACACATAGTGATCAACCAATGCGTGTAAGGATTCATTGTGGGTGCTAGGATTTCCCCTGAGAAGCAGAGTGTGCGCTAAGAGCACGCCCGCATGGTGAACATGGTAAGGGGTGGTACTGTGGAGGGAGGTGTAGAATTTTGAGTTGTGGTTGGGGAGGATTGTATTCTAATTGAGCCACATTCGTGTGTCCATTTTGATGTGGGATGGCTTTAAAAAATGCAAAGGATATCCTGATCGCTCATCTGATCTCACATGAGATCTCAGCCGCATGACGCATCCCGAGTCTCAGGATATAATCACCACCGAACATCTATCTGCATCGCATGGTGTTTAAACTGTGTCCTTATAATCCTCCACAGAAGTTGTCTTCAATATAATTCGCCAGCCTTAAACCTTACTTAATCTTGAGTTATTACAAGATTACACATTGAGGATCTTTTCGGGTTTAGAGTTTTAGAGAATTAGATCATAAAACATGCATTACATTCCACATATAAAAAAAGGGGTTACATAAAGATAGTATTCCTCTTTCCCATCAATGGAAACTTATTTAAAATAAAACATGGATTCTTTCTTGACACTTCCTTGACACTATCATCATATCATGTACCTTTCCCTTAACCTGTGGAAAACATTTCAAAAAAACTTGGGATGAGCATAAAAAGCCCAGTAAGGGATATAAAAATATGGAAAGGAAACATGGGTACATATATACATAAGAATGAAATCATACTTTACCCATAAAACATAATCACTTTAACATACCTCATCAAATCATGAATAAATCATAGAAATCATAAGACATAAAGGTAACTTGAGGCATTCATAACTTTCTTACGTAGGGAGTAACCCTCTTGGTTACGTTTGGAATACCCATCATATTATATTCCCTAAATCTCTTCAGAGAAACCTTAACATTTCACTCCTTCGCGTTACCCAATGCATTGGAGAGCTATATCGGGCTCACCCGCCCTTAGTCTATCACAGAACCACCCGCCTTCATAATAATGCCCAAGAACCTCAACATAATCGTATCACATAAAACATGCATGAAGGAAACATAACATTTCCACCTTTCAATCACAAGATATCAATACAACACATTGATATAAAAACCTTATGAAAACAATTTTCAATACCATAATAAAAGAAAAGTAAAACATGGTATTTATTTTTCTTTTTTTAAAAAAAAGGTATGGCTTGTAGAGGAAGCCGAAACTCAAATAATGGTCACAGCAGCGGAGAAGTCGTTGTCGCCACATACGTACGAAAAAAACATTCCCTTTTGTCGTTTAGTAAATGCTTCGTATAAAAAATATTCCTTTTGAATAAACGTAAAAGTCAATGGGGTTTATACACCGCATAAAAGAAGGTTGTGTATAAAACAAAATATGCCTCAATGAAAGGAGATTGAGACGAAGTCCCATACCTCGGGTCCGACTTGACTCGGTCATTCTTTAATCTCCTGAATAATAAACATGAGTTAATTTATATTGTTTAAGAACCCTTTTCAAGTTCATTATTCCTTTTATATCACTTAATGCCATGTCATGAACACTATGTAATTAGTTAAGTTAATAACGGTCGTGTTAATGATCATTGGTACTTGAGTAAAAAATAAGCCCTTTATAATTACAAGTTGTTCATGTATACATTATATCCAGAATGGTATTCATGATTTAGATATCATATATGTCATATATATCCAGTACATTCATGCATTTATAATATTACATAATCATTTAGAGGTAAGAAATGTAATGCATCGTTCATGGAGACGGTAAGCCGTACGTACAAATGAATGCTACTTTCATTTCTATTTCGTATTTTATAGAATGGAATCATAATGATATAGAGGTATATTATAACTCCATTATAATATCATATATAATATCATAGTTCCATCCTTTATACGTCCCACATATGGTATTTAACAAATCAAATCACTTTGAGGGGGTGGTAGTCCGCACTTCCTTAAATGAAGATATCGCGTTTACCCATAATGGAAACCATAATGGTATGCCCAAAATGAAAAATACAGAAGATTAAGGAAAACATAAACATATTATATATCATATATAAATATAGTGACATCTTAATGTCCACCTTTGAAGGTGTTAAAATAATGTTGAACAATCATCGTTTCGGGAGGCATAAATTCACCATCCACGGAAACAGTATGTCCTTTAACCATTAGATGTAGGTGTGTGTAAGTGTAGATCGAATAATTCTTATAAAAACAACCTATTATATTGAAGATACTGGAGTTGTTACAAAAGAAATTTATAAAAAGAGTTTAGGGGGTTGGAGAAGCAAAATAAATCAAAAGGACTCAAGTGAAGACATTACCTTAAAATCGGGTGACTCCCTTTGGTTTGAGCTCAGAGGCTTCCTTGGGAAGACTTATGCCCAAAGTGAGGCTTCAAGGAGTAATAGAGGGATGTGGAGAGACAAAATGGTCAGGGGTTGGCCGAGCCAAAGGCTTTGGGAGTGTGGGTAAGGAGGTAGAGGTGGGGGCCTTTTATAAGGGGGAGGAGGGGAACTATTGGAAAGTAAAGAAATGTTACTTTATTTTAAAATTATTTTCGGATTAAAAAGGTCCCAAATTGATATAATTAGAGGATAAGGTGATAAGGGTTCGAAATACACCCATACAATAGGTTTTGGACATGTGTAGGTCATAGATTTTACATTATCATTTCATTTTATTTAAATCCTTTATTAATGAGGTAATCGCTGCATCATCATGATGTCATAAATAATTTAATTTTTATAAAGTCTAAAAATTATAAAAAAATACTATAATTTAGGAAATCTTTTTAGCTTTCCAATTAATATTTATAATCAAAAATCTTACTTTTATAACCCCATGTAAAAAGTTTTTTAGTAAAACATCTCTTGTTTGTGTCATTTTTACTTTAACATTAAATAAAAAGTTATTTATGTCATTTCCCAACCAAAGTGGCTCCATGGGGTCCCCAAGTTGACCCATGGATTGTCTTGGTCGGACATGACACATACAATGAGGGTAGGACATGTGTCAAGCTCATCTCATATTATTAAAACATTATTTTTACCTTAAACTACACTAATTACCACTAATCACGATTAATAACTTAAAAGTTACTATTCACCAAAAAATTATTTTAATCTCATTGAACCACATTTTACTTCTTAATGACAACCATGTATGTCGGATTTTTGAAAATCAAATCACAGAAGTGGTAAAGTTTCATTTAAACGAAAAAATCAGTTTCTTTAACTACCACTTAGTGGTTTCACTATTCATCAAAAATTGAAGTTTTTCAGAAAGATACCAAAACTTCACCCTAAGCTATATTTGATATTACGAATTCAAAAATGATGTCTATTTTACAAAAATTCAAAACATGTAAGTTTCATTAATTAATTTAATAACTAATTCCCGCTGTCATGACAAATAGCGTGTTTTTATGAAACAATAAGTATCAAAAGATTGACACTAGTTTAAGTCCAATTTCAATGTAAAATTGATTCCAATGACCACCATTGGATAAAATGGTAAAAATATATTCTAATTTCACTTCAAAACCAATTCAAAAGATAATCTAATCATATAAATAAATTATATTAAAAAGAGGTTTTGAATTAAAATACAACATTTTTCACTATTCATTAAAAAAATGAACTTTATCAGAAAAATACCAAAAATTCACACAAAGTAAATTTTGATGTCCCAATCATAAATAATAAGTTTATTTTGACAAACATAGCTTATAAAATTGTCAAAAGATAAATTTAAAAAGGGTTTTCCATCAAAAGGCAGTAAAACAATCTTTTAAGAATATTAGTGTATTCCATGCATAAGATTGTATTTATTTTTATTTTAAGCCTCTAAAACACTATCTTAATCATTAATAGACATAGATAAAAATATCTATTATTCATTACTTACATGGGATGTTACATCCTTCCCCCCTTTAGAAAATTGCGTCCCTGGAATTTATTTACTTATCGAATAAATGGGGGTACTTATCCCTCATTGCATTTTCAGATTCCCATGTTGCCTCTTCCATCATGTGGTTTTTCCACAAAACCTTTACCTGATTAATCACCTTATTCCATAACACTTTCTCCCTGTGGTCAAGAATATGGACCGGTTTTTCCTCATAAGATAGGTTCTCTTCCAGCTGAACTACCTCTGGACTCAAAACATGAGATGGATCTGGCATGCACTTTCTCAGCATCGAAACATGAAAAACATTGTGTACCTGAGATAAACTCGGAGGTAAAGCCACCCGGTATGCAACTGATCCAACTCTCTCCAGAATTTCATATGGTCCAATGAACCTTGGACTCAGTTTTCCTTTCTTACCAAATCACATCACACTTTTCCATGGTGATACTTTGAGAAAAACATGATCACCTACCTCAAAAGAGAGATCCTTCCTCCTGTTGTCCGCATAACTCTTCTGCCTACTCTGAGCTGTTCTCAGGTGTTTCTGTATCAACTGAACTTTTTCTGCCAACTCTTCTACCAATTCTAGTCCCATCAACTTCCTTTCACCCACTTAATCCCAGAAAGCTGGAGTTCGACACCACTTCCCATATAATGCCTCAAATGGTGCCATCTGTATACTGGAATGAAAACTGTTATTATATGAAAAATCAACCAAAGAAAGATGTTGGTCCCAACTTCCCTGATAATCCATCGAACAAGCTCGTAGCATATCCTCCAAGGTCTGAATTGTTCGTTCTGACTGCCCATCTGATTGAGGATGAAAAGCTCTACTAAAATTTAATTCAGTACCCAATGACTTTTGAAGGCATTTCCAAAAGTTAGAAGTGAACCTGGGATCACAGTCAGATAAAATGGAGAGAGAAACTCCATGTAACCTGACTATCTCTTTAAGATACAAACAGAAAAGTTGATCTAGGGAAAAAGTATCTCGTATAGCAAGGAAATGAGCAGATTTAGTCAAGCGATCAACAATAACCCAGATTGCATTATTACCTCGAGATGTCTTCGGTAATCCCACAACAAAGTCCATGGATATATTCTCCCATTTCCACTCTGGTACTGGTAAAGACTGAAGCATCCCTTTCGGTAACTGCCACTCTACATTAACCTGTTGACATGTCAAACACTTCACATTAAAATCAACAATATCTCTTTTCGTTCCATCCCACCAGTAATACTCCCGCAGATCACTGTACATCTTAGTACTGCCAGGATGAACTGAAAACGGAGAACTATGAGATTCACATAACAACTCTCTCTTCAACTGTGAATCACAAGGCACACACAATATCTTCCCAAATCTCAAAACACAATCATTATCAATGTTTAATTCAGGCAACTTACCCTTCTGAACCAGCTATACCTTTTTCTACAACTCACTATCTTGCTTCTGTGCTTGCTCGATTCTGTCTGATATAGAAGATTTCACTGATACTTGAAACAAAACAGAAGAACATCCTGTGCCAAAAACTTCTATGACAAAGTTCATCAAATCCTTAACCAAAGGATCACGTTACAAATGCAACATTGTTAATGAAGCATTACTTTTTCGACTCAAAGCATCAGCCAAATTATTTTCTTTTCCCGGATGGTAATGAATTGTACAATCATAATCCTTGATTAATTCCAGCCATCTCATCTATCTCATGTTTAACTCTTTCTGAGTGAATATATACTTCAAACTTTTGTGATCAGTATATATTTCACACTTTACTCCATACAAATGATGTCTCCAAATTTTTAAAACGAAAACAACAACAGCTAATTCCAAATAATGTGTAGGGTAATTTACCTCATGAGTTTTCAACTGTCGTGAAGCATAAGAAATTACCTGATCATTCTGCATTAGGATGCAACCATGTCCTTTCAATGAAGCATCACTGTAGATAACAAACTCACCATTCCTGGAAGGTAGTTCCAAAACTTGAGCTTTCACCAATCATATTTTCAATTCCTGAAAACAATCATCACATTCTTTTGTCCAGATAAACTTAACACCCTTTAGCTTAGTCATTGGACTAGATAACTGTGAAAAATTTCTAACAAACCTTCGCTAATAGACTGCCAAACCAAGGAAGCTATGAATCTCAGTTACATTTGTGGGTCTTTCCCAGTCTTCCACAACTTTTGTTTTTGCAGGATCAACAGTTATCCCATCTTTAGAAACAATGTGTCCATGGAAAGAAATTTGTTGCAACCAAAACTCACACTTGCTGAATTTCCCATACAATTTCTTTTCTTTTAAGGTTTTCAATATAACCCTTAAATGTCTTTCATGATCATCTTTACTTTTAGAAAACACCAAAATATAATCAATAAAAACCACAAAAAACTTATCCAAGATCTCATGGAAAATTCTATTCATTATGTCCATGAATACAGCAGGTGCATTGGTTAGCCCAAAAGGCATTACACAAAATTCATAATGGCCATATCTTGTACGGAACGCGGTCTTCGGAACATCTGCTTCCTTTACCTTCAGCTGATGGTACCCCGATCTCAAGTCAATCTTTGAAAAATACTGAGCTCCCTGGAGTTGATAAAACAAATCATCGATATGAGGCAAAGGATATTTGTTCTTAACAGTGATGTTATTCAAGGCTCTAAAATCAATGAAAAGTCTCATTGAACCATATTTCTTTTTAACAAATAAAACAGGAGCACCCCATGGTGATGTGCTAGGTCAAATGAAACCTTTATCTAATAAATTTTGCAATTTCTCCTTCAACTCTAAAAGTTCAATTTGAGCCATTCGATAAGGGGGTTTTGAAATTGGATTAGCATCAGGAACTAAGTCAATAGTAAATTCAACTTCCTGATCTGGTATTATTCTAGTCAACTCATCAGGAAAAACATCAGGATACTCATTTACCACTAACACATCATTAATCTGAATAGTTCCTTTATTTTCGACGATGTGTGAAAGCTAACATTCATTTACATCTTTTACAAGTTTCTCGGCCTCTTGATAAGTTATCAACATTAAGGGTTCATTCTTGTACACAAACTGAAAGTCTTTCTGAAAAGAAACTTCTTTAGCTCTACAGTCAATCTTAGCATGGTAAATAGAGAGTCAATCCATACCCAGGATAACATCAAACTCTACTAGAGGTATACCGATAAGGTTTTCAAGTAGGTTCTTTCCACAGATAAGGATAAAAAGATTCTTATAAATTCTTTTTGCCTCAACATTTCCCCCAGGTGTCTTTACTATAAGTTTAGGAGTCATTTATTGAGATGGTATTCCCATTTTACTAGAAAAGTTTTCAGAGATGAAAGAATGTGTAGACCCAGAATCAAACAACACACTGGCATAATCTGAAAAAACAAACAAAGTACCTGATACAACTTTATTTGATGGCCCGACATCTGCTGAAGTAGTTGCAAAGGATTTCACCACCCCTTTCTGCTTGTAGTCTAACTGCTTCCCATCACTCAAGCTCTTTGTCGGACACTCTTTTGCATAGTGACCCATCTCATTGCACTTATAACATTTCACTAACTGTAAATCAAATTTGGTCTTACCTTCACCTTGATCCTTTTCAGTGCAATCACGATCCTTATGTCGCATCTTACCACATCGGTAGCACTTTCCAGAATTCAGAAGACATTCCCCAGCATTCCTTTTACCACATTTATCACAAACTGGAAACTTAGATTTCTTACCATCAGAATTTTTTGAATAATTATTCCCTTTCTCCTGCCACCTTGGTCTCTTCTTCTGCTGGTTGTTATGGAACACTTGATCATCGGAAAACTCCATTTCCACCTTCTCAGTACATCGAACAAGCTTTTCATAACTTTTAAACTCACGAGAAGCTAATGCCCTTCGATATTTTGGCTTTAATCCTAAGTAAAAATGATTGATTTTACTATCAAGGTCTCGGATAAAATTTGGAGCATACCTTTCCAATCGAGTGAACCTTTCTTCATAGGTATCCACTGAGTCTTCCTCTTGCCTCAATTCCAAGAATTGTTTTTCCATCCTAAGTCGAATAGCCTTAGGAAAATACTTCTCAAGAAACATACCTTTGAATTCATCCCAGTCGAGATCATCAACCTCATCGGCGTCCCTGATATTTTTAACCATCGACCACCACTGATATGCTTCACCCTCCAAACGGTAAATAGCAAGACTAACCTTTTGATTGTCTGAACACCCCATGAAATCGAAAATATTCTCCAGTGCTTTAATCCATCCTCCAGCTAACACAGGGTCAGATGATCCTCTGAATGATGGGGGATGTTGCCTCATGAAATGTTCCACCACTGACATGTTCCTCTGCGGCTGATCTAGCTGATCTCGTGCATGGATACCACCACCATTTATCGCTTGAGTCAACTGCGCCATTATGGCAACAAACTGTTCAGTTCTAATTCCAACCATCTCAGGATGCTGATTCGGAAGGTTATTTCCTTTTGTATGCCTTCCTAGCACTGCTTCCCTGTTTCCTCTGCGGAAAACCATTCTGAACAAACATGTCTTAGATGAAGCAACATGGTAATATTCAAATACTATATCACTTCAATTTGACCATAAAAAAAATATTTTTGGATAATCATTTAATAGAATTCTAACTCCTAAAGTTATCTAAACCGACCTCTGATACCAACTATAAGGCCCCAGCCTTAAACCTTACTTAATCTCGAGTTATTACAAGATTACACGTTGAGGATCTTTTCGGGTTTAGAGTTTTCGAGAATTAGATCATAAAACATGCATTACATTCCACATATAAAAAAAGTGGTTACATAAAGATAGTATTCTTCTTTCCCATCAATTGAAACATATTTAAAATAAAACATGGATTATTTCTTGACACTTCCTTGACACTATCATCATATCATGTACCTTTCCCTTGACCTGTGAAAAACATTTCAAAAAAAATTGGGATGAGCATAAAAAGCTCAGTAAGGGATATAAAAATATGGAAAGGAAACATGGGTACATATATACATAAGAATGAAATCATACTTTACCCATAAAACATAAGAACTTTAATATACCTTATCAAATCATGAATAAATCATATAAATCATAAGACATAAAGGTTACTTGAGGCATTCATAACTTTCTTACGTAGGGAGTAACCCTCTTGGTTACGTTTGGAATACCAATCACAGTATATTCCCTAAATCTCTTTGGAGAAACCTTAACATTTCACTCCTTCGCTTTACCCAATTCATTGGAGAGCTATATCGGGCTCACCCTCCCTTAGTCTATCACGGAACCACCCGTATTCATAATAATGCCCAAGAACCTCAACATAATCGTATCACATAAAACATGCATAAAGGAAACATAACATTTCCACATTTCAATAACAAGATATCAATACAACAAATTGATATAAAAACATTATGAAAACAATTTTCAATACCAAAATAAATGGAAAGTAAAACATGGTATTTATTTTTCTTTTAAAAAAAGGTATGGCTTGTAGAGGAAGCTGAATCTCAAATAATGGTCACGGTGGCAGATAAGTTGTTGTCGCCGCATACGTACGACAAAAACATTCCCTTTTGTCGTTTAGTAAACTCTTCGTATAAAAAAGATTCCTTTTGAATAAATGTAAAAGTCAAAGGGGTTTATACACCGTATAAAAGAAGGTTGTGTATAAAACAAAATATGCCTCAATGAAAGGAGATTGAGACGATGTCCCATACCTCAGGTCTGACTTGACTCGGTCGTTCTTTAATCTCCTGAATAATAAACTTGAGTTAATTTCTACTTGTTTAATAACCTTTTTCGTGTTCATTATTCCTTTTATATCACTTATTGCCATGTCATGAACACTATGTAATTATTTAAGTTAATAACGGTCATTTTAACGATCATTGGTACTTGAGTAAAAAATAAGCCCTTTATAATTACAAGTTGTTCATGTATCCATTATATCCAGAATGGTATTAATGATGTAGATATCATATATGTCATATATATCCAGTACATGCATGCATTTATAATATTACATAATCATTTAGAGGTAAGAAATGAAATGCACCGTTCATGGAGACGATAAGTCGTACGTACGCATGAACGCTACTTTCATTTATATTTCGTATTTTATAGAATGGAATCATAATGATATATAGTTATATTATAATTACAGTATAATATCATATATAATATCATAGTTCCATCCTTTATACGTCCCACATATGGTATTTAACGAATCAAATCACTTTGAGGGGGCGGTAGTCCGCACTTCCTTTAATGAAGATATCACGTTTACCCATAATGGAAACCATAAAGGTGTGACCAAAATGAAAAATACAGAAGCTTAAGGAAAAAATAAACATATTATATATCATATATAAATATAGTGACATCTTAATGGCCACCTTTGAAGGTGTTAAAATAATTTTGAACAATCATCGTTTCGGGAGGCATAAATTCACCATCCACGGAAATAGTATGTCCTTTAACCATTAGATGTAGGTGTGTGTAAGTGTAGCTCGAATCCTTCTTATAAAAACATACTAGTATATTGAAGATAATGGAGTTGTTACAAAATAAATGAATAAATAGAGTTTAGGGGGTTGTAGAAGCAAAATAAAACAAAAGGACTCAAGTGAAGACATTACCTTAAAATCGGGTGACTCCCTTTGGTTTGATCTTAAAGGCTTCCTTGGGAAGACTTATGCCCAAAGTGAGGCTTCAAGGAGTAATAGATAGATGTGGAGGGACAAAATGGGCAGGGTTTGGCCGAGCCAAAGGCTTTGGGAGTGTGGGTAAGGAGGTAGAGGTGGGGGCCTTTTATAAGAGGGGAGGAGGGGCACTCTTGGAAAGTAAAGAAATGTTACTTTATTTTAAAATTATTTTCGGATTCAAAATGTCCCACATTGATATAATTTTAGGATAAGGTTATAAGGGTTCGAAATCCACCAATACAATAGGTTTTGGACATGTGTAGTTCATATATTGTACATTATCATTTCATTTTATTTAAATCCTTTATTAATGAGGTAATCGCTGCATCATCATGATTTCATAAATAATTTAATTTATTTAAAGTCTAAAAATTATAAAACAAATAATATGATGTATGAAATCTTTTTATCTTTCCAATTACTATTTATAATCAAAAATATGACTTGTATAACCCCATGTAAAAATTGTTTTAGTAAAAAATCTCTTGTTTTTGTCATTTTTTACTTTAACATTAAATAAAAAGTTATTTATGTCATTTCCCAACCAAAGTGGCTCCATGGGGTCCCCAATTTGACCCATGGATTTTCTTGGTCGGCCATGACACATACAATGAGGGTAGGACATGTTTAAATCTCATCTCATATTATTAAAACATTATTTTTACCTTAAACTACACTAATTACCACTAATCGCGATTAAGAACTTAAAAGTTACTATTCACCAAAAAATTATTTTAATCTCATTGAACCACATTTTAATTCTTAATGACAACCATGTATGTCTGATTTTTGAAAATCAAATCACAGAAGTGGCAAAGTTTCATTAAAACGAAAAAATCAGTTTCTTTAACTACCACTTAGTGGTTTCACTATTCATCAAAAATTGAAGTTTTTCAGAAAGATACCAAAACATCACCCTAAGCTATATTTGAAATTCCGAATTCAAAAATGATGTATATTTTACAAAATTCAAAACATGTAATTTTCATTAATTAATTTAATAACTAATTCCCGCTGTCATGAAAAATATCATGTTTTTATGACACAATAAGTATCAAAAGATTGACACTAGTTTAAGTCCAATTTCAAAGTGAAATTGATTCAAATGACCACCATTGGATAAAATGGTAAAAATATATTCTAATTTCACTTAAAAACCAATTCAAAAGATAATCTAATCATATAAATAAATTAGATTAAAAAGAGGTTTTGAATTAAAATACAACATTCTTCACTATTAATTAAAAAATGAACTTTATCGGAAAAATACCAAAAATTCACACAAAGTAAATTTTGATGTCCCAATCATAAATAATAAGTTTATTTTGACAAACATAGCTTATAAAATTTTAAAAAGATATATTTAAAAAGGGTTTTCCATCAAAAGGTAGTAAAACAATCTTTTAAGAATATTAGTGTATTCCATGCATAAGATTGTATTTATTTTCATTTTAAGCATCTAAAACACTATCTTAATCATTAATAGACATAGATAAAAATATCTATTATTCATTACTTACTTGGGATGTTACATTCAATCTCCAGACATCCCACGAAGAACCCTCACCACCTACGAACTAGTGATGAATCCAGACAGTGTTCTCATCACTGTGGACACCAAAGACCCTCCAGTCAAGCCTTTGGAGATCATCTAAAAATCACAATAAAATGCAGACAATTAATTTTTCATGCATGCAAATATAATGAATAATCTCACATGGATGAAGAAACTGAAGGTGCGGGGCCACATCATGTCACTCGAGTGCTCAACAAAAATCATTTCATGTGTTCTTCACAAGCATGTGAGGATATCACCAAGATATGAGGGAGCCCGCATTAAACATATTCAAAAAAATATATGGAAATATTATCTACGGTTTGAAAATATTCAAAGATGAAGATCTCGACTATTGAGATCATTGAATCCCTGGTCATCTCATGTATATTTTCATGCTGATTCTTGACTATAAATATAGATCCCTTGACCAAGGATCTATTTTTGAGAAAATTGTGAAAGGTCATGTCCGCAAAAGAATAGAGAAACATGAATAGAATGTTTTCCACGTAGCTTAGCTATGTGAAGAATAATAACCACACATCCTTGATATGTGAAGAAGGGGTCCTATTAATCCCATGCAAGAAGGAGAAGTGTGAACCACCCTAGTTTATTAAAGAAGCTAAACAAACGACATGTTCCTTTGAACCCTCATCATGATTTTTGCATAAGAAGAAACCACAAACACACAATTGGTTCTACACACCATTGTTGTGCTCCTGTAAAGACAGAAACCAAGAACTCTTCCTTAGTTCTATGAAGGAGACCCATGCAAATCATGGGCGTTAAGAAGAACTCATGCCCTCCTATTTTTACAAAATAAGTACACCCTTCTATCAATATATAAATATATATACTATTTTACAAGGATTATTATTTGAAGAAGAAGGTGGTTGCATTGAATGATGAAGCTTGTGTGTGTTCTATTTGATGAAAAAGAAACTCAATCCTTCATGTATTCACAAAGGAGGATAGAGAGTGCATGCATGATGCACATGCATGTATATGCCCGAATTGGGACATCCATGTGTGCATGAACAAGAAAAACATTGAATATACCCATTCAGGATTGAAAAAGAACTCAAATAAATAAAAGATTGTGTGTGCACATTTGAAGAAAGTGGAAGATCACACACATGAAATAAAACCATTTAGGATTGAATAAACACACACTTATATTGAACCTAAAATTAAGTGTGTGTGTGAAAATAACCAAAGAAAAAGTGTGTGTGTGATATTGTGTGGGAAAAATAAATAAGAAGTGTGTGTGATAAAATAGTTATACCCATTGAGGTTTTCACATGAGAAAAAGAGAACAAGGATATGGTGTATGCATGCACATGCACACGTGAAGATAGTTAAATGGAAGAATCAAGAATGTTAGTGCACGTGTTTAAAGAAGATGAAGTAATGCCATGTAACTCATGCATGGAGCATAATTAATTCAGATGATTCAAAGTGAGATGATCTTCAATGTCTTTATAATCACATAATCATATGTGATTATTTCCAAGAAAACAAGGATAAGTTTTAGTGAATTCAGTTATTTCACTAAAGAAGAATAAATTGAGATATCCAAATACAAGATGTATTGGATCCCATGAAATCCATGCATTAAGTAGATTAGAATTGAGGCTGAATCCATACAGAGTTAAAGATGATCTTTTATCTGAGCTTATAGTGGTTGAGAATCCAAGAAGAGAGACAGTGATGATATTGTTCAAGATAATTATTGCATACCATATTACTGCAGAATGTTTTTTCACCATTGGAACACATATTAGTGAGGCTGAGTCTTCATCAGAAGAATGAATAATTTCCCGAGCATTGTTGAGATTAGTCATGACCAACATAAGTGATTATAATTATGAGAAAGTACAATATACTTTATCTAATTTTATTGAATATTATTGAAAAGATACACAAGCATGTGTGATTCAGAAATCCTATGTGGGAAGAGCAGAAGATTCATCCACATTAATTAAAGAAGCATCTCATGTGAAATCCAGGAGGAAGAAGTCTTCAGTGGGACTCTAAAGCAGGCTAGTGGGACTCTTTTAACACTGTGTGATGTAGTATAAAGAAACTCATGTGGGAATCCAGAGAAATAAATTGGGACTCTGTATCGGCCTTTATAATTACTAACTAAATTATTTTAGAGAATATGTGATTGGGGAAAATAACCAACACAACCAAGAGTAGGTCACTGAACCAAACCTTGTAAATCATTGTGTTCAGTGCCTTCACATTTACAAAATCATTATGTGGAAGCATTAGAGACACAAGAATAGTGGATCATAGATTTAACCATCAATATAGCTTTAATATAAAAGAAAAAATTAGTAAAAATATTTTAAGGGATCATTTATTCACCCCTCCTCCTCTCAGAAATTCACACTGATCTGGGAACTTTAATTGGTATCAGAGGAAAGGTTACCTCTAAAATATCCAAGGGAGTCCTTATGGAGTTTATATTTGTGGATATGAGTGAACGACCTCAAATGGAAATATCTAACATGTCTCAAAAAAATAGAAAGAAGAAATATGAAAGGAAGATGAAGAAGATTCTTATTACCACTAGGGAGGAACCTTCTACTGAAGGTAATATAAAAGGTACAACATGTGATAATAATAATAATTATTCAGATGAAGCATGTTCAATCTATGATGATAATAGATCAACTAGTGATCTTCAGACTTCACTTAATGATCATCTAAATAATGGCCCTAAGGATGTGGCAAGACACATTGCTGCAAGAATTAGATATCTTCATGATGAAAAACTACAGCTGTTAGAGTAATATAATGCCATGGAAGAAGCATTGGCTAAAAAGGCCGACATATCCAACACTCTCACCAAACTAGTAAAGGAAAAGGAAGAGAAAATTTATCTTTTCAATAAAAGAGATGCTCATGTTCCTTATTAATTCTGGGGAAGTATTTTTTAGATCGAATTTTTTGATATTGTATTTATAGAAGTTTTTTCATGCATTTGAATAGTTTCACAACATTTCTATGGTTGTCAATGTTTCTCAACTAGAATACAAAGCTAATAAGATAAATTTTCTTGAAATAACTTTGTATCAATTAAGAAATATTCATGAGGATTGAATATTAAAGTTGATAGAGAATTGGAAAAATAAGATGTGATCAGTTGAGGATGAGAAGAACTATTTCAACATGAAGTGTTTAATGAAGGAGGAACAATTGAAGAATCGACAATCACTCCAAGACGAAACATCCCAAACAGCTAAAATGAGAGATGTTGTCACTCAATTTTTCATTAAGTAATATGATTCTAAGAGGAATATCAAATCATCCTCTAATAAAATGGAAACATCCTATAAAAAGAAGGTCTCTGAAAACCCAGTTATTTCTATTTCTAATAGTACAGTTGCATCTGCAAGTACAGATTCAAAACAAGAAGCAGGGAAGATATGAATTGTTATAATTGTTTATACATCCATTTGAAATTCATGTATAGGTGTTGGGATGATTAAAAAGATCAAATACCAAATGGGTGCTCCAAATAAACAAAGACAATTATAGAAACAAGAAAGCACTAAATCTAGCCAGAAAAATACTACAAGAAAAAGAATGGGATTTATCTGATACTATTGGTGTTGTTGGATGTTTGGGCATCAATCGAATGATTTCTGGAATAATATGTCAGCATATAAAAATTATGGAAGTCCTACATTCAGGGAATATATATGTGAAGAAATAAATCATCTTGGAATGAAAAGGTAGAAAACACTGGTGAAGAAGAATCTTTCTGTTAAGAACATATTTGAGTATCTTGAAGTATTCTATGATAATTTTCACAGAAGTGGTCACAACTATGATGAGTGTTCATATTTTCCTACCATGAATCAGGAATATGTTAATAAGAATAAGAGACCACAAAAAGGTAGGAGAAATGAAAAGGTGTTGAAAAGTCTTCTATTGGGAATATGAAAAACAATGAAGTGAAGAAAACATTGAAAGAAATTATTCCCAAGAAGAAGTTTAAGTTGGATTCCGAGAATGTAATCTGAACCAATAAAAGATTATTCTACTATGGAAATAAAGGATATACCCTGGATCACTGCAAACAATCCATGGAAATGAATGGAAGAATGCTAAAAATAATAGGAGAATCAATCTAGAAGAAGATGGGATTAACAACAGACATTCCTGAAGATAATCATAATAAGTTTCATAAGAAAGACAACTTGAAGAAAATGAAGAAGCCATGTGGAAGCTCCAAATCAAAAAATGGTAGGAAGGAGGGTTTAGTTATGTGGACAAATCAATTGAAAATTGATAGAGAACTGAAAAGTGATGAAGATAAATTACTAGTTGAAGCTAAGTAAAAGGGGAAATAGGTCTTTCCACATAGAGGAGAATTCGAATTTCATGAGAGTTTGTCAACCCATGATAACCCATGTGTTTCAAAACTATTGTGTGGAAGGTTCAAGAATTATGTAAATCATGAAAACAAATGTATAACTATATTACGAGGGTAAATAGATATATTGAAAATTAAAAAACAGGCACTAATTGAAGTTACTTCACTACTGGAAGAAGAAGAGGAAAAAAAATCCACACAAGTTGAAGGTTAATAGATTTAAAGGGCCCATGCTGACAAAGAAATATCAAAATGAAAAATGGAGAGGAATCCTTAGCATGAAGAGTACCAAACACCTTAGAGATACAATGAAAGGAGTTCTTGAGTTGAGATAAAATTCTCATCCACTTTGCTTCTATTAAGAAGCTCACAAGTGTTCCGTTTTATTCCATTATATTGTTGTTTTATATGTTTTTTTACATTGCAGGGAAATGTAGATGAAGGTCATTCTTAATATGAAAGTTGAATAAGAAAAGTGGAGACCAATATGTATGACTCATTATTCATGATTTGATAATAACTTTAAAGGTTCCATAGTGGAATATTATCAACAAGAATATCTTGAAGAATATTTGATGATATTTTCCAACATGATGAATCAATGGTAATGCACCCCTTGAGGGGGAGAAAATATGAAAGAGATGATATCAAGAATTAGTTCATAAAAAATCTTGAAATTCATATCAGCTCAAGAAGCTAAAACTGCGGTATTCCATTAACACTTTCATCCCTTGTTCTTAATTGTATTTATCTTTTCAATTAAGGGGGAGTGATTGATTTATTAAAATATCAAATGAAAGGTGGAGATTTATCTTTGAACATGAACATTTTAATATGTTTAGTTAATTATGTTCATGATGTAGCATTTCATTGATAAATATGACTATTTCCAACCCCTCAGATAAGAGTTGATACATTTGATCATGATTTCACATGTATGGTTGTTTATGGATTGCTCTAAAAACCTTAATCATATCTCTCTTGTTTTCTACCCTAGGTTACACCAAGTATACTTACAGTTGATTAACTAAAGGATCTTTTCTAAAAGAACCATGTGAAATCATCCCTCTCTCAGAAAAATTTAAGAATATATTATTCAAAAGGAGGAGTACATGTTTTGAAAAGAGTGAGCTACACCTTTGAATTTGGTTTCCAATAAGGGGGATGAATGTTTGGCACACTTATTGACCCATTCAGAGTGTACTTAAGTGATATTGAGGAAAAAAATAAAAAGTTGGAGATTTTTGATCATGGTGTTGAATTTTGTGTCAATAAGATGTTAATAGGTTGTCAATGACAAGTCAATATGTGAATGAAAGGTATTGATGAAAAATTTAGTGATTCCTTGGAGAATTTTTGTTGATTCAAATAATTGAATACTATACATGATCAATTCTCCAAGAGAATACAAGTATAATGATTATAGAACTTATCTTAATGTCCAAATCATGTGTCAGAGAATGACACTTTGTTACAAAACTTGAAGAATTCCATGAAATCCTCAATTGCATGTGGAATGAAGTAAATTTCCATCCACAGAAACTAAGTGGATGAAGTGTTGAAGATGCATCAATGGAATCTAAATGGTTGAAGATTACATATAATATGATTTATTGTGAACATACTAAAGGATTAAGACATGTGTTAAGGAAAATAAATAGTTTACTAAAATGTTTCTAAGCATTGTGTTGCAATTCAAGAGGAGTTGAAGAAGTGTTGCTTCAATAGTTTGGAGAAGAAACATGAGTGATGTGTTTTGGGCTTCAGGTTCCAAAAAGAAATAAAGAAGAGGAAAAAAGAAGGAGAGGTTCATGGGTTTGGATTTTAAATATGTAACTATAAACTAAGATGTTGGAAATTTATTATTCTTGTACTAAACACTTGGTTTCTAACCAACTATATATATATATGTGGCCCTACATTAAAAAATAGGTGGCCAAACAAGGAGGCCAGTTGAGGTCGTCCCCTCAAGCACATGCGGGACCTGAGGGGAAATTGTGCCTGAGGGAATCCCTATAGGATAGCCCTACATGAGGTAAGAGTACGGGTCATGTATAAGCCCACATGATCAGACACGATGACCAACCCTTGCGTGCTAGGATGAATATTTGGTGCATGGAGTGTGACCTATGAGAAGAGTGGGCGCTCAGAGCGTGCCCGCAGGGTGAACACGGTGTGGGGTGGTACCATGGAGGGAGGAAGAGAATTATGAGATGTGTTTCGGGGTGGCTTGTATTATAAATTAGCTGCATCTGTGTCACGGTTTTGATGTGGGATATGTTTCAAAAATGCGGAAGAAATCTTGGCTTCTCATCTAATATCATGTGAGATCTCGGCTGCATGATGCTTCCCGTGTCTCAGGATCAAATAGCCACCACACATCTATCCACACATTTTGGTGTTTAAACTATGGTCATATGATCCTCCACAGAGGTTATCATCAACCTATGGACATCCCATGAAGCACCCTCACCACCCGCAAACCAGTGATGAATCTGAACACCGTTCTCCTCACTCTGGCCACCAAAGAACCTCTGGTCAATCCCATGGATATCATCTGGATGTCACAATACCATTCATGAAATTACATTTTCATTCATGCAAATATAATGAATAATCCCATATGGTAGAATCTCTCGAAGGTGCGAGGTCACGTCATGTTGGTCAAGTGCTCAAATTTTTTTACATGTGTTACTCTTCGCATGCACATGAGGATGAGACCAAGAAATAAAGAAGCCCGAATTGAACATATTAAAACCAACATATGGATATCTTATCTGTAGTTTGAATATATTCAATGCCAAAGATCTAGACTATTGAAATATTTGAATCCCATGGCATATCACATGGATTTTCACACTGATCCTTGCCTATAAATACATATCCCTTGATCGAGGATCTATTGTTGAGAAAATTGATAAAGCAATCATTCTCGAAAGAACATATCACCTTGAAGAGAAGATTTTCCACACAGCCAAGATATGTGGTGAATAAGAACCGTGCATCCTTGCAAGATGAAGAAGGAGTCCCGCACAACCCTTGCGCGAAGGAGTCGCACAAACGACCCTGGTTTGTGATAGAATCAAAACACGCTACAAGTTACTTCAAACCCTATCCATGGTTTTTACATGAAGAAGAAACCACAAACACACAACCTGTTCTATTCACCCTTTCTATTCTCTTGCAAAGAAAGAAACCAAGAACATTTCTTTGGTTATGTGAAGGAGACACATGCAAACCGTGGGTGTGATTGAGAAATCATTCCCTCCAGTTTTCACAAAATAAGAACAACCTTCTTCCCATATATATATATATATACACACACTATTTTTTGGGGTTAGTATTTGAAGAATAAGGTGGTTTCATGAAGGCCAATGATTGTGTGTGTTCTATTTGAAGATAGAGAAACTTGATCCCTCGTGTATTCACAAAGTAGGATGGATAGTGCATGCATGATGCACATGAATTAATATGAATAAATTGAGACACCCAAGTATACAAGAACAAGACTAACATTGAATATACCCATTCAGGTTTTAAAAAGAACACAAATGAATAAAGGATTGTGTGTGCACATTTGAAGACAGAGGAAGATCACACAAATGAACTAAAACCACTCAGGTTTGAATAAACACTCACTTAAATTGAACCTAAACTAATGTGTGTGTGTGGAAAGAACCGCATACAAAGAGTGTGTGTGATATTATGTGAGAAAAATAAAGAGTAATTGTGTGTGCTCAAAAAGTTATACCCATTGGGGTTTTCACATAATAAAAAGAGAAGAAGGAGATTTTTCATGAATGAACGTGCACATGTGAATACAGTTAAAAGGAAGAATCATGATTGTTACTACACATGTGTAAACAATAAGATGTAATTCCATGAAACTCATGCATGACTCATAACAAATTTAGATGATGCCAAGTGATCTGATCTTTAGTGTTTGAATAATCACATAAGTATATGTGATTCTTTCCAAGAAATGAAGGATACATTTTATTTCACTAAGTTATTTCACAAAAGAAAAAGAAATTGAGATATCCAAATACAAGAGGTAATTGATCCCATGCAATCCATGCATAAAGTAGATGAGAATTGAGACTGAATCTAGACATAGTAAAAAATGTTATTTTATCTGAGTTTATAGTGGTTGAGAATCCAATAAGAGAGATGTTTTTGATATTTTGAAAGATCATTATTGTCTATCATATTCTTGAAGAAGTTGTGTGCCCCATTGGCACACATCTCAGGGAGGTTGGGTCTTCATTAGAAGAAGGAATAATTACCCAAGAATTGTTGATATGAGGACTATGTTAGAACCATGGCCATTCTATGCATGAATTGGAGTATGTTTTATGTTTGTTGTCAATCCTCAGTGGATGTTCAAAATGTGTGCCAGTAAAGTGATCATACAGTTCAAGCAGAAAACAGTATTGAAGTTGGTGCTGGTCACCAGTGTTTGCCAAAAATTTTTAACTCAAAATCGGAAAATGAAGACATAGGTTTTTGGAAAGAGGTGGTTCACGCAAAAAAGAAGTGGTGCGTGAAAAAATAGCAGCGTGCATGAAAAACAGCAGAGTGCACAAAAAACATCGCCGTGGGCGAAAAACAGTGTGGTGCGAGAAATAGTAAAGAGAGATTTTTTGCAGAAGAGGTGTTTCAGAATCAGAACATCAGAAAATGGAAAAGGCATGGGCTTCGCGAAAAACATGTAGTTGTGCATGAAAAATGTCACCTGCATGAAATATTACACGCCAAATGAGATGTTTTTCGTGCTACGGGGGGTTTTGCACATGGGGTACGAGACGCCTATAAATAAGAGGTGACCCCCCAATTCCATACGGTTGTAGACTTAGAGATGATCCAAGGTATGATGCCCGTAAATGGTTCGCATAAAGGGAGTTGCGTGAAAAATTTAGGCTTGCACGAAAAATTTCGTCCCACGTGAAAAAATTTAGAGTTTCTCAAAATATTCCAGCTTCAACGAAAAATTCACGGTTGTGCGATAAATTCCAGCTTGTGCGAAAAATGTGAAGTTGCGCTAAAAAATTGAGGTTGTGCATTAAACATGAAGTTTCATGATATTGTCAATGAAATTTGTTTGCGTGTTTCTGGTTATCGAGTTCAGTGGTTCAGTGCATTTAAGTGCATCATTTTTGGATATCGATACAAGATGAGTCTCATACTATGGAGAGGAAATGTCTTCAATGCAATTCTATTAAAGAGACCTTCACGTCTATAAACTAACTGAGACTTCATCAAAGGTAGTGAGCTAGGGGGAGTCAACGAGAGTGACCTGAGGGACGCAGTGGGATATCCTTGAAAATTTGTAAAGGTAGTGATCTAGGGATAGAGTGACTATTACCGAACCATTGTAATCCACAACTAGTGAAGAATAGTGGAATTAGATACGAATGAATACCTATCGGTGTATGCTCCTTAGACGTAGCCCTTAGTGGTGAACCAAGTAAAAAGTGTTCTGTCATCTCTTTGCATGTGAATGTTTGATTTCTAATCATATCCATCATACGGGTTAGAGTAGTTCCTCCTAACCTGGGAACAAGTTCAATCAGTTTAAAAGAAAAGTGGACACCCTGATTCACCACTCCCCTCTCGGGGTGTCCCAGGGTCCTATAGACTGATCAACTTAAGTGATCAGAATTATTGAGCAAGGCCAACAGTCTTTATAAAAGGTTTTTGAAGATTCATGAAGAGATGCATAGAAAAGTCTGATATAGCAAGCCTATTTGGGAAGAGAAAAAGATCTATCCACAGTGAATCAAGAAGCATCTCTTGTGTAATCTAGGAAAAATAAGTCTTCAGTCGGACTCTGAAGCAGGGTAATGGGACAATGGTAACACTGTGGGAAGAAGTATAAAGAACATCCTATGGGACTCAAGAGAGATATAATGGGACTCTGTATCGACCATTATAATTACAAACCATATTATAGTGGATAATATTTGATAGGGGAGAATAAATAACAATTCAAGAGTAATTCTATGAACTGAACCTTGTAAATCCTTGTGTTAAGTGCCATTACATTTAACACATCATTATAGGAAAGGCTGTGAGACACAAGAAGAATAGATCAATTATTTAACCAACCATAGTAGTTTAATTGAAAATAATGAATTAGTAAAAAGATTTAATGGGATCATTGATTAACCACCTCCCCCTCTCAGTTATTCACAGTGATTTGGGTACTTCATAGTCTGTACACTATGTTTTTTCACAATGAAAATATTGAAACTATGCTGGGAAAACAAATGGAGAAAAAACCATCCAAATCAACAACCTGAGTAGGTCGAAATTCTAACTAAATAGTGTGTTTCATTCAGGTCATAGTTGACTCATGCTACAAATAGAGGTGGTATCAATGCATGAGATAAGCCAGATCAACCACGGAGGAATATAACAATAAGAATCATTTCATTGGAAAACATCATCTTTGATTCAGAGGACCTTCTGATCCCGTTCTTAGAGAACGTTGGAATAAATCCCTATAAAATATTTTCTATGCCTAGGTTTTTTCATAAAATAAAAAGGTTATCCTTACTGTGTGACATTTTTAAGGTGAATCTGATCAGTGGTGGTCAATGGTTAATAATTTCAAGGGTAGTGAAAATATTAATTCTCTTCGTTATGATGAATTCAAAAATATTTATATTGAGAAAATTTTTCTAACATAGCTCGACATAGGAGGGGAAAAACTTATTGGAATTGAGGAAAGATAAGGATTTAGTGGCTACATTTTTATGAAAATTCATTCAAACGGAAAAGTATGCTTTAAATTTCATCGAGGATCTCAATAGTGAAATCCATATTTATTAATCAAGATTAAATCCAAGGTATCAAAGGGTGTGTCTTCTCTTGAGTTTTAAGGATACAAAAAACATGTTTGATGTAGATATAAGGTGGAAATGGAGTTTTCCAATGATGATGTGTGGTTTGAAAATAAGTAGAATAGAAGGTCAAGGTGGGAGGTGAAAGGGAATAATTCGTCAAAAATGTCTGATGGTATGAACATTATGTTTATAATTTAAGAAAATTGTGAAAAAAAATAACATGGAAATGATTTCTAAATTCTAGTAAGTTCTTCTATTGTGGTAAAATGAGCCATAAGGCTCGTAACTACAATAAATAAGATAATTTTAAATGTATGTTCAAATCTAAGTAATATTCAGTAAATTGTTTTATGTGAAATGAGATGGGTCATTATGCAAATGAGTTTCTGATGAAGAACTCGAATGATGTGAAGAATCCATAATATAATGAAAGGGTTAATGAAATAATTTGCAACTAATTTAGAAGATAACGTGTCATAGAATTTTGTGCTATCAAGTACATTTTTTGTTTATTCAAATTATTTCAATGTGTTGTTCGATTTGTGGTCTATATATTCTTTCATTTCTGATAACTGTATTGGTAAATTGGAAATTCAACATCATTAGAAAAATATAGAACTTATGGTAAACAAACTTGGGGGAAATGTTGAGGTAAAAATGAATTATAAGAATATTATTATCCTTGTATGTGGAAATAATTTCCTAGAATACATTGTGGTCATCCCATTTTTAGAGTTTCATGTTATTCTTGGTATGTATTGGATTTCTGTTTACCATTCTAAGACTCATGGTAGAGATAAAGATATTTATTTTCAGAAAGAGTTTCAATTTGTGTACAATAATGAACCCTTAAAATTTATAACATTTGAATAAGAAGATAGAATATTAAAATATATAAATGAGTGATATCTTGAAGATACTATTGAAAAAAATCAACTATTCATATTTATGATGTACTAGTGGTAAATGTTTATCTTGATTTTTCTGATGTTTTTCCTCGAATTATACCCAATCGGGGGGTTGAATTTACTATTGACATAGTTCCTCATGCGAATATAATTTCAAAACCCACTTATCCAATGGATGAGATTTAATTTTAAATGTTTAAAATGTAATTATAGGAGTTATTAGATGAAGGATTATTCAACCTAGAACATCATAGTGGGGTGTATATATCTTGTTTTTTAAAAAGAAATATGGTTCAATTTTCCTTTTCATTAATTATAGAGACTCTAACAAAATCACTATTATGAAAACATATCCTTTTCCTCATATCGATAATTTGTTTTATCAAGTATAGGGACCATAATATTTTTTAAATTATGAATTGAGGTTGGGGTATCGTCAGTTGAAAGTAGGGGAATCATATATTCAGAATACTATGTTTTAGACTATATATGACCATTGTGAATTTATAGTTATTTTTTTGGGTTAACTAATTCACCTACTGTATTAATGGATCTTCTGAATAAAATATTTACCATGTTCTTTGAAAAGTTTTTTTCTTGGTGTTTAATGATGAAATTTTGATATTTTCTTAAAATAATTAGGAGCATAAAAGTTATCTAAGGGATGTTCTGAAAACCTTAACTGAAATTAAACTATATGGGAAATTCATAAAGAGTGAATTTTTGTTAAAAATTTTTATTTCCTAGGTCTCATTGTTTATAAATATGGAATAACTATTAATAATACTAAAATTAATATTGTTTAAGAATGTCCAAGACACACAAATATAACTAGTATTCATAGTTTTCTTGGTTTAGTAGGCTATTATCAGAATTCTGTTGAAATGTTTTCACAAATATCAATCATACTAACAAAGTTAACTTGAAAAATGGTTAATATCATTTAGAAAAAATTAATATGATAAGGGTTCTCATGAATTTAATTGAAGATTATTAAATTCTCATGTTTTGGCTCTACCATCCAAAAAATGGAGAATATTTCATCCATATTGATGCTTCATTGAAAGGGAATGGTTGTGTCCTAATGAATAATGGTCATGTAATTTATTATGCTTCACATTATATACTATTTTTTTTCTATTAAAATTTGTAGGCATCATCTATATGTAGTAATATATATAATACATACTAACCATAAATATATGAAATATATATTCAGTTAGAAATAATTGAACATGTGAAATATAAGATGGTTGGAATTAATATAGGATTTAGATTTCACAATTAATTAATATCCTAGAAAATAAAATAACATGGTAAATTTGTTGAGAGGAAAAGTAATGAAACATTAAGCATGTTATGTTTGGATTTTGGACCTTCAGTTAATAATTTTGTAAAAATTTTCATGGATGTTTTTGGTGTAATAATTTCCTCTTTTTTGTTCAGGTTTTAGTGAAATCCTATCTATCAAACCAAATGAAGAAAGACGATAATGATGACAATGAATTGAAAAAAATGGATCATAATGGTAATTTCCCTGAATTTTACATTCATGAATATTATGTTATGATATTTAGGAAGATATTATGTGGGATTTGTGATTCAAAGTGGAAGAAATTGTTGAAATGTGAAACTCATGGTTCTATGTTTTTAGTCATCCTGGAAGTATGAAGATTTACACATACATTAGAGAGTATTACTGGTGGGATGGAATGAAAATATATATTTATGTCTTTACTTTGATGTTTTTTACTTGTCAGTAGGTTAAAGAAGAATGGCAGTTTCCAATAGGGATCATTCAACCTTTTCAAATGCTGGAGTGGAAATGGTAAAATATATCCTTGGATTTCATAGTGGTATTACCAATGACATCTTGAGGTAAATATGTGATTTGGGATATTGCTGATCGAATGACAAAATCTGCACATTTTTATCATATTTGAGGCACACTATATCTAGATAAAATTTCTCCATTGTATCATCATGGGATAGTCATGTTACATGGAGTTCCTCTCTAAATTATATCACATCATTATTCAAAGATCACCTCTATATTTTGGGAAGGACTTAATAATATGTTGGGTATTGAATTAAATTTTATTATATATTTTCATCCAAAATCATATGGGCAGTCAAAACAAACAATTCAAACTATATAGGATAAGTTATGTGCTTGTTCAATGGATTACTAGGGAAGTTGGGATCAACATTAATCATTGGTGGAATTTTTATATAAAAATTATTTTCATAATAGTGTATAGATTGATCCATTTGAGGCATTATATGAAAGAATTATGTCGAGATCCAAATTTTAGGATGATTTTAGGGAAAGGAAGGTGATGGGACTAGTGTGGGTAGAGTTAATGGAAGTGAAAGTTCAGTTGATTAAGTGAAACATGAGAATAGACCAGAGTTGGCTAAATTTGATTGTGGATAATTAGGAGAAGGTTCTTTATTTTAAGGTAGGTGAACATATTTTTCTCAATGATTCTCTATGGAATAGTGTGATGTTATTTTTAAAGAAGGAGAGGTTGAGTCCACAGTTAATAACACCCTATGAAATACATGAGAAATTTAGATCAATTTTCTAAAAAGTGGATTTATCTCCATGTTTATCCTATGGACACAATGTTTTTCATGTTTCAATATTAAGAAAGTATATGTCGGATCCTACTCATTTTTTGAGTCCAAAATTTGTTAAGTTGGAAGAGAATCATTCTTATGAGAAAAAGATAGTCCAGAATCATGACCACCGAGAGAAATTGTTGTAGAATGAGGTAATTTATTAGGACAAGGTTTTATGAATAAACCATATTGTTTATGAGGAAGCATGGTTATCCTAAAATTCTATGATAGAGAAATAACCCCACTTAGTTGATAAGTGAATAAAATTTCAAGGACACAATTTCCAAAAGGGATACGGATAAAACATCCCATGTAATTATAGAATAAGTCAATTTCATATCTATTAATATTAATTAATTTTATATTAACATTAATTTTAAGGGGATGTTATGTTTGATAGTGTACCCGATACACAAACTGGATTTCTCCAAAATATTGTGTTGCACACAAGACTTAGTTATAAAGAAAAATAATATATTATTAATATTATTATTTTATGTGGTAGTTATCATATAGTTTTTCTATTGGAAGGAATGAATAAAACTAACTATATTATGTTTAAAAATTATTATTAAATGTTTTTAATTTCTTCCAATACATTTTATGGGCTTAAAATAAGAATAAATCCAATTTCAGACATAAAATCTATAATATTTTTTGAAAGGTAGTTTACCACCTATTGATGGTTAAATTTTTTAAAATATAGAATTTTATAGTTTTATAATTTTTATATGAAAAATTAAACAACTTATTTAGAAGAAAAAGATTAAAATTTACTTTGGTTAAATGTTTGGTCTTTTTCTGATAATATACATTTTTAATAAATTGTAAAAGACATTGCTTTATAATTAAAACTTTTTTTCATCTAAATTAATTATATTTACATTATCCTTTTAATTGGTTTAAAATTATATTCATGTAATTTTTTATCATTTTATCCATTTTAAGTCACTGGAGTAATTTTAATATTGAAATTACATATAAAAATTATTAAAAAAAATTTAATGTATATTTTACCCGCCTTGTCGCCACATTTATGGGATTAGTATTAAGCCTAATTTAACAAATTTTGTGAATTAAATTTTAAAAAATATAAATACATGGATTTAATCAGTATAAAAAATGTGATCTTATATGATCAACTTCATTTTTGGTGAATAATAACTTTTGTAATTTATTTAACCTTGTTAAGGATAAATCAGGTAATTAAAGTTAAAAAAAAGATCCTAATTTAATAAAATAACCCTAATTTTTTTTCCAAATTTTATTTGATAAGTGGGTTTCAACCAAAATCATCCTTATTCTGAAACTATAAACTTTTTAAGTAACTTGGGTATGAATATGAAATTTATTATATTTTATTTGAAGATAAGTTAAAAATTTCATCCTCATATTTTAAATATGTAAGTAAATATTAATATGGCTTATATAAGGGACGTATTAAACTTTAAATATTAGTCATAAATATAAAAATATAACCTATAGTATGGTAATTTATTTATAATCTTTAGACATTAAATAGTAAAATTTAATTGTGACATAAAGATGATGCAGTAATTGCTTCATTAATGAAAGAATCAAATAAATGATATTAATAATGTTGAAATCAATATAATTAGACATAATTGACTCCAGTAATAAATTTTATGGATGGATTTTACATGATATAGATGATTTAATGTTGTTTTTTCAAAGGAATCATATTTTATTATTTTTTTAAAAAGTCATGTGATGAATAGTGTCAAAATTGATTTAATTTATATCTTAAAATATAGTACACTAAATTAAATGATATAAAATTTATAAAAATAGTGTATTCGGGAAAAATATTATATATATCTATAAATATCATTATAGACTCTTTAATTGTCCATTTGGCATTATTGTTATTTATTATTACTCTCAAAGTGTAAATTACTTGATAAAATTATAAGAGTTAAAAGGGGTTAAAAAGATAAGGATTAAAACATTATTAAAACTTGTATAATTTTCATTTTAAGATTATATTTTTACCCATACACATCCTTGATTCTATATAAATAAATCTGGACCCATTTGGAATAGCAAAATAAGTTATATTAATTTAATACTTTTGATAATTCCAACAGTGCCCCTCCCCTCTCTTATAAAAGGGCACCCATTCATCTCAATTAATAACACTTAAAAAACCATTTGGTTCCTTAAATATCTACCCAAAAATTTTCATATAATCCCATTCAAAATTATTTAATCATTAATTTTGGTATATTACCCTCCTTATAGTTTTTTATGTTTTATGAAAGGTGATCATCTGAATGAAATGTATTGTTTTTATTTAAGTGTTTCTAATTTATTTATTCTTCCACTTCTATAAAATCATATTAATCCTTGATGAAATAATAAATATATTATCCTAAATATAATGAGATGTTATTATGTTAATATCATCAACTAAATCCATCTCCACATCCATGAAATGGGAAAATAATTAATCGTTCGTGCATTTGTGTGAACTATCACCTCCACAAACCAATATAAATTGTTTTCCATAATCATCTATAATGAATGGTTATAATGATATAATTAATGTTAATATGTGATAATAATGACATATATATCATTATAATAGAATAATATATCAATTATTTTCTTAATTTAAATGAACATAAAAATGATAACTTCATTTTTACAGACGTTTAAACTTTCACCTACACATAGCGATGTGATTCGTATTTAATCATAACAACACATGGATACCACATATAAGAATACTTAAATGATTATTATTATGTTATTTATTTTATTACCATTATTTAAATATAACATAACATTTTTCTTCATTCAATAACGATCATTGAATAATGAAACTGCATACATTCAGCTTACCATATTCCAGATTATAACGTTGTTCATACTTCATATCCATATTTAATTAATGGATTTATAGGTTTATTTGATATAAAATAGTGATTATTATGCAATGAATCTTATTCAGGATATTATTAACTTATTACCACATGTAAAATTGACATAATACCAAGTTCATTTTAAAATCATGTACTGAATATCGACAAAACATCCGATATAAACTTAAAAAATTAAGTAATTATTTTAACATTATAATAATTTATATAATGTTATCATAAATTTCAATGTGGTTCTAATGAAATTTTATATTAAAATATATTTATTATTTATGAATATAAAGAGTGTATGTGATGATTTTGACTCATGGTAAAGGACTTCATCTCAATCCACTTTTGTTGAGGAATAATTTGATGGTATACACCCTATTATTTTATACGATGTATAATCAACCCCATTGAATTTTAATTTCCTTAAAAAGTTTTTAAAAAAGATCCTTTTTATTTGAGTCATTTTATTAAACCAAAAAAGGAATGTGTTTTTAATATACATAGTGAAAATGTCTTCTCCACCGCCATTATAATTATTTGATATTTGTCTTCCTCTACAAGTTGTAATGTTTTTAAGAGAAAAATAAACACCATATTCCATTTAAGAGTATTTTGGTATTGAAATTTTTTTTCATAATGGATTTATTATATCAATATCTTTATAATATATCTTGTGATTGTAATTTGGAAATGTTATTTTTCCTTTATTCATTTTTTATGTGTTATCAATATGTTAAGTTTCATGGGAATTATTGATGTATACAGGTGTTTATGTGAAAAACTAAAGGCGTTGATCCCATTATAGCTCCCCAATTCATTTTATAATGATAGGGAGTTTAATAGTTGAGTTTGTATTAAGCTATTTAGGGAATATAGTGTTGTGGGTATTCCAGACTTAACCATGAAGGTTACTCCCTATGTACCCATGAAGGGTACAATATAATAATGATATGGATTCCATAAATTAAATTTATGATTTTTGATTTCAATGATTTTACAAGAATATTACGATTTCATGAGGTAAGACAAAGGGTTTATGTTTTATGAGTTAAAAATATGATTTTGTGAAAATGTTTTCATGGGGTTAAAATATTTATGGACTAACAATTAAATTCCTTATTTTATATCCATTTCTGATATTTTTGTGCTCATCCCATGTTTTTGAAATTATTTCAACGTGGTATAAGGATGTGTAAGATAAACTAAGAAGAAAATTTGAATGTTATGTATACTTTTATTGAGAAAAATAATTCCTGTTTTATTTTGTAATGATTTATATAATGAAAAAATGTATTGTGAGTAAAATTTTATACATTGTAATATTTGAGTTTTTGTGTAATTGTAATGGCATAATTCTCAAAAACAGTAAACCTAAAAATATTTACAATGCTTATGAATGTAAATTCCTGAATTAACTCAAGATTATGCAATTTTTAAATCCAGGGCCATATACAATGAAAAAAATAATCATAATCTATTTTTAACTTAGTATATGTATTAAAATTTCTATGGTGAATGTTTTTATGTGGGGGTGTGTGTAATATCCTAGGATTACAAAATATATATTTTCCTCTAATTAATATTGGGTTTGATATCTTTATTCACATTCATAAAAAACAGGTTCTGATAAAATATTATATAAAATTATTCATCATTAAAATATCATTATGATAACATATATGATATTTATATATGATATTAAAAATTAAAATTCATTAAATTGTAAAATTTGAATCAAATAATATTAAAACACTTAATGTTTAAGCATATCATGTTTTTAAGAAAAATTAGTTTATCATTATATTTTATATTGTTTATTAATAGATAAATACATATTTTTTGAAATAGAATGAAATAAAATTGCATTTATCTTTCAATTTATAATATCAAATTTTATTCAAAATGTAGTATTTAGAAGAATTATAATTTTCAAGAATTTATAAATAATTAAGAATGTTTAAAATGGATAAAACACATTTATGTGATAAAATTGGAAATTATGGAATATCAATAAACATTCTAAAATATAATTTTAACTTAGAAACCCATGCCCAAATTATTTAATACTAATGTATAAAGTTACGTTAATTTAGAAAACTATTTTCTCATTTTTCTTCCAATTAATTTATATTTTCCAAAAAAATTATGGACTGATTTTAATATCAAAAAACCTTAATTTTATTTAAAATTCATCATTTTCATCTATAAACAACTATTTAAATGAATAATTTTAATGTACACATAAATGTTTTATTTAAAAATGTAATTATCTTAAAGACCATTTTATGTTTTAAGCACAGTTATTTTAAAATTACCTTTTATTAATCATATATATTTCTTATTTATAAAGTTATTATAATACCAATGATTATAAATGGAAAATAATTTATTAATATTAATATTAATAAATTACATTTTTGTTGATTTACATTGGTGAATGTAAAATTTACCTTGCAAAAAGTATCATTGGGTAAAGTTAGAATAGAATGTGGAAAACCTGTAAATCCCTCATGGTTATCTCCAAAAATGATTTTATTGGAGTATTCTCAACCTCGACATGTGACACACTCCATATTTTATAAATATTAGAGTCCTTGACCTTAAATAGTGTTAATAAATAATTTAATAAGTAAGGTAATTAAAAAACTACCCTTCCTTTCACTTATAAAAGTCCATACAAACACTCATTCATTACAAAAACATTCCATTTAATTATTTTTTCAAAATATTCACATTTTTTATATTAAAAACAAATACATAAAGCCTAATAATTTGTCCATATTTTGGTAGCTTATACCTATCATTTAAAAAGATAATTCCAATGAAAAACTAATTCAATTACATGGGTGTTTCTTCTCCTTAGTCATTCTTTCAATTGATTCTTATACATTGCCTCCCTATCCACAATAATATAAGTAACTAAATATAATTTATTTATTAATGTCTCCTTATGTTTATTTAACAAAATTTATTCATACCGATTTATTCATTATGAAAACCATAGGCATCAATCATGTGTTTGTGCAGACAACCTCCACCATGAAGTGATGCATTCTTCTTTTCATTACTGCATTTCATGGATTTTAAAAATGATACAAATATTGAATGAATATTTTTTAAGTCTAAAATATGTTTCTAAAATTATTTAAACTTTTCAATACATTCATCACATTTTATGGAAAAGGAATGTGTTTTCAATGTGTACATGCGGACTACCACCATCATGATAATAATACATTTTCTTTTACATTATCCTTAAACATGGATGACATTATCAATTTTTTAGGAATAAAAATAATTTTTATAACTCTATTTATATTATGGTGGTTTTTAATTTATTTTTATGATTAATATAACCTTGATAATCTTTTTATATAATCATTTAACAATCAACTAAATCACCTCAGCTAACAGATAGGTGCATGATAGATTTAATAAATAAATTAATTATAATAAAAAATAGACCATAGGAAGCTAGTGATAGATGAGTAAGGTTTATATTAAAATTTTTCATGAACTAATTTTCATTATATAGTATTTTAGGTAGAAGTGAATAAATCATTCAGACATAACTGTAAGGGATCTTCTGTACCCCCCTCATAACTTTCTAGTTAAATTTTATCTTTCTTTTTCTACCATTTCTACCAATTATTCTCATTTACTTCCTATAATTATGAATTTATTTCCATTATATTGATACCAATTTTTAATATCCCTTCTATTTTATAGTTGTAATTATTTTATTTTCTTCAAAATACATAAGTTAATGGATACTAGATTTAATGGGAATTTTAATATTCTTATTCCACATCAACCATCATCCCCCTAAAATGTTTTTTAATACTTTATATATTTTATAATTACTATTTAATTTATGTATAACCGCTAAGGTTGAATATTTATATTAATGTAAAATTGTGATTATGTTTCCCCACAATATCTTTTTCTTATTATTAAAAAAATTAGAAATGTGGTTCATTTTTAATATCACTTATTTTAACCTTACAATAGGTTTTTTCCCATTGGACTATATAATCAATGATTATATTCATTTTAGATATTAATTTCCTAAAAATTCAATTCATTATTATATTAGCAATCCTTAGTTTATAGCTTTAAAATATTCCTTGAGAAAATATCTTGAAACCCAATTCTTTCTCAATGGTTTTGTTTCGTGTATGCAACTTATATAATAGTTATTTTACTCATGTGGAACAAATATATATAATCTTGATTATGATATTGGTGGAATAAGAATTATATATCCGTCTAGTGCAATGTCTAAGGATTCCATCTCACGAGATATCATTGTTCATGGGTAGTGATCTTAGCCAACTATTTTACCTTGGAAGTTAAATTGTCCAACGATGATGTGTTAATAAGAAAAGGATCCTAGATAGTTTCTTATTATCTTATTTGTTATGTATTTTCCCCATTTAAAATGATCCCATTATCTTATGATATTATCATGTTTACTTTAATGTCCTAGGTTTTCGTTTCATTATAAACATCTTCTTTACGATATAAAATTATGCCTCACGTGTTATACTCCATTATGATGTTTATTATGTTAATGTGATTTCAAGATCACACTTTTTGTTATGTATTTCCCCATGCTATCATATTAAGTATTTAGAGGACCTATGAAAGTTAGGATCACTCATCATATATCAAACAAAATCCAATGATGTTATATTTTAAGATGTTTTATATAGGTTTTTAATCCTACATATATGCTAAACCCTATATCTTTGGCCTATATTTGATGTAATATATGTTAAAATTTATAAAATAATAAGTTTTTAAGATTTTGGTTGCTTTAATAATATACCCATGTTATAAAAAAGTAATAAAGGGTATAACTCAATGAAATAGAATTGAGACAGAAGAACAAATACGAATTTGGTAATGTATAAATCAAAATCCAGTGAATAAAACTACATTAATTTTAATTTAAAATGACGTTTAAAAAATTTAAATTCTGATAAATGATAGAATGATAATCCATATGAAATATATAAAGGAAGACATGTGTTGAGTTTATAGATCACTTTCTAATTTTATTCTTTAAAACCAGAGTTAAATCTTCTAATATTTATGTTTCTAATCATAATTTGTTCCCATGTATTATATTTTTCTTGGATTATTATAATTATAAAGTCCTAAATTTTATCATAAAGAGGTAATTTATTTTATAGGATAGATAATTACTCATTATACAAGACTGTGATATAATTATCCTATAAAACAATAAATTATACAATACATACCGATGGTGCTAAACTTGATGACCATCATACTACGAGATGATATTTTGAGCCCATAAAAAGATGAATACATTATCTTTTGTGTGGTTTCAAGTGACCATGACATGTAATGAATTTGATTATTGTGAGTTTTTTATAAAAAGTATTTAAATAGGACTGAAACCATATGGATAGATGTACTGACATTCATGAAATATAATTATTTCATTTGAATTTTTTAATGTAATATTTATGAGGGTACAACAAATTGATTTTTTTCGAGAGTATTGAAAAAGGCATACTTTGTGATGAATTTATGTAAATTATCTATGTATTTTTTGAAATTAGTGTTTCCTAATTGTGTTTATTTAGTGTGTATTGGGCTATAGATACAAGCATTTTTTTTTGATTAGGCTGATCAAGGGCTTCTAGAAGGAGCACTGAGCTTATTTCGATCAGGTTTATTGAGGATTCAATGTGTTTTTCGATGATAGACATGAAGATAAGATTATAATCATGGATACCTGAATCTGGTTTTATAGAATTATTTATCTCTTTGGGTGAAATAATATACATTACATAATTGTGGTGTTGTAAGTTGGGTTATGTCCTTTTATGAAAAGTTTGTTTTATCCATTATTATATTTTATCTCTTTAGTAAATATAATTATAGTGTGTTTTTATTACAATGTGCTTAAAATTCTATTTTATATATACTTTCTTAAGATAAAATCAAGTTTTTCTTATATGAATAAATTTATTCTTATTTTATGCTCTTCTTATCAAAAGGACCTCATTATGAATGTTTTGAAGAAATATTCTCATATAGTGATTTTATTTATTTATATAATATAGAGTGTGAATTTTATTAATAGTTTATAAAAAACTCACCCAAATGTTGTGGTATAATAATAATATATTTCTAGGAAGAATTTGTTATTACATAAATGAATTTTCATATATATTTTATTTTTAAACTAATTCTTTGATAAGGAAATGATTTTTTTGACGAACAACTTATCTATATTTACATTATAGATTCTTAATCTAGGAATACCATGAATATTTCATAGTGATTATTATGGAAACTTGTCACGACCCGCCCTCGGGGCCCATGCCGTGACTACCCCAAGCCCGCCTTCCATAGGCCAGGGGCTGGCGACTAGCACCAAGGCGTAAATCTCAGTAAAAAGGGAAGGAATTTCCTTTGTAAAGTAAACAAGCACCACAGAGTAAGCAAGCGGAAAGTAAACACTAAGAAAAAACAGAGTATAACTGAAATTGCGGGAAAGTAAATGGGCCAGTATACAAACCCAAACTGAAAGTAAAGTAAAACTAGAAAGGGAAAACAACAACTGTAAAGTAAAAGCCTCTACACCAAGCTGTCCACTGGAAATCTCACCTAAAGGGTGGGTACAGATAGCTCCACTGCTCCTCGGGTCCCGCCGTCCACTCCGAACACGTTCCGCCCTGTGGTCCACCTCCAGGTACCATTCTGCTCTGCAAGCCTCAGCCACGACCAACGCTGTCCATCGTCTGCAACCAACACAACGTAGTGCGGGCATAGCCCGTGCAGGGGTGAGTATAAGCTACTCAGTAGGGACCCCGAGACCCCCGAAGGTCTCCCAAAATCCACAAAGGATAAACCACAAAGGAAAGTTACAAACACGAAGTAACAACCGACACTGCTTAGGTATATGCCCATACATATACCTAAGTCATCAATTCCAATACGCTCCAACCACCGAGCCCAAGTACAACTCAGTCCACACAGGAAAGTATACGTATTCCACACAGGAAAGTAAAACGAAATCCACACAGGATAGCACAACACAATCCACACAGAAAAGCAACAGGATTCAGCTCACACAGGTATACTTCTTCGAAAAACGATAAAGATGAACTCTGATCCATCTAAGTCGTCGGACCCACGAAGGATCGATAGGTAACTAACCCCCGCAAAGACCCACACAGGATCGGGGCCACACAGGACCTGTAGGTGTTGGTTCACACAGGACCGCTGAGCACAAAGACCCACACAGGATTGGACCCACACAGGATCGGGCCCACACAGGACCTGTAGCACAGATCCACGTAGGATCGCTGAGTGCTGTAGTCGTCATCGAATCCACCAAGGATCTCTGTACTGTCGTCGTCGCAGTCACAGTTGTAGTAGCGGTAGCAGTAGCAGTCACAGTCGCAGCCAGCACTAGGGTTCCCGCACACAGCAAGCTCGTTCGGGAGGGTCCGCTCCACGAGCCGAGAGGCTGATACATCAACTGTCACAAATTCCAGAGTTGATGTATCCAAAAGTTCCGTATCGCCAACAGGAACTCAACGCAACAGACGGTGCGTCGATCGGACGCCCGGTCTGAGAGTTATTGGCTTTTTCGTTCTAGGGGCCCGGTTGGTTTTTAAGGCAAAAGCAACCCGACCGTACTCCACCTGCGTCCAAACCTCGGGCGGAGTATGCCAAAAGATCCGTCTCACTAGGAGGAACACAACAAAGCTGACGACACGTCAATCAGACGTATGTAGCTCAAGATATGAGCGTTTCCGCTCCGAGGGCCCGACTGGTTTCGTGTACGAACCAACCCAGCTGAACTAAAAGTATTCCGAAACTTTGAGTGTGATATACCGAATCGACCGTCTCGATCCAAGGATCACATCGCCGCTGACGGTTCGTCAAACGGAGGTCCGTAGCCCAAGTTATGGGAAAAAGACCGAAGTCGATTCGAAAACGGGGGGTCCGGGTCCGGGCCGACCCGGCCCGACCCCCCTGGGTCGGCCCAAACCGCGTCGACCCGACCCGGGTCCGACCCGGCGCGGTCCGGCACGGCGGCGCGGCCTGGGCGCCGCTCGGGTGCCACGCGCGGGGGGCAGAGCCCCGCCTCTTCCCTTTGGCGGCGCGGCTTGAAGCCGCGCCTTGGTTCCACTACCCCCCCCCCCCCTCGTGGGGACCCACCTTTGAGAAAAACGGGGGGGCGCTGCCCCCCCTTTGTGTAACCGCCCCCCCCCCTTTATGGGGGGCCGGTTTGTCTCCAGCCGGGGGAATTAATTCCCCCGGCACTTCTCCCTTCCGGCCGGCTCTACATGGCCGACCGGTCCTTCCTCAACGGGACCGGCAAGGCCGGTCCCTTTTTTCGGCTTCCGACGCCGGCGACCCAGCTAGCCGCCGGTCTTCCCGTTTCGCCGCGGCCCAGATCCGGCAGGGGTGTTCGTCATCCGGCGCGGTGCGACAGCACCGCGCCCCTCCGCCGCGGCCCCGCTCCGGTCGCGGCGCCTTCAGTTCCCTTCGACGCGGCATGACGACGTCGCGTTCATGATAATCCTTCCACGGAGCGGCGCGACGGTGCCGCGCAATATAGTCGTGCGATTCCCGCGTGGTGCGACGACACCACGCATTCTCGTTCATCCAAAAGAATATATAAAAAAAATAATCAAGAACAAAGGAGGGGGAATTCGGCCGTGTTTGTGCGGTCCGACCCCCCTCTCGTTAGACGATAACACTTAAATATTTATCCACCAGATTATAATGCTAGAACCAAGAACGAGATTAAATAATTAATCAACAACAAACCCCTACTTCGGTTTCAAGATCGATGATCGTCAACGACCCACGGAAGACGCATCGCGGTGGTCGGCGTCACGGAAGAAGGACGTCGATGTCGTGAAGCGAGGATTCGAAGTTCTTTGACGACGATTTCGTCGCGGGAAATCGTCGCGGAAGAGTTGACGCAGAAGGAGACGTCGTCGGTGTCGCGGGTAAGGCGTCGCGGAAGACGATTCCCGAGAACGTGGCGTTCTTCATCGATGCTCGAAGGTTCTTCGCGTTCTTCGTCAATTCTTGAAGAAGAAGAAGAAGAAGAAGAAGAAGAAGGCTTCAAAAACTCTCAAGGAGGCTAGAGAACTCTAACCAAATAAAATAAGCTAAGGGCTTATTTTATTTACTCAACCAAACCATTTGAAATTCAAAGGTTTGAATTAAGACAACTCAACCCATTTAATAACCCAACTTGTCAAGTTAATTAAAAGAGAAGGTTAAGGGAGTTTTAAAAGAGAAGAAGAAGAGTTATGCTTCGGGTGGTCCCCACCACACTTAATCCTCCCAAGGGAGGTTAAGTGGATGTGGGTCCCACCACTAAATCCCTTTGAGAGAAGTTAACCAATAAGTTAAAATAAAAATTTGTATTCCACAATTTTTATTTAACTTATTCTAAACTCCCAAAAACTAACTCTCAACCCGCAATAAACGCAACCTCGGAAAAGGTCTCCTTAAGCGAATATCGGCGCTGCGAGTTCATCAGTGTCCTCAGATTTCAATTCCGAGCACCGGATCAAAAGTTAGAAATTCCTGCTCGTTCGTTCACTGAACGTACCCGAGCGAAACTTCAGAAGTTGATTCCGGGCACTCCGGGCCTCGGAATCAGGTGCCGTCAGAAACCACTTTCTTGTAAAATTACAAAGAAAATTAAGAAAAAATTTCCCTTGAATATTACGGGTCTTTACATTACTCCCACCTCAGGGATTTACGTCCCCGTAAAGATACATCAAAAACTAGGGAAACAAATGAGGGTACTGAGCACGCATCTGAGCCTCCCTCTCCCATGTGCTCTCCTGGAGGTTCCCGTGATGCCATCTGATGCACACAAGTGGAATCGATCGCCCACGTAGGACCCTCTCCTGTCGATCCTCTATCTCCACCGGGACCTCCGTAAAAGTTGCCCCATCGTCAACGTCAAGCTCCCCATGGTCAATGATGTGCGTCGGGTCGTGCACGTATCTCCTCAGCTGAGATACGTGGAATACGTCGTGCACCCGATGCAACTGAGGTGGTAGAGCCAGGCGATAAGCCACCTCGCCAGTCCTGCTGAGGACCTGGAAGGGTCCGATGAAGCGCAGAGATAACTTTCCGCCTTGGCCAAATCTCCGTATACCACGTCGTGGTGAGACCCGCAAGAAGACGTGGTCGCCATCCTCGAACTCTAGTAGCCTCCACCTCCTGTCAGCGTATGACTTCTGCCAGCTCTGAGCTATCCTCATCCGCTCCTGGATGACCTGGACCTTCTCTGTCGTGGCCTGAACCATATCCGGTCCCACAAGTGCTGACTCCCTAGGGTCTGTCCAGCACAAAGGAGATCTACAAGGTCGGCCGTACAATGCCTCGTACGGTGCCATCCCGATGGTGGAGTGGTAGCTTTTGTTGTATGCAAACTCCACCAAGGGTATGTGGTCCTCCCAGCTACGACCAAAGTCGAGGACACATGCGCGGAGCATGTCCTCGAGAGTCTGAATGGTCCTCTCCGTCTGACCATCAGTCTGAGGGTGAAAAGCTGTGCTCAGACGTAGCTATGTCCCGAACGCCTCCTGTAACCCCTTCCAAAGTCGGGAAGTAAAGCCAGCATCTCGATCGAAGACGATAGATGATGGCACGCCGTGGAGCCGCACAATCTCCTGAATGTAGAGACGTCCCAAGCTCTCCACTGAACCCTGTTCTCTGATGGGTAAGAAGTGTGACGACTTGGTGAGTCGGTCAACAACCACCCAGATGGAGTCGTGACCTCTTGAAGTGCGTGGAAGTCCAGTCACGAAGTCCATAGATATGCCGTCCCACTTCCACTCCGGGACCTCCAAGGGCTGTACCAAGCCTCCTGGTACTTGATGCTCTGCCTTCACTTGCTGGCAGGTGAGGCATCGAGAAACGAACTCTGCTACAGCCTTCTTCATGCCCGGCCACCAGTGCTGTCGTCTGAGATCCTGGTACATCTTCGCCACTCCAGGATGTACCGCCAAAGGAGAAGTGTGAAACTCTCTCAGCACCTCCTCTCGCAAAGCGACTGGTACCATGATACTTCCTCTGAAAAGGATGTCGTGCTCTGCTCCAAGGGAGAAACCATCCGGTGCCTGTCCCGAGGATATCTGTGCACGCTGTGTCTCACAGTCAGCGTCCTCACGCTATTCCTCTCTGACCCGCTTCAGTAGTGGAGGGGTGACTGTGAGAGACTGGAGGAAGGCTGCTCCATCTCTATCCACGAAGGATATCTGCAAAGAGGCTAGCTGCTCTGTCGCCTCCTCAAGTAGCTGAATGCCCGTCCTCCTGCTGAGGGCATCGGCTACTACGTTCCCCTTCCCAGGAGTATAGACTATCTCAAAGTCATAGTCCTGGAGGAACTCGAGCCATCGCCACTGTCTCAGGTTCAGGTCCTTCTGCGAGAAGATATACCTGAGACTCTGATGATAAAAAAAGACTGTAAAATGCTCGCCCATCAGGTAATGTCGCCATGTCTTCAGAGCGAAGACCACTGCTGCTAACTCCAGGTCAAGGGTAGCATAGTTCTGCTCATGCGGCTTCAACTGACGTGATCCATAGGCGATCACTGCCCGCTCCTGCATCAGAAAACATCCGAGTCTGGTCCCTGATGCATCGCAGTAGACTACGTACCCTACTCCCTCCTGAGGAAACCTCAAGATAGGTGCGCTAGTCAATCTCTGTCTCAGCTCCTGGAAGCTCTGCTGACATCTGTCTGACCACACGAAGGGTTTCCCCTTCTTCGTCAAAGCTGTGAGTGGTGCCGCAACTCTAGAGAAGTCTGTCACGAATCTCCGATAGTATCCAGCTAGTCCCAAGAAACTCCGAACCTCATTCACGCTCCTGGGTGGCTCCCATGCTAACACAGCTTCAATTTTCGCAGGATCCACTGCAACTCCTGCCTCAGAGATAACGTGTCCCAAGAAGTGGACCTCACGTATCCAGAATTGGCACTTCGAGAGCTTACCATAAAGCTGGTGCTCTCGGAGTGTGTCTAGTACAACCCGCAAGTGATAGGTGTGCTCCTCCTCAGTCGTAGAGTAAATAATAATGTCGTCGATGAAGACCACGACAAACCGATCAAGGTATGGCTGAAAGATCCTGTTCATGAGTGCCATGAACACTGCTGGAGCATTGGTTACGCCGAAAGGAATAACCAAGAACTCATAGTGGCCATACCGACATCTGAAGGCCGTCTTCTGCACATCCTCGTCTCTGACTCTAAGATGATGATAGCCTGACCTGAGGTCTATCTTTGAGAACCAACGTGCTCCATTGAGCTGATCAAAGAGGTCGTCAATCCTCGGTAGCAGATACTTGTTCCTCACTGTCACCTAGTTCAGGCGACGATAGTCAACACAAAGTCGCAAGCTTCTGTCCGCCTTCTTGGAGAACAATATTGGGGAAGCCTAGGGTGAAACACTGGGTCGGATGAACCCCTTTCCCTGCAAGTCCTCCAACTATACCCGTAGCTCTCGAAGCTCGGCGGGGGACATCCGATATGCTGGAGTGGATATCGGGGCTGTTCCGGGGTACAAGTCAATATAAAAGTCTACCTCTCTATGAGGAGGTAGCCCTGGAACGTCGTCGGGAAAAACGTCCGCAAACTGATCCACCACTACAGGAAAACCAGAACTCCGCACGTCAACTGCTCCAAGGATGAGGCTAGCCAACTGATGAGTGATGGGCTGTCCTCTCCTCTGCGTAAGTCCATCCTATGCTGCAAAGGCTTCCTTCTCGCTGGTGAAGGTGAACCTGCTCCCGTCGGTGCGTACACATCGTACCTTGCGCCTAAAACACTCAATCTGCGCATGGACCGTAGATAGCCAATCCATGCCCAAGATGACGTCGTAAGGCCTCGACGCTTCTACAAGAAGATCCCAGCCAAAGCTCTTTCCTCCTAGAGTAAGCTCACACTGCCAGCACCAGTGCGTAATCGTCGAGTCTGCTCCCGTAGGAGTCTCTAGCCGTAAGGATCGAGCCAACAGCTCTGTCGGAATCTCTGAGCTCCGAACAAGGGAAGCGGCTATGAAAGAGTGACTCGCTCCTGTGTCTATAAGTACTACAGCAAGAGTGGAATAGACCCAGACAGTTCCTCGAATCATCTCGGGTGCGCCGTGGTCATAGGCCTCTGCTGCCTAGAGCTGTGCCTGTCTCTCCCCGCCTGCTCCCTGTGGTCGGGGTGGACCTCCTGGTGGTGGTGGTGGCAGAGCCTCAAAGCGTTTCCCACCACCTGCTGCTCGGCCAGCTCCTCTACCTCATCCGCCTCCTCCCTGCGGACCGCCACGGTCGACCCTCTGCCTCTACCTCGGTGGTCCCCCAACCATCTGCTGCTCCTCGGCACGGCGGGTCGGGCAGTCACGAGCCATGTGGCCCTGCCCGCCGCACGAGTAGCACTGTCTGCCTCTCTAAAGACTGGCCTCTCGTTGTGTGCCCCGCACTGCTGAGCCAGTGTCCTGAGGTCATCTGCCTGAAGGTCTGGTCTGCTTGAACCCCTGAGTCATCCGTCGACTGCCTGCTGCAGATGACTCTGCCACGTGCCGCCCTGCGGTGGGTCTCGATGCTGGTGTAGACTCAGCAAGGAAGCTCTCAATAAAAAGGGCCCGCTCCAGTACTCCTGTCTGAGTCGGTTTGCTGAGGGAGATCAGTGATGCCCTGATCTCGTGTCTCAAACCCTGCTCGAAGGTCCGGGCCTGGAAGAATGGGTCCCGTACCATGTCGGTCGAGTAGCGCGAGAGATCAGTAAATCTCTCCGAGTACTGAGCAACCGTCATGCTGCCCTGCCGCAGCTGAAGAAGCTCCTGGATACGCACCGCACGAAGGGTGGCTGGGACGAACTCCGAGCGGAAGATGCTCTCAAGGTCCGTCCAATGTAGAGATGCCTCATCGTGCACCTGGAGCATCAAGCTCCACCATCAGCCCGCTGCTGCATGCAGTAGGCTCGCAACGAGGATCACCATGAGGTTTGAAGGTGTCCTCACTAGCCTAAAAACTCATACCACTACCTCCAGCCAGTCCTCTGCTTCCTGGGGGTCTGTCTCCCCATGGAACCTAGGTGGTCGCTGGCACTGGAACTCGTGCAGAGCTCCAAGGCGACATGCGTCGTCAGCGGCTGGTGCTGGAAGCATCGGTGGATCGGCAGGTAGAGCTACCGCCTGTGCCACTGCTGACAAAGGGCCCTGCACCGAGGACTCGTCGCTCGGTGGGCTGTCGTCACACTCGACTCTCGGAACCCTAGCTGGCTGCCGTCGTGGGACCATCCTGAAAAGTAAACAAGTGCGCCACGGTCAGAATAGTATACTTGGTGAGATGATATAAAGTAATCACAAATAAAACTTTGAAACACACACGTAATCAATGTTTTCGTGCATTAAGTCGGAAATCAGTAGTCAGGGTCCTGGTGTACGGATACGTCGGCCGCCGCACCAACACTGGACTCCCTGGACTGATAACCACACTCAATATGCTAAACATTATTGCTTCACATAGAAAAGATCAGAGTTCGCGGTAGAACCGAACTACTCTGATACCAATTTGTCACGACCCACCCTCGGGGCCCGTGCCGTGACTACCCCAAGCCCGCCTTCCATAGTCCTGGGGCTGACGACTAGCACCAAGGCGTAAATCTCAGTAAAAAGGGAAGGCATTGCCTTTGTAAAGTAAACAAGCACCACAGAGTAAGCAAGCAGAAAGTAAACACTAAGTAAAAACAGAGTACAACTGAAAGTGCGGAAAAGTAAATGGGCCAGTATACAAACCCAAACTGAAAGTAAAGTACAACTCGAAAGGGAAAACAACAACTGTAAAGTAAAATCCGCTACACCGAGCTGTCCACTGGAAATCCCACCTGAAGGGTGGGTACAGATAGCTCCACTGTTCCTTGGGTCCCGCCGTCTGCTCCGAACACGTTCCGCCCAGTGGTCCACCTCCAGGTACCGTTCTGCTCTGCAAGCCTCAGCCACGATCAACGCTGTCCATCGTCTGCAACCAACACAACATAGTGCGGGCATAGCCCGTACAGGGGTGAGTATAAGCTACTCAGTAGGGACCCTGAGACCCCCGAAGGTGTAGAGACCCGTATCTTGACGTACATGGACATTACATTACTTTTACGGAATACTTAGTACATAACAAAAACACACACACAAGGATCGTAATAGTTTAGTGTCTTTGGAAACTCGGGACGTAATCTTCTAATTGTGGTGAAAGATCTTCAATATCTCCCATAAAGATCTTCCCTTTTTTTAACCTAAAACCTTTCTTTATATCCTGGGGAAAAGAAAACATAAAAGGGTGAGCTCAAATGCTCAGTAAGGGTAAACAAAAGAAAAATCAATCACATCATATTCATAAGAACATAACTTTTGGAAATCTTAACCTGCAAAAGAGAGCATAATTTCATAACATGGGATAAATCATAGTAGTGAAATGAAATCCCAATAATCATAACTTAAAACATGAAACTTTGTGGCATACACACATAATCATAGAAAATCATTTCTTGTTAGTCAATACTCATTGCCAAGACTATCTTAGTGGACAAAGTCCCTTTCTGAATCGAGTAACCCTCGTTTCAGTCCTGTTTCACTGAACCGGTATAACATACCATTTCAGCCATGTCTATCTCATGAGATATAAAATCTTTACCCAATGCATTGGAGGGAGATATAGGTTGTAACACCCCGAGATTTTATGAAAAATATTATTTTAATTTCATTAATGTCTTATGTTGTATTCTACACCAAGATTACCTTGCGCTATACGCAACACCGTATTAGCTTGCAGTATACGCAACACTATTCTTGGATCGTGTTACACACAATTTTGATAATAGTTATTCTACGCAACAATGAGTATATATATATATATATTAAATGTATAAATGAAATATGGATGGATTCTGTTATACGAAACAACGAAGGATTCTTTCACAACACGCAACCCTGACTTGGCTTGCATTACACGCAATCGCGACCTTCCTCAATAGCGTGTGTTGTACGCAATACCGGGTTTTAATAAACAATGTTATATTATTATAATATTGTCATGAACTAGCCGTTATGAATAGTATTAACTAAATTTTGAATTTTATAACATTATTATTCATCTTACACATTTCTAGAACATGGTATAAGAACAAAATAAATTTTTCGGGTAAAATAAGTATTTTTCAAAAAATGCAGTTTTACCGCCTTCTGATGGCGCACCCACTTTAAATATAGTTTTTGACATGTTTATATGTTCAATTTGACCAAATAATATTCTTCTTTTGAATCAGGATGTAAAAATTTACATTAGATAAAGTTTTGATATTTTTCCGACAACTTTCATATTTTAATGAATAGTAAAAACACGCTATATTTTAATTAAAAACAACTTTTTTCATCGTAATATATTATGTGGTTAAATTATAATATTGAATGGTTTTAAAGTATATTTAGAATATATTTTTACCACTTAATATAATGTTGGTCATTGGACACAATTTTACAATTAAACCGAACATAAACAAGTGTCAATCTTTTGATAGTTATTATCTCTTAAAAACACGCTTTTTGTTTTGACAGCGGGAATTAATTTTAAATTAATTTCTGCCACTTCTGTGTTTTGAATTTAGAAAAATGGATTCCATATTTGGAATCAGGATGTTCAAATTGTGAAAATAGATAACTTTTATTTTTAGACATTTTGAATAATTACTGCGGTAAATATTTTATTTACCATGGTTAAGGGTAAATCCGGTAAATAAGGGTTAAAAAATAATATTATAATAATATTAAATTACCCTAAAACGTGTCTTAACCCCATTGGTTGATACATGGTCGACCATGGGCATCTTTGGGTCGATTTTGGGACCCCATTGATCCACTTGTAAGTGATAATGACACTTTATTTTAATTAAGTTAAAATGAATACAAAATTGACACAAGCATATATCTTTTAGAAAAACAATTGTTACATAGGGTTATATATGTTGTATTTTATATTATAAATCTTCATTAGAAAGATAAAAAGATTTCCTACATAATGGTATTTTATTTGTAATTTTTAGACTTTAAATAATTTAATTTATTTATGACACAATGATGATGCAGTAATTATCTTATTAATGAAATATTGACATAATTGATGTTATAAACACCAAAATAAATGTAATTTGAGACTTTTTATGAATTCCAATAATTTTTTAGGTTACTATGATATATTAATGTTGACTTAATTAACTTTCTTCGAACATTTAATTCTGTTATGACTTTCACAAAAATCATATATCAAATAGTGTCAAAATTGACACAATATAGTTTTTAAATCAAATATTATATTATTAATTGTTATTTTATTCCTAAAAATCTAAGGTTCGGCCAAATGACTTAGATAAGGATATATATATTAATAATAAACAATTTGGGGTTCTTTTGGCATGTTATAGTAAGTGTATTAACCATATAGTGAAAGAAAACAAAAGACACGGTAAAAGTTAAATTATTTAACTTGGAGTTAAATCTAATTGATAAGGTTAAAATAATATCCTAAACTTGTCTAAATTCTATTGGTTGATAGGATTTCGACCCATACCCACCTTAGCTTCGAAATAAGACCCTTTGGAACCATTATAAACCGATTTTGACTTTAATATAAAATAATATTTTGAGATATTCCTAAGGTGCCCCTCTCCTCCCTTATAAAAGGACACCTCCTCCCCCTCCTCCTAACACCAATTTGAGCACTCAAGCTCGGCCAACCCCTGCCAAAATCTCTTCTCCACTTCCCTAGCAACATCCTATAGGTTCTGGTCTTCCTCAAAGACCAATTTTAGTGCCCTAAGAGGAGGTCTCAAAGAGGCGCTTCAAAGAAGAGGTAATTACCGTTACCAATTCTTTCATCTTTATTTCTTCTTCCACTTCTTCTTCTTAGGTTGTTTCATTATGAAGTAATAACATAAGTATCACTCATATACTGATATTTTATTATAAGTATGAAACAACCCTATTTCACCATCTATCCATCCTACGGAAAAAGAAATCACCGCGCGTGCGTACGTACGGAATACCGTCTCCACGCCGTGGTGTAATCTATTTTCCACCACCACCTTACATGGATGGGTATAATGGTGTAAAGAATAACTATACATAGTTATTACAACATCATATTGATTCTGATATATTGTATAATCCACTCCAATTCAATTCAATATTTATAGAAATGATATCATCGCTCGTGCGTACGTACGGACTACCGTCTCCACGACGCGATGAGATTCATTCTCCATGTTAACCATTTAAGAATGATTATAATGTATATATAAGAAATAATAATGAAATATATGACATTATAAAGCTACTTGATTTATGTATATATATACATATGTATGTCATCTACTTACTTCCATTTCAAGACAATAAGGAAAGAAAAACAGCGTTCATGCGTACGTACGGACTACCGTCTCCATGAATGGTGTTTTTCATTTTATTTATATATCTATTATATATATATATATATACTGAATATATATGATATATAAATCATATTTTATATTCTGGAAGTAAGTAAATCATGATATAAGTAATAATGATGTCAAGAACAACAAGTCAAAACACCCACGATAAATGAAACGATTTTACCCAAAACGTTTCTTTAACATGGAATTTACAAAAGAACGGGTAATATAATGTCATAAGTGAACCATATATGATATCATAACAATGAATATGATTCTGTAATAAGTCAATGACATTATTTAAATAATTATACAGGAGGTTCGGACACATACGAAGCAAATTGGACCTAAGGTAAGGGAAATATCACAATCTCATTTTTATCTGAGATTGTTTATTCGTAAGTATTTACTGGGGTGTATTTTATCATCCACATCCATGTTTCATCAATATGTAATATTATTTACATCCACCTACAATTTTTTAAATCCATTTTTACCCTTCGGTGAGTTTTTAGTAAAAGAAATGAAAGGAATCTTTTGTCGTTTTTCGTACGAGGTATTTTTTGACTTTTCCGACAAAAGTACGAAGAATGTTTTTTTAACTTATACGGCATTAATGGATTTTTAAAACATTATTTCCAAGAAGCTTACTTTACAAGTTCTCAATTTTATTTTTAATCAACTTCTTTTAGTTTATAATTGTATGACATGTTAAGAAAAGAAAAGTGTTTTTGAAGAAGAAAGGATATTTTCCTCAAGAATGGAGTTCAAGTGTTTTATCAAAATTATTTTCCATCTAAGATAATAAAGGGTTCTGTTTTTATCCCTATTATTAAATTGATTTGATCATGTTGTGATGGAATTATTTTTATGAATTCCTTTATCTTATATGAATTGTTTTATGATGTCATGTTTTTTAAGAATCCCATTTTTATTACATGGGTTATGTGATGATGTAAGATTTATAATTATGTGGCACACATAAGAAAGGATTCATTATAAGATGGGTGGGACCTATATCTCCCTCCAATGCATTGGGTAAAGATTTTATATCTCATGAGATAGACATGGCTGAAATGGTAGGTTATACCGGTTCAGTGAAACAGGACTGAAACGAGGGTTACTCGATTCAGAAAGGGACTTTGTCCACTAAGATAGTCTTGGCAATTAGTCTTGACTAACAAGAAATGATTTTCTATGATTATGTGTGCATTCCACAATGTTTCAAGTTTCATGTTATGATTATGGGAATCTCATTTTCACTTCTATGATTTATCCCATGTTATGATATTATGATCTCTTTTGCAGGTTAAGATTTACAAAGGCAATGTTCTTATGTATATGATGTGATTGATATTTCTTTTGTTTACCCTTACTGAGCATTTGAGCTCACCCTTTTATGTTTTCTTTTCCCCAGGATATAAATAAAGGTTTTAGGTAAAAAAGGGAAGATCTTTATGGGAGATATTGAAGATCTTTCACCACGATTAGAAGATTACGTTCCGAGTTTCCAAAGACACTAAACTATTACGATCCTTGTGTGTGTGTTTTTGTTATGTACTAAGTATTCCGCAAAAGTAATGTAATGTACATGTAAGTCAGGCTACGGGTCTCTGCAGTTGGTATCAGAGGAAAGGTTTAGTCAACCTTTGGAAACTAGGATGCGAAAACGTTAGTGAGATCCCTAGAGATATTTCTAAGGTATGTCTAGTGATGTCCCTAGGGATAAGTATACGTATAGGTTATAGTACTAGAATTACGCTAACGATCATAGAATTAAACCTAAGATGTTGGATATTGAAGGTACTCCCCCTTTATTATGTTGTTTTCCCTAGCATGATTTTTGCCTCTCACACTATTCTTTTTGGGTTTTAGACAATGGCTGGAACCCGAAGGAACCGTGTTGATCAATGCAATGGACAATGCAATGATTGCCCTCCTGAACAAACAAATGTTATGGGAGATGGAGTGAAAAATCTTATTGCTATACTTACAAAAGCTATGAATCATTCTGGACTTCCAAATGAGCAGAGAAGGGAACAATATTCTATTGAGTCCTTCATGAGGCAACGTCCACCTTCTTTCAGTGGGACTTCCGATCCACTTGTTGCTGAACAATGGATCAGTACCACTGAAAAGATATTTTCAGTTCTTCAATGTTCTGAACATGATAAAGTCATCTTAGCAGTATATCGTTTGGAAGGTGAAGCTGATCAATGTTGGAATCTTATCAAGAATACGAGGCCAAGAGATGAAATTGAGTCCATAGAATGGGACGAGTTCAAGAACTTGTTTTTCAGTAAGTACTTCCCTCGTATTCTTCAAACAAAGATGGAAAAGGAGTTTATTGAGCTGAAGCAGAAGGATGATGAATCTGTTGGTATATACGAAGCGAATTTTACAAGACTTGCAAGGTATGCATCTGTCATTATCATCCAACCTGAAAGTAAAGTTGATCGATTTTTCAGTGGCTTAAAACCAAGTCTTCGAAGGGCATTAGCTATAAGAGACTTCAGTAGCTATGAAGAAATTGTGTGTTGTGCTATCAAGGTAGAAATGGAAGTTGGTGTTACATATCCATCTCATGGTTTTGACAAGAAACGAAAGATGGAGTTCAAGGAGAAATCTCATAATAATGGTGAAAAGAAGATGAATGTTTCCTTATGCACAAAGTGTGGAAAGAAGCATGGTGGAGATTGTCTTAAAGAGACTAGAAAATGTTTTAAGTGTGGAAAAGAAGGTCATCGAGCAGCTGAGTGTCGAAGTAATGGAAAAAGGGTTTCTAATGATGTGAATAAAGTAAACACTGCAGAGAACGCACCACCAACACTTCAATGCTTCAAGTGCAAGGAAATGGGGCATTATGCTAATAATTGCCCTAATCCAAGGGTTAGTGATGATCAACATGAGCAACCACTGAAGGCAAAGGACAAAGGGAAGTCACATGCGATCACTATTGGCGATGTTGAATATGATAACGATGTGGTGGAATGATTAAGTGTTTATGTAATGGGATTCCAAAATAATGTTGTATCATGGAGTATTGGAATATTTATGTATTGGTTTAATGTGGTATTCAAAGTGATTGAGATATTTTTGGAAATAAGATGATATGCGCATAATGAAGGGAAAACAAGAAAATGAAATGTTTAACAGTATTCATGAGCTCATGATTGATATAAGGACTAAGTGATATCATGGTTTGAGTATATAGAATTTTGAGGATTTTGGTATGTGGAAGGTGTTAACTTTAAACTGCATTCATGTTTTCACTAAGGTATTCAAGAGAATACATGATTAAGGACTTTGAATGTTTAGAATGTGACCAACAAGACATATCTTATGGGGATTGACGATGGTGTTAAATCTCTGGTAATCGTTTTCACTATGTTATGAGAGTGGACTGTAGTATTATGGATAATCCTAAAGATTGGAATGGATTATGTTGGACATAAGTTAGTATTGTTTAAGGATTGAAGTTTTCTCGATATTATTGATGGGATGTTATAGTAATATAGTTTTAGAAAAAGGACAACCTGCAGGACGGGCGACAGCCCATCGCGTCGGACAAGGCTGTGGGAATCAAACCCACAACCGAAGTGAGATTGGCCTTTATCGCTTACCACTGGCCTACAGGAAGTCCCTGTTTAGTAGAAACTTTTTTTACTATATTAAGAAGTATGATATATGAAGTATAAGTCCATTCTAGGAACCATATATGATTAATCTCACTATAGATCGACTTATGTATATAATTTTTGCTAACCTTTTGTTTGAGACAGATGGAATGACCCGTCATTCTATCACATGATCTGCTAACACTTCACGAATAACAAATTCAACTTCATTTATTTAAGAGATGAAGTGGAAATTGTTAAAGGCACGAACAACAGTGAGATTGTACCAAAATAAAGAAATTATTTATTCTAATTCAAATTTTCAACTTTAGGGAAATGATCTTGAAAACCAAAAATGTTGTCCTAGTGATCTTATACCTAATGAATCAGATGGTACCTTAGATCGTCACAAATTTATGGATTTGTGAATACTGGATTTTCCAAATCCATGTTCTCTACCACTCTCCATCAGAACATGATGGTTAGATTTCTCTTCCATATCCATATTTTCACCTATGTGGAAACCCAGTGATTAGTTTATTTGGGTAATCGTTACATTTCATACTTTAGTTTTTAAATCCAAGTTTCGGTATTCCTTTTTACGATGTGGGTTTCTATCAAAGAAACTTTCAAATAGTAAACCATTTATAACCTCGACGAATTTCGAGGGCGAAATTCATTTTAAGGGGGGTAGAATGTAACACCCCGAGATTTTATGAAAAATATTATTTTAATTTCATTAATGTCTTATGTTGTAATCTACACCAAGATTACCTTGCGCTATATGCAACACCGTATTAGCTTGCAGTATACGCAACACTATTCTTGGATCGTGTTACACACAATTTTGATAATAGTTATTCTACGCAACAATGAGTATATATATATATATATTAAATGTATAAATGAAATATGGATGGATTCTGTTATACGAAACAACGAAGGATTCTTTCACAACACGCAACCCTGACTTGGCTTGCATTACACGCAATCACGACCTTCCTCGATAGCGTGTGTTGTACGCAATACCGGGTTTTAATAAACAATGTTATATTATTATAATATTGTCATGAACTAGCCGTTCTGAATAGTATTAACTAAATTTTGAATTTTATAACATTATTATTCATCTTACACATTTCTAGATCATGGTATAAAAACAAAATAAATTTTTCGGGTAAAATAAGTATTTTTCAAAAAATGCAGTTTTACCGCCTTTTGATGGCGCACCCACTTTAAATATAGTTTTTGACATGTTTATATGTTCAATTTGACAAAATAATATTCTTCCTTTGAATCAGGATGTAAAAATTTACATTAGATAAAGTTTTGATATTTTTCCGACAACTTTCATATTTTAATGAATAGTAAAAAGACGCTATATTTTAATTAAAAACAACTTTTTTCATCGTAATATATTATGTGGTTAAATTATAATATTGAATGGTTTTAAAGTATATTTAGAATATATTTTTACCAGTTAATATAATGTTGGTCATTGAACACAATTTTACAATTAAACCGAACATAAACAAGTGTCAATATTTTGATAATTATTATCTCTTAAAAACACGCTTTTTGTTTTGACAGCGGCAATTAATTTTAAATTAATTTCTGCCACTTATGTGTTTTGAATTTAGAAAAATGGATTCCATATTTGGAATCAGGATGTTCAAATTGTGAAAATAGATAACTTTTATTTTTAGACATTTAGAATAATTACTGCGGTAAATATTTTATTTACCATGGTTAAGGGTAAATCCGGTAAATAAGGGTTAAAAAATAATATTATAATAATATTAAATTACCCTAAAACGTGTCTTAACCCCATTGGTTGATCCATGGTCGACCATGGGCATCTTTGGGTCGATTTTGGGACCCCATTGATCCACTTGTAAGTGATAATGACACTTTATTTTAATTAAGTTAAAATGAATACAAAATTGACACAAGCATATATCTTTTAGAAAAACAATTGTTACATAGGGTTATATATGTTGGATTTTATATTATAAATATTCATTAGAAAGATAAAAAGATTTCCTACATAATGGTATTTTATTTTTAATTTTTATACTTTAAATAATTTAATTTATTTACGACACAATGATGATGCAGTAATTATCTTATTAATGAAATATTGACATAATTGATGTTATAAACACAAAAATAAATGTAATTTGAGACTTTTTATGAATTAAAATACTTTTTTAGGTTACTATGATATATTAATGTTGATTTAATTAGCTTTCTTCGAACATTTAATTCTTTTATGACTTTCACAAAAATCATATATCAAATAGTGTCAAAATTGACACAAAATAGTTTTTAAATCAAATATTATATTATTAATTGTTATTTTATTCCTAAAAATCTAAGGTTCGGCCAAATGACTTAGATAAGGATATATATATTAATAATAAACAATTTGGGGTTCTTTTGGCATGTTATAGTAAGTGTATTAACCATATAGTGAAAGAAAACAAAAGACACGGTAAAAGTTAAATTATTTAACTTGGAGTTAAATCTAATTGATAAGGTTAAAATAATATCCTAAACTTGTATAAATTCTATTGGTTGATAGGCTTTCGACCCATACCCACCTTAGCTTCGAAATAAGACCCTTTGGAACCATTATAAACCGATTTTGACTTTAATATAAAATAATATTTTGAGATATTCCTAAGGTGCCCCTCTCCTCCCTTATAAAAGGACACCTCCTCCCCCTCCTCCTCACACCAATTTGAGCACTCAAGCTCGGCCAACCCCTGCCAAAATCTCTTATCCACTTCCCTAGCAACATCCTAGAGGTTCTGGTCTTCCTCAAAGACCAATTTTAGTGCCCTAAGAGGAGTTCTCAAAGAGGCGCTTCAAAGAAGAGGTAATTACCGTTACCAATTCTTTCATCTTTATTTCTTCTTCCACTTCTTCTTCTTAGGTTGTTTCATTATGAAGTAATAACATCAGTATCACTCATATACTTATATTTTATTATAAGTATGATACAACCCTATTTCACCATCTATCCATCCTACGGAAAAAGAAATCACCGCGCGTGCGTACGTACGGAATACCGTCTCCACGCCGTGGTGTAATCTATTTTCCACCACCACCTTACATGGATGGGTATAATGGTGTAAAGAATAACTATACATAGTTATTACAACATCATATTGATTCTGATATATTGTATAATCCACTCCAATTCAATTCAATATTTATAGAAATGATATCATCGCTCGTGCGTACGTACGGACTACCGTCTCCACGACGCGATGAGATTCATTCTCCATGTTAACCATTTAAGAATGATTATAATGTATATATAAGAAATAATAATGAAATATATGACATTATAATGCTACTGGATTTATGTATATATATACATATGTATGTCATCTCCTTACTTCCATTTCAAGACAATAAGGAAAGAAAAACAGCGTTCATGCGTACGTACGGACTACCGTCTCCATGAACGGTGTTTTTCATTTTATTTATATATCTATTATATATATATATATACTGAATATATATGATATATAAATCATATTTTATATTCTGGAAGTAAGTAAATCATGATATAATTAATAATGATGTCAAGAACAACAAGTCAAAACACCCACGATAAATGAAACGATTTTACCCAAAACGCTTCTTTAACATGGAATTTACAAAAGCACGGGTAATATAATGTCATAAGTGAACCATATATGATATCATAACAATGTATATGATTCTGTAATAAGTCAATGACATTATTTAAATCATTATACAGGAGGTTCGGACACATACGAAGCAAATTGGACCTAAGGTAAGGGAAATATCACAATCTCATTTTTATCCGAGATTGTTTATTCCTAAGTATTTATTGGGGTGTATTTTATCATCCACATCCATGTTTCATCAATATGTAATATTATTTCCATCCACCTACAATTGTTTAAATCCATTTTTACCCTTCGGTGAGTTTTTAGTAAAAGAAATGAAAGGAATCTTTTGTCGTTTTTCGTACGAGGTATTTTTTGACTTTTCCGACAAAAGTACGAAGAATGTTTTTTTAACTTATACGGCATTAATGGATTTTTAAAACATTATTTCCAAGAAGCTTACTTTACAAGTTCTCAAGTTTATTTTTAATCAACTTCTTTTAGTTTATAATTGTATGACATGTTATGAAAAGAAAAGTGTTTTTGAAGAAGAAAGGATATTTTCCTCAAGAATGGAGTTCAAGTGTTTTATCAAAATTATTTTCCATCTAAGATAATAAAGGGTTCTTTTTTTATCCCTATTATTAAATTGATTTGATCATGTTGTGATGGAATTATTTTTATTAATTCCTTTATCTTATATGAATTGTTTTATGATGTCATGTTGTTTAAGAATCCCATTTTTATTACATGGGTTATGTAATGATGTAAGATTTATGATTATGTGGCACACATAAGATTTATTACATGGGTTATGTGATGATGTAAGATTTATAATGAATCCTTTCTTATTTGTGCCACATAATCATAAACCATACATCATAGCGTAATCCACGTAATAAAAATGGGATTCTTAAACAACATGACATCATAAAACAATTCATATAAGATAAAGGAATTCATAAAAATGTTTTCATCACAACATAATAAAATCCATGTAATAATAGGGATAAAAACAGAACCCTTTATTATCTTAGATGGAAAATAATTTTGATAAAACACTTGAACTCCATTCTTGAGGAAAATATCCTTTCTTCTTCAAAAACACTTTTCTTTTCTTAACATGTCATACAATTATAAACTAAAAGAAGTTGATTAAAAACAAACTTGAAAACTTGTAAAGGAAGCTTCTTGGAAATAATGTTTTAAAAATCCATTCATGCCGTATAAGTTAAAAAAAACATTCTTCATACTTTGTCGGAAAAGTCAAAAATTACCTCGTACGAAAAACGACAAAAGATTCCTTTCATATCTTTTACAAAAAACTTACCGAAGGGTAAAATTGGATATAAACTATTGTAGAAGGATGGAAATAATATTACATATTGATGAAACATGGATGTGGATGATAAAATACACCCCAGTAAATACTTATGAATAAACAATCTCGGATAAAAATGATATTGTGATATTTCCCTTACCTTAGGTCCGATTTGCTTCGTATGTGTCCGAACCTCCTCTTCTTTGAAGCGCCTCTTTGAGACCTCCTCTTAGGGCACTAAAATTGGTCTTTGAGGAAGACCAGAACCTCTAGGATGTTGCTAGGGAATTGGAGAAGAGATTTTGCCAGGGGTTGGCCGAGCTTGAGTGCTCAAATTGGTGTGTGGAGGAGGGGGAGGAGGTGTCCTTTTATAAGGGAGGAGAGGGGCACCTTAGGAATATCTCAAAATATTAATTTATATTAAAGTCAAAATCGGTTTATAATGGTTCCAAAGGGTCTTATTTCGAAGCTAAAGTGGGGATGGGTCGAAATCCTATCAACCAATAGGATTTAGACAAGTCTAGGTTATTATTTTAACCTTATCAATTAGATTTAACTCTAAGTTAAATAATTTAACTTTTACCGTGTCTTTTTGTTTTCTTTCACTATATGGTTAATACACTTACTATAACATGCCAAAAGAACTCCAAATTGTATATTATTAATAAATATATCCTTATCTAAGTTATTTGGACGAACCTTAGATTTTTAGGAATAAAATAACAATTAATAATATAATATTTTATTTAAAAACTATTTTTTGTCAATTTTGACTGTATTTGATATATGATTTTTGTGAAAGTCATAACAGAATTATATGTTCGAACCAAGTTGATTAAATCAACACTAATATATCATAGTAATCTATAAAATTAGTGTAATTCATAAAAAGTCTTAAATTACATTTATTTTGGTGTTTATAACATCAATTATGTCAATATTTCATAAATAAGATAAAAACTGCATCATAATTGTGTCATAAATAAATTAACTTATTTAATGTCTAAAAATTATAAATAAAATACCATCATGTAGGAAATCTTTTTATCTTTCTAATGAATATTTACAATCGAATTTATCATATGTATAACCCTATATTAAAAATGTTTTAGTAAATAAACTTTGATTTTAACTCTTTTAAATCTTCTTTAAATTAAATAATAATAAATGTCCTAATCTAATCCAAGTGGGCCTAAATGGTCATATTTTATTCCTAAGTTTGTTTTTGGTCGAATTACACTTATCCAATAGAATTAGGACATGTGTTAGGGTAATAGTAATATCATATTTACCCTTAGTTACCCTATTTACTATTAACCGTGGTAAAAAAAGTAAAAAGTTACTATTCACCAAAAAATTATTTTTATCTCATTGAACCACATTTTACTTACTGATATCAACCGTGTCTATCGGATTTTCGAAATTCCATTCACAGAAGCGGTAAAATTAAGTTTTATGCAAAATTCAGTTTTTAACCTACCACTTAGTGGTTTCACTATTCATCAAAAATTGAAAGTTTTCAGAAAAAAGCCAAAATTTCATCCTAAGCTATATTTCATATTCCGAATTCAAAAATGAAGTCTATTTTACCAAATTCATAACATAAAAATTGCATTAATTAATTTTATAATTAAATCCCGCTGTTAAAACAAATAGCGTGTTTTTAAGAAACAATATCTATCAAAAGATTGACACTTGATTATGTCTGGTTTAAAAGTGAAATTACATCCAATGACCAACATTGTATTAAATTGTAAAAATATATTCTAAATATACTTTAAAACCACTCAAATTAATGATTTATCACTATTAATTATTTCGATTAAAAAAGTTGTTTTTAATTATAATTTAGTAATTTTCACTATTCATCAGAATATGAAAGTTATCCGAAAAGTACCAAAATTTCACCTTAGGCTAAATTCGATACTCCGAATCCAAAAATGAAGTTCATTTTGAAAAATAAGATTTACAGAATTTTAAAAAGCGGTTATTACTATTCATAACGGCTAGTTTTAATAATATTTTAATAGCATATCGTTGTTTAGTGAAACTCAGTATTACGTATTACACACGCTATCGAGGAAGGTCGTGATTGCGTGTAATGCAAGGAAAGTCAAGGATGCATGTTGTGCAAGATCCTTTTGGTGTAGCGTACAACACAAGACATTAATAAAATTAAAAAGAATATTTTTTATAAAATCTTGGGCTGTTACATTCTACCCCCCTTAAAATGAATTTCGCCCTCGAAATTCGTCGGGGATATAAATGGTTTACTATTCGAAAGTTTCTTTAATAGAAACCTACATCGTAAAAAGGAATATCAAAACCAATCTTTAAAAACAAAAGTATGAAACGTAACGGTTACCCAAATAAACTAATCATTGGGTTTCCACATAGGTGAAAATATGGATATGGAAGAGAAATCTAACCATCATGTTCTGATGGAGAGTGGTAGAGAACATGGCTATGGAAAAGCCAGTAATCACAAATCCATAGATTTGTGATGATATAAGGTACCATCTGATTCATCAGGTATAAGATCACTAAGACAACATTTTTGGTTTTCAAGATCATTTCCCTAAAGTTGAAAATTTGAATTAGAATAAATACTTACTTTATTTTGGTACAATATCAATGTTGTTCGTGCCTTGAACAATTCCCACTTCATCTCTTAAATAAATGAAGTTGAATTTGTTATTCGTGAAGTGTTAGCAGATCATGTGATAGAATGACGGGTCATTCCATCTGTCTCAAACAAAAGGTTAGCAAAAATTATATGCATAAGTCGATCTATAGTGAGATTAATCATATATGGTTCCTAAAATGGACTTATACTTCATATATCATACTGCTTAATGTAATAAAACTAGTTTCTACTAAACAGGGACTTCCTGTAGGCCAGTGGTAGGCGATAAAGGCTAGTCGCACTTCGGTTGTGGGTTCGATTCCCACAGCCTTGTCCAAAGCGATGGGCTGTCGCCCGTCCTGCAGGTTTTCCTTTTTCTAAAACTATATTACTATAACATCTCATCAATAATATCGAAAAAACTTCTATCCTTAAACAATACTAACTTATGTCAAACATAATCCATTCCAATATTTAGTCTTATCCATAATACTGCAGTCCACTCTCATAACATAGTGAAAACGATTACCAGAGATGTAACACCATCGTCGATCCCCATATATCATAAGATATGTTTTGTTGGTCACATTCCAAACATTCAAAGTCCTTAATCATGTATTATCTTGAATACCTTAGTGAAAACATGAATGCAGTAAAAATTTAACACTTTCCACATACCAAAATCCTCAAAATTCTATATACTCAAACCATGATATCACTTAGTCCTTATATCAATCATGAGCTCATGAATACTGTTAAACATTTTGTTTTCTCATTTTCCCTTCATTATGAACATATCATCTTATTTCCAAAAATATCTCAATTACTTTGAATACCACATTAGACCAATACATAAATATTCAAATATTTTGGACTCCCATTACATAAACACTTAATCATTCCACCACATCGTTGTCATATTCAACATCGCCAATAGTGATCGCATGTGACTTCCCTTTGTCCTTTGCCTTCAGTGGTTGCTCATGTTGATCATCACTAACCCTTGGATTAGGGCATTTATTGGCATAATTTCCCATCTCCTTGCACTTGAAACATTGAAGTGTTGGTGGTGCGTTCTCTGCAGTGTTTGCTTTATTCACATCATTAGAATCCCTTTTTCCATTACTTTGACACTCAGCTACTCGATGACCTTATTTTCCACACTTAAAACATTTTCTAGTCCCTTTAAGACAATCTCCACCATGCTTCTTTCCACACTTTGTGCATATGGAAACATTCATCTTCTTTTCACCATTATTATGAGATTTCTCCTTGAACTCCATCTTTCGTTTCTTGTCAAAACCATGAGATGGATATGTAACACCAACTTCCATTTCTACCTTGATAGCACAACACACAATTTCTTCATAGCTACTGAAGTCTCTTATAGCTAATTCCCTTCGAAGACTTGGTTTTAAGCCACTGAAAAATCGATCAACTTTACTTTCCGGTTGGATGATAATGCCAGATGCATACCTTGCAAGTCTTGTAAAATTTGCTTCGTATATACCAACAGATTCATCATCCTTCTGTTTCAGCTCAAGAAACTCCTTTTCCATCTTCGTTCGAAGAATACGAGGGAAGTACTTACTGAAAAACAAGTTCTTGAACTCGTCCCATTCCATGGACTCAATTTCATCTCTTGGCTTCATATTCTTGATTAGATTCCACCATTGATCAGCTTCACCTTCCAAACGATATACTGTTAAGATGACTTTATCATGTTCAGAACATTGAAGAACTGAAAATATCTTTTCAGTAGTACTAATCCATTGTTCAGCAACTAATGGATCAGTAGACCCACTGAAAGAAGGCGGACGCTGCCTCATGAAGGATTCAACAGAATGTTGCTCCTTCCTTTGCTCGTTTGGAAGTCCTGCATGATTCATAGCTTGAGAAAGTTGTGTGAGAATGGCTACAAGATTTTGCATTCCAGCTCCCATATCGTTTGGTTACTCAGGGGGACAATCATTGCATTGTCCATTACATTGATCAACACGGTTCGTTCGGGTTCCAGCCATCGTCTAAAACCCCAAAAGAATAGTGTGAGAGGAAAAAATCATGCTAGGGAAAACAACAAAATAAAGAGGGAGTACCTTCAATATCTAACATCTTAGGTTTAATTCTATGATCGTTAGCGCAATTCTAGGACTATAACCTATACGTATACTTAACCTTAGGGACATCCCTAGACATACTTTAGAAATATCTCTAGGGATCTCACTAATGTTTTCGCATCCTAGTTTCCAAAGGTTGACTAAACCTTTCCTCTGATACCAACTGTAGAGACATGTATCTTGACGTACATGGACATTACATTACTTTTGCGGAATACTTAGTACATAACAAAAACACACACACAAGGATCGTAATAGTTTAGTGTCTTTGGAAACTCGGGACGTAATCTTCTAATCGTGGTGAAAGATCTTCAATATCTCCCATAAAGATCTTCCCTTTTTTTAAACCTAAAACCTTTCTTTATATCCTGGGGAAAAGAAAACATAAAAGGGTGAGCTCAAATGCTCAGTAAGGGTAAACAAAAGAAAAATCAATCACATCATATTCATAAGAACATAACTTTTGGAAATCTTAACCTGCAAAAGAGAGCATAATTTCATAACATGGGATAAATCATAGTAGTGAAATGAAATCCCAATAATCATAACTTAAAACATGAAACTTTGTGGAATACACACATAATCATAGAAAATCATTTCTTGTTAGTCAAGACTCATTGCCAAGACTATCTTAGTGGACAAAGTCCCTTTCTGAATCGAGTAACCCTCGTTTCAGTCCTGTTTCACTGAACCGGTATAACCTACCATTTCAGCCATGTCTATCTCATGAGATATAAAATCTTTACCCAATGCATTGGAGGGAGATATAGGTCCCACCCATCTTATAATGAATCCTTTCTTATGTGTTCCACATAATCATAAACCATACATCATAGCGTAATCCACGTAATAAAAATGGGATTCTTAAACAACATGACATCATAAAACAATTCATATAAGATAAAGGAATTCATAAAAATGTTTCTATCACAACATAATAAAATCCACGTAATAATAGGGATAAAAACAGAACCCTTTATTATCTTAGATTGAAAATAATTTTGATAAAACACTTGAACTCCATTCTTGAGGAAAATATCCTTTCTTCTTCAAAAACACTTTTCTTTTCTTAACATGTCATACAATTATAAACTAAAAGAAGTTGATTAAAAATAAACTTGAAAACTTGTAAAGGAAGCTTCTTGGAAATAATGTTTTAAAAATCCATTCATGCCGTATAAGTTAAAAAAAACATTCTTCGTACTTTGTCGGAAAAGTCAAAAAGTACCTCGTACGAAAAACGACAAAAGATTCCTTTCATATCTTTTACAAAAAACTTACCGAAGGGTAAAATTGGATATAAACTATTGTAGAAGGATGGAAATAATATTACATATTGATGAAACATGGATGTGGATGATAAAATACACCCCAGTAAATACTTATGAATAAACAATCTCGGATAAAAATGAGATTGTGATATTTCCCTTACCTTAGGTCCGATTTGCTTCGTATGTGTCCGAACCTCCTCTTCTTTGAAGCGCCTCTTTGAGACCTCCTCTTAGGGCACTAAAATTGGTCTTTGAGGAAGACGAGAACCTCTAGGATGTTGCTAGGGAATTGGAGAAGAGATTTTGCCAGGGGTTGGCCGAGCTTGAGTGCTCAAATTGGTGTGTGGAGGAGGGGGAGGAGGTGTCCTTTTATAAGGGAGGAGAGGGGCACCTTAGGAATATCTCAAAATATTAATTTATATTAAAGTCAAAATCGGTTTATAATGGTTCCAAAGGGTCTTATTTCGAAGCTAAAGTGGGGATGGGTCGAAATCCTATCAACCAATAGGATTTAGACAAGTCTAGGTTATTAGTTTAACCTTATCAATTAGATTTAACTCTAAGTTAAATAATTTAACTTTTACCGTGTCTTTTTGTTTTCTTTCACTATATGGTTAATACACTTACTATAACATGCCAAAAGAACCCCAAATTGTATATTATTAATAAATATATCCTTATCTAAGTTATTTGGACGAACCTTAGATTTTTAAGAATAAAATAACAATTAATAATATAATATTTTATTTAAAAACTATTTTTTGTCAATTTTGACTGTATTTGATATATGATTTTTGTGAAAGTCATAACAGAATTATATGTTCGAACCAAGTTGATTAAATCAACACTAATATATCATAGTAATCTATAAAATTAGTGGAATTCATAAAAAGTCTCAAATTACATTTATTTTGGTGTTTATAACATCAATTATGTCAATATTTCATAAATAAGATAAAAACTGCATCATAATTGTGTCATAAATAAATTAACTTATTTAATGTCTAAAAATTATAAATAAAATACCATCATGTAGGAAATCTTTTTATCTTTATAATGAATATTTACAATCGAATTTATCATATGTATAACCCTGTATTAAAAATGTTTTAGTAAATAAACTTTGATTTTAACTCTTTTAAATCTTCTTTAAATTAAATAATAATAAATGTCCTAATCTAATCCAAGTGGGCCTAAATGGTCATATTTTATTCCTAAGTTTGTTTTTGGTCGAATTACACTTATCCAATAGAATTAGGACATGTGTTAGGGTAATAGTAATATCATATTTACCCTTAGTTACCCTATTTACTATTAACCGCGGTAAAAAAAAGTAAAAAGTTACTATTCACCAAAAAATTATTTTTATCTCATTGAACCACATTTTACTTACTGATATCAACCGTGTCTGTCGGATTTTCGAAATTCCATTCACAGAAGCGGTAAAATTAAGTTTTATGCAAAATTCAGTTTTTAACCTACCACTTAGTGGTTTCACTATTCATCAAAAATTGAAAGTTTTCAGAAAAAAGCCAAAATTTCATCCTAAGCTATATTTCATATTCCGAATTCAAAAATGAAGTCTATTTTACCAAATTCATAACATAGAAATTGAATTAATTAATTTTATAATTAAATCCCGCTGTTAAAACAAATAGCGTGTTTTTAAGAAACAATATCTATCAAAAGATTGACACTTGATTATGTCTGGTTTAAATGTGAAATTACATCCAATGACCAACATTGTATTAAATTGTAAAAATATAATCTAAATATACTTTAAAACCACTCAAATTAATGATTTATCACTATTAATTATTTTGATTAAAAAAGTTGTTTTTAATTATAATTTAGTAATTTTCACTATTCATCAGAATATGAAAGTTATCCGAAAAGTACCAAAATTTCACCTTAGGCTAAATTCAATACTCCGAATCGAAAAATGAAGTTCATTTTGAAAAATAAGATTTACAGAATTTTAAAAAGTGGTTATTACTATTCATAACGGCTAGTTTTAATAATATTTTAATAGCATATCGTTGTTTAGTGAAACTCAGTATTGCGTATTACACACGCTATCGAGGAAGGTCGCGATTGCGTGTAATGCAAGGCAAGTCAAGGATGTGTGTTGTGCAAGATCCTTTTGGTGTAGCGTCAAACACAAGACATTAATAAAATTAAAAAGAATATTTTTTATAAAATCTTGGGCTGTTACAGAAGGTCTCCCAAAATCCACAAAGGATAAACCACAAAGGAAAGTTACAAACACGAAGTAACAACCGAAACTGCTTAGGTATATGCCCATACATATACCTAAGTCATCAATTCCAATACGCTCCAACCTCCGAGCCCAAGTACAACTCAGTCCACACAGGAAAGTATACGTATTCCACACAGGAAAGCAAAACTAAATCCATACAGGATAGCACAACACAATCCACACAGGAAAGCAACAGGATTCAGCTCACACAGGTATACTTCTTCGAAAGACGATAAATATGATCTCTGATCCATCTAAGTCGTCGGACCCACGAAGGATCGATAGGTAACTAACCCCCGCAAAGACCCACACAGGATCGGGCCCACACAGGACCTGTAGGCGCTGGTTCACACAGGACCGCTGAGTGCAAAGACCCACACAGGATTGGACCCACACAGGATCGGGCCCACACAAGACCTGTAGCACTGATCCACGCAGGATCGCTGAGTGCTGTAGTCGTCGTCAAATCCACCAAGGATCTCTATACTGTCGTCGTCACAGTCACAGTAGTAGTAGCAGTAGCAGTAGTAGTCACAGTCGCAGCCAGCACTAGGGTTCCCGCACACAGCAAGCTCGTTCGGGAGGGTCCGCTCCACGAGCCGAGAGGCTGATACATCAACTGTCACAAATTCCAGAGTTGATGTATCCAAAAGTTCCGTATCGCCAATAGGAACTCAACGCAACAGACGGCGCGTCGATCGGACGCCCGGTCTGAGAGTTATTGGCTTTTTCGTTCTAGGGGCCCGGTTGGTTTTTAAGGCAAAACCAACCTGACCGTACTCCACCTGCGTCCAAACCTCGGGCGGAGTATGCCAAAAGATCTGTCTCACTAAGAGGAACACAACAAAGCTGACGGCACGTCAATCGGACGTCTGTAGCTCAAGATATGAGTGTTTCCGCTCCGAGGGCCCGGTTGGTTTTGTGTATGAACCAACCCGGCCGAACTCAAAGTATTCCCAAACTTTGAGTGCGATATACCGAATCGATCGTCACGATCCAAGGATCGCATCGCCGCTGACGGTTCGTCAAACGGAGGTCCGTAGCTCATGTTATGGGCAAAAAACCTAAGTCGATTCGAAAACGGGGGGTCCGGGTCCAGCCCGACCCGGGTCCGACCCGGCCCGGCCGGCGGCGCGGCGGCGTGACGGCGCGGCTGCGCGGTCCGGCTCGGCGGCGCGGCCTGGGCGCCGCTCGAGTGCCACACGCGGGGGGCAGAGCCCCCGCCTCTTCCCTTTGGCGGCGCGGCTTGAAGCCGCGCCTTGGTTCCACGCCCCCCCCCCTCGTGGGGGCCCGCCTTTGAGAAAAACGGGGGGGCGCTGCCCCCCCCCCCCCTTGGTGTAACCACGGCCCACCCCCCCTTTATGGGGGGCCGGTATGTGGCCAGCCGGGGGAATTAATTCCCCCAGCACTTCTCCCTTCCGGCCGGCTCTACATGGCTGGCCGGTCCTTCCTCAACGGGACCGGCAAGGCCGGTCCCTTTTTCCAGCTTCTGACGCCGGCGGCCCAGCTAGCTGCCGGTCTTCCCGTTTCGCCGCGGCCCGGAACCGGCAGGGGTGTTCGTCGTCCGGCGCGGTGCGACGACACCGGACCCCTCCGCCGTGGCCCCGCTCCGGCTGTGGCGCCTTCGGTTCCCTTCAACGCGGCGCGACAGCGTCGCGTTCATGATAATCCTTCCACGGCACGGTGCGACGGCGCCACACAATATAGCCGTGCGATTCCCGCGTGGTGCGACGACACCACGCCTTCTCATTCATCCAAAAGAATATATAAAAAAAATCAAGAACAAAGGAGGGGGAATTCGGCCGTGTTTTTGCGGTCCGACCCCCCTCTCGTTAGACGATAACACTTAGATATTTATCCACCAGATTATCATGCTAGAACCAAGAACGGGATTAAATAATTAATCAACAACAAACCCCTACTTCGGTTTCAAGATCGATGATCGTCAACGACCCGCGGAAGACGCGTCGCGGTGGTCGGCGTCACGGAAGAAGGACGTCGATGTCGTGAAGCGAGGATTCGAAGTTCTTTGACGATGATTTCGTCGAGGGAAACCGTCGCGGAAGAGTTGACGCGGAAGGAGACGTCGTCGGTGTCGTGGGTAAGGCGTCGCAGAAGACGATTCCCGAGAACGTGGCGTTCTTCATCGATGCTCGAAGGTTCTTCGCGTTCTTCGTCAAATCATGAAGAAGAAGAAGAAGAAGAAGAAGAAGGCTTCAAAAACTCTCAAGGAGGCTAGAGAATTCTAACCAAATAAAATAAGCTAAGGGCTTATTTTATTTACTCAACAAAACCATTTGAAATTCAAAGGTTTGAATTAAGACAACTCAACCCATTTGATAACCCAACTTGTCAAGTTAATTAAAAGAGAAGGTTAATGGATTTTTAAAAGAGAAGAAGAAGGGTTATGCTTCGGGTGGGCCCCACCACACTTAATCCTCCCAAGGAAGATTAAGTGGATGTGGGTCCCACCACTAACTCCCTTTGGTAGAAGTTAACCAATAAGTTAAAATAAAAATTTGTATTCCACAATTTTTATTTAACTTATTATAAACTCCCAAAAACTAACCCTCAACCCGCAATAAAAGCAACCTCAGAAAAGGTCTCCTTAAGCGAATATCGGCGATGTGAGTTCATCGGTGTCCTCAGATTTCAATTCCAAGCACCGGATCAAAAGTTATAAATTCCCGCTCGTTCGTTTACTGAACGTACCCGAGCCAAACTTTGGAAGTTGATTCCGGGCACTCCGGGCCTTGGAATCTGGTGCCGTCAGAAACCGCGTTCTTGTAAAATTCCAAAGCAAATTAAGAAAAAATTTCCCTTGAATTTTATGGGTATTTACAAAACTAGAGAGAAAATATGAATACCATTTTGATTAATACAATAGATTATAACTTTTTGGTGATTACTATTAACTAAATTAATCAAGATAATGAAATAATATATTTTAAAATATAAGAAAAGACTCAATTTATATTAAATTGTAGTGTTTGATATAGTATATTTTGTTAAATGGCATGAAATTTCAATAGTCAATAATCTTCATGTGAAATAGGTAACAATATATAGAGAAATATTCATGTGAAACATTTTAAAATTTCTAATATTTTAAAAAATATATGTATCGTACTCTATATTGATTATTAAGATTTTGATTTCCTACCAGGACAATCAATTGTGTAGATTAATCAAATATTTATCAATATCATAAAAATCTTGAAATTTTATATAGAGAACTATTTTTTGTATGAACAACATACTGAAAATATTACTGATATTGTTAATAAAGTGATGGAGTCAAATTGAAAATATATAAATGAAACAAACAAAAAATAAATATAATTCTATATGAACTTATTAGATCAATTAGGAAATAAGATATTTGATTTAAAAGAGATGTGTAAAAAAGAAAAATAAATATGAATTTTGACACTTTTTGTTTAATGATGGAAATTGTTATATATTGAATGTCTAAGACAAGAGAATTCGATTCAAAATCATCAAAGTTGTAGAGAAATGTAAAAGATGAATCAGATTGTTTTAATTCATAAGAAATTGATAGTAAACATGCTTAGATTTTGTTAATGGATTAATAATGTTGTGGTAAAGATATATTTTTAATACAAGTGTAAAAAGAATCCTAAAGATATAGGAGAAAAAAATATACTTCTAATTTTATGAATTATGATTATAATTAAACATGGAATATTAACCATGGGTTTTCAAGGTGGGGTAAAAAGAAAATTAGTTAAATGATGGATTATAAAAGATATGTGAAGAAAATTGTTATGTTATTAGACACTACGAGTGCAGTGATATAGACCCATATTCAAACATTTCTTCATATATGAGTAGTGATACTCATATGTTTATTGAGTTTTATACTGATATTATAAAGCAAAATCAATGCTACATGGATATGATGTCTTCTAAATCCGATATAAATTTATTTTTTAGTATAAATTACCCTTATACTTATAAAGATGAATTTATTTTCACTTATTTTGAAGACAGAAATGTTTTTTCATAGAAAGATGGGTATAATACACCTTCTTTTTAATAAATTACTAAATTTCTAAATATTTGTGAGTAAAAGAATTATAGTGTATTGAAATACTATGATTTTGAAATAGAATTTATTGAAAAATACAATAGTATAGTTTCAAAACATAAAATTGATATTTATAAAAACTACACTGGATTTAGATAAGTAATAAAAGTTTATCTCAACTAATATTAATAAGGATTTGACTATAAAACATGATTACAAAATTCTTAGTCTGCAAAAAAATTAAATAAAAATTTTCTTCTAGGCAAATAATTTTATAATGTTTATAAAAAATTCAAACTGCATAAGAAAAACTCCAAAATCAAATTGAAAACAAAAAATGTCTCATTTTCATTGAAATTATTTTTTTGGTAAAAATATACCTTTGGTATACAATTTTAAATTTATATACTTTGAAAAATAAATTATTCTTTATACGATGTTTAGAACTTTGGTTTTCTTAAATCATATATTTCAAAATAATTAGTAGTTTTGTGATATAAGAGAGTTGGATAGATGTGAATTAAAAACAATTTATTTTCAAAAACTTATACTCCCACGAATTTTTATCTTCCAAAAACCTAGTATTATTGTTTCAAAAATCTATCTTGTGTACCACCAGCCTAAACATATTCTACATGGAGAGTAGATTGACAGTACATACGACTAGAAATAAGAATCATCTTACATAAAATTAAAAGTATGAATGGTTTAAAAGTAATATTTGTTGATAATTATAAAGGAAAATTCATTGGAATTGGGGATTCCACATTTCATGGTTGTGGATTAATTCTAAATTCTTCATATATTTTAAGTGATAAGAAACTTATCAATATCAAAATTCAATTCTTTGATAATTTTTACCTTCTTGTCTTTAGGACTAATAAATTTATTATTCAATGTTTAAAATGTAATTTCACTATTTCTATTTATGGTAATAATAAATGTTACCTCTTAACCCTAGATGGACTTAGACACCAAGATATACCTTATTTAAGTGTAATGTATGATCATCCATGATTGTATAATAGAAGGTTTAGACACTATAATGTTAGAATATTAGATAATATTCTGAAGAAAGTATATTTGAAGGATTTACTAAATATTCAGTTTAATTATTCCAATGTATTTGATACAAGAAAATAGGGGAATAAAAATATTTTGAGATTTAAATCTTATAGTGAAATATCAACATCTGAAACATTATAGTCATTGAACAGGGTCATATATGGTCCTACAAAAACTCGATGTATTAAAATAAAAGACTATGTGTATGTCTTAGTTGATAATTGAACTATATATACATGTGAATATTTCATATAAAATAAATTTAAATAATTTTTTTCTATTTATTCTAACTCATGTAAAATTGTGAAAAGAATATATTTGGTTAGTATCCAATGTGATCATTGTGGTGTGTTTTAAAATTTCAACATTGAAATTTTTTGTAGTATAAAATCCATTACACACTACATTTAAATGCCTAGAACTCCTCAAGAAAATTGTAGTTGAATAAAGAAATATAATTCTTCAATAATTTAATAAAACCTTGTCATGTGAATACTAAATTGAAAATCATTTTAGATTTGAATCTTTTATTAGGAATTTGTATATTAAAAATTAAATATTACTTTTAAAGTTTATTAAAAAATTAACTTATGGGTTATGGTCTATTAAAAAGGAAAAAAATTATAACTTTTGGGTTTTTTGATATAATTTATTCATTCTGAATACACAAGTTCATTTAAAAAAATTATCCAAAATATAATGAGGGAATATTTCAGGGAAATTATAAAAATAGTAATACATTTCATGTATTTAAAAAATAAAAATCAATATTAAGGAAATATATCATGTTATGTTTGATGAATCTAATAATTCTATTCTTGAATGCTACAAGTCCATGCATACAAATAATCTTCTTAATATTGTTTTAATAGATAATATAAAATTATATTTAAAAAATTCCAACAGAATATTTTTTAACGTTATTCCATAATAAAAAGATAAAACTATGGTTTATGGAAACAAATTTACTTATCCAATAAATTGGTTGATTTTAAGGAATCATACCACTAATAATACCCTTGTAGATGTTGATAAACCAATAAAATAGCATATTTTCTAAAGAAATAAATGGGAAAATTATGCATTCATATCTCATTACATACCTGAATGACCTAATGAGGCTTTAAGTGATAAGGATTCGATAATCCCAATTCATGATACACTATATGAATTTGAAAAAAATAGATTTCTGACATTAATAGAATAGTCTATAGATATTCAAACAATTGGAGTCAATTTTTCTTGATAAATAAATAAATTGAAAGTTTAATTATTTTATAAATAAATCAATACTTTATTTTAATGGTTATAATAAAATAGAAGGAATATATTATGAAACAATCATCACACTAGAAGCAAGACATGAATCTATTAAAATACTTTAAGACTTGACCAAAAATTTAAATATTACTCATTATTAAATGAATGTAAACTATGTGTTTTCTAAAGGATATATTATGGAGTTATTTTTTTTCAAGCATGAATATAGTTTTGAAAATATTTTTTTTCAACATGTATTATAAATTAAAAAGGAAGATTATGGATTTAATAGATCTCTAAGAGTTTGTGATGATATAAATATTATGATTTTACGTCAAAAAAAATTAAATAAGGGATAAGCTGATACAAATATTTTTATAAATAATTTTTCTAATGATTCCATCAGTGTTAAAATTTATATTGACGGTGTTGTATTTCTGATAAATCAAAAATTTCTTTCTAATTATTTCCAATAACTTAGGAATTATAATTTGGAAATGATCATGATGCGAGAACTATGATTTTTTCATTGGTTTTCATATTTCTACAAAAAATGGTAGGATATTTTTTGTCCCAGTAAATATACATTGAAGACATAGTCAAAGGGTTTGGTTTTTGAAATTCATAGAATATAATTAATCTTATAGAATCATAAAATATAATTTGTTTTTATGAATTCTAAAAAGTGTATTATCATAAAAATTAGATGGATTGTTAAATGATTCTCTTTTCTCATAGTTAGTTAACCAGATTAAAGTTTTTCAATTTTATTATGGTGTAGATTTTAAAAAATCATATTGAAAACCATTTCCATGTTTAAAAAACATATTATCTTTAAATAACTTCAAATAAATGTATATTTTTTTCTTATTGAAGTTATTGTGGACCTAATGGTATTTTAGATGATAAATTTTAAAGATATACAATTGATTGGAAAACTAAATATGGGACTTTTCCATTATTTTGAGAAGCGTTATTGTTTTTTCATACATGAAATATTATATTGTATCACTCTCCATTAATAAATGTGAATATATAGATTCTAGTGGTTGTTTCACCCAAGTGTTATTGATGTAACATTGACTCACTAATTTAGGTATGTGTTGATCAAAAACACAAATTATTTTTGATTACACTTGTTTTGTATCATTTTCAATGAACCTAACACATCATTCTTGAGTAATGAAAATTGATATAAGACATAGTTCCTTTAGGAATACACAGAAAAAGGTCTTCGTATTCATCAATTCATCGAAATGCAAGACTAATGTTCTAATATTTTTAAAAACTCTCTTCATTATCATGGATTTAAATATTTTAAATAAAATAACATTATGATCAAAAAAATTTGATAAATAATCCACTTATTATTTTACATATCTATTTATAGTGTAAAACCCTTGATAAAGGGTTGAGACATTTATCTTTATAAATATTAATATCCTTGTTTCATTTATTTTTTTAACTTGGGTTTCCCCCATGCTTTTAAAATCATCTGATAGAGGCTTAATAGTATAAAAAAGTTCTTTATTTTATTAGAATGAGTTTTATCTATTGTTTCACTAAAAAAAATATTTTCCTCAAACTATGTGGAGAATTCATGTTTCAAAACCACCAAGAAAAGCTTCTCATGTTTATAATTTCATATGATATATATAATTTCAATTCCTTGTCATTTGTATATTGTTATTTATTTTTGGATGAAATTTTATAACATATATTTTATAAATATTTATGGTTTACCATCATGAATTCTATTTGGTAACAAAAATATTTACAGAAAATATAATTATCAAAAATATAATTTCATAATAAATAAATTCTTAAATATACTTCAACACCATTTCTTCCATGATTTAATCCCATCCATTGAATCATCTAGAATTCCAAATTCCACGTCATCTCGCCTATATTTAAAAGGTGTTATTTTATTATTTTTCATCATCAAATGATTTTTTGAAGATTTATTTCCACTTAATCTTATCTCTATCCAATATTTTTGATATTTTTACCCCGGATATTTATAGTTTCAAAGTTTTCTTCTATCACGTGATCTGATTTTCTCATGGAAACTTATGATGATTTGTAATTCAAGAAATTGTGAAAATGAAGGAATATTTAAATAATATGTATAGAAAAGATTGATCCCCTACCCAAATTTATGATGATATTTCTTATATAGGGAAATATTTGTGTCATAAAAGATGAGTATGATCTGTATTACCCTTGAATAGTCAGTGAATGTTATATCAACTCATTTTTCATTGAGGAAGAATGATTTGAAAATTTTAATTTTTTTTTATTTTTTAGAAATAACAATAACATAAATACTAATAGAGTTGATAAGATATAATTACTATGTTTATAGTGTTTGTAACACCCCAATCTTCTACGGTACACCTCTCTTTGAATAATACAATATCCTATGTTGTACAGAACATCGAGTTTTAACACACCACAACCAATCAAAACTAGTCGTTATGAATGGTAATACCTACTTTTTGAAATTTTATAAATTTTATTTTTCAAAATGGAATTCATTTTTGGATTGATAATATCGAAATTATCCTAAGTTGAATTTTTGGTATTTTTCTGAGAACTTCCAATTTTTATGAATAGTGAAAAATACTTAAAAACAACTTTTTAAATCAAAATAATTTAAAGTGATAGATTATATTATTTAGTGGTTTTAAAGTATAATTAGAATATATTTTTACCATTTTATCCAATGGTGTTAATTATAATTAATTTCACGTTGAAATTGCACATAAACAATTGTCAATCTTTTGATATATATATTGTTTCTTAAAAACACGCTATTTGTTGTAATAGCGGGAATTAATTATAAAATTAATTAATGCAACTTATATGTTTGGAATTTTTTAAAATAGTCATCATTTTTGAATTCGGAATATCAATTATAGCTTAGGGTGAAATTTTGGCATTGTTTTGAAAAACATCAATTTTTGATGAATAGTGAAACCACTAAGTGGTAGTTAAAAAACTGAATTTTTCATAAAAAATAATTTTACCGCTTCTGTGAATGGAATTTCGAAAATCCAAGAGACATGGTTAATATCAAGTAGTAAAATGCGGTTCAATGAGATGAAAATAATTTTTGGTGAATAGTAACTTTTTACTTTTATTTACCACGGTTAAAAGTAAATAGGGTAATTAAGGGTAAAAATGATATTAATATTACCCTAAAACATGTCCTAATTCTATTGGACAAGTTTATATCGACCAAAAACAACCTTAGGAATAAAATATTATCATTTAGGTCCACTTGGATAAGATTAGGACATTTATTATTATTTAATTCAAAGAAGAGTTAAAAGAGTTAAAATCAATGTTTATTTACTAAAACATTTTTAATATAGGGATATACAGAAGATACATTCGATTGTAAACATTCATTAGAAATCTAAAACTATTTCCTACATAATGATAATTTATTTATAATTTTTAGACATTAAATAATTTAATATAGTTATGACACAATGATGATGCAGTAATTACCATAATAGTGAAAAATTAAAATAAATAATATTATAAATAACCAAATAAATATAATTTGAGACTTTTTATGAATTAAAATAATTTTATAGATTAATATGAAATGTTAGGATTGACTTAAGTAACTTCGTTTGAAGTAATCATTCTGTTATAATTTTCACAAAAATCAATTATTGAATAGTGTCAAAATTGACATAAAAGAGTTTTTAAAAACAATATTTTATTATTAATTGATATTAAATTCTTAAAATACAAGGTTCGTCCAAGAGACTTATATCATGATAGGTGTATCATTTATGGACCACTTGGGGGTCTCTTGGATGTATATAGTAAGTTTATTAACAATATAATATAAAACTACAAAGTGACATTGTAAACGTGAAACTAATTAACTAAGAGTTAATACTTAAAGATATGGTTAATATAGTAACCCAAACCTGTCTAAATTCTATTTTTTGAGTGGTTTTAGACCCATACCCACCTTAACTTTTAAATAATCCACTTTGTAGCCATTAGAAACCGAATATGAATTTATTATAAAATAATATTTCTAGCTTTTCCAAAGGTGCCCCTCACCCCTCTTATAAAAGAGCACTCCTACTTCTCATTACTTCACACATTCAAAGCATTTTGGTTCGGAAAAACTCTTCCCAAATACTCTCCCAACATCCCTCAATACAACCTATAGGCCTTAGTTTGATCCGAAATCCAACCTAAGGATCCCTTTTGATCGAATCAAAAGGAAGAATCCGAAGAAGAGGTAATGTTTTCAGCACCTTTTTTCAAATTCATTTCTTCTTCAACTTCTTCTTTCTTTTTTATTATCATTCTAAAATAATGAATCTAGTATCTCTTATATACTGTAATATTATTATAAATATGGTACAACCATATTCATTATTCTATCCATCCTTTGAATGACATGTCACCATACGTGCGTACGTACGACTTACCGTCTCCACGTCGTGGTATAATTGTAATTCAATATATTATTATTATTTGTATGGGTATAATAATGAGGTGTAATTCATGTAAAAAATAAATATAACATGATAATTATTCTGTATATAATATATACCATCCAATTAATTATTATTTTAATATCAAAAGAATGATATTGTCGCTCGTGCGTACGTACGGACTATCGTCTCCATGAACGCAATGAGATTCATTCTCCATCGTATCCATTCAAGTATAATTATCATTTTATGATTTAAAAATAATGTTTAAGGACGTGATATCATTATGGATATGAATAAGATACATCCTATCTATGACAAACATGGCTTACGTAACAAAACATATCAAAGAAAACGAGTAAGTTAACAATCGAAACGTCAATAATACTAAGATATTATTAACAAAGAAATGTTAAAAGATAATATATGATATCATATTAATATATATGATTCTTGTATAATATAATAACAATTATTTCACCATTATATATGAGGTTAACCTACCCTCAAACAAGGAAAAATACAAGGTAAGGGTTTATTTCGCAATCTCTTCATCATCCGAGGTTGTTTATACGCAATAATCTACTAGGATCTCTTTATCATTCACATCCATGTTTCATAAAAATGTATTTCAAAACATTTTTACTATTTAAAAGAATATGGGTTAAAGTCATTTATACCCTTTTTAGACTTTTTATAAGAGGTTTATGAAGGATTATTTCTGTCGTTTTCCAAACAAGGTGCTTTTTAACCTTTTCGACAGAATTAAGGTAAGAATGTTTTTTTTAACTTATACGGCGGGTTCGGCTATTTTCTGCCGTTATAAAATCTTCAAAGCTTCCCTTACAAGTTTATAAGAATATTTTCGATGAAAATGTTTTATTTTATATGAATTTTAAATGATTTCAAAATAAAAAGAGACATTTCTCTAAAAAGAGTTTTGATTTCATCTATGTAAACATCCTTTGATGGATTTTAAGCTTATTTGAACCTGATTTATTATGAAACAAAAATTCCATATTATATTGAAGGTTTTGTGATATGTTTTACTATGGATATGTTATTTTTATACATTTCATGGTTTATGGTGAATGTATTGACATTTTGTATGCTAGTTTTAATACGAATGTTTATGTTATGTTTAAAACTTTTCATATGGGAATGAATTAGACTTAATATGTGACGGGTGGAGGCTGCAATAGCTCCTCTATGAATCGGTAGGTCTCATGAGACAAACTAGTATCTTGGAACAAGGCCTTGACAAAATCTTATTTGTAGTCTTGACACGAGGCCTTGGCTATGTGGTTATGATAGTCTGGCATTATGCATTCCATCATTATGAAAGTGGTTATTGTTATTGCATGTGATTATTCAATTAATAGAATATCCATGTGAATAAGTAAATGGAATTATTTCATTTTATTTTTTCCATACTATTTTGAAGATCAAGTTTAAAAGGCTTTTGTTTTAGTAATACATTGCCTTAAATGATTATTCATATTTATGAAAGTTTCCTCTATATTGTTATCCTTACTGGGCATTTGAGCTCACCCCTTATCTATGTTTTATTTTTCTCAAGATGTGAAGAAGTAATTTATGAATGACCTGCATGGATAGTATGACGGGATAAGAGTGTGGACTATGGATACTAATTTGTTGTAGTTTTCATTTTTATGATGTAATGTAAAACTTTATGAATATATCTAGTGTTTCCAAGGATACTAAACTAATCGGTATTATGAAATTTGATCTTTCTTGTGATCATGCCAATGTTATGTAATAATGCACCGACTCTAGGTAACTGGGGTCAGGGCGTTACAGTTGGTATCAGAGGAAGTTTAGTACAAACCTTTGAATCTAGATTTAGATAAACTCTGATTAGAGCACGTAGACCTAAGATGAACTTTGAGGATTAGTATAGAATAACTTCCTAGAATTTTGGTATTGTAGAGATTTTGTGAGTTTTCCGAGAAATACATCCCTATCTGGATACGAGTAGGTAGAGGTGGATCTGGCACAGATGTACCTAGGGGTAAAACCCAAAAACACTTCTTTGTGCTAGACTTGAATGGGAGCTGGTGCACGACAACGGGCCTTGCTGCACTCTTGGTTACAACACTCCCAGGGGATATGCTTAGGATAACTCTCATTTTCTTTAAAAATAATTATGAAGGGTTTATGAGTATATAATTCTTCAAAGAAAACATTTTTATGATTATGAATTATATCCATAAATAGTTCAATTCATGTTATGTGTTTTATAAGTATGGGATTATGTATTTTGATTCATAAACTGATCTAGTTTATGCCATTGTTTAGAAATGGTTCCTAGTGGAAGAAATGGAAACCATATCAATGCACGCACTCCATGTAGGGATTTTCCTCCTGCTCAAGAAAATTATAGTGGAGCTGGTGATGAACTGGTGCCGATCAGCTAATCACCATACTGGGACAACTCACTCAGGTTATGAATAATAACCTTACCTGTATAGAGCACCCTGATCCGCAGTGTGGAGGGTCAATGTTAGATCGTTTTATGAGGCAACAATCACCAACATTCAGTGGGAGTAAAAATCCCTTAGTATCTGAGCAATGGATAAGTTCCCTAGAGAAAATATTTCAGGCTTTGGGATGTAGTGAAAGGGAAAAAGTTATCATGGCAGTTTACCACCTCACTGGAGATGCTGATCAATAGTGGTCATTGATTCAAAACGTGAAGGAAGATGATGAAGTATCAAATATGGAATGGAGGGAGTTCAAAGATCTGTTTTTAGAAAAATACTTTCCTCGTGACCATCGAGCAGATATGGAAAGGAAATTTCTAAGTCTGAGAAAAAAGAAGGATGAGAATGTCGCACAGTATGAGGCTAACTTTACAAGGTTAGAAAGGTATGCTGGAGATTATATACGTAACCCAAGAAGTTATATTGATCGTTTCTTTGATGGGTTAAAACCATTTCCATGTCGAGCATTAGTCTCACAATCCTTCTCGTCGTATGAAGAAATTGTCTCATGTGCCATTAAGACAGAGAAAGAATTCTCAAAGTCTTATGACTTTAAAGCAATGAAAGAGAAGAAGAGATATGCTGATCAATCTAGGAATGGAAATAAGGGGAAGAAGGGAAAGGTTGAATATCCATCCTGTGGTAAATATAGGAAGAAACACCCTGGTACTTGCTTAAAGGGAATGGGTGTCCGTAACAAGTGTGGTGAAAAAGGACACCAAGCTCGTGATTGCAAAGGGAAGAAGGAAGCTACCAATGTTCAGTGCTACAATTTCAGGGAGATGGGACATTATGAAAATTAATGTCCTAAACGTCACGGGAACTTACCTCAGAAAAGACCAAGAGATCAAGACCAAGCTTATGCTATCACCACTGCTGAGGTAGAAGCTCCAAAAGATGTGGTGGCAGGTAATTTAATGGTTTCCCCAAGTTTAGAAAATGCATTAGTTGATTCTGGATCATCGCATTGTTTCATATCTTCCTAGTTTGCTATGAAAATTAGATATTTTAAATTTGATTTAACAAGGGAGTTGTCAGTTAAAACTCCTAAGGGAAGTATCATTGCAACAAGGTTTTGTGAATCAGTCCCCATTAGAGAACATAAATGATCTTTATCTGCTGATCTCATCGTCATACCTATGATTTAGTTTGATATAATCCTTAGTATGGACTGGCTTTCAGACTATGATGCGAATATTTATTGTAAGAAGAAGGAGGTTACGATTTTTGATGATGATGATAAGGAACACCTTATCTTTAGAGAAGAATCGTCACCACCTAATTCTTATCTAGATCCACCCCCAGTAGCTCAACTTAATTCAATTATTAGGGAGGAAGAGAATGAAATGAATGTGGGTGAGGAGAGGAATGTTAAAATAGAGGATGTACCTATTGTGAAAGAATATGTAGATGTATTTCTGGAAGATTTACCTAGACATCCTCCAGAACAAGGAGTTCATTTTTCCATTGATTTAATTCCTCGATCAAAGCCTATATCGCAGACCCATTATAGAATGGCCACTGTGGAATTAGTTGAACTAAAGAAACAACTAGAGGAATTGAGTAATAAAGGATTTATTCTCCCTAGTGTTTCTTCATGGGGAGCCCCTGTTCTCTTTGTTAAAAAGAAAGATGGATCTATGAGGTTATGTATCGACTACAGGAAGATCAATGCTATAACAATAAAGAACAAGTATCCCCTACCTCACATTGATGATTTATTTGACCAACTACATGGAGATCAATACTTTTCTAAGATTTACCTTCGATCTGGATACCATCAGTTGTGTGTGAAGAATGAATTCATTCCGAAGATAGCATTTCGTACCAGGTATGGGAATTACGAGTTTACAATAATGCCTTTTGGACTGACTAATGCACCCTCGGTATTCATGGATCTGATGAATAGAGTTTTTAAGGATTATCTCGATGAATTTGTGGTGGTATTTATTTATGATATCTTGGTATACTCCAAAAGCTATGAAGATCATGAAAATCACTTGCGCATTATCCTGAAGACTCTGAGAAGACATGAATTATATGGGAAGTTTAGCAAGTGTGATTTTTTGCTTCAGGAGATTTATTTTCTTGGCCATATTGTCTCTAAAGATGGAATTTCTATTGATAATTCTAAAACCAAGTCAATCCATGAATGGACAGCACCTACGAATATAACTGAGGTACGTAGTTTTTTTGGTTTATCATGTTATTATCGACGTTTCATCCAGAATTTTTCCCGATTGACTAACCCATTAACGAAGCTCACACGTAAAGGGGTTAAATTTGTTTGGAAAAAAGAGTGTGAAGAATGTTTTGAAGAACTGAAGAGATGATTAGTCAATGCTCCTATATTGACTATACCATCGGTGAATGATGGGTTTGTTATTTATAGTGATGCATCAAAGAAAGGACTTGGTTGCGTCCTTATGCAGAATGATAGGGTTATTGCCTATGCATTACGACAGTTGAAAATTAATGAGAAAAACTATCCTACTCATGATCTCGAGTTAGCAGCTGTGATCTTTTCTTTGAAGATATGGAGGCACTACCTCTATGGTGAAAAATATGAGATTTATACTGATCACAAGAGTTTGAAGTATATTTTCTCACAAAAAGAACTCAACATGAGGAAAAGGAGATGACTTGAATTAATCAAGGATTATGATTGTACGGTACAATACCACCCGGGGAAAGCAAAAAAGGTGGAAGATGCTTTGAGCAGAAAAGATCATGGAGTTTTGAACAATATGAGAATTGAAAGGGATCCAATTTTCATGGATCTAGTGAAGATGGACATGGGAATAACCAGGGAAGGTGAAACATCAATTCTTTTTCAATTGGATGGCAAAACATCTTTACTAGAAAGGATTAAGAGTTCTCAGACTAATGATGAAGAATTTCAAAAGATGATTAAAGCTATGAATGATGGGAGATTGAGAGACTTTGTGTATGAAGAAGGAATTTTGAAATTTGGGAAGAGACTTTATGTTCCCGATATACCTGATCTAAAAAGGGAATTGATGGATGATGCTCATAGTTCCAATTTCTCAATACACCATGGGAGCACAAAAATGTATAGAGATTTGAAGGAACATTTTTGGTGGGACAACATGATGAGGGAAATTTCTGATTTTGTTTCAAGATGTATGGTTTGTCAACAAGTGAAATCTGGAAGGCAACAGCCTGGAGGAGTCATGCAACCTCCTCCCATACTGGAGTGGAAATGAGACAATATTACGATGGACTTTGTCATGGGGATACCAAAGACTCCTAGAAGGAACGATGAAATATGGGTTATTTTTCATAGTCTTACCAAGTCAGCACATTTTCTTGTTATAAGAGAATATATACCACTAGAATGTCTAGAAATACTATATATTAATGAAGTTGTGAGACTTCATGGAGTACCCCTATCGATTGTTTCAGATCGTGATCCCTGTTTTACTTCAAGATTCTGGAAGAGTCTTCAGAAATCCTTGGATACTCAACTTCATTTGAGCACTGCATACCACCCTCAGATAGACAGACAATCAGAACAGACTATTCAAACCTTAGAAGACATGTTGAGATCATGCTCACTTGACTTTCAGGGTGTGTGGGATACATATTTACCTCTGGTAGAATTTTCCTTTAACAATAGCTTCTATTAGAGTATTCATATGGCACTATATGAAGTGTTATACGGAAAGAGATGTTGCACACCAACCTGTTGGGATGACGTTGGTGAAAGAAAACTTGTAGGTCCAGAACTGGTGGAGGAAACAATGGAAAAGGTGAAGGTAATCCAAAATCACATCAAAGCATCTCAAAGTAGGCATAAGATCTATGCCGATAATAAAAGGAAGGATTTAGAATTTCAAGTCGGTGATCATGTTTTCCTGAAGGTATCTCCATGGAAAAGAGTCATACGTTTTGGTAAGAAAGGTAAATTGAGTCCCAAGTACATCGGACCTTTCGAAATTCTAGAACGAATTGGCGCTGTAGCTTACTGATTGACAATGCCGCCAAGTCTATCCAAAGTTCACGATGTGTTCCACGTATCTCTATTGAGGAAATATGTCACACCCCGACCGACACTTCATTTTAATTTAATTATTTTTAGGTATTTCTTTGAGTTTTAGTTTGAATTGATTCTAATTTAAAAGGGTTTTGTGATCTTATACGGGTGTGCGCCTGTACGCGCCACCGTGTGTAGAGCCCAATCATAATGGGATGTTGTGTTATTATTAAATGTGTTATTATTTTGATGCGCGACCTTGCACACGACCGTGCACGTTTCCGGACCCGACTTGGGTTGTTGCATTTTGAGGATAAATGAGTGTTTTGGCTTGGTAGATTCCGGCGCATTGGCAAGGAATGGGCGAAGCCGAAAGGCTTCGTTCGATGTCCGTGCGGCCTACTCAGTGCGCGAGTAATAATTTTAATTGGCGAGTTTAATAATACATTAAGTGCAAAATAAAATATGAAAAATGATTAATTAATTTAAGAGTTATTTTATTATTATTATTATTATTATTATTATTGGGGATTATTCTTCTTCTTATTATTAATTCAGTTATTATTTTAATTATATAGATAATATTAAAATATGTTAATGGTTATAAATTTTCCGGCATGTCACTTTTGTCGTTACTATTATTATTAATATTTTTTTAGATTTTAATTATGTTGTAACTATAATTATATATGTGTATATATATATATATATTAAGTTATTGTTATGATCTTATTTTACATTATGTTTTTTTTACACTAATATTTCTATTATTATTATCAATAATAATATTCTAAATTAGTTTAGAGTTTTATTTTAGGTTTTATTTTATCCCTATTTTTATTTCCTTATTATTATTTTTTATTTTATTTTTTATTCCTTTATCTTTTTATCTTTTTTTTCTCTTTTCCCTCTATCCTTTCCCCCTCTCCCTTGTCCTGCACTTTTTTTCCTCCCCCCTGGATTACGGTTCTCCCCTACCTCCGAACCCTAGCGGCGCCTTGCACCCAACCTCCACTCCCCCTTCACGCCTCCCATGCCCAGCGGCCGTCGGCTCTCCGACCACCGGCGCGACACCCCCCACCTCGGACCAGCCTCTTCCCCCTCCTCCTCTGGCGAACCGGACCAATAGTGCTTCTCGCAATGACCTGCTCCGCACCACTGCTTCGCGCCGCTCCCTTATGCAGCGCGGCACACCTCCCCTCCAGTCTGCAACCGGCGCCCCGCTTCCCGGCGAACTGCCTCACTCTGCTGCCTCCCTCCTGCGCCCAACCTCCCGGCCGATCCACCTTCAAGCCGCGCCCTCCTGCTCCCTCGCGTCGCCTCCCTCTCGGCCGAACCGCCATCTCCCTCCTGTTCTACCCAGCCGCGACACCCCCTTGCCATCTTGAACTGAGATTCACTATCCTCCGGTTTTGCCCTGCCGTGCGCGCACCAATCCCTATGGTGCGTTTTCTTTCCGGCAGCCCTCGTTTTTAATTTTCCGGCATCGCGCAAGCTCGGACAGCATCTCTTCCCCCTTTGCCGTAAGTGTGCTTCCTCGGTTGATAGTTATTTAATTTTATTGTGTTGAAATTTGAGTTTAGGGTTTGTGTTTTGTCTGATTATGGTGTATTTGATCCAATTGCTTGTTTTTATGGACTAATTGCGTTGTTTGTGGTGCAGTGGCTTTTGCGCACCAATTCGGCGAGGTATGAATCCACTTGCTTATTTAATTGATTTTGCACCATTGTTAATTAGTTTACATGCTCCGAAATTGTTTTTAATTTGGTTTCAATGTGCATTTAAATTGTTAGTGTTATGTTTAAATAGTACTAGTGTATTTTATTTTGAAAACCCACTTTGGGCTGTTTATCAGCGCCGATAAATTGTGGAATTTGCATATTTAAAAGTGCAGTTGATGCAGTTGACATTTTGGTGTGGTGTCAAAAGTGCGTTTAATCTAAAAAAAATGGTTTTGGATGAGTTTTTCTTTTCTTTATATGTATTCAAAGTTGCGACATGTTGGAAACTCCTTAATAAATCTTCTTAGCACTTTGTTTAGTTAATTAATCAATTTATTTAATTTAATTTTTCAAATTAATAGTTAATTTATTTGATTGAATTTGTTTAACTATAAATTAAATTATTTAATTTTTGATATTTCTTTTTTTTACTAACTACTGATATTGTTTTGGGTTGGCGATGTGAATTCTTGTTCTACTATGTTAATATCTTTTGACGGCTCCGTATGGTGCGACCTTTGCACATCAGGAGTACTTCGCCGTGTCGTTTTTTGCTCCTGCATTGAGGTAGGTGGTTTTGCATGCTTAGGTTGTCCGATTAATTGGGTTGCAGGTTTATTTAAATTAACATTTCAATCATCTAAATTTTGTTGTGAGTGTTGATTGCAGCTGATAGATTTTATTGATTTATCTCACTAGTGGCATGTTTAGGTTATTTTGGTTTCAACTAAGTCGTGTCTTTAGCTTTGAATAAATACAGCGTTTGGAATTTGTAAGCATTTGGTTTCAAAGAAAATTTGAGTGGGTTTAGCACTGTTATTATGATGCCTTGTTTTCTTTAAAATCACTAAACCAATTTCTCTAATGTTTTACAAATTTTAGTTTGATTCTTGAGATTGTATAGTTTATTAACTTGTGAAATTCCTGCACGTTGTGTTCTATTTCTAAAAATCTCTGTTGTGCATTAGACCTTTAAATGATTATTTGTTAATTCATTTATATTGAATGTGCAAGTGTGGTTGACTTAGTTTGCATTCAAGTGTGTTATGACTTGAACCTGATGAGTAGGGTGAACTTTGAATATTGAGCACAAAAGGGGAAGCCTGGGTACTAGGTGGGCAGACTAGACTAGTGAGCTAGTGTTCCGGAGATGACTCGGTCCGGTTTCACTGGCGGGATTGACGATTGCAACACTAACTAAACATATGATATCTGAGGGTCGTGGCCTTCTAAGCCACGTGTTCTGAGGGTCATGGCCTTCTAAGCCACGTTATCTGAGGGTCGTGGCCATCTAAGCCACGTTTCACCGAGACACGACGTTCTAGGGACCCACACAACTTTGGTACTTTAGGGCCTCTCCCACTTTTGTTGCTCCTGTGCGTTTATATACTCATCAATGGTTGGTTTTGGTAACTTCTGTGGTTTCAAAAGGTGAGAATGTTTCATTTTCTTTCAATACCAAAAATCCCATTTCCCTATTTTAGAACTGTCTTTCTTTCTTTAAAACCCGTTTTCATTAAAGTGTTAGTGCATTTATTTATTTTCTCTAAAACTTGAACCTGCGAACTGTTTTGGTCATCTAACCTTTTCATGCGAAATATTTTCTTTGGTTCCAACCTATTGAGCAATTGCTCACACCCTACTTACACCCTTGGGTGTAAGTAGATCTGATTCTGTCTGATATAGGGAAAGGCAAAGGTTTTGAGGACGGTGATCCGAGTTATTAGCTGCTACTTCTTGGCGTGGCGTTGAGGTGACGGTTTGAGGGTGCGATCTCTCGTTGGGTGACAGTTTCTGGGTTGGTTTTTGGTCTCTACACTTTCCTTTGTGTTTATTGGTTTTTAGTTATAATTATGACTCAAAACTTGGTCATGTATAATGGTTTGTTGTCAGCGACCTTTACTTTTGTTTTGGTTTACTTTGTTGGATGTTTATTCGGGTAAATCGTTCCCCCTCTTTTATTTTGATACCCGGGCACTTGTGCCAGCCCGTGGGGATCGGGAACGCCCTTCGGGCCATGTCGCGGACCGGGTCGGGCGCCAGGCCGGATGACACACCGGCCTGGTTCGTGACAAAATGGTATCAGAGGGTGGTTTTGTTCTTGTTATTTGGGGTATCAGGTAGATCAGAGATAGGATTGTCGGTACTCGAGTGGTAGGTGTGGGAAGAGCGTCGCGAACTCTTCCTCGTTCCGATCCTCGAGTAACCATGGTCAGTCCGGGATCTAAGTTTTGGTTTTGGTATTTGTGGATGGGGGATGACAATAGGAGTAAACCGGTACTGCGCACGGTCTCACATGGATTAGCGACCCATGTGATGCCCGAGAGTGCGGTTCGACACTCCTAGTGGTTGGTGCTTACCCAGGACATGGTCTGCTAAACCATGTAGCCGGGTTAGACACGACCACTAGTCCTCTGCCCAGGTGTTTAACGTTCGTGATGTCTTGCTTCAGTTTTGGGAGTTGCCGTGAAATTTTTTTCCTTTAAAAAGTGAAGCAGACTTTGCTGCTGCTCTTATTTGTGGTTGACATGATATTTGGGATGCGTCTCTCTTGGACCTTATTTTTGGAATTTGGAGTTGATTTTTCAAAGTTGAATTTCTAAAGGGATGTCTTGGGTTGCCTGAAATTGAAATGGGTTGTTTTAGAAATGGAAAGCATTCTTGAAATTTCTCTTGAATTTTTGAAATGGTTTTGGAAAGAAAAATGTATTTTTTTTTATATTAAGAATGTTTTGTTTTGAAAGTGGAGTAGCCTTGTCTCTTTCCAGTGGTATTCCTATGGGTGCTCGCATGTGCATATGGACTTGATTAATGGATAGTTGGTGATCGTGTGGACGGGTGCCTGAGTGGCACGAAAATGCATACTTGCGAGGCACCATGGAATATCATTGGTGGTTGTTTGATCTCTAAGGTTGCTTCTTGTTTCCTAGAAAGTGAGGATTTTTCTTAAATGGGTTTTTTGCAATAATGGTTTTGGAAATGAAAAAAAAATGACATTTCTTTTAAAGTAAAGATAGATTTTTTTTAAAATAGTTTTTGGGCTTATTGTGCAGGGCTTGGTCTTTCAAGTTAGTGTTTTCTTTGAAAATGAATTGATGTTTTAGATTTGGAACTGTTGGTTTTGTTTCTGGAATGTTGATGCTTATATTGTGATGTGTTTGGATTTGTGGAAAGTTGGTTCGTGTTTTTTTTGGTTGGGATATGCCGCCTAGAAACACTCCATGGGTTCCAGCAGGTCTCTATCTTTTCTTGGCCCGACTCAGACTCTTAGTGGAGTGGCAGAGTTTGGTTCTTCTCGGTGGTGTCGGCTGTTCGTAGACGTCGATGTCAGTTGGATGTCGTTGAGTGCTTTGGGAAAGTTGGAAGTGTCTCTAGTTTTAGAGGAACTCTAAATGTTGTGTATGCATAAGTTGTCTCGAGTATGTTTGGAGGAGCGAGACTAAACCAGCAAACGGTGATAGTTCGGTTTTCATTGTGAATAGTGACATCGTGAGCAACCCTCAAGACTAGTCTCATTCCGCAGTAGTACCTCAGTGAAGGCGAAGGAAATTAGTGGATCTCGTAGGTGCTTGACTAGTCAATAGAGGGTGAAGGAGGTATGTTGACCTTTCCGATGAGTTAGTTTCTTGTTCCCCAGAGGTTGTGTGTAACGATCAGTTTAAAGCTAGTAATAGTGGCTGGTCCCATTTATACTGTGGTAAACGAATGCTCTTCATCTGAAGAAGAATGTGAACCAAAGGGGCTTGTTCTTGGAGTGCCCCTCTCGCCAGTTTGTGTCTCGTGTTTGATAGACCGCTCAACCTCCTATCTCTAGTGTGGTCAGTCAGACACTCTAAGTCGTTCGTTGCAATCCTCAGTGGGTATGTTAATAGAGTGGCCGCGCGAGACACGAGGGGAAGTATGCAGGCTGCTTTTCCAGCGGAGGAAGTTCCATTTAGAAGTGGTCAGCTTGGGACTGCGAGGCTAGAGATGCTTCAGACATCAGTGCCCCAGCCATAGGTCTCGGGGTGAAGCTTGCGCGCAGTCAGGACTCGTCAGACGTGAGACGGGCTTGGTCCGACTTTAGTTCGCAATGTCGGGATAGGGAAAACTTAAATTTCCCTATTGTGGTACCCTCTCTGAAGGCTTCATTCTTGTTGTCAGGGGAATGGATCCCTTGTCTACTTGTCGTGGTCTTATTTTATGGGAGTTCCTCTTGAGTCTTAAAGAGATCCGGAGAATCCGTATTCTTGTAAAGCTAGTGGGTGTGCTCCATGAACCTTCTTGTGGTCGGAGATGATCATGTCTTATGGATTTGTCGTGCGCCTGTCTGGTTCGTCTCCTGGTTAGGGTTTTCGGCTGTCAAGGCTATCTCATGTGGCAGAGTGTTGTCCACTGTAGTAATAATCAGTGCGGTTCAGCCTGTGTTGGTGGGTTCGCAATGAAGGATTCAGTCGGTGTTTCTTAAAGTAAACTAGGAATGCCCGCGCAGGTTTCGTGGTGTTAGGAAATTTTAAAATGGTGGGGAGACCCTGTGAGGGTCTCACCGATGTCCCGTCTTGTGTTAGTTCAACATAGGGAACTCTGAGGACCAAGCCAGTGTTAGAGTTGTCTGGGTTTGGGAGTCGTTTTGGTTTGGAGAACCAATGTTTCACGAGAACCCTAATATGGTGGGGAGACCACCATAGGAAAAGCTTGTGGAAGGATCTGTTTTCAAAGTGCGCTTGGCGGAGCAACCCCTTGATTCTGCTCCGCCCAACCTCGACCATGTTAGTTGGATAGCTTAAGTAGGGGGTCGCTTAACGAGCGTTCTTGGAGACCTTGAGTGGTCCAGATGATCCCTACGTCAGGGGTTGGGGTGTTCCATATTGTAGTTCTACTCCGAGGTGAATTCCTTGTTGGTCATTTTTCTTGGTGATTCTGGTTTTGAGATGTTTGATGCTTCAGGTCATCAACGTTTTGAATGCTCGGTTTTTGGGCGATTGTGGTTTGGTTTTAAGCATCTTCATGGTCTCTCTTGGAACCCTTGGTTGACTGGGTCTTTTGGGACTTTCTGGGGGCAGAAAGTGTCATGGTGGGGAGAATTGTCACACCCCGACCGACACATCATTTTAATTTAATTATTTTTAGGTATTTCTTTGAGTTTCAGTTTGAATTGATTCTAATTTAAAAGGGTTTTGTGATCTTATACGGGTGTGCGCCTGTACGCGCCACCGTGTGTAGAGCCCAATCATAATGGGATGTTGTGTTATTATTAAATGTGTTATTATTTTGGTGCGCGACCTTGAACACGACCGTGCACGTTGCCGGACCCGACTTGGGTTGTTGCATTTTGAGGATAAATGAGTGTTTTGGCTTGGTAGATTCCGGCGCGTTGGCAAGGAATGGGCGAAGCCGCAAGGCTTCGTCAGATGTCCATGCAGCCTACTCAGTGCGTGAGTAATAATTTTAATTGGAGAGTTTAATAATACATTAAGTGCAAAATAAAATATGAAAAATGATTAATTAATTTAAGAGTTATTTTATTATTATTATTATTATTATTATTATTATTGGGGATTATTCTTCTTCTTCTTATTAATTCAGTTATTATTTTAATTATATAGATAATATTTAAATATGTTAATGGTTATAAATTTTCCGGCATGTCACTTTTGTCGTTACTATTATTATTAATATTTTTTTAGATTTTAATTATGTTGTAACTATAATTATATATGTGTATATATATATATATTAAGTTATTGTTATGATCTTATTTTACATTATGTTTTTGTTACACTAATATTTCTATTATTATTATCAATAATAATATTCTAAATTAGTTTAGAGTTTTATTTTAGGTTTTATTTTATCCCTATTTTTATTTCCTTATTATTATTTTTTATTTTATTTTTTATTCCTTTATCTTTTTATCTTTTTTTTCTCTTTTCCCTCTATCCTTTCCCCCTCTCCCTTGTCCCGCACTTTTTTTCCTCCCCCTGGATTACGGTTCTCCCCTACCTCCGAACCCTAGCGGCGCCTTGCACCGCACCTCCACTCCCCCTTCACGCCTCCCATGCCCAGCGGCCGTCGGCTCTCCGACCACCGGCGCGACACCCCCCCACCTCGGACCAGCCTCTTCCCCCTCCTCCTCTGGCGAACCGGACCAATAGTGCTTCTCGCAATGACCTGCTCCGCACCACTGCTTCGCGCCGCTCCCTTATGCAGCGCGGCACACCTCCCCTCCAGTCTGCAACCGGCGCCCCGCTTCCCGGCGAACTGCCTCGCTCTGCTGCCTCCCTCCTGCGCCCAACCTCCCGGCCGATCCACCTTCAAGCCGCGCCCTCCTGCTCCCTCGCGTCGCCTCCCTCTCGGCCGAACCGCCATCTCCCTCCTGTTCTACCCAGCCGCGACACCCCCTTGCCATCTTGAACTGAGATTCACTATCCTCCGGTTTTGCCCAGCCGTGCGCGCACCAATCCCTATGGTGCGTTTTCTTTCCGGCAGCCCTCGTTTTTAATTTTCCGGCATCGCGCAAGCTCAGACAGCATCTCTTCCCCCTTTGCCGTAAGTGTGCTTCCTCGGTTGATAGTTATTTAATTTTATTGTGTTGAAATTTGAGTTTAGGGTTTGTGTTTTGTCCGATTATGGTGTATTTGATCCAATTGCTTGTTTTTATGGACTAATTGCGTTGTTTGTGGTGCAGTGGCTTTTGCGCACCAATTCGGCGAGGTATGAATCCACTTGCTTATTTAATTGATTTTGCACCATTGTTAATTAGTTTACATGCTCCGAAATTGTTTTTAATTTGGTTTCAATGTGCATTTAAATTGTTAGTGTTATGTTTAAATAGTACTAGTGTATTTTATTTTGAAAACCCACTTTGGGCTGTTTATCAGCGCCGATAAATTGTGGAATTTGCATATTTAAAAGTGCAGTTGATGCAGTTGACATTTTGGTGTGGTGTCAAAAGTGCGTTTAATCTAAAAAAAATGGTTTTGGATGAGTTTTTCTTTTCTTTATATGTATTCAAAGTTGCGACATGTTGGAAACTACTTAATAAATCTTCTTAGCACTTTGTTTAGTTAATTAATCAATTTATTTAATTTAATTTTTCAAATTAATAGTTAATTTATTTGATTGAATTTGTTTAACTATAAATTAAATTATTTAATTTTTGATATTTCTTTTTTTTACTAACTACTGATATTGTTTTGGGTTGGCGATGTGAATTCTTGTTCTACTATGTTAATATCTTTTGACGGCTCCGTATGGTGCGACCTTTGCACATCAGGAGTACTTCGCCGTGTCGTTTTTTGCTCCTGCATTGAGGTAGGTGGTTTTGCATGCTTAGGTTGTCCGATTAATTGGGTTGCAGGTTTATTTAAATTAACATTTCAATCATCTAAATTTTGTTGTGAGTGTTGATTGCAGCTGATAGATTTTATTGATTTATCTCACTAGTGGCATGTTTAGGTTATTTTGGTTTCAACTAAGTCGTGTCTTTAGCTTTGAATAAATACAGCGTTTGGAATTTGTAAGCATTTGGTTTCAAAGAAAATTTGAGTGGGTTTAGCACTGTTATTATGATGCCTTGTTTTCTTTAAAATCACTAAACCAATTTCTCTAATGTTTTACAAATTTTAGTTTGATTCTTGAGATTGTATAGTTTATTAACTTGTGAAATTCCTGCACGTTGTGTTCTATTTCTAAAAATCTCTGTTGTGCATTAGACCTTTAAATGATTATTTGTTAATTCATTTATATTGAATGTGCAAGTGTGGTTGACTTAGTTTGCATTCAAGTGTGTTATGACTTGAACCTGATGAGTAGGGTGAACTTTGAATATTGAGCACAAAAGGGGAAGCCTGGGTACTAGGTGGGCAGACTAGACTAGTGAGCTAGTGTTCCGGAGATGACTCGGTCCGGTTTCACTGGCGGGATTGACGATTGCAACACTAACTAAACATATGATATCTGAGGGTCGTGGCCTTCTAAGCCACGTGTTCTGAGGGTCATGGCCTTCTAAGCCACGTTATCTGAGGGTCGTGGCCATCTAAGCCACGTTTCACCGAGACACGACGTTCTAGGGACCCACACAACTTTGGTACTTTAGGGCCTCTCCCACTTTTGTTGCTCCTGTGCGTTTATATACTCATCAATGGTTGGTTTTGGTAACTTCTGTGGTTTCAAAAGGTGAGAATGTTTCATTTTCTTTCAATACCAAAAATCCCATTTCCCTATTTTAGAACTGTCTTTCTTTCTTTAAAACCCGTTTTCATTAAAGTGTTAGTGCATTTATTTATTTTCTCTAAAACTTGAACCTGCGAACTGTTTTGGTCATCTAACCTTTTCATGCGAAATATTTTCTTTGGTTCCAACCTATTGAGCAATTGCTCACACCCTACTTACACCCTTGGGTGTAAGTAGATCTGATTCTGTCTGATATAGGGAAAGGCAAAGGTTTTGAGGACGGTGATCCGAGTTATTAGCTGCTACTTCTTGGCGTGGCGTTGAGGTGACGGTTTGAGGGTGCGATCTCTCGTTGGGTGACAGTTTCTGGGTTGGTTTTTGGTCTCTACACTTTCCTTTGTGTTTATTGGTTTTTAGTTATAATTATGACTCAAAACTTGGTCATGTATAATGGTTTGTTGTCAGCGACCTTTACTTTTGTTTTGGTTTACTTTGTTGGATGTTTATTCGGGTAAATCGTTCCCCCTCTTTTATTTTGATACCCGGGCACTTGTGCCAGCCCGTGGGGATCGGGAACGCCCTTCGGGCCATGTCGCGGACCGGGTCGGGCGCCAGGCCGGATGACACACCGGCCTGGTTCGTGACAAAATGGTATCAGAGGGTGGTTTTGTTCTTGTTATTTGGGGTATCAGGTAGATCAGAGATAGGATTGTCGGTACTCGAGTGGTAGGTGTGGGAAGAGCGTCGCGAACTCTTCCTCGTTCCGATCCTCGAGTAACCATGGTCAGTCCGGGATCTAAGTTTTGGTTTTGGTATTTGTGGATGGGGGATGACAATAGGAGTAAACCGGTACTGCGCACGGTCTCACATGGATTAGCGACCCATGTGATGCCCGAGAGTGCGGTTCGACACTCCTAGTGGTTGGTGCTTACCCAGGACATGGTCTGCTAAACCATGTAGCCGGGTTAGACATGACCACTAGTCCTCTGCCCAGGTGTTTAACGTTCGTGATGTCTTGCTTCAGTTTTGGGAGTTGCCGTGAAATTTTTTTCCTTTAAAAAGTGAAGCAGACTTTGCTGCTGCTCTTATTTGTGGTTGACATGATATTTGGGATGCGTCTCTCTTGGACCTTATTTTTGGAATTTGGAGTTGATTTTTCAAAGTTGAATTTCTAAAGGGATGTCTTGGGTTGCCTGAAATTGAAATGGGTTGTTTTAGAAATGGAAAGCATTCTTGAAATTTCTCTTGAATTTTTGAAATGGTTTTGGAAAGAAAAATGTATTTTTTTTTATATTAAGAATGTTTTGTTTTGAAAGTGGAGTAGCCTTGTCTCTTTCCAGTGGTATTCCTATGGGTGCTCGCATGTGCATATGGACTTGATTAATGGATAGTTGGTGATCGTGTGGACGGGTGCCTGAGTGGCACGAAAATGCATACTTGCGAGGCACCATGGAATATCATTGGTGGTTGTTTGATCTCTAAGGTTGCTTCTTGTTTCCTAGAAAGTGAGGATTTTTCTTAAATGGGTTTTTTGCAATAATGGTTTTGGAAATGAAAAAAAAATGACATTTCTTTTAAAGTAAAGATAGATTTTTTTTAAAATAGTTTTTGGGCTTATTGTGCAGGGCTTGGTCTTTCAAGTTAGTGTTTTCTTTGAAAATGAATTGATGTTTTAGATTTGGAACTGTTGGTTTTGTTTCTGGAATGTTGATGCTTATATTGTGATGTGTTTGGATTTGTGGAAAGTTGGTTCGTGTTTTTTTTGGTTGGGATATGCCGCCTAGAAACACTCCATGGGTTCCAGCAGGTCTCTATCTTTTCTTGGCCCGACTCAGACTCTTAGTGGAGTGGCAGAGTTTGGTTCTTCTCGGTGGTGTCGGCTGTTCGTAGATGTCGATGTCAGTTGGATGTCGTTGAGTGCTTTGGGAAAGTTGGAAGTGTCTCTAGTTTTAGAGGAACTCTAAATGTTGTGTATGCATAAGTTGTCTCGAGTATGTTTGGAGGAGCGAGACTAAACCAGCAAACGGTGATAGTTCGGTTTTCATTGTGAATAGTGACATCGTGAGCAACCCTCAAGACTAGTCTCATTCCGCAGTAGTACCTCAGTGAAGGCGAAGGAAATTAGTGGATCTCGTAGGTGCTTGACTAGTCAATAGAGGGTGAAGGAGGTATGTTGACCTTTCCGATGAGTTAGTTTCTTGTTCCCCAGAGGTTGTGTGTAACGATCAGTTTAAAGCTAGTAATAGTGGCTGGTCCCATTTATACTGTGGTAAACGAATGCTCTTCATCTGAAGAAGAATGTGAACCAAAGGGGCTTGTTCTTGGAGTGCCCCTCTCGCCAGTTTGTGTCTCGTGTTTGATAGACCGCTCAACCTCCTATCTCTAGTGTGGTCAGTCAGACACTCTAAGTCGTTCGTTGCAATCCTCAGTGGGTATGTTAATAGAGTGGCCGCGCGAGACACGAGGGGAAGTATGCAGGCTGCTTTTCCAGCGGAGGAAGTTCCATTTAGAAGTGGTCAGCTTGGGACTGCGAGGCTAGAGATGCTTCAGACATCAGTGCCCCAGCCATAGGTCTCGGGGTGAAGCTTGCGCGCAGTCAGGACTCGTCAGACGTGAGACGGGCTTGGTCCGACTTTAGTTCGCAATGTCGGGATAGGGAAAACTTAAATTTCCCTATTGTGGTACCCTCTCTGAAGGCTTCATTCTTGTTGTCAGGGGAATGGATCCCTTGTCTACTTGTCGTGGTCTTATTTTATGGGAGTTCCTCTTGAGTCTTAAAGAGATCCGGAGAATCCGTATTCTTGTAAAGCTAGTGGGTGTGCTCCATGAACCTTCTTGTGGTCGGAGATGCTCATGTCTTATGGATTTGTCGTGCGCCTGTCTGGTTCGTCTCCTGGTTAGGGTTTTCTGCTGTCAAGGCTATCTCATGTGGCAGAGTGTTGTCCACTGTAGTAATAATCAGTGCGGTTCAGCCTGTGTTGGTGGGTTCGCAATGAAGGATTCAGTCGGTGTTTCTTAAAGTAAACTAGGAATGCCCGCGCAGGTTTCGTGGTGTTAGGAAATTTTAAAATGGTGGGGAGACCCTGTGAGGGTCTCACCGATGTCCCGTCTTGTGTTAGTTCAACATAGGGAACTCTGAGGACCAAGCCAGTGTTAGAGTTGTCTGGGTTTGGGAGTCGTTTTGGTTTGGAGAACCAATGTTTCACGAGAACCCTAATATGGTGGGGAGACCACCATAGGAAAAGCTTGTGGAAGGATCTGTTTTCAAAGTGCGCTTGGCGGAGCAACCCCTTGATTCTGCTCCGCCCAACCTCGACCATGTTAGTTGGATAGCTTAAGTAGGGGGTCGCTTAACGAGCGTTCTTGGAGACCTTGAGTGGTCCAGATGATCCCTACGTCAGGGGTCGGGGTGTTCCATATTGTAGTTCTACTCCGAGGTGAATTCCTTGTTGGTCATTTTTCTTGGTGATTCTGGTTTTGAGATGTTTGATGCTTCAGGTCATCAACGTTTTGAATGCTCGGTTTTTGGGCGATTTTGGTTTGGTTTTAAGCATCTTCATGGTCTCTCTTGGAACCCTTGGTTGACTGGGTCTTTTGGGACTTTCTGGGGGCAGAAAGTGTCATGGTGGGGAGAATTGTCACACCCCGACCGACACATCATTTTAATTTAATTATTTTTAGGTATTTCTTTGAGTTTCAGTTTGAATTGATTCTAATTTAAAAGGGTTTTGTGATCTTATACGGGTGTGCGCCTGTACGCGCCACCGTGTGTAGAGCCCAATCATAATGGGATGTTGTGTTATTATTAAATGTGTTATTATTTTGGTGCGCGACCTTGAACACGACCGTGCACGTTGCCGGACCCGACTTGGGTTGTTGCATTTTGAGGATAAATGAGTGTTTTGGCTTGGTAGATTCCGGCGCGTTGGCAAGGAATGGGCGAAGCCGCAAGGCTTCGTCAGATGTCCATGCGGCCTACTCAGTGCGTGAGTAATAATTTTAATTGGAGAGTTTAATAATACATTAAGTGCAAAACAAAATATGAAAAATGATTAATTAATTTAAGAGTTATTTTATTATTATTATTATTATTATTATTATTATTATTGGGGATTATTCTTCTTCTTCTTATTAATTCAGTTATTATTTTAATTATATAGATAATATTTAAATATGTTAATGGTTATAAATTTTCCGGCATGTCACTTTTGTCGTTACTATTATTATTAATATTTTTTTAGATTTTAATTATGTTGTAACTATAATTATATATGTGTATATATATATATATATTAAGTTATTGTTATGATCTTATTTTACATTATGTTTTTGTTACACTAATATTTCTATTATTATTATCAATAATAATATTCTAAATTAGTTTAGAGTTTTATTTTAGGTTTTATTTTATCCCTATTTTTATTTCCTTATTATTATTTTTTATTTTATTTTTTATTCCTTTATCTTTTTATCTTTTTTTTCTCTTTTCCCTCTATCCTTTCCCCCTCTCCCTTGTCCCGCACTTTTTTTCCTCCCCCTGGATTACGGTTCTCCCCTACCTCCGAACCCTAGCGGCGCCTTGCGCCGCACCTCCACTCCCCCTTCACGCCTCCCATGCCCAGCGGCCATCGGCTCTCCGACCTCCGGCGCGACACCCCCCACCTCAGACCAGCCTCTTCCCCCTCCTCCTCTGGCGAACCAGACCAGTAGCGCTTCTCGCAATGACCTGCGCCGCACCACTGCTTCGCGCCGCTCCCTTCTGCAGCGCGGCACACCTCCCCTCCAGTCCGCAACCGGCGCCCCGCTTCCCGGCGAACTGCCTCGCTCCGCTGCCTCCCTCCTGCGCCCAACCTCCCGGCCGATCCACCTTCATGCCGCGCCCTCCTGCTTCCTCGCGTCGCCTCCCTCTCGGCTGAACCGCCATCTCCCTCCTATTCTACCCAGCCGCGACACACCCTTGCCATCTTGAACCGATATTCACCATCCTCCGGTTTTGCCCAGCCGTGCGCGCACCAATCCCTATGGTGAGTTTTCTTTCCGGCAGCCCTCGTTTTTAATTTTCCGGCATCGCGCAAGCTCGGACATCATCTCTTCCCCCTTTGCCGTAAGTTTGCTGCCTCGGTTGATAGTTATTTAATTTTATTGTGTTGAAATTTGAGTTTAGGGTTTGTGTTTTGTCCGATTATGGTGTATTTGATCCAATTGCTTGTTTTTAGGGACTAATTGCGTTGTTTGTGGTGCAGTGGCTTTTGCGCACCAATTCGGCGAGGTATGAATCCACTTGCTTATTTAATTGATTTTGCACCGTTGTTAATTAGTTTAGATGCTGTGAAATTGTTTTTAATTTGGTTTCAATGTGCATTTAAATTGTTAGTGTTATGTTTAAATAGTACTAGTGTATTTTATTTTGAAAACCCACTTTGGGCTGTTTATCAGCGCCGATAAATTGTGGAATTTTCATATTTAAAAGTGCAGTTGATGCAGTTGACATTTTGGTGTGGTGTCAAAAGTGTGTTTAATCTAAAAAAATGGTTTTGGATGAGTTTTTCTTTTCTTTATATATATTCAAAGTTGCGACATGTTGGAAACTACTTAATAAATCTTCTTAGCACTTTTTTTAGTTAATTAATCAATTTATTTAATTTAATTTGTTAAATTAATAGTTAATTTATTTGATTGAATTTGTTTAACTATAAATTAAATTATTTAATTTTTGATATTTCTTTTTTTTACTAACTGCTGATATTGTTTTGGGTTGGAGATGTGAATTCTTGTTCTACTATGTTAATATCTTTTGACGGCTCCGTATGGTGCGACCTTTGCACATCAGGAGTACTTCGCCGTGTCGTTTTTCGCTCCGGCATTGAGCTAGTTGGTTTTGCATGCTTAGGTTGTCTGATTAATTGGGTTGCAGGTTTATTTAAATTAACATTTCAATCATCTAAATTTTGTTGTGAGTGTTGATTGCAGCTGATAGATTTTATTGATTTATCTCACTAGTGGCATGTTTAGGTTATTTTGGTTTCAACTAAGTCGTGTCTTTAGCTTTGAATAAATACAGCTTTTGGAATTTGTATGCATTTGGTTTCAAAGAAAATTTGAGTGGGTTTAGCACTGTTATTACGATGCCTTGTTTTCTTTAAAATCACTAAACCAATTTCCCTAATGTTTTACAAATTTTAGTATGATTCTTGAGATTGTATAGTTTATTAACTTGTGAAATTCCTGCACGTTGTGTTCTGTTTCTGAAAATCTCTGTTGTGCGTTAGTCCTTTAAATGATTATTTGTTAATTCATTTATATTGAATGTGAAAGTGTGGTTGACTTAGTTTGCATTCAAGTGTGTTATGACTTGAACCTGATGAGTAGGGTGAACTTTGAATATTGAGCACAAAAGGGGAAGCCTGGGTACTAGGTGGGCAGACTAGACTAGTGAGCTAGTGTTCCGGAGATGACTCGGTCCGGTTTCACTGGCGGGATTGACGATTGCAACACTAACTAAACATATGATATCTGAGGGTCGTGGCCTTCTAAGCCACGTGTTCTGAGGGTCGTGGCCTTCTAATCCACGTTATCTGAGGGTCGTGGCCATCTAAGCCACGTTTCACCGAGACACGACGTTCTAGGGACCCACACAACTTTGGTACTTTAGGGCCTCTCCCACTTTTGTTGATCCTGTGAGTTTATATACTCATCAATGGTTTGTTTTGGTAACTTCTGTGGTTTCAAAAGGTGAGAATGTTTAATTTTCTTTCAATACCAAAAATCCCATTTCCCTATTTTAGAACTGTCTTTCTTTCTTTAAAACCCGTTTTCATTAAAGTGTTAGTGCATTTATTTATTTTCCCTAAAACATGAACCTGTGAACTGTTTTGGTCATCTAACCTTTTCATGCGAAATCTTTTCTTTGGTGCCAACCTATTGAGCAATTTCTCACACCCTACTTACACCCTTGGGTGTAAGTAGATCTGATTCTGTCTGATACAGGGAAAGGCAAAGGTTTTGAGGACGGTGATCCGAGTTATTAGCTGCTACTTCTTGGCGTGGCGTTGAGGTGACGGTTTGAGGGTGCGATCTCTCGTTGGGTGACAGTTTCTGGGTTGGTTTTTGGTCTCTACACATTCCATTGTGTTGATTGGTTTTTAGTTATACTTATGACTCAAAACTTGGTCATGTATAATGGTTTGTTGTCAGCGACCTTTACTTTTGTTTTGGTTTACATTGTGGGATGTTTATTCGGGTAAATCGTTCCCCCTCTTTTATTTTGATACCCGGGCACTTGTGCCAGCCCGTGGGGATCGGGAACGCCCTTCGGGCCATGTCGCGGACCGGGTCGGGCGCCGGGCCGGATGACCCACTGGCCTGGTTCGTGACAAAATACATGCCTGACCCAACACATGTACTCACCTATGAGGAATAATAACTGGAACCCGATCTGTCTTATTGCGAAGAGCCCGTCAAGATTCTTGATATGAGAGAACAAGTGCTGAGAAATCGGATGACGCTTCTGGTAAAAGTCTTGTTAAGAAACCATAAGATGGAAAAGGCAACGTGGGAACCCGAGGAACTTATGATGAAGAACCACCCGATTCTTTTCATGCGGTAGTATTCTAGAAATTTCGAGGATGAAATCATTTGAAGGAGGGGAGAATGTAACACCCCAAGCTTCTACGGTATGCTTCTCTTTGAATAATGCAATAGCGTGTATTGTACGGAACATCGAGTTCTAACACACCACAACCAATCAAACTAGCCGTTATGAATAGTAATACCTACCTTTTAAAATTTTATAAATTTTATTTTTCAAAATGGACTTTATTTTTGTATTCAGAATATCAAAATTATCCTAAGTTGAATTTTTGGTATTTTTCTGAGAACTTCCAAGTTTTATGAATAGTGAAAAATACTTAAAAACAATTTCTTTAATCAAAATAATTTATAGTGATAAATTATATTATTTAGTGGTTTTAAAGTATAATTAGAAATTATTTTTACCATTTTATCCAATTGTGTTCATTATAATTAATTTCACTTTGAAATTTGACATAAACAATTGTCAATCCTTTGATATATATATTGTTTCTTAAAAACACGCTATTTGTTGTCATAGCGGAAATTAATTATAAAATTAATTAATGCAACATATATGTTTGACATTTTGTAAAATAGACATCATTTTTGAATTCGGAATATCAATTATAGATTAGGGTGAAATTTTGGCATTGTTCTGAAAAACTTCAATTTTTGATGAATAGTGAAACCACTAAGTTGTAGTTAAAAAACTGAATTTTTCATAAAACTTAATTTTACCGCTTCTGTGAATGGAATTTCAAAAATCAGAGAGACACGGTTAATATCAAGTAGTAAAATGTGGTTCAATGAGATGAAAATAATTTTTTGGTGAATAGTAACGTTTTACTTTTATTTACCACAGGTAAAATTAAATAGGGTAATTAAGGGTAAAAATGATATTAATATTACCCTAACACATGTCCTAATTCTATTGGACAAATTTATCTCGTCCAAAAATAACCTTTGGAATAAAATATTATCATTTAGGTCCACTTGGATTAGATTAGGACATTTATTATTATTTAATTCAAAGAAGAGTTAAAAGTGTTAAAATCAAAATTTATTTACTAAAAAAAATTTAATATAGGGATATACAAAATATAAATTCGATTGTAAATATCAATTAGAAAGCTAAAACTCTTTCCTATATAATGATATTTTATTTATAATTTTTAGACATTAAATAATTTAATTTATTTATGACACAATGATGATGCAGTAATTAGCATAATAGTGAAAAATCAAAATAATTGATATTATAAATACCCAAATAAATATAATTTGAGACTTTTGATAAATTAAAATAATATTATAGGTTAATATGACATGTTATTATTGACTTAAGTAACTTTGTTCGAAGTAATAATTATGTTAGGATTTTCAGAAAAACCAATTATTGAATAGTTTCAAAATTGAAATAAAAGAGTTTTTAAAACAAATATTATATTATTAATTGATATTAAATTCTTAAAAATCCAAGGTTCGGCCAAGAGACTTATATCATAATATGTGTATCATTAATGGACCACTTGGGGGTCTCTTGGATGTATATAGTAAGTTTATTAACCATATAATATAAAAATACAAAGAAACATTGTAAAAGTGAAACTAATTAAAAAAGAGTTAATACTTAAAGATAATGTTAATATAGTAACCCAAACCTCTCTAAATTCTATTGGTTGAGTGTTTTTTGACCCATCCAAGCCTTAAACATTATATAATCCACTTTGGAGCCATTAGAAACCGAATATGAATTTATTATAAAATAATATTTCTAGCTTTTTCAAAGGTTCCCCTCACCCCTCTTATAAAAGGTCACTCCTCCTTCTCATTACTTCACACCTTCAAAGCCTTTTGGATCGTCCAAACTCTTCCCAAATACTCTCCCAACATCCCTCAATAAAACTTAGAGGCTTTATTTTGATCATAAAGTCATTCTAAGGAGCCCTTTTGATCAAATCAAAAGGAAGAACCCAAAGAAGAGGTAATGTTTTCACCGCCCTTTTCCAAATTCATTTCTTCTTAAACTTCTTCTTTATTTGTTATTATCATTCTAAAATAATGAATCCAGTATCTCCTATATACTGTAATATTATTATAAATATGGTACAACCATATTTAGTATTCTATCCTTCCTTTGAATGACATGTCACCATACGTGCGTACGTACGACTTACCGTCTCCACGTCATGGTGTAATTGTTATTCAATATATTATTATTATTTGGATGGGTATAATAATGATGTTTAATTCATGTAAATAATAAATATAACATGATAATGATTCTGTAAATAAGATATACCATCCAATTAAATATTATTTTAATATCAAAAGAATGATATTGTCGCTCGTGCGTACGTACAGACTACCGTCTCCACGAACGCGATGAGATTCATTCTCCATCGTATCCATTCTAGTTTAATTATCATTTGATGATTTAAAAATAATGTTTAAGGACTTTATATCATTCTGGATATGAATAAGATACATCCTATCCATGACAAACATGTCTTACATAACAAAACATATCAAAGAAGATGAGTAAGTTAACACCCGAAATGACGATAATACTAAGATATTATTAACAAAGCAATGTTAAAAGATCATATATGATATCATATTAACATATATTATTCTTATATAATTTAATAAAAATTATTTCACCATTATACATGAGGTTAACCTACCCTCAACCAAAGAAATGTACAAGGTAAGGGTTAATTTCGCAATCTCTTCATTATCCGAGGTTGTTTATACGTAATAATCTACTGGGATCTCTTTATCATCCATATCCATGTTTCTTAAAAATGTATTTCAAAACATTTTTACTATTTACAAAAATATGGGTTAACGTCATTTATACCCTTGTTTGACTTTTTATAGGAGGTTTATGAAGGAATCTTTCCGTCGTTTTCCAAACAAGGTTCTTTTTAACCTTTTCGACAGAATTAAGGTAAGAATATTTTTTTAACTTATACGAAGGGTGTGGGTATTTTCCGCCATTATAAAATTATCGATGCTTCCCTTACAAGCTTATAAGAATATTTTCAAAGAAAATGTTTTATTTTATATTACTCTTAAATGATTTGAAAATAAAAAGAGATATTTCTCTAAAAAGAGTTTTGATTTCATCTATGTCAACATACTTTGATGGATTTTAAGCTTATTTGAAGCTGATTTATTATGAAACAAAACTTCCATATTGTATTGAAGGTTTTGTAATATGTTTGACTATGGATATGTTATTTTTATACCCTTTATGGTTTATGGTGAAAGTATTGACATTTCGTATGCTAGTTTTAATACGAATATTTATGTTATGTTTAAACCTTTTCATATGGGAATGCATTGGACATAATATGTGATGGTTGGAGGCTACTATATCTCCTCGATGCATCGGTAGGCCTCATAAGACAAACTAGTGTCTTGGCACAAGGCCTTGACAAAATCTTATTTGTAGTATTGGCACGAGGCCTTGGCTATGTGGTTATGATAGTCTGACATTATGCATTCCATCATTATGAAAGTGGTTATTGTTATTCCATGTGATTATTCGATTAGTAGAATATCCATGTGAATAAGTAAATGGAATTATTTCATTTTATTTTTGCCATACTTTGTTGAAGATCAATTTTAAAAGGCTTTTGTTTTAGTAATACATTGCCTTAAATGATTTATCTTATTTATGAAAGTTTCCTCTATATAGTTATCCTTACTGGGAATTTGAGCTCAACCCTTCTCTATGTTTTATTTTTCCTATGATGTGAAGAAGTAATTTATGAATGACCTATAGGGATAGTATGAGGGGATAAGAGTGTGGACTATGGAGACTAAGTTGTTGTAGTTTTAATTTTTATGATGTAATGTAAAACTTTATGAATATATCTAGTGTTTCCAAGGATACTAAGATAATCGGTTTTTCGAGATTTGATCTTTCTTGTGATCATGCCAGTGTTATGTAATAATGCACCGTATCTAGGTAACTGGGGTCGGGGCGTTACAGTGTTAATATGTGTTTATTTCCCATATATTTCATGTTATTGTCACATATTTTTAAAAAAAATAGAAGAATAAATCCTCATTATTATCAATGGAATTATACAAATAGAATCATATATCCCTAGATGAAAGAGTTTTTTAATTTTGGATTCCATATTTACTATTCCACATAAGGGAGATATAGATATAATTATACTAAAGGATATACATATCCTTTATTTTATATATAATAGGCAAAATTTTAATCTGGCAAAGTCTATTTGGAATTATTCTTAAATGATTAGACTAGTAATTGTGAATATGATGATTTTTATATTTCTAAGATTTTTAAATCACATTATTTTTTTATTTTAATAATATAAACAAGATAAAGAGTGATGTATCTCCAATTAGAGAGTATGAATGTTTTTTATATGAAACTATATCTAAAATTGAACTAGTTTATTTTTAGGTAAAAATTAATATTATTCATAAAAATTATAAATATTACTCAGATGATGTGATCAAATATCATAATAAAAATGTCTTTAAAGAGAGATAAATTCCTTAATCATCCCATTAATGTTGTGAGATTACTCATAATAATGTTAAGGTTGTTTCTAATTAATCCTTCCCAGATAAGATAAATATGATGAAGGATAATAAAGAAAATGACAATACATTTTTCCATTATCCTGTTGAGGATCAAGATTTGAAATAAGAAACATATAAATATATGTTTAAAAAAGAGAATATGAAGTACAAAGAACTAGATTACAACAAGAGAGACAAGGTCAATCAATATTTAATTTGTGAATAGAATTTTATAGAACACGATTTAGGCAAACCTCATAAAGAGATTGTCCCACAATTATTTCATTCCTTTAAAAAGGGGAAATGTAAATAGGTTTTTTATTTTTATTGAAAAAGCTGCAGAATCTAAGGACACCTCACCAAATATATTCACATTTTCATATAAATATATCATTTACTAAATAATCATAAAAACCGGTTTTTCATTTTATTTATTAAAATATAAATGGAGGAAAGTGAAAAAAATATTAGTTTATCAAACCATAAAAGGTAGTAATTTGGATGATAATGAATATATGTTTATTCAAGATATATTTTAGTAAAATAATATTGAATGTGAGAAACCTTCACATCCAAGAGCTATAAAAGTCATTATTCATAACATTTATGATTTTTCTACTAACTATTATCCATGAATGAAATCCAAAAATAACTAAAATTATGATGATATACATTAATTATTCTAAAAAATAGTAGTAATGAATCATGGATATCATTCATGATATTTAGCCAAAATGAAAATATATTCAAGGAAAATTTGGTGATATTGAAGGTGTAAATTCACTTATAACACCTTTGAAATCTATTTTAATATAAGAAGTGGGGTTTTAGAAATTGAAATGGAATTAAATTTTTATTCCATAAATGTAATGAGTATTTTCAAATAGATTAATCAGATTAGTAAATATGTGATATGTTTTTATGATAAAATAATAGAATTAAAATTTCTACAAATTCAGTTTCCAAACACATAGAATATGTAAACATTGAAGTGGTCAAATTCTCATAGGTGATATTTGAATTCAAATACATTAAATTAAATAATTTCTTTAGGTATATCAATAGAAGTATAATTTAGATTTTTATGAAGAAAGGGTTAAAAAGATGAAGCCTCAACATTAGTAGATTGAGAAGCTGGAGAATAATGTTCAATTTTGTTTTTGTGATTTGTTAAAAAACTAATATGAAAAATATATTTCTTTGAAACTTTATTTGATTATAATATTAAACATCATCCATTCACATAATAACATCTATGTGTGAATTTATTAATTTTGAATTTAAATTTAATTTATTCATGTTTATCCCATTATTTTTTATATAGTGTTTTAATTTTAGGATCTCTTACTACCAAAATACATTACATTTAATTTCTTATAGAAATTCACAAATGGGGAAAGTTAAAGAACACGTGAAATATTGATGTATGGTGGATTAAGGTACAATTTTTTTAATTAAAAATTATCATTGTTTTTGTAATGTGCATTGGATAAAGGTGGTGATAATTGTTTTAAAAGACCTCTTTATATATTTACTTTTGAAAACCACAATTAAATGTTAGAATATTACTATTTATAATATTAATTTCTTTCCAAGTATACGGTTTTGAAGGTATTTTTATAGTTATAAGGTTTATGGATTCACTGGATGGAAGAAAATTATTTAATTGGATATATATTTTCTTAAGTCTACAAGACATAGATCTGATAATCCTAAATAACATAACATTATATAAATAAATACTTATGTATCTAAACCTGGTGAACATTATACAATGATCTATTATGTTGATATATTAAAAAGTTGAATATTTCATATGTGGTGTTATTAAAACTAACCACAAGAAATGTGGAATTCAACTATTTCTTGTTTTTTATCGAAACATATTTAATTGGGACCACAAATCGTATAAGAAAAATAGATGACTGTCATGCATTCTAAATCATTCAATTGATGTTTTTCAATGTCTAATTACTAATAGTGATTCAAATTATAATATTTGGAAATCATGGATTAGTGAATAAATTGTGAGGAGGTTATTGTAATTTATTTATGTTTATCAATTATACTTGTTTTAACAGGTTAGTCGAGGGATCCTAGAAATATAGAGACAAAGCTTCATTCTGATTAGGTTGACTGAAGAATTCTAGAATAAGGATAGAGGAAATTTCAATCAGGTTTATTGAGGGGATCCATGTTTTTATAAGACATATGGTATGATAGGTTTATAATTATTGATATAATAATTTTGTTCTACAAACATTCCACTTTTAGGGAATGTAAAGACTTCATTTACTTGCGGATTTTTATGTTTTTGATATTCAGTTATAAAACTTTAGTTGTATGTTTCCTTAAAATTTATATCATTAGTAAATATAACTATGGTAAAAAATTTTATTATTATTTAACAACAGTTTTAAATATATTGGTCTTTAGTTATAATAGTTTTTCATATCAGAAAAAGTTTATTCCAATTTTAAACTCATGTAATCATAAAGGTATAATAAAAAAATTTTATAAGAAATATTGTAATATAATTATTATATTTATTTATATAAACAATATTTTGTATTTTTTATAACGTTTTAAAAACTATAATTCACCCCCCTTAGTATGATTGGTATACATTCCTAGAAAATAATAAGAGGATAATATTGAACATAGTTTAATGAAACTTAATAAAGATAAAAAACATCTACAAATGAAATAAGTAGTGAAAGATGAATATATATATATGAGAGCTATAAAGAAATGTTACACCTCAAAAATTAATGTAAAATATTAAGGTATTGATTCTAGTTTTTGGAGATAATATATAGAAGGGAAGATATGATCTAGAGAAATAATATTTTAAACGAGTATCATAATTGGATGAAAAATCATTAAGGAGAATATAAATTTGGAACTATAAATACACAATGGTGGTTAAAATATATTTAATAAAATAAGAATAATATGAGTATGGCTTATGATAAGGGAAATACGAGAGAAGATAGATATATAAAAATAATATTGGGATAGAATTGTGATTTGGAAAGAACCCCATATATGTGTAAGACTTATATGACAAATAATCCATAAAAGATTGTAAAAATATATGATAATCTATATAAACCCCAACAATATTTTTAATAGTATTTTAATTAAAAATTCATATATAAGATTTAAAGATAAGGAAAAACATATTTATAATAGATGAGAGTGTGACAAATATTCAATGACATATGATGTAGTGTTTTTAAGATGAAAATATATGTAATGTATAAAGATAATTAATATATTAAAATTAAATGTAATATGTTATTGTATTCAGTTAAATCCTTTTAAATAATATATATAAATGGTGAGAATGAAAATTCGGAACTAATACCTGAAAATAATAGAAAATTTAAAATAACCTCTTACATGTGAGGTTATATATGATATAAGAATATATAAGGGAGTTACTATTGAATAAAATTCCATATAAAAGTAAATAATGTATGTAATTAATTTAATACTTTATATATGTAAAATATTAAAATATTGGATATAGGGAAGCAACATTGTATAAGGGTTGATATTTAGAAATAAACCCTTATGGATGTTATAAAAAATGATGTAGGAATACAGAGAGAGATTGTAAATAGGAAAATATAAATCACAATATTTAAGAGGAATATAAAATTATACTATTTTATTGTAAATCACATAAATATGATAGATAGAGAAGAGGATTCAAATTTCCAAAAATTTAAGAGTTATATTAGAATTCACATACCTTGAGTCGTGACTCTTTAGAAATGTCCTCTAAGCTCCATAGGAATAAAATTATTTTTTGTTAATTATTGATATTCCTAACCAGACTCATTTTTATTTTATAATTATTTTTCTTATTTCTACACATATTATTTACTTCTTAGTTTCATGCATGTTATATTGATCATTCAAGATGTTTGATCAGAAATTGGAATACTATTTTGGTAAAATGGTAACAGTAAAAGGTTCTTCTCGAATGACTATATAATCTCTACAATAATAACTATATTCATTTTAATTCCATTATAGATGTATACAAGATACATTATCAGTTGATATACCCAGATGGATGCACATAATAAAATTGGTCTATTTCCCTTGAAATCTTATGGTGTGTTCGGATAGTTGATTATAGGGGGATGAGTTTTGTATAATCATCCATGTAGGGTACACTATTTCCGAATAGTCTCCAATGATAACTGTTCATGGAGTTGGAAATACCTAATTTCCCTATATCCATGATTTCTGGACCTACATTTCAAAAGAAATAGGTAACTAGCTAACATTTCTAGTGAAATTTGACAACACACATTGGTTGAGAGGATGGTAAGTCAGGCTCCATACCCCCTTTTGGAGACAACTATTGCTTGTTTTGGGAATCCATCATAAATATAACTCATTTTCAAGAACACTTGGTTCATTCCCAACAATTTGTCTCAGGATTACCCTAAAATGATCCATCAATCACAACTATGTATGGCTTTGAAGTCATCTGTTGGTATCTAATGTTCTCCATCAATGGGGGAATTCTTATGTATTTGAGGTTCTTCATCTATGTTACCATTTTATGTATAGACCAAGTATTAGTCATTCATTTACTAGGACAAAATTGGTTTAATTAATTTCATGTGTCACTCTAGATTTTATTGTCATAGAGGGAGGATGGTTATTGTTTTGATGTTGTGGTCGAAACCATAATATTGGCATCCTACATATCCCTATGAGAGGGATCAGAGACCACATAGTTTATTGTTTCATGTCTAGACACATCACCTTTTAATTTTGTATGATGACAACCCAACCATGCAGTTTAACTTCATTTGGAAAGAGTTTCTAGGTGGAATTCTCTTAATCATGATTTTGTGTGGGACATATGATGAGGTGGCCCATGGAACCAAGAAGTAATGTGGCCTACAGGGTAGATATGTCCATTTTAGGAATGTGTCTTGGGAAACATTATGGAGAATTTTGATGCTGAGTTTAGACCTTAGCGAGGCTTCCAACATATCCAACGTAGTTAGGAATTGAATCCCTCATAGTTCTGTAATAATAATACTTATACCTTATTAAAATACCATTAAAGGTGAATAATTAGAGTTTAACATGAGAGATTACCATTTCAAGAGGGGTTTTCATGAATGGATTCGATGGGGGAATTTTTAATGGAAGATTTCCATTATGATGTACATGATACAGTTGGGCCTTATGCGTGGAAGCAGCCCATCTGGATTAAGTTTGGGGTAGACACCAATGGAGGAGGCCCATTTATATTGATGTTTGAGCATATATCAATGGTGAATTCCTATGTGATTTTTGGGATTGTATATATTTCATGTTCTCCAAAAATCTCCAATCCCACGTGGCTCATTCTCGATATGAGAAACAAGAGGAAGTAGAAGATCTAATGATCACATGACTCTCCTCATCCACTGATGGATGGCGATAAAGAAAGAAGCAAGAGGGTGGTGACTTTGAGTGTTCCCATATACTCATTTATTTTTACATCCTTGATAATCCTCATAGGTGATTCATATGGAAACCTCCCATGCTAATACGAAGAAGAGAAAAGGTTATTCCACCCAAAATAAGGGATAGGGACTTAACTCAGGAATAATTCCCTAGATTTGGTTATAGGGATATGGTATAATGTTCATCACTAGACCTCATAGAAGGGAAAGGCCAGTAGTTCCCCTTAATCCGTAGATTGGGGAGACTCACATCATTAACCTAAGGTCATAGCTCTTTTTTCCAAGGGATTGTAGACCCAAGAACATTATGAGGATGCACCTTGCTGCTGGGGTAACCACACGACAACACTTACTATGGGTATGTAGTCTTAAAAGGTCACACTAGTGTACCAGATGATCCTATCACAAATGTATAATGAATTTAGAATAGTCCATAGACATGTTTCGTTTGACTATTTCATAGAGGGGTCAACATAGTGGGTGACAATGATACAATGGTAGGGAATGATTAGCGCTGGGAGTGGAACACCCTAAGATACCCCATTCCGAGTAGCATGTTCTTATGTGCGATGGGGTTCCCTCTTCATAGCATGATGCTACACTGGTAAGGGGACGTCTGAATACCATAGTGGTATAAAGATAGCAGTTTGATCTACATAACAATTTCATATTCAGATCTAGGTTCCCACCATGTATCATAATGCTATATGGGGTAATGTTCCATTTTCAAATCACTACTCTATGAAAGGTCTAGTTCCAATCACGTAGCGATTTTTTATGTGGGGTAGGGTTCCACCGACCTAGAATTTTTCTAAGAGGGATTCCGTATTTAAAAGGGGATATTTGTTCTTCATTTCATGGGAGGAATATTGAATTGTTCCTATCAAGGTATTTTTCTGAACAATTATTTGTTGGGTCGGAACAAACGAGGAATGATGGCAAGAGGGGGGTGAATTGCCTTTTAAAAAAAAATGATTGACAAATTAAATCAAAGTTAAAGATGCAGCGGAAATAAAGAAGGCAAGACACACAAAATTGATAACGGAGTTCGGCCAAAACCCGGCCTACGTCTCCGCTCCCAACTCAACCGTTGAGAGATTCCTACCGCTTGCTTTTCAATGGTTTTAGCAAGAAACCCACTAGGCTTTGAGGTAGCACTAGGACCTATTACAGCTTGCTTTTATTGGTTTAGCAAGAACCCAATGCTTTTAATGGTTAAGCAATAACCCACTAGTCTTTTTACGGGTGAAGACTAGCTCACCGATCTCAAGCCTTTTACAAGGTAAGGCTTGACAACCTCTTCACACCTTAGTGGTGGTGTGAAACCCAAAAGAAGGGGAGAAGAGAAAAGGGTTGGGGTTTGTAGGCACAAACCCAATTTTAAGCTCAAAATAAATAAAACAATAAAACCCGTAATGGAGAAGCCTTGGGCGCCTTTGATTGATTGATGATGTTTGAGGGCCGCTTCCAAGCTTCTATGGAGGTGCTCTTGGATGTGGAAGTTGTTGGAGCACTTTGGGTTCCCTTGGAACAATCCGTCGGAGCTTCGCCAAAGATGTAAAAATGTGTCCGGTGGCTTGTATGTTGTTCCGGGGCTTCCTAGGCCTTTATTTATAGGCTAGGAACCTTCAAGTATCCGTTGGAGGGCTTTGGAGCCGTTGGAAAAGGCCTCGGAGCCGTTGGGAGGCTTTTGGAGTTGACTGGTCAAAGCCAACGGCTAGTTTGACCAGTGCTACCGGCTGGCCGGTACAGCTCCACCGGCTGGCCGGTGCCTTGGCAGTGGAGGAGAAGTCTGGTCCAGGGGCCACCGGTCGACCGGTACATCTCCACCGGCTGGCCGGTGCCTTGGTAGAGAAGAAGAGTCTTGATCCAGGCTCCACCGGTCGACCGGTGAGGAGCCACCGGCTGGCCGGTGGAAAGACAGTAGATTGCACTATTTGGGCTGGATGCCACAGGTCGACCGGTGGCAGAGCCACCGGTCGTCGGAACAAACGAGGAATGATGGCAAGAGGGGGGTGAATTGCCTTTTAAAAAAAAATGATTGACAAATTAAATCAAAGTTAAAGATGCAGCGGAAATAAAGAAGGCAAGACACACAAAATTGATAACGGAGTTCGGCCAAAACCCGGCCTACGTCTCCGCTCCCAACTCAACCGTTGAGAGATTCCTACCGCTTGCTTTTCAATGGTTTTAGCAAGAAACCCACTAGGCTTTGAGGTAGCACTAGGACCTATTACAGCTTGCTTTTATTGGTTTAGCAAGAACCCAATGCTTTTAATGGTTAAGCAATAACCCACTAGTCTTTTTACGGGTGAAGACTAGCTCACCGATCTCAAGCCTTTTACAAGGTAAGGCTTGACAACCTCTTCACACCTTAGTGGTGGTGTGAAACCCAAAAGAAGGGGAGAAGAGAAAAGGGTTGGGGTTTGTAGGCACAAACCCAATTTTAAGCTCAAAATAAATAAAACAATAAAACCCGTAATGGAGAAGCCTTGGGCGCCTTTGATTGATTGATGATGTTTGAGGGCCGCTTCCAAGCTTCTATGGAGGTGCTCTTGGATGTGGAAGTTGTTGGAGCACTTTGGGTTCCCTTGGAACAATCCGTCGGAGCTTCGCCAAAGATGTAAAAATGTGTCCGGTGGCTTGTATGTTGTTCCGGGGCTTCCTAGGCCTTTATTTATAGGCTAGGAACCTTCAAGTATCCGTTGGAGGGCTTTGGAGCCGTTGGAAAAGGCCTCGGAGCCGTTGGGAGGCTTTTGGAGTTGACTGGTCAAAGCCAACGGCTAGTTTGACCAGTGCTACCGGCTGGCCGGTACAGCTCCACCGGCTGGCCGGTGCCTTGGCAGTGGAGGAGAAGTCTGGTCCAGGGGCCACCGGTCGACCGGTACATCTCCACCGGCTGGCCGGTGCCTTGGTAGAGAAGAAGAGTCTTGATCCAGGCTCCACCGGTCGACCGGTGAGGAGCCACCGGCTGGCCGGTGGAAAGACAGTAGATTGCACTATTTGGGCTGGATGCCACAGGTCGACCGGTGGCAGAGCCACCGGTCGACCAGTGGGGAGGCAGTGGCTCAGCCTTGAGTCAGGGTGCCACCGGCTGGCCGGTGGTCAAGCCACCGGCTGACCGGTGGACTGAATTTCAGTCCACTTGAAGTCCATTCTTGGGCCAACTTCTTGGCAACCTTGTGCCTATCATCCACAACACTTAAACACAATGTTAAACACATATTAAAGTGATTGTGATCATGAAAATCAAAGAGTGTGGGGTACAACAATCTCCCCCTATTTTGATGATCACAATCACTTATCAAGCAATGTAAAAACTTAAATGAAATGCATGCCTAAATGATAAATTGAAAATAAATACTAAGCGTGATAAAAAAGATTCTCCCCCAATCAATCAAGAAATTTCTCCCCCTTTGTGATTATCAAAATAGCACGGGGCATAAAACTTGATTGAGGGAATCGATGAAAAACGAGATTTTAAAACAATTGAAAATGATACTAATTGTTGGAAATTTTGAAATGAAAAATTGAATTGAAAAATTTGAATAACAGTTTGAATTGGAAGTTTTGAATCAAAAACCAATTGAAATTCGAAATTTGAAACCAAATGAAATTTTTGAAATTGAGAGTTTTGAAAAATCGATACCAACTGTTGGATATTTAAAAAAGAAAATTTAATAGAAAATTTGAATTTCAATGCCAAGTGTTGAGTTTGAAATGAAAACTTTGAATACACAAAAAGGCTTAAAAAATCCTAACTCCCCCTAAATAAAAACAAAGAATCACTGGGGAGTGGTTTTTGAAACCGAAACAAATTTAGGCCCGGAGAGACTTGCCAAAAGGGATTTTTCAATCCAAATTTGTTTCATGGCGGGTCTTCTCCTATAAAATTCATCGGAATAGAAAATCGATTTGGGTTGGCCGTACCGGGCGTTTTTACAATTACATTCATAAATGAGATGCCCGGGTTTTTTGCAATAGTTACAAAATTTAAAGCTAGAGCTCCCCCTTACAAAAACAGTGGGTGCATGGGAGGAGGAGGCTTGGTTGGTATAGCCAAGTCCATTGGTGGTTCGGGATATACGTTGGGAACCAAGAATATTTTTCAAATTTTGTTCACCTTGGGTGAACTTGGCTAGGGTCTCCCTAAGGTCTTTTATGGTTGATTCCATAGAATCAACATTTGGAAAATTTTGGATTTTAAGGGTGAGTTCCTCCTTCTCTTTGAGAAGTTGGTCTTTTTCGGAGGAAAGTTTTTTGAAAGATTTTTTCAAAGAAACAAATTTTGACGATAAAGTATGAAAACCTTTTTCTAGTTGGTCTCTAGCGTGTGAGAGTTCTTCATAAGAAAGATGATTTAAAGAATTTGAATTTGAAGAACATGAGGAAGAGGAATCGGAAGAAGTTACCTCATGGAATGCCATTAGGCATTTTGTACCTTGGTCGCTCGAGGAGGAGGAGGAGGAGGATGAGGAGGTGTCACTCCATGTCGCTTTGAGGACCTTCTTCTTTCCTTTTTCCTTTGGCGTGGCCCGTTTCTTGTTGAGTGGGCAATCGGGCTTGTAATGGCCCTTTTCGCCGCACCCGTAGCATTTCACCTTGGGCTCGGATTTTTCGGTGGGTTCTTGCTTTCGGTGCTTGCGGGATTTCTTCTTCTTCTTGTGCTTCTTCATGAATTTTTGCATTTGGCGGGCGAGATACTCCATTTCCGAGTCGCCGCTTGATGATGAAGTAGATGAGGAAGATGAGGATGAGGAGGAGCTTACTTCTTTTTGTACCTTGAGGGCAATGTTCTTTGGTGTCTTGATTGGTGTGCCCTCCTTTTGTGCTTGCCTCCTCATGGTGATCTCGTACGTCATTAGAGATCCAATGAGCTCCTCTACCGGCATATTTTTGACGTCCTTAGCTTCTTGGATCGCCGTCACCTTTGGTGCCCATGAGCTCGGAAGGACCCATAAGATCTTCTTGACCATTGTCTCGGCTGAAACATCATCACCAAGGGACTTTCTCCCATTGCACACGTCAGTAAATCTAGTAAACATTTCAGAAATAGATTCATTTGGGTACATAGAAAATGACTCAAAATCCTGACGATACATGTCCAATCGAGTATCCTTTACTTTGTTGGTCCCCTCATGGGTAACCTCCAAAATTTTCCAGATTTCATGTGCGGAGGTGCATGTGGAAACTCGATTGAACTCGTTTCGGTCAAGGCCGCAATGAAGAGCATTCATGGCTTTGCCATCAAGCTCAAAATTTCTAATGTCGGCTTGGGTCCATTTGGATTCGTCGGGGGTAGACAAAGTGTAACCTTGCATGACAATTTTAAATATGGGATATCCTATGCTTCTAAGAAAGGTAGTCATGCGGGTTTTCCAATAATTATAGTCGGTCCCATCAAAAAATGGAGCCCGACCCAAAGAGTAGCCCTCGGGGGCGAAAGAGGTAGATGCCATCAAAAAAAAAAATAAAAAAGATCTTAACTTTGAAACCGGGTTAAGGAATTACTCAAAGGTCCCTCTGATACCAAATGATGGATCGGATCCCTCGGCCCAGCAATATTGTCCGCTCTGGCCCAGTTGCTATCCCAGGCCTCACGGCTTTAAAACGCGTTGCTGAGGGGAAGGTAGGCACGGGAATTTCAAGCACCCACCAATCTCCCTCCACAACCGATGTGGGATTGGTTACCGGGGCACAGGCGCCAACAATCCTGGCGGGGGCCCAACAATCCTGGGCCCAGGACACAACATTATTTACTATGATAAAATATATTATAGTGTTTAACCAAGGTTGTCTCCAGAGAGGAGTGCACAATAATCGCATTTGTCACTTTGAATATGTGAAATAAGTGGGGTTGTTTTTGAATTGGTTTGGTTTCAAAAACAAAGAAAATAAACAATAGAAATAAATAAAGAAAAGAATTAAGATAAATTGATAAAACAAGTGATTAAAAATAGTAATAATAATTGGGTGATCAGGTTGGGTTGGTTGTTCAATTTCAATGTTATCATAGTTCAAATTTTATTCAGTCCACTTCTGCTAAGTTGGTTAATGTGAAATTTCACAATCGATTCCCCTCATTTCATTGGTCATTAGTGATAGTGATAGAAAACTATACCAATATATTAGTTTGGTTTAATCTCATTCCTTCATGTGGAACATATTCCGCGAGTACCCATAATTGATTTAGGCAATTCTTGATCAGGTCTTCTTTATCCCAAACAACTAAGCATATTATTGCCCTAGCCACATGTATTGATGATTTCCAATTACTTCACCACTAAGCCCTGATTTATTACATCATATATACACCATAACCTAGTGGATGTAGATAATTATCATTTACCAAAGTAAGAATAACAATATAATATAATATCAAATACGTTCTCTTAAGATAATAAATACTTTTATTAGAATTTGAAAACAACTTCGCAAAAGAGAGAGAGAGTTTTTATTCAATAAAATTAAAGAACTTGAGAATTAAAAAAATAGAAAACCTAACCTTCCCCAATATCCTCAATTATTTACACCACCATGGTAAGGGTAATTGATATGAAGGGGAGAAAAGAATACATTAAAATATTAATATGAATAGAAGAATGAAAAGAGGGAAAAAATGAATATAAAAAAATGATCTAGAAGTGTAGTTTTGGTTATACAACCATATGGAATAATCATGAAGATGTATCTTCTTATAAGATGTGAGGAATTTTTATGGTCATGTAACCATGATATTTTAGAGAATTTGGAGTAGTTTGGAATGAGTTATGGCCAAATTACTAGACCTGACTTTTTCTAGGTTCGAATAACTATTCCAACAACCATACATTGATAGGTTGAAGGGAGGAATTAAGGAAAGACTTTATACATGACATTTATTTGTATGCTTCCTATTTGAGTTTTATTTAGAACCCAACTTTAATAATCCCATTTGATGGTGTGTATCCATAGATATTCCACTTTGAATGAGGTATGTTCAATTCTGCCAACCGGAATAAGTATTCAACTTAGTCAAATTATTTTTGAATTTTGGAAATAGAATTGGTTTTTGTTCCAAAAGAAGAATTTATATCCCATGAACATATAAATCCAAAAAAATTGAATAACATGAATTTGATCATAATTGAAGGGGTTATGCTTGACATAAATAGGCAACAAAAAACTATGAAATGCCCAGAATTTACCAATTTTCACACTTAAACTCAAAACTCACCAAAATTATAAAATGATGGAAATAATCTCAAATTGATTAATGATCAGGGATTAAATCATTTAAAACATATTATTAATTACAAAAATATTAACTCTATCAATTCCACTACAATTAGCACTTGGACTCATAGATAAGTAAAAATCCAAATCACGTTAAAGAAAATTTAAAACTCATATTCTTGATATCCAACAATTTAACAACATGAAACAAAATATATATTTATTCTTCAAAAACCATTATATAAATTTATCCATCTATATTATTAAATTTATTTCCACTTTTTTTATCCCCCTATGAACACAAAATAGTTACATCACTTGCATTTTCTATTATCACACAAATTTCATTTTTCAGCAATGTCATTATCATCCAAACTCATTCAAGTGTCACAATAGGCTTGATAAATTCTTAAATCATCACCTGAGGTGATTCAAGGGCATATTTTTAACATGATTAATTTTTTGTGTTTTCATGTGGCTTTTGGTTTGTAGGATTTACATGTGAAAAATTCAGTGGCTAAATGAGGAGGGTTTGGCTCGTTTGAAGAAAAATTGCAATATTCTAACATTCACCCATGTATGGTCTCCTAATAACTTCTCTCAGTATAAATTAAGATCCATCAACATGAATAATTAAGTAATGTTAAAACATTTCATAGTTTTAGTAGAAAACATTTCAATCTTCTTGAACATAATTTTCCTTGAAATCTCTAGAAAAGGAACAACTTTTTACACTATTAGAAGCTCTAGAAATGCCCAATATCAATTATCATGAATGATATATAAAAGGAATATATTTTATCATAATTTTTTAGTAGTAATAAAATTTCATAATCATTTTATTTTTACCAAGATTATCTCCAAATGAGGTATCAGAATACAAGATTTCTTCCCCCACACTTAAGTTCAACTAGATTATGAATATTCACTTCAAGGGCTGGTTGGATATGGAAAATTGGATTGTAATATGGCTACCCTAATAGGATGTTCATAGAAAATATGGGATGAAAATAATAAATATGCAAGGTATTCCATTATAAAAAATATTTTTAGAAAAATTGGGATTTAAAAACAAATAAATGCCTCGATAATTTAAATCACAAGTGCTAAAACCCTCCTATTTTGATTGGAATAAATCAAATTCTAGTAAAATCACGCATGATTTTTTCTATAAAGAAGTGAGGTGAATGAAAAAAATATAAAAATTAAGTTTATAAGCCTCATGTGAATGTGATTTCAATGATTGAGACCGTGAGATATCACATGATATTCAAAAAGCAGAGTACTTTTTATGAAATTTCAAAATATTTAAACTTAAAACAAAGTCATTTTTAGCATTCATTTAATCGTAGTTTCCTGAGATAGATTATTTCACACATATAAATGGGTTTCAAAATTATTTTGGATAACCATTTCACCCCAAAACTTTCATAATTATACAAAAATTGAAATACATACTTTTGTTTGAAAAATAAAAAAATTGAAAATTTAAATTTCTAAATAACAAATGTTACCTCCCACACAATTAAATCATGTAGTGTAAGAAATTCATTCAAATTTATTTAAAATTTAATTATATTTTTAATTTAATCACAATATGAATGAAAGTGTTATGGATAGGTACAACCTGACTTAGTGGAAGTGAAATATTGAGTTATGCTCTTAAGTGCTGCACACATGAAAACCTACAATTAGAAGTAGAGAAAATAAAATAATAAATTTGTTAAAATAAAATTAAAATATAAATAGAGTGAGAAAAGTATGATAGTTCTTGGTTTAATCCCATAAGTGGGCCCTGGGTTTTGAATTCCTCTTGATGGGAAGTTTCAGTTGGTTATCCTCAATCTAATGGTGGGTTGAGTTTCTTTCTCATGATCCAAAAAACATATTAATTCCATCATTCACTTATTTCTTTTTGTTGAGGACTATATGAATATATTGCACCAAATAAACCCCCACGATAATTATATAAAACATGAATTTTGGGTGCAGGGCAAAGAATGATTCCTCCTATTTTTTGGTTTCCCCTTTCACAACTTCTTCTGAACTCTCCTGTAGTTGAGAAAGGTATGCTGCATCAAAAGAATAATCAAATGGAACGTAAGAGAGTAATTATATTTGAAGAAAATAAAAACATGAAGAATAAATATCAAATTATTCCCATTCAAATTGATAATATTCTCTCTCTCTTTCCTTAGGCAAAGCAACTTTGGTCTCTTCTTTATATCCCTCCAATAAGTGTTCATCAAGTTCAATGAGCTCCATTTGTTCCTCATCAGGTGTATCGTCTCTTTTTTCCTCATCCTCCAAGGTAATACAATTTTTTCTCAAATATTAAAATTTCATGAAATATGAGGTGATTATAAACTCAGTTTCATAAAAATTAGAATATAATGAGTTTAAGAAAATATCATCACCCTGAGTTTGTCATACTTTAATTTCTTTTTTAGTAGAATGTTCCTCTTGGATGTGATTAATATATGATTGAGGTAGGTAGTCAAGATCATACAATTCTTAGATCTGGTCTAAATTATAAAATTATATAAATTAATTGAAGAACTATGTTATCTCCCTTTCCATCATTTCAAAAACTTTTGTTTCCATGTCCTCCCTCAGGCCAGCTATGAATTCTTTGAACTCATTATCCCCAAAATTTGATTTACAAAATAATATCACCTATCTAAAAATAACAGAAACACCATCCTACACACACACACAAGTGATATATTAATTTCTTATTGAACTTTTGGGTAATTATTCAATGAATTAGTGAAATAATCATTTAAAAACAACATGGAAGAATATTTTTTATCTTTTTTTAAAAAACTGTCAAATATTTATATTTAGATTATAGAACTACCTCCCTAGAAACGATGCCTAGTTTTGAAACATTACTATTATGGGGTTTATAAAAAACAATTATTCACTATTTTAAAATATATTATAGTGGCTAAACTAGGTTTTCTTTATAGAGGAGTGCACAACAACTATGTTCGCCACCTAAAATATCAGATATAATTGGGGCTGTTTTTTTAATTGGATTGGTTTTGTAAACAAGGAAATAATGAAAATAAATAACTAAAGTAAAATATTTAAGATAAATTGATAAATCATGTGACAAAAAATATTAATAAGAATTGGGTGATCAGGTTGGGGTTGGTTTTTCAATATTAATGTTATCATAGTTCCAATTTTATTCAATCATCTTTTGATAAGTCGGTTAAAGTGAGATTTCAAAATTGCTTCCTCTCTCTACTTTCTTAAATGGTGATAGTGACAGAAAACCATACCAATATATTAGTTTGGTATAAATTAATTATTTTTTTGAGAAATAGATGTAGAGAATACCATCAATTTATTTAGGCAATTCTCGATATGGTCTTGTTTATCCCAAAAAATTAAGAACATTCAATAACCATGCCACATGTATTGACAATTTCCGAGTATTTCACCAGTAATCCCTCATATATTCCATAGTATATAGACTAGAACCTAGTGGAGAGAGATAGTTATAATTTAATAATGCAATAATAAAAATAGAATATAAAATTGAATACGATCACATAAGATGATAAATACTATTATTATAATCTAAAAACAACTTCGCAGAAGAGATAGAGTTTTTATTAAATGAAATTCAAGAAGTAAAGAATTACAAAAAAAAAGAGAAAAACTACCCTTCCCAAATCCCATCATACTTTTTCCCCACCATGGTAAGGCCAATATAGAATAAGTGTAAGGAAGAATAATTTAAAATATTTAGAAGAAAAAAATAAATAAAAGAGGTAAAATGAAGAAGTGAAGAAATATCCTCCTGAATATATCCTCTGGATATTTTTCATATGTTCTATAACAATATGGTCAAATAATTTAGAGTTATATTTTTATAATATGTGAATAATGGAGTTTTTTATCTACCCTAAATGATTCAAATCATTTTGAGCTATGATGAATGAGTTATGGACGAATTACTAGACCAGCCTTTTTCTGGACGCTAATCACTATTCCGCCAACCCTACATTGACCGGTTCAATGGTGGACTTAATGAATAATTTCTATTTTAAATTTATTTCTTGGGATTCCTCATTGAGTTTTATTTTGAACATAGCTTGAATAATCCAATTTGATGGTATTTATACAGAGATATGCCTCTTTGAATTAGGTATAGACCATTCTAACCACCAGAATACATCTTCAACATAGTCAAATTATTTGGGAATGTGTTTAATTTTAGTGGGATATTATTCCAGAAGAATAATTTGTATCTCAAAATGATATAAATCCTAAAAAAAGCATTAACCTGAATTGGATCACAATTTTAAGAGTTATTCTTGACATATAGAGCCAACAAAAAACTATGAAATGTCCACAATTAACCAATTTTGACACTTAAGCTCAAAACTCACTAGAAATCTTAAAATGATGCAATTAAGATCATATTGATTAATGATAATGGATTATATAATTTAAAAACGTTTTAAAAATTCTGAAAATATTATCACTATCATATATCTACAAAGGAAGTGAGGTTCGTATACTGCCCATTAATTTATTTTTTCTTTAATAATCTATGCAATGGGTTTTAACAATGGGGAATCGATAAAAGATTTCATCTCTTTTGGTTCCCCCGGTCGACTCATTTAGTCCCTCTCCAGTCCACTGATCAATTGATTCTTCTAATTGTTTGTTCCCCCTTATTTTTATTTATAATGAAATGGATGAACTGGATACCGGTGTTGCTGGTCATCTATGTTGTGTCGTGGGAGTATTTTGTGGAATCCCATAAAGTACTTAGTCAGTGGGGGACTTTTTCAGTCATCAAAATTCCCAACAATATCCTCACATAACTTAATTTTTTATAGGATCCAGTGACACCAACTTTCCATATGAATGATTTATTTTAGGGGAAATTATTTTTGTAGTGGATATGACCAACCCTTTTTTGCAAACGACATTAGGCCATTTGCGGGTAACACATGATACACCTCTTAAAAGAACTATTTCAATTTTTAGGGACTTCATAGAGTGGAAGACTGCCATGATGGTGGGGGATCATGAAGGGATCATTTCTTCATAGCATCACTTCCTTTGTAAATTTTTCACCATCTATAAACTTTTTATCCAACTTTTCCTTCAATTTATTTTTCTTTTATTGTCAATTCGATGAGAGTGTCTAAATATTATATAAGGAATATTTACGAACCAAAAAATTACCCCATCAGAATGAGTTCTAATCGGCATGAATAGGAGGCTATTCTCATATAGAAAGGGTCCTAAATCGAACTGGTTTATGATATATGGGGGGAACGACGGAGGAAACCATTCCTATATATAAGGGGCCAAACACATTTTTTTCCATGTTTCCTAGAAAAATATGTGATCTTATGAATCCTCATCCATGTATAGATTCCACAAATATCCTCATTTGGTTTTCACATTGTCCATAAAGGGGACTATACATCCTCAAACTAAATGGCCTCAGCCAAAAATGGTGGGTTTTGGCTTCCACGTATCGGGGAATGCTTCGTGGATGGTCTATCCCGTGAACTATTAATTTCCATGCAAAAGATTCACGATCCAGCGCTTCCATAAACTAATGGTTCATGGACGATGGATTCCCTAGATTGATAGTCCATGAGAACTTTTTCACTAGTTTTGTACTTATTTATAAGAATTTAGTTGATGAACCTTGATTGACTATGCTATATTTATTTTAGGGGTAAAATAGATCTATCTTCAACCACTACAATCTGAAGATGCAATGTTATGGTTGAGAAAATTGAGGAGGGTCTCTGATGCTAGATAATTCACAATGATAGTATTCTGATGATCCTCCTTTACTTAGAACTTCTACCATATCTAATTTCTACTCGACTAACACACTATGGTTTTATTCTTCCATATGACACTCAATGTAACACACCCAGTTTTTATGGACCTGGTTTTTCAATTAAATTTATATTTTCATTTATATCATGCAATTCACTAAGTAAAAAATTCATTTCTAACTAAACCAATGAGACTTACAATACACACAACACTTAGTCAGTGTATAATAAAGGCAAAATTGGGTTGTTCGATGTTATATGCAACACTAAGTTGGTGTATGATACAAGTAACATTGAGTTTCTACGAAACATAATTTTTGTAATATAATTCTTAAAATGAGATAATTAAAACCTTGATGTTAAAAATATTTATGTAAATAGTACTAACAACAATTCAAATATATTCTACAATTTTTTATATAAATAAAACATTTGATAATAAAATTTAGGATTTTTGGTAAAGTATTATTTATGTTTAAAGACGTTGTTTTCTCAAAAGAACCACATTTAATAATAAAATTAATTTTATAAACATTTATAAATTTTATTTGATAAAAAAACATAATTTTTGAATTCATACCATTGAAATTATATTACGGTGATTTTTTTTGGATTCTTCTGAGAAACATCATTTTTTGATGAAAAGTGAAATATGCTGCTTTTTAGTTAAAAACTACCTTTTTGTATAATTAATTATTAATGATAAATGATATTATAAATTAGTTTCTTTTAAATTAGATAAATATTTCATTTTATAATACAATTCTATTCATTATAATCAATTTCACTTTGAAACTGAATATAAAATCTCAACAAACATTTGAACTTTTACCTACTTTAAAACCCCGTTATATCGTTCTGTTTGCAGGATTAGAACTAATTTTAGTTTTTCTTATTCAATGAATTAAATATAAAAAACCATACATACACCATATTATTCAGTCCAATATTTATATTCTAATAGGACCTCGCTATTTTTTTACTAATTTTTTTTGTAAAAGTGATTGAAATTAATCACATTAGTTAAGGAAAAGTTAAGCTTAATTAGGGACTACACCTTTTAATTAAGGGACAAAATGACCTAAAATGTTTTATAAAACTCATTTTATGTCCTTATTTCGGCCATAAACCATCCATTTTTTTTTTGTTTTATATGACATTTATTGTTAATAACATGTGAACGGCTAACGTTTTTCAAACAATTGAATGTGAGTTATTTTCCTTCTCAATAAAAGGCCACCAACTCTACACATTCCTCACACCTCTAAAAAGTTATAAATTAGTCCATTTTATGCCCAATTAGCCTTCCAAAAATCCTCCATTCATCTTTTATTCCTCCCTTGGTGTAGAAAGATTCCCATGGAATCCTTTTTGCACAAACCATGTGGAGTTACATGATTTAGTGGTAACGTTTTCTGTCAAGCTCCTTCCATTCATTCTATTTCTCCACCCCTCAAATTTATTATTCAATTATTGTGTAAAAAAACAGTATAATAAATATCATAGTATTTTTATGAATCTTTTATGACCTACAATGAAACATACCTCTATCTAATGAATGTTGAAAATTATGTTTCTATGTACGATGAACTATTGCCTATAGAAGCGATGATTTTTCATTTCTCCATTACCATCAAACATATCTTCCATTACGGTAGAAAATATATTTATATCTTTAATATATTATATTATATATATATTTAATCTTTTTTATTCATTTTTACAAGACACATCTCTTTTCTATCTATTTAGTGTTAATACGATAATCTTGTTTGAGGAAGTGTAGATTATCGCCCCCTCAAAGTGATGTGATTCATTCAAACACCACATGACATGTAGTAAAGATGAGTTTAATGAACTTATATGTTATATATAATATATTAATTCTATTGTAAAAATGATATATATATATATATATATTCCATTTACATACTTTCTTTAAATACGACATTAAAAACGGAAAACAACAATCTTGTGTACGTACGACTTACCATCTCTATGAACGGTGTGTTCCATTACATACCTCATTATGATATATATTATTATAAAATAAATATACTAGATATACATGATATTAATATCATGTTCTAAATTCTTGAATAATGATATAATTATAAGGATCAATGATATAACAAATTAAGACACATGTGAAGAACAAAGCGAATATTACCCATAGTAAACCTTAACATAGGATCATAAACAAGAGGGTAATAAAAGGTCATAATAAAATAATATATGGTAATAGATATAATAACATTAATCTTTAAAAGATTTATAATAATCTTATATTTATTATATAGGAGGATTCTATGAGTATGGATAGAGTCAGGACAGAAGGTAAGGGGATTTTGATCTGACAATTAATTTTTGTGAGGTACAAGATATATTCGCCACTATTTCCTTTTGTGTGGATTATGTACTACCCATGGTTGTATTCTATGTATCATGTACATAAATTTAGTGTTATTAACATATCCATTCTAAGTACCTTCTTTCATGGGGTTTATCTTTCAAACGTTACCAAATCAGTAAAATAGTTGTCTCTCAATTTACCTTCATTGAGACTCCTATTTTGGTATGCACCTAAATTCTTCTTCAAGATGTATATAATTACATTTTAAATTTTATATCATGAATCTAATTATTTTAATGGTATCTTCAGATTATTTTAATTTCCTTTTCTTAAACATATATTATGATCCCAATCCACCAAGTTATATGAGTGTATTGGGACAATATTCTCATTTTTTAGAGATTTATTATGTTTATGCTTACTTTGATGAAATATTATGATCCATCATTAAAGAATATTCTTGATTTTCATTATCCCCTATTTTTTCAAGATATCTTCATTTTTTATTACCAATTATCCAGTCTTTGAACTTAAGTAAGGTTTCTAGTAAAATTTGACCAACTCTCTCTTTGGTTGGAAATTTATTGTATTCAAAAAATATGCTTTAAAAAATGTTTTTAAATGATCAGGATGATCATTGTAAAGTAAAAAATGTATTTTAATTTTTTTATTGGTTGGAAACCATCATTTAAAATAGTTCAAATCTATTTTCAAAGAAAAAGGTTCTCAAATGTCTTTATGTAAAAAAATCAATTTTCAAATAAGAAATGATATTTTCCTCAAGAAGGGTATATAAAAGATCCCTCAAGATTAATTACCATATAAGATAACATCCAATGGTGTTAATCATGCCTTTATGGGGAATTATTCAATGTATATATTCATATTCATTATCTAAATGGATTATGTTTTGATGGCATGATGTTATGAAACCCGTTTCTCTTTCATGGATTATATTATATTGAAACCCACTTATTTTCATTGGTTATATTCTTTTGAATATCGGTTATTTTCACAGGTTATATTTATAATTCAATGATATTCAAATTTGTATCTTTCCTCATGTTATGATATATTTATTTATGATCCTTTACAACATGTATGTTTTATTTCATTTGGCGACGGGTGCGACCTATATCTACATCCAATGCATTGGGTAAAGATTTATATCACATGATATAGACATTACTAGAATGAGTGTTTACCTGGTACAGTAATACAGGGCTAAAACAAGGGTTGAATCGTTTCAATAATACATAGCTCTAATGAGGGTTTACTCGGTTCCGTAATGCAGGGCAAGTATGAGGGTTTACGTAGTTCAGTAATACAGGGATGGAATGGGGGTTCACCCCTTTCTGTAACTGGATTTGTCCACTAATATGGTCTTGGCAGTGATACCTGGGCTACTATGGAAACCATTATATGATTATGTGTTTCCAAAATTGCTTGTTTTATTCCTATGTTATGATTTCATGGGCTATCATATTTATGTCATTATGATTCCGGTATTATGAACTGCTAATCTTTATTCCATGATACTTGACATACAGGGTATGACATTCTATTTTCATGATCACATTATCATAACCTTATGCTATTGTTTATAACTACATGTCTCCCATATTTACCCTTACTGGGATTTTGAGATCACCCATTTTTATGTTTCCATCCCCAGGTTGTGAAGATATGTATCATGATTGAGGAGTCTAAGAAGGGTCATATTCAAGAAGAACCTAGTGGGAGATAATGTATCTCACTTATATATTAATGTTTATGTATTCCATGTTTCCAAAGGCCCTAAACTAGTATGGTATTATTGCATCTATTTGTATAATGTTTAAGTATTCAGAAAAAGTTATATAATTTTATAGTTTTTAAAGAATGGGTCTCCATAATTCACATTTTCATGTTTATTACAATCATTCATCTACCTAGTTTGATGTATTTTGGGACTATGTCCAAGTAAATGTTTTTTCTATAGGGCATATAATTCATAGTTTAGGTCCATATAATGTCTTCCTTCTAAATGGATCTCTATCGAAAAATATATTCCCACACAATAATGATACCACTTCACGATAATCTATTTGTGGCCATCCATCCATTATTAATCTCTCTCAAGAAAATTACAATGGTGGGAGGAGCTCCATGTTAGATTTGAGGTCCGGTGGGATATTTTCATATGAATGGGTCTGGGCATTCTAGGTATACCAGAACTGTATGGAACATCCTAAACTATTGGAGGATATTGGATTGTACTAGTTAGTATGGGTTTATCAATTAGTGACTTATTAACCAACTGAGGTGCTACCAGAACTTATTAGTCATTGGTGATCAAGAACCAATAGTTTCCATACATCCCATGGTGAAGTTAGGATCAGTTTAGGGGGAATTTATAGGTAGGGGAAAATTAATTTTTTTTGGAATATGTATGCCAAATTCCTACCTTCCACTAATACCTGGGAAAACACTGAACACCTGACATCCCTCGATATAGATATTCTAACTGTGAAATATATATTTCTTGGCTATCCCCTCCATGAATGTTAACTCATTCCTTATGATGATGTGGATGATTTATTTGAAAATCAGGTGTTAAAGGCCAAAAGTTCATCATAGTAGGACTCAGCCCACCCAAAATAGAAGAATAATCTAGGGTTTGTATTGGTATACCCTTTAGGCAGGTCAATACACCATGTGGGGTTACAAAATTCACCAAGGAGTATCCCATAATCTCTGGTTATAGATTTATTTTCCCTGTTTTTGAGTGGATTGTAGTTCCCATCTCTTGATTCTTATACTGGTTCTAGGGAATTTACCCGGATGATGGTGGCCGAATTTTAGGAGGGATGCCCTTTCAACCTATCCATACCCACCCTGGATCTTATTTATGAACTAATGGTACATATTGAAGAATGAAGGCCTTATGATCATCTCTACAATCCATTCTAGTTCATATACGGTTGGGTGGAAGAACATTTTCAGTATTATGAATAATAGCATAGCGTGATGGTTCCTTACTCTTCCTTTCACCATGCATTACATAAAATTGTGGGAATTCTCTTTAAATCCATGGATTCTATAGGACTGTTTAAATATTGAGCGAATCTTCCTATTTATCCTTATTCCCTTATATTCCACCATCAAACATAGTGGTTGATAACATTGAAGGGAGCATAGAGGAATGTTATTATATCATCTCTCTGCGATATGGACTTCTAACAGTGTTGGTGGATGGAGTAGTCCTCTTTGAATTTTATGCTTCTTATATATTATCTCGATAATTCGGGTTTATAAAATGGGTATCTCCTTTACCCCTTCTTCTGATTCAAGAGTCACATCTAATCATTTTGCACTAGCTATTTCTTATAACAATGACTGAAGATTCTAGACTATATATATCCTCACCTTTCACATGGAATTTTGTTAGTATATCCCAAGATTATTCTATAATGAAGAAATAATGTTATCATAATGGGATATTAGGAAATAAAGATCTGATTGTACCAATATAGTAACCTATACTGTTAATGTGTTAGACATACCGTCATCATCAATCTAGAGGGTAGAAAGACTCACGTAATATTGATCTAAGCTTCTTAGGGGAGCCATATCCTCCAATCCCATCCATTTTGAAGGTGAAAAATGCATGATCCTTTTAACCAATGTTGATGACAGCTCTACTGATGCTGGTCCAAGTGGGTGGCCTTGGAGGCCCTTCCAATTGATACGGATCCTATCATCCCATTTACTATAGCAGGGAAAGAAGTGGGAATTGGATATTTCCCCACTATGAGTTCCTTATTTATTTCAGACATATCTTCTTTGGTAGCACTTCTGGACTATATACCATCAGTGGTGAGAAATAATGATAACGATTCTCATATTTTGGTGAAACATTGGGATGATAAAAGATAGATGTGGCTCCATATTTTTACCATCATCATGAAGACCCCATTTGAAGATATATTCAACCAATTAGATAGTAATCACCAACTTTACTATGATCGGGTCTTAGTTGGGTTCTATTATCCACCCTTTCACCTCCTCATATACTAGATTTTTATAGCCTGAGAATAATTAGATGCATGTTAAGGAAAATTCACTCATTTTAATTCTTACCATCATTAAATAGATACTATGTTGGACACCAAAATTGAAATACACCACTTATAGTGTGAGTAAGGAAATTATCATGATCATGTTTTTGTAAAAACTGAGGAGATTTGGCAATGTGAGGCTTTTGTTTCACTGTGAAAGGTGAAACATTTATAAACAACCACAAATTTCTAAGACATCCGATAGAGTGGTCAATATCACAGGGTTATTTTAATATGTATTCACCTAATAATCGAGACAGATGTTGAGGAGTGGATTGATTTGGAATATTCCATCAATGGACCACATTGGGAAGTGGTCAATTTTTTGTACAAGAGTGAGCCATGCTTCATTATAAAAATTCCATCTACCCAATGTCTATTTTCCTTTTTTTTTCAAGGATAGTCTCTAGGATGTGGATGCTCTCTTGTTCCTTTTAAATTATATGAAAAATTACTTTCTTCACCAACTCTTCTTCTTTATCTCTTCCTACAATTACAATCAATAATAACGGGTCACATTTGAATGATAATCCCTATCATTTTATTTCTTTAATCATGATACGAGGTAACCAAATTGAAATGACCAAATCATGCTCTGATTTTTTCTTGATATGAGGGACTCAACGAGAACAATTTTAATTTTTCTAGGGATTATTTAAAAACAATTTAAACATTATGTATTTTTCTTTATAATAATTTTTTTCCTTATTCTATTATGATGTGGGCTTAGATGGTACAAGTTAGATCTCTCTTAGGTAACACATTGTAGGTTTTCTACCTAACAATAATTATGTCCCGTTGATTTCTTGGCCACTCAAAATGTTTCCTAAACCCTGCAAAACATAGGTCTAAAATGATTATACACTACTTTTATCCAGGATTCCCTTTAGTATTTTTCAACTTAGGAATTTTGTGTATCCTATTATAGGAATTTTAGTGTTCTGTGAACTAGACTACATTACAAATGTTTTAGGTAAACCATATTTGACCATTACTGATGTTTTCTCTCAAATAGATTTGACCATTATGTATATTATAGATCAAATATATTTTACCATTACTTATATATAAATTCCCCTAATAGAGTTTAATATCCTAGAATGGAATATTATTTTTCAGACATGAATGAGTGCTTTTTTGTAACCCTAATTCATACCATGAGGATAAGAAACATGATATTGGGAATGGCATCCATTGGAGAGTATGGAGGTAGAATAAGATTTTCTTGGGTAAGAATCTTCCTTTTCCTGAGAGGCCTTTTTATGGGAAACTTATACAGTGCCAACCAGGGAATAGTGTAGATAGTCAAACAAAGTTGTCCTCAGGACACTAGCCTACCATTTTATATAGCCAAATAATTCATGGAAATTTTTATTTTTTTAGAAAAAGAGGGTTGGTTTCTCAAGGGATTGGTATCTGAAAAAAAGGGAATTCATGTAAATGTCGATCATGAATGAGAAACCACATTTACGAAAATATGGATTTTGTAAGGAAGGGTTTAATCATGGTGCCGTTTCACATCGTGAAACTTGGACATGGGTGGGGGAGTTTTATTTCATACTAATAAGACATTTGGGAAATTATGTTAAAACCAAGGGGAAAATAGTTTTCTATTCAAATAGTTATCTAATGTGAAATGTTCTATAATCTTTAGGCATGAAGGAAGAAATGATATAAACTATAATTGATGGGTTTTGAATCCAAGGATTTCTATGGGTTTTAAATTTCATATATCATTCAGCTGTAGGAAAATCCTCCATTGAGGATGATTTCTTCTCTTGTTAAAAATAATTTTTTTGTGGGAAACATATGAAGAACCAACCAGATCACATTATGCATAACCAAATAGAGGTTTCCTCACTACAATAAAATCACCGCTTACCAGCGTTTTTTTGCGTTTAGCCGCGGTTTAAACGCCGCTATACTGTTTGGCAGCAGTTTACAGAAACTGCCGCCTAATAAGGTGTCGAAAATCTATTAGCGGCAGTTTTTAACATTTAGCGTCGGTTTCAGGAAAGCGTCGTAGGTGACTCATTACGCGGTGGTTTACTTGAATTTAGTGGCGGTTTTACCATCACTGGATATCGCTTTATTCATGGAAGTTTTAACCGCCGCCAATAAACTCAATTTCCAGCGACGGTAAAACCGCCGCTAAATTCAGGTAAACCGCCGTGAAATGAGGCAGCCACGAAACTTCTATCTAGCGGCGGTTATAACCGCCACTAGAAGGGAAATTTTTTTACTTTTAGTGGAGGTTTAAACCGACGCCAGTATACATTGCGTGGCGGTTAAAACCGCCGCTAAAAGCTGACCAGAAAAAAAAAAAAATTCTTGGATTCTGCTGCACCGCTGCTCTGAAAAACAAATAAAACTAGAAAAAACAATCAAAGGTTCCAACACATATATCATACTCATGTATACAATATCCTAAATAGTAAATACTAGGAAGATAAAACTCCATTGATACAACATTGTAACATCCCAAACTGGATTCCACTAAATCTTATAACTTCACTTTCTTAGGATAGATCATCCATAGTGATTCCACTCTACTTATAAAAATTTATTATTGATGAATTAGTAGTTATATTAGTACCAAACCATTTATATAATGATTTTTTTTTGGGTTTTGTGGCCTAGAAACAATCCTTAATACTTATAATAAATTTGAACTAATGAAATAGCTTAAATAAAACAATAGAAATATATTGTTATAAAAAATCCTATTACAGGAATAGTTTTAGAGTTACATTGGGATATAGCTTTTATAGGAATGTGGATATTTCTGGTGAGTCTTAGTTGACATATTTTTACGTTGGAATATAGGTTAGGTATTAACTACGTTGTGGTGAGTGATGTAGACCTGAGTTTTTAGTAGAAAAGCTAAGTTATCCTAGTTCTATGGATGACTGTGTAAGAGGCTCGAGTTTTATAACATCATCAATCTGGGTTAAAGTTCAAGATGTAGTTATTTATGTTGATTGAATGTGTGCGTATGGAATGATGATTTCATAATACATGTGATTATGAATAGACCATTTCTATTTATTATTAAGTAGATGATGTAAATCTATGTGGTAGGAAGTGAACCACAGGTTGTTCAAGGATGGAATATTAGTTCCAGATGAGGCTTCAGCATATGCCAAGGATGGATTGTCGTGATGGAACATGGTATAATTATGTTGACTCACATACAAAAACCATGTTTAGTGGTGGACAAAGTGTTTTTCATGGGAAATATATTCCTATTTTTATTAAAATGATGAATATAAAAATCCTATGGTGGGGAGAATCACACAGGTCATGGAAAATGTAACCTTTGGGAGAGTGGTTGTAGAAAGAATAGTCATGAATGGTAAAGAATAAAGTTCTAAAATTCTATTAATTAAAGTTTAATAACCGGATAGCTTGTAATGAATCAAAAAATGGAATTAAGAATCATAATATAAATAATTTAGGGATATAATGATAGGTAATAATTACCAGAAAGACCATGATTAAGTGGAAATTGTCTTGGGAATGCAGTTCGAGTTATGCAGTAATAGTTCAGTGATCAAAACAGTTATGGTTGTAAATGGTCCATTGTAACCATCCTAATATTGAAGTATTTGGTAGAAGTTATTTTCTTAAAATTCATGTTTTTATAAGACATACCAATTGTGCGTCAAGTCGACATCCATATTCGAGATTATATTTTAATTTATAAAGTATTCTTGCCTATATTAATGGACTTATGATAATTTATCACCCCTCAGTCACACCTCTATCTTAGTGAACCACCCTTGATTTAGAACATTCTCATGAAATTTTAGAAGAGCTAGAGCATGTTTAGATACTTTTTACACTTAAATCAGACATTTTCAACAATGGGCCTCACCAAAGTGTCCACAACACTATCCCCTTGATCACTATGAAATGACCCAATTTGTTCAACACATCAACAATGGGTTTAACTCCTAGTCATCCAAAATATCGATTACCAATTCAAACACCGACCTTAATGGAATGATGTATACCACACTCGAGAAATGAAGACATAAAAACAAACATCAGAAATCAATAAAATGCATGAAAAGAAATGCAAGAAATCAAGGAAATTTTAGGACATGAAAATGTGTGGTGGAAACTATGTGCCACAAATGTAACATATACAAAACAAATGTTTTTAATTTTGTTCAACACATTAATAGTACAACTACTCAGGGTCCGATGATGCATCATCAACCTCTCCACCTTCATTTCCACTTTGTGCTGTCACCTGTAAGAACATTATTTTGAAAATTAAATACGGTTACATATTTATATTAAAACTTAAAACAAATGAAAGTTAGAAAACTAAATGATTCTGATTTTATGTGATTTACCTGCATACCACCAATCGATGCACTCCCACTGGAGGCATATCTGCTCATCTGCTGACGTAGTTCAGTCAACTCTTTCTGCAATGCAGATATCTGATCTCCTTGCTGGTGAACCGCGTTTCGTAAAGAAACAATCTCTTTCTTAGCATCTCCGGGCTGACTAAAGTCAGGATTAGATACATTAGCTATCCCCGGTGTCCTGCTAAAAACCTTAGATGGAACGGGTCCCAAACCCATCCCACGCACTCTCCCAAGATGCTCCTTCCCAAGGACATTAGCAACCGGGTCATCCTGGGAGACAGAGTAGGAATGCACAGGATTGGAATCCCATAGATCTTTAATTTTGACCTATAAATCAAATATCAATATATATTAACCCAGAAAAAATTGATAAGAAGTTATTATGATAAAAAAATTGACTTTATACCCCAAATTCTTTAGCAGGCTCATTAACAAAACATCCATCTGATTTTTTGTGAACATCCAACCACAGTTCAGTTCTGGATGCTTTATGGCCTAAACTCTGTGACTACATTAATCAAAGATAAATCAATAAATCAATATATTAAACAGATTATATTGTCTTATAAATATTTAAACTAATTAAAAGATTACCAATGAACATCGATTTCTAGAAAAACTTTTTGAGCCCGCAGTGTGTGGGATGACTTGCTTCACTTGGTTTGACGCATTCTGTCTTGATAGATCCTGAAATAAATAAAATGCAATTTAATACTGATGTATTGAATGACATTTCCTTTTCATATACATGTATAAATGTAAAATGTGGATAATATAATAATATATATATTTCAATACCATCCGCTTCTGATCCCGATGCATGTCAACAAACACTTACCATTGCTCTTTTGGTACCCCACTGTGTAGCTTCTCATACATTTGCAGTGTGGTCAACGAAGAATTTTTTACATCACACCACAATATCCATTTAAAATCATTCTACTTCTTACCTAGATTTTTCAACATCCACTTCCATGCTATAACATCAACAATAGTAAAGTGGAAGAACATCTGTATATAGAAATTCATTTTGAACATATTAGTATCATGACATTAAATTAAACCATAATGTAATAAATTTACCTTGATTTGAGAATCAAACACTTCATTTTTCCAGCTTGGAGGCATATGTCTCCAATCGTCATATGAAATGGGAAGGGAAATGGGCTCCACTGCCAGCTGGCCTAGAATCTGGCCAAGCAACCCCACGACATCATCTGTAGGGACCCCATAAGAATCAAATGACACAACAATATTCTCTCCATTCAGATTCAAAACATCTGAACTTTTTATTGTTTTCTCCACGGTTTCATTTTTGTCATCTTAAATGAGAAAACAATTAGTATAAAAAACTGCAATAAATTTATTTAATTAAAATTTGTACCTATGATAGTGACACTCCAGTATGTCCGGGATGAACTGGAAGGGGCACGTCGCTGCCCCACTGCTGAGGCTCCTGAAGGGGGAGTCGACGAATCAGCCTCTACTGGGACATCCACAGATGGTGTGAGAGATGGTGTAGGTGGAGATAGTGGAGGGGTGTCGGCAACTGGTGCATCAGATGTCGTTGGGAGGGAGCCAGATGGATAGGCATCTGTCGCAGAACTGGATGAAATAATGTAACGCTTCTTCCTTGGCATTCCTATCATTTAATAAAATAAAATTATGTTCAGAATAAATATTTCAAAAAAATTATGCAGAAAAAAAATTAAAAATGATAATAGATGGATTACTAACAGACAAAATATATATAACAATGATAATGAATGACTGCAGAAATGAAACAAGTGGTCGCTGAATAAATAAATAATTGTACATACAATCATTTTCACCTTAAATCATGTCAGTTTCTTGCTCCATTTCTTCATCCACTTCATTCATCCTTGCTAGACTAATATTTTCAATATCATGATGGACAAATAATTCTGCTTCCTGTTGCTGATTAAATTCAATTTCAGAGGTCAAATTTTCCACTTCATCACCCATATCATGAAAATATCTTTGTATTACGTGAGAAACTACACTCCACCCTTCATCAGCAACATCATTCACATAATATACCATTTTTACTTGCGATGCTAAGATATATGGATCATGAAATTCATGATCACCAACATCCATCAAGTGAGAGAAGTTCACAGAAGTAAATTGCAAGGAATCTCTTATAACACCTCTGATAATATCGACCCATTTGAATTTGAATAAAACAACCAAAAAATGTCCATGGTAGTTTAATTCAATAATATCATACAGCTTTCCATAGTATTCCACTTCAGCAAATGTAAATATACCACTATTCTGGGTTCTCAAACCCACTTCTCGATCGACTGTACGAAATCTAAAGCCATTCACATTATAAGCGTTGAAATTTATAACTTCTTTTAAAGGACCTATAGCAAGAAACTTCAAATCTTCTGATACCTCTGCTCAAGTATCATTATTCATGATCTGAAAAAAGAAATATACTTTATTAGATTTACAAAATGTATGTGTCAACCTAATATTCGTATTTATTGCAATATATATGAACTTACACGTCTTGCAAACCATTCTACAAGCTCTTTATTAATATCTTTCGTTATATCTTTCGCATTTCATGTTCAGCCTCTCATTCGTCTCTTTGTTTGTATCCTAAACTCTTCAATAAATGGATCTACAATTTCACTATTTAGGAGCACATATCTATGTGCCTGTAATAATTCAAATTCAGTCAGTGTCACATTTAAGGTTCTCCCAACTGATCGGCCAATAGCAGGAAATATTTTGGATTTATGATGTATTTGAGATTGATTCGATGTGTTGTCAACACATCCAACTCGATTAAATTTTGTCTCAATATCATCCAATTATCGAGAACAAAAGGTAAGACACTTTTCAGCCACATAGCCTTCAACAATTGAGCCTTCTGGTTTAGCTTTATTTCTCACGTATGATTTCAAATTCCCATGATATCTGTGAAGTAAAAGAAACATAATTATGCATTTAATTAAGTACCAAATATTGTTTACTTAATTGGAAAACATATAAATAAAGTACCTCTCAATTGGATACATCCATCGATAATGAACGGGGCCTCCTAATTTAGCTTCCTCGACCAAATGCACAGTTAAATGAATCATTACAGTAAAAAAGGATGGAGGAAAGATCATATCCATTGCGCAAAGGGTCAATACAAACCTTTCCTGGAGGTTTTCAAGCTGAAATGGATGTAGAGATTTCTCACAATGTTTTTTGAAAAATGTGCAGAACTGGAGTACAACAACAGTAATTTTTTCAGGTAATAATGTACACAATGCCAATGGTAGTAAATGTTGTAAAAAAATATGTGAATTGTGGCTTTTCAATCCATGTAACTTAATATTCTTCAAGTCAACACACCTCAAGATGTTACTTGAATACCCATCAGATACCTTAACATTCTTTAACATTCGAAAGAATGTATCTTTATCCCTATTTTTCATTGAAAAAATTGCCGGAGGTTACTTTCCATTCTCATCTGGCCAGAGATCGTGTTTTATGTTCATTGCTTGTAAGTCTTTGTGAGCATTGAGATGATCCTTTGACTTTCCAAGCTCATTAAGCAATGTGAAAATCAAATTTTCACAGAAATTCAACTCAATATGCATCACATAAAGATTATTCCGCAAAAAATTAAATTCCCAATACGGATGTTTGAAGAATATACTTCTTTTCTTCCATTGTTGCGTTCTTGTTTTGCTTGACAATACACTTCATACCCTTTTTCCGCTATCATTCAAATGATGAACCTTCCCAAATTTTGTTTCAACATTTTCAAGTTGTGCCAATATTTCAAAACCATTTAACAACTTTGGAGGTGGTCTACGATCAATGGAACCATTAAATATTGATCTGTTCAGCCAAAATCTATGAGATGCATCGAGAAATCATTGATGACACAAGAATCACCATTTTCTATTGTGAGGTAGCCATTTGGGCTCAAAATCAAAGTTAAAAATGGGTCAAGACAAACCCATGTAAGTGTTCCAACCAGATAAATTCCCAAGCCCAGGGAAGTCACTAATGGTCCACATTGAAGCAGCATGCATTTTGAACATTGTTTTAGAAGAAGCATCAAATGTCTCAACACCGTTGCTCCATAACTCCTGCAATTCTTCAATCAAAGGCTGCAAGTATACATCAATATCATTTCCAGGCATTTGTTTTCTAGGAATAATCATCGAATGGATAAAATATGTTTGTTGCATACACATCCACGAAGGCAGATTATAAGGGATCAAAACAACTGGCCAAATGCTATAATTGGTACTCAAAGTCCCAAATGGGTTTAATCCATCGAAAACTAATCCCAATCGAACATTCCTAGGATCAGCTGAGAAATTGAGATGTAATGAATCAAATGTCTTCCACGATTGGGAATCTCATGGATGTATCATTAACCCAACATTGTTATTATCTATAGAATGCCACTTCATGTGTTCGGCGGTTTTCGATGACATGAATAATATTTGCAACCGAGGCTTCAAAGGAAAGTAACGCAAAACCTTTGCAGGTGTGCTCCTTTTCTTCTCCATGAAATTATGTTCATTCAAACTTCCAACATCACCCTTTGCCTGCCATCTAGGAGAAGAACATTTCTTGCAATTCTGTCTACTTGAATCCTCTCCCCAATAAAGCATACAATTATTGGGACACGCATGTATTTTTGTATAATTCAGACCAAGCTTGTTAACAACTTTTTTCATATCATAAAAATATTCTGAGATTTTTGCTTCAGAAAATACATCACGAATCAATTCCAATATCATGGAAATTGCCTTATTTGTAATTCCACATAGACATTTGATATGGTAAAACTTCAGCAAAAATGAAAGCTTTGAATATTTCAAACACCCACTATACAACTCTTGATTTCCATCATCAACTAAATCATGAAACACATTTTCCTCAGTGAAGTTTTCTCTTACATTTGGCTCCATAGAATCAAAAACATCACTTGTCACGTTGCAATTTGTAGCACCCTCTTCTGGTTGTTCTGATATGTTTTGATGCTGATAGTGGTGTCTTGCAGTTCCGAATGCATCATTTATTAGGTTTTGCATTTCATTTTCCATTGTTGATGAACTTGGGACCTCATTATGCGGATTAACATCAGTGCTCAATCTTTCTGTAATGTTCGATTATCCATGCCAAATCCAAAAAAAATAATGATCAGGGAATTGCTTCAGTATTAAATGTTCATAAACCTCATCTCTCTTCAACCATGTTCTAAATTTACATTTAGGACATACAAATTTTATTCTCCCTTCAATGGATTGATTAGAAATTGAAAAATCTAAAAACTCATTCAAACCCTTAACATACTGAGGTGTGTTCCTCGGTAATGTGATCCAGCTTTTATCCATTTATATCACAATGTGCCTACACAAAAAACAAGGAATCAAACATGAGACATCTTCTATAACCCCATCATCAAAAACAAATAATGATGAACAGAATTTCTATAATATAAGTACATTGATGAATAAGCCTCAGGTGAAATTTATCATGTAGAAATATATCCTATGTATGATAGGGGACATCATTAACTTACCATGGATTCGCAGCGTGACCGCAGCGTGTTGGCCCGGTCCAGCAACATCCGCGGGGCAGCATCTTCCACTTAGTTTCAAATAGGATGATATGGATGGAAAGATAGGATGTTTTCTCATAAGATTTAAATTGAATGATAATCTATGATGACTAGAGGATTGGATGACCCATGATATACCTAATTCTTTGAGGTTTGGAGATCTAGAAATGTGTAGGAATACCTAGATGAATTAATACCCCATGGAATCAGGAAAATCACAGGTTACATAACATGTAATCTGACATTACTAGTACCGTGGGACCCCGGGGATGTGTAACTGGGCTTTTGGTTGGATTTAAATATCACATGCCATGTGACATGGTCACACAACATGGGACCCATCTTAAAATTCTAACGGCACTTAAAGAGTGTCTTGGTTCAAACAATAATTTTAATAAAAAGATGGAAACCCTCTATAGGGATATAAAAAGGGTCATGTACGATGTGTGCAACATCAAGTATAAGGAAAACATCAATGCAATAATGTTAAGAAAGGTATACCACTATGAGTTTTTGCAGACAGCGCACCTCCGTTGGAGGGGTTTTATTACAAAACCATGACTTATTTATCATGGATATTCACACTATGTTTAATTTCATTGTTCATAAACCAATCTATGGATAGAGTTTAAGGGAATGTACCCTTGAAAAAAATTATGTGATATATATAGCGATATAAGAGAGGAATAAAAATATTATATGGATGTAGATCTTGACACACATATGCATATATCTTTAGGGGATGACTCAGATATTTTATGGTCATTGTTCTCAGACCTGTAGATGCTAACATTTTATATATAGAAACATAGAACCAATGATTGGTTAGTCTTCATAGATATTGCAAAACAAAACCTGATTTGAATTAAGGATTATTAGTAACGTATAATACCTTGGAGGGGGACATTAATTTTATGGTCATGATGTTTAGACCATTGTGTCACAAAGTTTAATATCCTATGAAAAGGACCATGGTTTTGATAAGACATTACAAAAAGAGAATCTAATGTTATGTATTTTGGGTATCCAAAAGTGATTCATACCCAGATTGGAAGGTGCAGAAGAATATAATTTCATAATTTATTTAACTGTTAAAATGATTCTCAAATGTTTAAACTTCAGGGTACGACAATCACATTGAATAGAATGATTTTAGAAGGTTTAAAAAATACATTATGAATGCCTAAGTCAATAAGAAATAGATACCAACTGGTGAAGATTGACCATTACAAAGAGTGGAATAATAATACCATTCTCATTCAATAGAATCTAATTGTAGTAGGTTGGATATTTTCTCAATCAGTCCATTGATTGATTATGTGGTTTAGGTGGAACTATCTTCCAAGACTGAAAAACACTTAATGAAGGAAGATAGTGATTTGGGAATCCTATGATGGTGTCCGAGATTGAAAATGATTTAACATAAAAAATCAACACGTATTCTAGGTCGAAATAAGAACTAAATAATCATTTTTGAAAATTATAGTGGACAACAATAACATCTTTATTTAGAATGAGATTTCACTGAGGGGGCTGCTGGGGGAAATTGTTGGGCATGGGGGAGGGGAGGGGAGGGGCAGGGGCTGGGCATGTTGGAGGGGAGGGGAGGGGAGGGGCTGGGCAGGATGGAGGGGTAGGGGAGGAGAGGGTGATGGAAGGGGGGAGGGGGATGCTGGGGGAAAATGTTGGGCAGGTTGGAGGGGAGGGGAGGGGAGGGGCAGGTTGGAGGGGAGGGGAGGGGAGGGTGATGGCAGGGGGAGGGGAGGGGAGGGGAGGGGAGGGGAAGGATGGAGGGGATGGGAGGGGAGGGAAGGGGCTGGGAAGGATGGAGGGGAGGGGAGGGGACGGGCTGGGCAGGATGGATGAGAGGGGAGGGGAGGGGCTGACCGCAGTGTGACCGCGGCGTGACTGCGGCGTGACCGCAACGTGTTGGAGGGGTGGGGCTGGGCAGGATGGAGGGGAGGGGAGGGTAGAGGAGGGGTAAGGGGGAGGGGGCTGCTGGGGGAAATTGTTGGGCAGGGGTAGGGGAGGGGAGGGGCAGGTTGGAGGGGAGGGGAGGGGAGGGTGATGGAAGGGGGGGCTGCTGGGGGAAAATGTTGGGAAGGGGGGAGGGGAGGGGAGTGGAGGGGGAGGGGGGCTGGTGGGATGGGGGAAAATGTTGGGGAGGGGGGAGGGGAGGGGAGGGGAGGGGAGGGGCAGGATAGAGGGGAGGGGAGGGGAGGGGTTGGGCAGGATGAAGGGGAGGGGAGGGGCTGACCACGACGTGTCCGCGGCGTGACCGCGGCGTGACAGCGGCGTGACCGTTGCGTGACCGTGGCGTGACTGCGGCGTGACCACGGCATGACTACGGCGTGACCGCGGCGTGACCGCAACGTGTTGGAGGGGAGGGGCTGGGCAGGATGGAGGGGAGGGGAGGGGAGAGGAGGGGCAGGGGGGAGGGGCTGCTGGGGGAAATTGTTGGGCAGGGGGAGGGGAGGGGATGGGTAGGTTGGAGGGGAGGGGAGGGGAGGGGAGGGTGATGGTAGGGGGGCTGCTAGGGGAAAATGTTGGGTAGGGGGGAGGGGAGAGGAGGGGCAGGGGGGTTGCTGGGATGGGGGAAAATGTTGGGCAGGGGGGAGGGGAGGGGAGGGGAGGGGAAGGATGGAGGGGAGGGGAGGGGAGGGGCTGGGCAGGATGGAGTGGAGGGGAGGGGAGGGGCTGACCATGGCGTGACCGCGGCGTGACCACGACATGACCGTGGCGTGACCGCGGCGTGACCGCGGCGTGACCGCGGCGTGACCGCGGCGTGACCGCGGCGTGACCGCGGCGTGACCGTAGCGTGTTGGCCCGGTCCAACGACATCTGCGGGGCAGCATAAGTATCTTTGATGTTTGGTCATGACACTAATGATTTTTGGGTGGGTCATGACACAAATGATGTTTGGTCCACCCAACACTAGAAAATACATAGCATGAAACTGATCACACCCTACTCCTTTTCCTTACTATCCCTAATGACATCTTTCACATCTACCATGCTTAGTCCTTAGTCCTTTTGAACCAGGAATATCTCAAGGTTTTCTTCCACCAACTCTATCACCCCTCTATAGAATAAAATGAAAAGGATTATGTTATTAATAAGAAATGTTTAGAAGAAAATGTTATTGAGGATGTATTTAAAAGTTGACATGACCTCCATACTGACCACCAGGGATGGTTGAGTGCTAAAGCTTTCAATTTCCATGGCTAAAACACAAAAAAAAAGTATATAAGGGATCCTAGATGAATCATAAGAATTGTAATCCCTAGAGAAATAGAAAAAGACATATTTATACAAAAAAACTACTATTCAAAACATCAACTATCTAGCTAAAAAAATATATGCATTCATAGATCCACTCTTCAATAAGTTATAGTGACTTCTTTATTAAGATGAATGAGACTTTAATAACTTATTATCTATCACCTCAATATTTTCTAGCACATTAATTTACCTAATTAGTATAATGGGGTAACATCATAAAGAATATTGCAAGCATATAATAGAAGTTTCATGAACCTAACTCTAATCTCATTCACACTCAAACTCTCATATCGAAGGTTGATAAAATCTTGGCAATACATTTCCATCAATGTCAATGATAATAAATTATCTCAATATTAACTTTAAAATTTTCCGCAATACACCATAAACTATTCATGATCACCCTAAAAGAGAATCCACTATAGGAAAGCTTCACGATTCAAAGAACTAATAGCCGATAAAATCTATTTGATTCTTATACCTACTGGAAAACCAAAAATACCTATAGGAGAAACAAAACCCTACCTAGATGGGAAGACGGTGCAGCTTCCGGGGTCGCGAGGGGTCGAGGGTCGTAGGGTCGCGGGGTTTCCGGGGTCGCCGGGGTCGCACGCGGTCGTCGGGGTCAGGGTCGCGGGGTCGCCGGGGGAAGCGGGGGGCCGGGGTCGTGGGGGAAGCCGGGGGTCGGGGTTGCAGGGGAAGGAGGGTCGGGTGTTAAAAAAAACAACGTTTCGTGGTTGTTTATTATAAACCACCGTGAATCCTTTTTTACAAAAGGTTTAGCGGCGGTTCCTAGAACCGCTGCTAAACAGCTATTTTGTTGTAGTGCCTCGAGACATAGAATATCCATTTTTTATGGTCATGGGGGTTATGGGGATTCATACCATTCTAGAAACAGTGTTTAGTTTGTGATATAAGGCCGCTTGAACTTGAAAGGGGTCATTTCATGATGATATTTCTTGATAATAGTTATAGACCCTTCCCTTTTGTAGGTATGAGAAGATTCTATGTACAGGTCAGAAAAATGTATAGGTAAAGGGACATTTTCTTCCGATAACTGGGCCCAAGGTTGAACATCGGGTGCCACTAAGTATCATGTGTGGATATGAATCTTATCCTATGTACTTCTTTTTGCAAAACACTTTGTATACATCTGATCCATATGCATGGATGTGTATTTCTATGTGTGGATGAACCATGATATAAGAATCCATGCATCACTATGCATCCTGTGTGGATAGGAATCAGTCAACACATAGTTATTGATATCTTGCTGTTTTAGTGTCATGCAATTAGGGAAATGGTTCATGAAATTTAAAGTCATGTAATATGGACCACTTATCATAGAAAATGTGAGTGAGTATAGGAAAATCTGGTTAGGATATTCTAACATACATCATATGCGAGGGGAATGAAACAATAAACCATGGTTTTGGGAATCCTCATATTAGAAGAAATGATACAATTAATGGAATAAACTGGAGTGTATGGGGGTTGGTAAATCCTCTCCTAATGAAAAACGTTTCTTTGGTTGACAAGCCTTTTTTGTGGAAACTTATGCAGATCCCACCGAAGCATATTGTTCATAGTTAATCAAAGGTATCATCAAGACATTGACCATCCTTTCCAATGGTCATGGGGGTTTATGATTATATGAAATTCCCTGAGTTATGGAGTATGATTGATGGAATGTGTATGTCTGGATACTAGATAATTATTTACATCATGATCATCTATTAAATTTGAAATTCTCTACATAGATCTTACTCATATATAAGGGGTTATTTCTATTTCATTTATGTATCCTTGAATAAGGGACCTAAATTCATGATATCCTAAATAAATTTTCATACAAAGATATTATTCTTTTTCTTTGTTCTGTGGTTGGGACTAGGGAAAAGTTCCTAACCCTCACTATATATCTTATTGGAATGATAATCAAGCCATATGTAGTTCTTAATGTCCTATTCAGATTACTATTATGTAGTAACGTTGAAGTTTAATCATTTTGAACTAGGGGAATAGAAGTTTTCGGATTTTTTCGTGGAATGAATTGAGTCACATGGTTCGTAAAATATTTCTATGTAGGTCTGATCATGTGTGAATGGAGTGGGATTTTTATATGGCTAGACCCAAGATTGGAGATCTTTGCATCACTATGTATCTTGAAAAATCAATAATCAAGCCCCACATATTTATTGAGAGAAAAATCCCTTCCTTGGTATATCCCATATACAAGGATGCATACATCTTTTTCTTTCATTGATGGTGGACAGACCAAGGATATGACCATTGGGTCTCACTACGCATCCTATGAGGGGAAGAATTAAGTTGTACATAGTTCAATAATATTTCATGGTGGATGGAAAATACCAAAGCAACAAACTATTAGGTTAGAACCTTTTGGTACATTGTAGTTTAATGTAATTCATAGAATAACAATTTCCATGATTTTTAATGACATATGATTAGGAAGCTAGAGCATGCAATTTGATTTCTTCCAGTGAGAACCAATTTTCTATATAGTTTATCATAATTTTATTGGCATGTATGTTCACTGAAGTGAAGGTAAATGCATGTTGAATTATGAAGTTTAATATCTTATAATTAGGAAAATAGAAGCACAATTTAACATCATGTAATATGATAGAGGGAGAAAGAGTGTTCCAATAGGAGGTTCAAAGCATGACTAATATGAACCAATGTGGATGATGACCTAAGAGTCAATATGGGACACCAAAACATTTTAATGGAAAATCACGCAAAGGGGATAGATAGAAGAATGGATTTTTGGATGGACCCAAAGAAGGAATGACCCGGTTTTTCTATGTATCCCGTGTGAATGGTAATCAAGCCATAAGTAGTTCTAAATAATAATTCTCCATGATGGTCTCATCCATACATAGTGGAGGGCATTTTTTCTTTGTTTGTTATTGGAGTTAGGAAAAGGGGAATGAGAGTTAGTATATATCTCATTGGAATGATAATAAAGTCATATGTAGTTCTAGATAAAGATATTTAATATGTGAATCTCATTCTCACGTAGGAACATGGAAATTTCAACCCCCCACATATATGCATCATATGTGATGAATCATTGGTTGGAACAATGATCCCCATATAATTTATCATTATGCTGTAAGGAAATTTGCATCTTTCATTTTAATGTCTTCTGATCAAGATTTGTGCAGTTAAGTATAACATCATGTTGTGTGGATGAACTCCATACAATTTAAATTCATGTACTTAAGAAAAAATACACTATGTAATTTAATGTCTTATAATAAGGATATTGCATCCTATAGTTTAAAATTATGCGATTTGAATTTTTCAACCTTTATCAATATGAAAAATTTATTTTGGAACCTTGCATTGGAAGGATATATAATGATTTTTCCATCCACTGAAATTATGGAATATTTTCAACTATAGTACACCATAGTTAAAACATACAATCCATCCTATTTTGGTTCAAATTTTAGAGGTTTCTTTCAGTGTATCATCAGATCATTGAGGATCAACACCATTTATATTTCAAGGAAAAAACAAAGTTGAATCTTTTATTAAAGTCTTGTGGAAAACATTTTTGATATTTCTCCAAATGGTTAAAGGTATGAAATCTATTTTCATTGAGTATATCTAATACATCCATTTGTTTCAAGGTTTTTTCATATATGGATATTTTATCAAATATGGGAATGGGAAGTGTAGGAAATTCAATTTAGAAGGGAAAGATCACCTTAGTCCTGTATACCTATGAATACATGGTTTATTGGTTAATGGGGTGGATCATGGGTTGGTAATCCCACAGAGCATGAATGAGCTTATCTGGACACTACTTCTTAAATTTATCGACCAAATTCAAGATTATGTTGGATAAGGTATCGTTGAATGCCTCTATCTATCAGATGGACACTAGATGATAGTTGTATGAACAGTTGGTCTTGATATCGTACTCCCAATATATCTTCTCAAACTAAGCATAATAGAAATTGGTGTGGTTTTACATTAGTATGGTATGAGGGAGAAAAAATTTGGCCATGATTTTGGCATTCCCAAATCTCAAAATTCTTATTTCCCAAACTTCCTTAAGTAGTACCAATTCTACACATTTTGGGAAGGAGTAAGTTTATGTGGTAATATACTTTAATTACATGGATGTAGTTGGAGGATATAGTCCCACAATTTACATTCCCCATATGGATAATAATAAATAGTACATTGATATGTGGAGTAACTCTAGAGTTTTATGGATGAAATTGGAATGGTCTTCACTAGAAAGACACTTTTTATTGAAGTCAGTGCAATCTTGTGTCATAGTGGGCTAGTAGTATCCAAGCCTTCAAATTTTATTTGAAATATCGAGCCCTAATTTATGTGCACCATAGTCTTTATTGTTTATTTATTTCATCACAAAAATGGTATCTTCTACATCAATACAAATGCGAAGGAAACCATCAAGGCCCCACTTATAAAGGGCCTCTTATTGATTTGTGTCGTCCTATAGAAAAACAATTAACTGCCCACCTCTAAATTTTTTCCCATTTTTCCCTATCTAGTGTGAGATATTTCTTTTAGATACATTTCATCATGTGTGTCACCCAACCATTGGTGGGTCCATATGGCTCATAGATGGGTCCGATCTCATAGATTTCATTTGAGTTGTCCATAATGAATGGTGGGAATACATGGAGGTGCATAATGTTGATGAAAATGTCATCCTATTATAAATTGGATAATGTTATGGCTGAATTTTCTAATGCATTGTCATGAGTGTTTTTCACAAGGGGACATTAGTTAATGTCGGATCTAATGGGAATTCTCCCCCAGTCCTCAGATTTGATTATACAAATAGATTAGCTATTATATTTTATATCATACTCTATATTAGTGTATTTGATAACCAGTTTGGAATAAATTTTTATCTTAAAGTATTTTAATTTTACTTGAAGTGACAGTTCTAGACCTACAATGAGAGCCTGATATTCGTCTTCATTGTTTGTGGATCCCTCTGACAGTAGGAAGAAGTAAAGAAAATATTGTCTTTGGTGGAGATATGGGCATGAAACCCATCCCCACATTATTGAGAATATGGTCATCAATCATTAATCTATTCAGACTTATAGATTCATTTTCTAAATGTATCATCCATATTTGGTGATCTTCCTTTACATAGAAAACATCTTCATTGTGTAGTTCATCATCCAATTAAGTCATTACTTTTGAGGGGTTCTCTTCAAGGAAGTCGACTAATTCCTGGAATCTGAGGACTTTATGAGGAAAAATCCATAGGTCAAACTAATACCGTCTTACTACCAATTATGAAAAGTGTCCAGTCACCATTGGATGGATAAGAATCTATTAGAGCGGGTTGTTTTGTGAGACCAAATGGACCGCTTGGTGTTTCAAGTAGTGCCTTAATTTTTTAATAAAAAATATGAGCACTAAATTGTCTTTATCAATATATGAGTACTGAGTTTCAGCATAGATCATGGTTTAGATGAGATAATAAAGGATGTTTTAACTGCCTTCATAATTATTTTGTGCAGGTAAGATACCTCGGGATCGGTCTAAGTCAGTCACATAAAAAAAGTGGTCTTCCTTCGACATGTGGCATTAGAACTAGCGGACTTAAAAGATATTTCTTTATACTATCAAAAACTTACTAATAGTCATCATTCCATTGATATAAAACCCATTTTTTCATCAACTAGTTCAAGGGAAAACATTTTCCTGTAAGGTTGGCTATGAATCACCAAATTTAGGACAAGTTTCCTTCAATTCCTCTTAACTCAGTGAGGTTGTGAGGAGGTGAAATTCCATGTATATAACTTTTTTTCTTAGGGTTGACATCAATTCCAATATGGCATATGAAGAATCTTAGAAATCATCCTATGGTAATGTCAATTGAGAATTTGAAGGGGTTTATTTTTAGACTATGTTGTAGAAATTTATTAACGTCAATTTCATAATATGAAATGTTTTATGAGATTTTTCAAAATTTCCCCACCATTTCATTAACGTATCATTCAAGAAATTTCCCCATCAAAGGCTTGAAGATGTGATTCATGTATTGCTGATATGTAGCACCATTAGTTTTCAGACTGAAGGGCATTACCTTGTAGAAAAATACTCTCTTAGGGCCTAAAGGTGGAAGATTATTGATAATCATATGAAATTCATATTTGGTTGTATCCAAAATCAAAATCTATGAAGTGGAGTTTCTGATACCTAGTAGTTGCATTGATCAAGAATTCAATGCTTGAGATTGGGAAATAGTATTTCGAATAGTGCTGATTGAGACACTGAAATGACTAAAAAAATTGATTTGTTCATTCAACTTTTTGATAGGGAATATATTAGCTATCTAGAGTACATATTGTATCTCCTGAATGAAATTAGAATAGATGATCTTGTCATGTTAAACCTCTATCTTGGTAGAATGTTTCGGTTGAGTCCTTATAGCCTCTAGTTTATATCACTGATGATCTTCTAGAAGACCTAGGTGGTGATTGGACACCTCAGTATCGAGATCTTTATTTTTTTTATAGTTCCATGTGAAAATAATTTTTTTCTTCCTTATAAAGGATGTTATACATGTTCAACTTCCAAATATATAGGTACACTAATTCGGGTGGGTTGTGGATCTTCATTTGTACCTATATTTATTTTTTTGATCTCATTAATGGTGTTAGAGATGCCTTCTTAAAATGTTGGAGGGGAATCACTAAGATATTTTCCAATTAATATTATCATAACTATTGTTCCATGGGTGGGGAGAATTCATGAGATAAAATCTATGATGTTTGGAGAAGAGTCAAGGTCTTTTAACTTAAAGGATTGACCAACTTATTCTAACCCAAAAACTATTAGGGGGTTTTCTAGAGAGAATTTAGTGATGGAATAATGTGTTTGTTCAATCTATTCTACTTTAGAGGGTGAGTCAATGATTCTTGGGAGATCTAGGGTTTTATTGAGAGAATTTTCATTCAATAACTCACCCTCATCTTGGGGTTCAATAGACTTTTCAACATTGTTGGACTCAGTGGAAAGGATACAAATCATTATAACTTCTAAATATGTTCCAAATTTTAGAACAATACCCCCACATGATTTATGGTCAATGAATGTTCTTTTTCGAGATATTTTAAGGGATCTTCTGGAATAATGTATAAACAGTTTGGGGTGGTGACCCAATCAATTCCATCAACTAGATGTTTCTTCTTTTTCCCCTGACAAAATCCTGCACTGATATAATGTGACTCATATGATTCCAAAGGGGCCTTATCGATTCATAACTTACAAATTTTTCCATTAATGCAATATTTATTGTAACTATGCTACGACGAGGGACCAATTTCATGTTTGTCTAACTAGGTCCTTCCTAGACGGACATTAAACTTTCTTTTTATGAACTACGAGAAATTATGAGTTGTCCACAAGGTCTCTGAATTGAGTCTTGAGCTTGATTTGGCCCAATTCTTTATATTCAGTTTTATCATAGATTCTAAATGCTATGGAGGAAGCTTTAAGGTTATCATCATTGAATCCCATCCAAGGAATTGTTTTTACGTGGATGAGAAAAACTCTATACCCATTATCAATGAGGAATACTTGGATATTGACATCATTAACCTTTCATACACATACAAGGGTCTAATTATTTCCTCGATAAAGATTTCTTCATATTGATTTATGATTGGTATAGGGTCATGGCATTCTATGGGCTCAGTATCTATCCGATAGTCTTTGGCGGTGGACACTACAAATTCAAACACCTGGGGATTTAGTAGAGCTTCTATGACTATTTCCTCATGGTCAGAAGATAAACTCAGGGCATATAGGATTGATCGTTTGTCCTGCAATGAATCCAATTTATTCATAATATCATACTTATGGTCTGATTTTTGGTGCTTTCCAGAATTGGGATTCTATTTCACAGGGGCTCTAGGGGATTGAACATTAGATAAAGATGAAATGTGTCATGGGAAAGGAGATGGGGAGCTTTCATTCTATATGGGTTCGGCCTGATAGGTCTCCCATACACTAAGGGAGATAGGAAACCTATTATTTATCTTAGGTATATTTTATAATTATTAGGATAGAGTGGATTCTGGTAGGTGTAGGGGAATTTACCTATTTCTGTTTGGTCTGCTGAATGGATTTTCCTTGATTTTCTACAACATTGAAAATTTGAGAAGGGGTGAAGCTATAAGTTTGATTAATACCATTGATGTGACATCCAGGGTATCACCAAATTCCAAATAATCTTCCTATGGTTATCTAAGTATGTGTGGTGTACATGATCTCATATCCATACTCATCATTAGATTATGGATTCACTATGTGAATGACATTAATGCAGCCAAAAATTAGATCCTATTTTGACGATGAATCTTCCAGACAGACTACATCTGGTGTTGTCGTTTGGCAGGGTATTTCTCATTATTTAATATTTTATGGCATAAAATATGATATTTTCAAGGATAAAATTTTACTAGAAATAGGTTCGTCTTCTTTTACATTCTCTTTGACATTTTGGTCGAACTAATTTTTGTAGGATTCTCAGGCAGAGGATGTCAGATGCATTATAGTGGGAATTGTTGGGGGCACAATTGGTTGCTTCAACTATTATTGGACTATGCCATTATCAGGGATGATGGTTTTCTATTTCATTAAACAATCTAATTTTATTGTCTCTAGCTGATAAAGTATTTCCAGTCACCTCCTTCTTCTATGGAAGTAGTGGACACATTTTCCACTTGTGGTGCTGGTGGTCCCGATTTCAGTTTCCCAAAATCTATCATTTTCTTTAGGTGTTTATTAATGATTAAATTCCCATGTATGGTGTGCCCCGGTATTTTATGGAAGGTAAAATAATTATTTTGGTCATCAAGACCAACTTTATCAGCCTTTTTTGTTTCAGGTAGTCTGAGAAAATTATATTTCATGGATGCTAAAAATTAGCCATAAGCAGGGTCATCTGGGAATGAGTAACCTTTATTCCAATATTCCTCAAAGTTATCTCACTTCAGTTCCCTCCCCTTGTCTTGTCGAGGTGGGGGCTATTGTTGATTCCCATGGGCCCTACACGATTCGTTGAAATCCCTAAAACTAGCGCAGGTTCATGGGGTGCCTTAAGCATAACAAAAGCCACATCAACTCTTACCACTCTTTTTACTGGGTCTATTAGGAATACTCAAGGTCTGATATTGGTCAGTTGTTAGGAATTATATATTCTTTGGGAAATAGAGGAGAAATCTCGAAACCCACTTCTGTATTTCACTGGTATTAGAGGTATTCACATATTTTTGTGCAGGTTATCTGTGTACAGAGAAATCATTTCATCATTGGGGAGTCACTACTTAAAACAGTAGGTCCGATCCATCCATCTGAAAATAGGTTCTAAGAATCTCCCATTCTCCCACTCTTTTCAATTCACGAGGTTACTAAATATTTTATTTGGTAGCGTTGAACTGAACTGGAAAAGGAACCACTTCTAGAGATCATCTCATCCCATTATTGACTGAGCTGTAAAACTGGTTTACCATACAAAGGCTAAATATTCAAGAGTTTTCAGGAGAATATGAGTTTCACTTCTTCTTATTCCTCTATGGTAGACATCATGGGATCACAATAATATGAAAAATGTATCAGATGTTGTTCCATGTCACATGATCCATTATATACTAGGGACATGGGGTTCCAAAAATTAGGTGGAGGTGGGGTGTTACTTTCCTAGTTTGGGTAAGGATTCCATTTCAGTTGTACTGGATTGCACCACACTTCCATATCCTCCAATCGAGCTACCAATAATTTGATGGCATTAATAATCCCTTTATGCATGTCCAGTTGAACTTGGGTATGGGCAGGTATAGTAGGGGACACGATCAGACGTACTGATTCTATTGGTACTTGAGGTGGACACCTAACTAGGGGAATACTTTTGAGACTTTCACGAATATGTTCTAATTTTTTCTTTAATGGAGGGAAATACTAATATCAATATTGGATTTGATTCATATATATTAATGGTACTGGTGATGTGTTATACAAACATACTGATCATTTTTCATTTTCTTAGATAAACACATTTGGATGAGGTACACGTACTATAAGTGTATGTTGAAGCTCTTCCTAGGACTCATGTTTGATAGGATGACTTATTTAAGGTGGCCCATTTTTAGTCTTCTTCATATCATTCATTTCATCTTCCAACCTACTAAATCTATCCTCGAGCATCATGGGCTTGTTATCATTTATAGAAGGATGTGGTTTATTATAAACCGCAGTGAATCGTTTTTTACAAAAAGTTTAGCGGCGGTTCCTAGAGCCGCCGTTAAACAACTGCCACTAAACAGTGGTTTTGTTGTAGTGCCTCGGGACAAAGACTATCCATTTTTTATGGTCATGGGGGTTATGGGGATTCATACCATTCTAGAAGCAGTGTTTAGTTTGTGATATGAGGGAGCCTAAACTTGAAAGGGGTCATTTCAGGATGATATTTCTTGATAATAGTTAGAGACACTTCGCTTTTGTAGGTATGAGAAGATTCTATGTACAGGTCAGAAAAATGTATAGGTTAAGGGACATTTTTTTCCGATAGCTGGGACCAAGGTTGAACATCGGGTGCAACTACGTATCATGTGTGGATATGAATCTTATCATATGTACTTCTTATTGCAAAACACTTTGTATACATATGATCCATATGCATGGATGTGTATTTTTATGTGTGGATGAACCATGATATAAGAATCCATGCGTCACTATGCATCCTGTGTGGATAGAAATCAATCAACACATAGTTATTGATATCTTGTTGTTTTAGTGTCATGCAATTATGGAAACGGTTCATGAAATTTGAAGTCATGTAATATGGACCACTTATCATAGAAAATGTGAGTGAGTAGAGGAAAATATTGTTAGGATATTCTAACATACATCATATGCGAGGGGAATGAAACTATAAACCATGGTTTTGGGAATACTCATATTAGAAGAAATGATACAATTAATGGAATAAACCGGAGTGTATGGGGTTGGTAAATCATCTCCTAATGAAAAACGTTTCTTTGGTTGACAAGCCTTTTTTGTGGAAACTTATGCAGATCCCACCGAAGCATATTGTGCATAGTTAAACAAAGGTATCATCAAGAAACTAACCATCCTTTCCAATGGTCATGAGGGTTTATGATGATATGAAATTCCCTAAGTTATGGAGTATGATTGATCGAATGTGTATGTCTGGGTACTAGATAATTATTTACATCGTGATCATCTATTAAATTTGAAATTCTCTACATAGATCTTACTCATACGTAAGGGGTGATTTCTATTTCATTTATGTATCCTTGAATAAGGGACCTAAATTCATGATATCCTAAATAAATTTTCATACAATGATATTATTCTTTTTCTTTGTTATGTGGTTGGGACTAGGGAAAAGTTCCTAACCCTCACTACATATCTTATTGGAATGTGAATCAATCCATATGTAGCTCTTGATGTCCTATTCAGATTACTATCATGTAGTAAGGATGAAGTTTAATCATTTTGAACTAGGGGGAGAGATGTTTCCGGGTTTTTCATGGAATGAATTGAGTCACATGGTTCGTAAAATATTTCTATGTAGGTCTGATCATGTGTGAATGGAGTGGGATTTTTATATGGATAGACCCAAGATTGGAGATCTTTGAATCACTATGTATCTTGAAAAATCAATAATAAAGACACACATATTTCATGAGAGAAAAATTCATTCCTTCGTATATCCCATATACAAGGATGCAGACATCTTTTTATTTCATTGATGGTGGAAAGACCATGGATATGACCATTGGGTCTCACTACGCATCCTATGAGGGGAAGAATTAAGTTATACATAGTTCAATAATATTTCATGGTGGATGAAAAATACCAAAGCAACAAACTATTAGGTGAGAACATTTTGGTACATTGTAGTTTAACAAAATTCATAGAAGAACAGTTTCCATAATTTTTAATGACATATGATTAGGAATTTAGAGAATGCAATTTGATGTCTTACAGTGAGAACCAATTTTCTATATAGTTTATCATAATTTGATTGGCTTGTATGTTCACTGAAGTGACGGTAAATTCATGTTGAATTCTGAAGTTTAATATCTTATTATTAGGAAAATGGAAGCACAATTTAACATCATGTAATATGATAGAGGGAGAAAGAGTGTTCCAATAGGAGGTTCAAAGTGTGAATAATATGAACCAATGTGGATGATAACCTAAGAGTCCATATGGCACACCAAAACATCTTAATGGAAAATAACGCAAAGGGGATAGATAGAAGAAAGGATTTGTGGATGGACCCAAAGAAGGAATGACCCGATGTTTCTATGTATCCTGTGTGAATGGTAATCAAGCCATGAGTAGTTCTGAATAAGAATTATCCATGATGGTCTCACCCATACATAGAGGAGGGAATTTTTTCTTTGTTTTTTATTGGAGTTAGGAAAAAGGGAATTAGAGTCAGTATATATCTCATTGGAATGATAATAAAGTCATATGTAGTTCTAGATAAAGAGATTTAATATGCGAATCTCATTCTCACGTAGGAACATGGAAATTTCAACCCCCCCACATATATGCATCATATGTGATGAATCATTGGTTGGAACAATGACCCCTATATAATTTATCATTATGTTGTAAGGAAATTTGCATCTTGCATTTTAATGTCTTCTGATCAAGATTTGTGCAGTTAAGTATAACATCATGTTGTGTGGATGAACTCCATACAATTTAAATTCATGTACTTAAGAAAAAATACACTATGTAATTTAATGTCTTACAATGAGGATGTTGCATCCTATAGTATAAAATAATGTGATTTGAATGTTTCAACCTTTATCAATATGAAATATTTATTTAGGAACCTTGCATTGGAAGGATCTGTAATGATTTTTCCATCCATTGAAATTATGGAATATTTTCAACTATAGTACACCATAGTTAACATACAATCCATCCTATTTTGGTTAAAATTTTAGAGGTTTCTTTCAGTGTATCATAAGATCTTTGAGGATCAACACCATTTCTCTTTCAAGGAAAAAACAAAGATGAATCTTTTTTTAAAGTCTTGTGGAAAACATTTTTGACATTTCTTTAAATGTTTAAAGGTATGAAATCTATTTTCATTGAGTATATCTAATACATCCATTTGTTTCAAGGTTTTTTCATATATGGATATTTTATCAAATATGGGCATGGGAAGTGTAGGAAATTGAATTTAGAAGGGACAGATCACCTTAGTCCTATATACCTATGAATACATGATTTCTTGGTTAATGGGCTGGATCATGGGTTGGTAATCCCATAGAGCATGAATGAGCTTATCTGGACACTACTTCTTAAATTTATCGACCAAATTCAAGATTATGTTGGATAAGGTATTGTTGGATGCCTCTATCTATCAAATGGACACTAGATGATAGTTGTATGAATAGTTGGTCTTGATATCGATCTCCCAATATGTCTTCTCAAACTAAGAATAATAGAAATTGGTGTGGTTTTACACTAGTATGGTATGAGGGAGAAAAAAAATCTGTCCATGATTTTTGAATTCCCAAATCTCAACATTCTTATTTCCCAAACTTCCTTAAGTAGTACCAATTCTACACATTTTGGAAAAAAGTATGTTTATGTGGTAATATACTTTAATTACATGGATGTAGTTGGAGGATATGGTCCCACAATTTCCATTCCCCATATGGATAATTAGAAACAGTACTTTGATATGTGGAGTAACTCTAGGGTTTTATGGATGAAATTGGAACGGTCTTCACTAGAAAGACACTTTTTATTGAAGTCAGTGCATTCTAGTGTCATAGTGGTCTAGTAGTATCCAAGCCTTCAAATTTGATTTGAAATATTGAGCCCTAATTTATGTGCACCATTATCTTTATTGTTTATTTATTTCATCACAAAAATGGTATCTTCTCCATCAATACAACTGCGAAGGAAACCATCAAAGCCCCACTTATAAAGGGCCTTTTATTGATTTGTGTCGTCATATAGAAAAAAAATTAACTTCCCACCTCTAAATGTTTTCCCAATTTTCCCTATCTGGTGGGAGATATTCCTTTTAGATACATTTCATCATGTGTGTCACCCAACCATTGGTGGGTCCATATGGCTCAGATATGGGTCCGATATCATAGATTTCCTTTGATTTGTCCATAATGAATGGTGGGAATACATGGAGGTGCATAATGTTGATGAAAATGTCATCCTATTATAAATTGGATAATGTTATGGATGAATTTTCTAATGCATTGGCATGAGTGTTTTTCACAAGGGGACACTAGTTAATGTCGGATCCAATGGGAATTCTCCCCCAGTCCTCAGATTTGATCATACAAATAGATTAGCTATTATATTTTATATCATACTCTATATTAATCTATTTGATAACCAGTTTGGAATAAAATTTTATCTTAAAGTATTTTAATTTTACTTGATGTGATAGATCTAGACCTACAATGAGACCCTGATATTCAGCTTCATTTTTTTGTGCATCCCTCTGATAGTAGGAAGAAGTAAAGAAAATATTGTCTTTGGTGGAGATATGGGCATGACACCCATCCCCACATTATTGAGCATATGGTCATCAATAATTATTCTATTCAGGCTTATAAATGCATTTTCTAAATGTATCATCCATATTTGGGGATCTTCCTTTACACAGAAAACATCTTCATTGTGTAGTTCATCATCCAGTTAAGTCATTACTTCTGAGGGGTTCTCTTCAAGGAAGTCAAATAATTCCTGGCCTCTGGGGACTTTATGAGGAAAAATCCATAGGTCAAACTGATACCATATTACTACCAATTATGAAAAGTGTCCAGTCATCATTGGATGGATAAGAATCTATTAGAGCGGGTTGTTTTGTGAGACCAAATGGACCTCATGGTGTTTCAAGTAGTGCCTTAATTTTTTAATAAAAAATATGAGAACTAAATTGTATTTATCAATATATGAGTACCGAGTGTTAGCATAGATCATGGTTTAGATGAGATAATAAAGGATGTTTTCACTGCCTTCATAATTATTTTGTGCAGGTAAGGTACCTCGAGATCGGTCTAAGTCAGTCACATAACAAAAGTGGTCTTCCTTTGACATGTGGCATTAGCACTAGCAGACTTAAAATATATTTCTTTATACTATCAAACACTTACTAATAGTCATCATTACATTGATATGAAATCCATTTTTTCATCAACTAGTTCAAGGGAAAACATTTTCCTGTAAGGTTGGCTAAGAATCACCAAATTTAGGACAAGTTTCCTTCAATTCCTCTTAACTCGGTGAGGTTGTGAGGAGGTGACATGCCATGTATATAACTTTTCTTCTTAGGGTTGACATCAATTCCACTATGGAATATGATGAATATGAGAAATTATCCTATGGTAATGTCGATTGCAAATTTGAAGGGGTTTATTTTTAGACTATGCTGTAGAAATTTATTAAAGTCGATTTCACAATATGAAATGTTTTATGAGATTTTTCAAAATTTCCCCACCATGTCAATAACGTATCATTCAATAAATTTCCCCATCAAATGCTTGAAGATGTGATTCATGTAATGCTGATATGTAGCGCCATTAGTTTTCAGACTGAAGGGCATTGCTGTGTAGAAAAATACACTCTTAGGGCCTAAAGGTGGAAGATTATTCATAATCATATAAAATTCATATTTGGTTGTATCCAAAATCAAAATCTATGAAGTGGAGTTTCTGATACCTAGTAGTTGCATCAATCAAGAATTCAATGCTTGAGATTGGGAAATAGTATTTCGAATAGTGCTGATTGAGACACTGAAATGACTAAAAACAATGATTTGTTCATTCAACTTTTTGATTGGGACTATATTAGCTATCTAGATTACATATTGTATCTCCTGAATGAAATTGGAATAGATGAACTTGTCATGTTAAACCTCTATCTTGGTAGAATGTGTCGGTTGAGTCCTTATGGCCTCTAGTTTATATCACTACTGATCTTCTAGAAGACATAGGTGGTGAATGGACACCTTAGTATCGAGACCTTTATTTTTTTATAGTTCCATGTGAAAATAATTTTTTTATTCCTTATAAAGGATGTTATACATATTCAACTTCCAAATATATAGCTACACTAATTCGGGTGGGTTGTGGATCTTCATTTGTACCTAGATTTATTTTTTTGACCTCGTTAATGGTGTTAGAGATGCCTTCTTAAAATGTTGGAGAGGAATTGCTAAGATATTTTCCAATTCCTCTTATCATAACTCTTGTTCCATGGGTGGGGAGAATTCATGAGATAAAATCTCTGATGTTTGGAGAAGAGTCAATGTCTTGTAATTTAAAGGATTGACCAACTTATTCTAACCCAAAAATTATTAGGGGGTTTTCGAGAGAGAATTTAGTGATGGAATAATGTGTTTGTTCAATCTATTCTACCTTAGAGGGTGAGTCAATGATTCTTGGGAGATTTGGGGTTGTATTGAGAGAATTTTCATTCAATAACTCACCCTCATCTTGGGGTTCAATAGACTTTTCAACATTGTTGGACTCAGTGGAAAGGATACAAATCATTATAACTGCTAAATATGTTCCCAATTTCAGAACAATACCTCCCACATGATTTATGGTGAATGAATGTTATTTTTCGAGATATTTTAAGGGATCTTATGGAATAATGTATAAATAGTTTGGGGTGGTGACCCAATCAATACCATCAATTAGATGTTTCTTCATTTTCCCCTGACAAAATCCTACACTGATATAATGTGACTCATATGATTCCAAAGGGGACTTATCGGTTCATAACTTACAAATTTTTCCATTAATGCAATATTTAATGTAACAATGCTACGAAGAGGGAACAATTTCATGTTTGTCTAACTAGGTCCTTCCTAGACGGACATTAAACTGTCTTTTTGTGAACTACGAGAAATTATGAGTTGGCCACAAGGTCTCTGAATTGAGTCTTGAGCTTGATTTGGCCCAATTCTTTATATTCAGTTTTATCATAGATTCTAAATGCTATTGAGGAAGATTTCAGGTTTTCATCATTGAATCCCATCCAAGGAATTGTTTTAACATGGATGAGAAAAACTCTATACCCATTATCAATGAGGAATACTTGGATATTGACATCATTAACCTTTCATACACATACAAGGGTCTAATTATTTCCTCGATAAATATGTCTTCATCTTGATTTCTGATTGGTATAGGGTCATGGCATTCTATGGGCTCAGTATCTATCTGATATTTTTTGGCGGTGGCCACTACAAATTCAAACACCTGGGGATTTAGTAGAGCTTCTTTGAGTGCTTCCTCAAGGTCATAAGATAAAGTCATGGCATATAGGATTGATCGTTTGTCCCGAAATGAATCCAATTTATTCATAATATCATACTTATGGTCTGATTTTTGGTGCTTTCTAGAATTGGGATTCTATTTCACAGGGGCTCTAGTTGATTGAACATTAGATAAAGATGGAATGTCCCTTGGGAAGGGAGATGGGGGAGATTTCGTTCTATATGGGTTCGGCCTGATAGGTCTCCCATACACTAAGGGAGATAGGAAACCTATTATTTATCTTAGGTATATTCTATAATGATTAGGATAGAGTAGATTATGGTTGGTGCAGGGGAATTTACCTATTTCTGTTTGGTCTGCTGAATGGATTTTCCTTGATTATCTACAACATTGAAAATTTGAGAAGGGGTGCAGCTATAAGTTTGATTTATACCATTGATGTGACATCCAGGGTATCCCCAAATTCCAAATACTCTTCCTATTGTTATCTAAGTATGTGTGGTGTACATGATCTCATATCCACACTCATCATTAGATTATGGATTCACTATGTGAATGACATTAATGGAGCAAAAAATTAGATCCTATTCTGACGATGACTCTGCCAGACAGACTACATCTGGTGTTGTCGTTTGGTAGGGTATTTCTCATTATTTAATATTTTATGGCATAAAATATGATATTTTCAAGGATAAAATTTTACTAGAAATAGGTTCGTCTTCTTTTACATTCTCTTTGACATTTTGGTCGAACTAATTTTTGTAGGATTCTCAGGCAGAGGATGTCAGATGCATTGTAGTGGGAATTGTTGGGGGCACAGTTGGTTGCATAAACTATTCATGGACTATGGTATTATCATGGATGATGGTTTTCTATGTCATTAAACAATCTAATTTTATTGTCTCTAGCTGATAAAGTATTTCCAGTCACCTCATTCATCTGTGGAAGTAGTGGACACATTTTCCACTTGTGGTGCTGGTGGTCCCGATTTCAGTTTCCCAAAATCTATCATTATCTTTTGGTGTTTATTAATGATTAAATTCCCATGTATGGTGTGTCCCAATATTTTATGGAAGGGAAAATAATTATTTTGTTCATCAAGACCAACTTCATCAGCCTTCTTTGTTTCAGGTAGTCTGAGAAAATTATATTTCATGGAGGCTAAAAATTAGCCACAGGCAGGGTCATCTGGGAATGAGTAACCTTTATTCCAATATTCCTCAAAGTTACCACACTTCAGTTCCCTCCCCTTGTCTTGTCGAGGTGGGGTCTATTGTTGATTCCCATGGGCCCTATACGATTCGTTGGAATCCCCAAAACTAGCGCAGGTGTATGGGGTGCCTTAAGAATAACAAAAGCCACATCAACTCTTACCACTATTTTTACTGGGTCTATTATGAATACTCAAGGTCTGATATTGGTCAGTTGTTAGGAATTATATATTCTTTGGGAAATAGAGGAGAAATCCCAAAACCCACTTCTGTATTTCACTGGTATTAGAGGTATTCACATATTTTTGTGCAGGTTATCAGTGTACATAGATATCATTTCATCATTGGGGAGTCACTGCTTAAAACAGTAGGTCCGAACCATCCATTTGAAAATAGGTTATGAGAATCTCCCATTCTCCCACTCTTTTCAATTCACAAGGTTACGAAATATTTTATTTGGTAGCGTTGAGCTGAACTGAAAAAGTAACTACTTCCAAAGATCATCTCATCCCATTATTGACTGAGATGTAAAACTGGTTTACCATACAAAGGCTAAATATTCAAGAGTTTTCAGGAGAATATGAGTTTCACTTCTTCTTATTCCTCTATGGTAGACATCATGGGATCACAATAATATGAAAAATGCATCAGATGTTGTTCCATGTCACATGATCCATTATATACTAGGGACATGGGGTTCCAAAAATTAGGTGGTCGTGGGGTGTTACTTTCCTAGTTCGGGTAAGGATTCCATTTCAGTTGTACTGGATTGCACCACCCTTCCATATCCTCCAATCGAGATACCAATAATTTGATGGCATTAATAATCCCTTTATGCATGTCCGGTTGAACTTGGGTATGGGAAGGTATAGTAGGGGACACAATCAGACGTACTGATTCTATTGGTACTTGAGGTGGACACCTAACTAGGGGAATACTTTTGAGACTTTCACGAACATGTTCTAATTTTTTCTTTAATGTATGGAAATACTAATATCAATATAGGATTGGATTCATATATATTAATGGTACTGGTGATGTGTTAGACAAACATACTGATCATTTTTCATTTTCATAGATAAACACATTTGGATGAGGTACACTTACTATAAGTGTATGTTGAAGCTCTTCCTAGAACTCATGTTTGATAGGATGAATTATTTAAGGTAGCTCGTTGTTAGTCTTCTTCATCTCATTCATTTCATCTTCCAACCTACTAAATCTATCCTTGATCATCATGGGCTCGTTATCATTGAGAGAAGGATGTGGGTTTTTTTGTGGCCTTGGTTTGGTTCTTCTAGTTACAAGGGATTCGCATAGGAGGTGGTTGATGATTGATTAGAAGGAAACCCAAATTTGTAAAAACCCTCTGGTTTGAGGTGAGTACACCATCATTTTCAGTGAGGATCAGATTCGGGGAACAATCATCCTCTTTCTACCCTTCAAAATTTTCATCATTTTCTATTGGTTCTAAATGATTAATGCTAATGATGTTCACCGATTCGTAACACATTGGGTGTGGTGTACCAGCTTTTGAATGGTATAAAAACCTTTTTCTGTCCTTTTTGGATCTTATCCTTCCAACTCGGGGTCCTCTTCAAGTTTCTTAGTTAAGGGTAACTCAGAGGGGACATTTATATGATGACATGATCACACACCTCCCATATAGGGGAAATGAATCTTTAGATAGGACAGAATGGGTAACATGTCTACTTATCATCCTCCCACAGTGGTAAATGTATGATATCCTTTGGGTGGACAGTTCATGTAAAAATTCACACAGCCCTATGGGATGAGGTTTCTCCCATTCTCTTGTTATTGTGCCTCTGCCCAAATTTTTCAACGATACGGGGGAAAGTTTTGTTAAAAATTATCCCATAATTATGGGATGGGGATCATCACATATCACAGTATTCACTGTTTTTATTGATCCTTTCTTTATCTCATTCATTTCCTTTTGGGAGTGAGCTGTACATGGTTCCAGGTGTACACATCAATTAATTTTTTCTAAGGCCACTATATGATATTTTTGATTGGATTCCCTTAGTCAAGAAGCCATCAAAATGTTCTCATTTTATTGGTTCAATAGTTTTTCAATTTCTATCTTTCATAAGGCCTGAGGATTTTGAGACTTACTCAATGATATTTCTTATCTAGCATACTACCTTTCCTAAATAGGTGCTTCATTTTATCATTATTTGGGGAAAATGAAATTAATTTTTTTCATTTCCAATGGATTCTATTGAATGTGATGTGTGGTGAAATTCAAATCTCTCCACACTCCCCATCCTTGAATATAAATGAAATATGGGGAATCATTAACAAGATAACCATACTTATGCATCATATTGTGGTAGTTCAATTAAAGATATTTATTCATCCTCTTTCATTGTGGTCACCACATAGACGGAAGGGATTTTAAGTTAATTTATTGGGGAATATATTCCAATATTTTAACATAATCAACATACCAATTATATTGAAATAACTTGGTTTTGGATCATTGGAGAGTTTTCCAGATATTTAATTGAATTTTCAGTATTCATTCCTCTGAAAACTTTCTTGGTTTGTCAAACTGGGAAGTGGTGGTGGGACAAAACATAACTGATCTGTCATCCCTGGATAATTTTCTTCAAAAGTGTATCATATCCATTTGTTCTTCTGACATATACTCCTATACATTATCTGACCAATTTGGGTGCCTCAAGATGATCTGGTCCAATGTAGTGGGGCTAGTAGGGATTAGATTGGTAAGTAAATGGTTTGAAGGTGGCTCATAATATGAGTATGGTACCGAGCCGCCTTCTGTAAGAGAATGTATTTTTTATGTTATTGACAGAGTATCTAACATTTCTAAACATTTCTTTTCAAGCTCGACAATATATGATGGCTTCCTCATGCTTGACTTGGTGATGGGAGGGCATTCTTTCAGGTGTGAAATTTGGCTACGGGGATGACCATTGGAACCAGTGACATTATGTTAAGAGCTACCATCCTGGATTAATGTCTAACTACAGGGTGAATTTATATAGTGTATACCCTATGGAGGACCATCAGGGTAGACCATTGGCAAGGGATGATCTTATTTTAGTACGGTTTCATTTTTGGGAGGACCTTCACATTGACTAATATCATGGCGAGGACACCATCATGTATTGATGTCGAACAATATGGATTATTTCTGTAGCATATACCCTAGAGAGGACTATCGGGGTGGATGAAAACTAGGGGAAGACCTTATTTTTATTTGATTTTATTGTCGGTTGGACCTTCACATCAATTTTCATCATGGTGATGACTACCATCATAGCTTTATTCCAACTTCAAGGTGTGCATAACCTAAGGAGGACCATTAGGACAAAAAATAGTAAGGGGAGGACCTTCCTGATGTTAAATGTCATTGTGGGTAAGAGCATCACATTTTCTTCCATAATGGAAAGAAAAACCATCATATCTTGATGTTTAGCTACAAGGAGAATTTATATAGTGTACACATTGGGGAGAACCCACTGGTCAAATGATGGAAATGGGAGGAACTTCATTATATTCGATCATCTATCCATAACATAGGTTATAGAGATGATCATTAGAAGATAAGTGCTAATTATTTCTCATTTTGCATCCACAGAGGAGGCCTTCATGGTGTGTGATCTGGGGAGGACCATCAAATATACTGGTAAATATATAGCGGGGAGGGGGACTTGTCAACTATTACTATAACTTCCATAAGTTTGTAACAGATTGGAAGGATCATGAGATTATATGGATCATTTATTGATTATATAAATAATTCTAGGTTATATCCGAGTAGGTTCATGAATTTGATATTCATTTTTTACTTTCCTTTGGCATGTTTCATATTCGAGCTCTATGTTGTGGGAGAATTTGGCCACCTGTTGTTGGTAACACCCTTCATATAAGGGTTCCTATTCGAGTGGTTCCTGTGATGATGACCAGACAAGTTGATGAGAATCTTGATCTCTTGAATGGATATATGCATGTCTAGGAGCATCCACCACGGTGGATCACTATCCCCCAGTTGTATCGGTTATTGGTTTCTCGATCTAGTTATCCATTTATCAGTAAATATGGCTGACGAACCACATGTAATGGGTAAGGGTTTCAGTTCTTCTCTAGAGAGAACACTTTATTTTGTGGACGAGTCACCCCACATGGGGAGATGGGGTTGTGGGATTGACTCAGTGCTATTGTCGTGGACATGATAACATCTTGATAGGTCTAAAGGATATGATCTGGATATGATGTCCTACCTCCATCATTTCCATATTTTATTGAGATAATTTTTTGGTTGAAATGGAGAAATATGCCCATTTTGATGTGGAAGCATGATTATGTGCCTGCTATAATCCTCTATGATCTTCCAATGGGAAGATGAATTTCTCCTATGTCTAGGAAGATTAATGAGTCTACCCTTGATTTTTGGTTGGGAAACACCATCTATTTTCTCTAGTTTGCATGTTATTTTATTGATGGGATTCATATTTTCCACTAGGATTTTCAACAACACATTTTCCACTATATTTTTTCTGAAAGTCCTGATATGAATCCATAAGAATTTTAATCTTATTATATTTTATTCCCACAATATTTGATTGTAGGGATTCATATTTTCATGTATGATTTTGTGTCTACTTGTTGATCACCACCATATTTTACTAATGGGCTTCATACGTGTTTGAAGGGATATGTACCTACATGTAGTTTTTCATTCTATTTCAGTGATGGTCATGAAATTTATCAGTAGGAATCTTCATATACTCATAGTGGGTTTTCATCCAATTTGGATGATGGGAATCATGAACATTGAAAGAGATTTTAATTTTCATATAGTTCACCACCCAACTTGTTTGGTTGGTATGGCTTGCATTAGAATAATTTTTTTTCTTTCTCATACCTTTTTGTCATATTTTCCAAGTGGGATTCAAAATATAAGAAAGGAATAAACTACATCCAATAGTGTGACTCTATATTTTGATGGAAGATCACATCATGAGGAACCAGGGGACAACCTGTTCTAGGTTATACATTCATCACCCTTGGCCGGCATCCTGGGGGAACCTGTGTTTGTTTTCCTTCAATAGGGACACTTGGAATTATATCATCCTCATAGTGAGGATACTGTACTGCATGGGATTAAAAGATATTCATTTTGGTAGCGGAATATGAGAGGGACCCCTTTACAATAAGGAATAATTCATTTGTGACATCTTCATTCACCTCCCTATGATATGGGAGGTACACATTGCTGTGTTTCTAGAAAAGGATCCCCAAATGATTAGATATGACTACTTGATCAACCTAGTTTTGGACCTCTAGTCATTACTGAGTGGGTGGCTAGCGAGATTTCATGTACTGGAGGATTTTTCTTACTAACAGTTATTTTGGGAGAGTATTGTTCTAATTTTACATTAAGATTGGTGCATTTGATAATTAGTGAGGTAGAAGATGGGTGTGCGATAGACTCCTCTTAATTGTGGAGGAATCAGCAGGTGTGTTGGTTTTCATGCATGTTTTTGAGGACTTCTAGGATGAAATTGGCTTGAATCAATATCTTTAATAATGATTTCAATATATTTAACATGGATAGACATAAAATCCTCTTCAATATATCATCTCCTGACCACATTTATAATTGATGTTATTACTATTCCCTAATCCTTTTGGGATGTGAAAGGGTATAACAGCTGGGTAACACCTCCACCTTGGATAAGGATTCATGTCAGGTTTGCTATTTTTTCACTTGAAAATTTGGTGTGGTAGTTTGGTCAAGACCAAAATGGTCTGATTATGTATGGCTAGTATATCATTTTTATCTTATGAAGGTGAAATCATAGTTAAAGTATTCATGTCAGGTTCACCACTCTGATTCTAATGGAAATTAAGTGTGGTAGTTTGGTCAATAACAAAATGATTCAACTGGGACTGGGCATTGTATCATAATTATATTGTGAAGGATGTGTCAGAGTTATGTCACTCACGTCTGGTTAACTATTTTTTTTCTAATGGAAAGTAGGTGTGGAATTTCTGTTAGGGAAACAAATTTCTAATATGAACTTGGTATTGTATCCTTTGTATCTTTTTAATGAGGTTACATAACTATGTCATTCAAATCAGGTTCACCATTTTGTGTCCCTCACAATCATGTTGTGTTTTGAAAGTTGATTTTATGGGGTTGAGTTTTCTAAAATCATTCGATTCAGGTCCATTATTTCTGAACAAACTCCAACAGAAATTGTTCATGGATCCATAAACAGCTACTAGACCTATATTAATGATTCATGTACCTAATTTACAATGGTAGGTGTAAACTGGGTAACTTGGCTAGTGACACTTAAGAACTCGCATTGGTCAAGTGGATGGGAAGTCAAGATCATCACACCATTTTGGGGGGGACTATTGCCTATTTCAGGATACTATTATATATTCATGTCATGTTCACCAATACTTGGTTCATTCCCATGTAAGTCTCCCTAGAATAACCCAAAATCAGTAGTCAATCATAACTATGTAAGGGGTTGGAGTCATCTATATGTATCTATGGTTCTCTATCTATGGAGGGATCTGTATGCATTCAAGGTATTCCATAATTATTACCATTTTATGGATATGACATGGATTAGTTGGTTGTTTACGAGGATAACAGTAGTTTAATCCACATGATGAGGAACTATGGAGTTTTTCTTTATCTATAGAGGACGAGAATTGTTTTGATGTTGGGATCAAACCAATAAGATGGTATTCTTATGCATCACCATGAGAGTAATCACAAACTAGGTAGTCTATTGATTCTAAACTAGAAAAATGATCTTTTAATGTCATGTGAAGAGGACCCAACCATGTAGTTTAACATCATGTAGTATGGACATGTAGGTGGAAGCTATCTACTCGGGATGTGATGTTGTACTTAAACCGATGTGTCCCAAGGAACCCCGAAGAGATGTGGTCCCAAGGGTTAATATGGACATACCAGTAATGTGTCCTGAAAAACATAAGTGTGGATTAAGATTTAGGTTTGGACCTCAATGAGGCTTCCTATGTATCCTAATGTTGAGAATCAAATCCCTTGTAGCTTGGTAAGACTTAGACTTATACCTTAATGGAATCCTGTTAAAGGGACATGATTGAGGATTTTTCATGGGCATTTCTTATTATAGGAGGGTTACTCTTGAATGAATTTTTTAAAGGTTGGGGATGAAGACTCAATTTATTATTTAAGGAAAAGACCACTTTAATTTTGGGTATATGAAGACCCATTACATAGCCCGAAGGCCCAAGTCCAAGTGGCCTAAATACAAGGCATGGAAGCCCATTTTTTGGCCCAAAGAACCCCACGGGGAACAATACTACTATAGTACCCACAGCCTCTATAGTACCATGCAATAGTGCCGCCACCACTATAGTGTCTCCACTACTACTGTGTCACCGCTTATACAGTTCCCTACTACAGTACCCTAGAAACTCATCCATACCCGAATTTTATCCCGGGTCTTTTGGATACCAAGCAGGAGCCTACACCACTTTGGTATAGGCTCGTTGGATCTTGAATGGATTTGATGTGGGAATTATGTATGGATGTTGACCATCCTGAGGGACATGATATGGTTGGAGCTACCTGTGGAAGTATCCCATATGGATTGATGTTGGTGATTACATCTATAGATATGGAACATTGGTACTGAAGTTGTGGATTTCAACTACAGAGAAGGCCCATGTGATGTTTGCGATTGTGCGAATGTTATTATCTATACAAATATCTATTCCCACGTGAGTGAGGGTTGATGTGTGAAACATGAAGAAGTAGTAAATGTAATGATCAAAGAAAAACTCCTCATCCTGTTATGGATGGAGTCAAATCCCAAGGGGGGATAGAAATTTGAGTGTGCATGTATCATCCTTTTCTTTCATAACCTGAAAAATCACCTAGTGTGATTCATCAAATGACCATTGGGGATAAGGAAAAGAGTAGTAAAATTTCCCCCTCCAACATGAATTTCTCGAGTATTACCTCAAGTGAAGTACCATGGATTCAATGCTAGGGAAATGGGAAGATTGTTCATAATAGTTCCTAATCAAAAAGAAAGTCTAGATGTTCTGATTAAACCCTATAAAATGGAATCTCATGTCATTACCCAAAGGATGCTTCCCTAGTTACCATTGTATTGTAGATCCAGGTTTGTTTTGAGTGTCCTCATTACCACATTGAAACCCTATGTGACTGCGCTTCCCATGGGTATGTAGAACCAAAAGACAACATCAGGGCACCCGATGATCCTATCAAAAATGCATGGTGTCATTGGTGTCATTAGACATGTTTAAGGAGGGGTAAGTACAGGGGTGATGATGATATGACATAGGGGAGTTGTTTGAGCTGGAGAGTGGAACACCCTAAGAAACTCCCTTTTTCATAGCATGTTTTTTCATGGGATGGGGTTCCATCTGTATAGAGAGTTTATATGCATGTAAGAGGACAGTACACATACATAGTGGTATGCAGACCATGGTTTAACATGTGATGTTCTTTATTACACTGGGACATGTTCCATCTACATTGCAAGATTGTACGAGGAAGTTAAATCTTTATTTCATGATGATATGTGGGGTCATGTACCATCCATACAGTGACTTGCAACACGGAGAAGGGTTCTGCCCACGTAGATTTTTTCTATATAGGATTCCTAATTGGAAATGGGTCATTGGTTTTGTGCCTCGTGGGATATACATCCAAAATGGATGTGGGGTTCATGTACTAACCTTTCATATAGTTTTTTCTTCTTTAATTCCATGTGGTGGGTTTTACAAGTGAATAAGCATTGAAGGAGTTCATTTTGGTAGTGATGTCGGTCAAACTGTTTAGTCCCTCTCCAGTCTGTTGATCGATCTATTGATCCCTTTTTTTGTTCACCTTGGATTTTATTTATAGTGAAATGGTAGAATGGGATAATGGTATATTCAGTCTCCCATTTTCACCTACAAGAATATTTTTTGGTATCCAACAATGAAATTAGTTATCTAACAACCATTGTGGTAACCAAAATCCCCACAGGGTTCTAGAAATGATTTCTATTTATTTTCGGGAGCCAACGACACCACGTTTCCATGCGAACCATTTAGTTCAAGGGAAATCATATGCAGGAGTAGATATCTATATCAAATGGGTCCTGATGACATCACATACACCCCGCCCTAACATGGTTGTCGGGTCCTGGCTCACCAGGTACCACTAGTTGCCCCGCAGACACATGGTCCCCACCCAAGGTTTCACCCACGTTCCGGAACGGGTCATCTGACTAATGATAGTCCCCACTGGGAAACACATGTCCTTTACGGTGTGATTTTTCCTCACTCATACACACCTGAGGAAACATCCTAGAAGGTCACCCATTCTGATCACTACTCCAGGCCATGCATGCTTAACTGTGAAGTTATACTCCAGGCCATTTACCACCAGTTGCCCCATAGACACATGGTCCCCACCCAAGGGTCCACCCACATGCTTGAACGGGTCATCTGACTAATGATAGTCCTCACTGGACAACACATGTCCTTTCTAGTGTGCTTTTTCCCCACTCACACACACCCTGGGATACTTTCGAGATGCTCACCCATCCTGATCAGTACTCCAGCCCAAGCATGCTTAACTGTGAAGTTCTAATCAGGTAGGACCCCAAAAAGGAAGTTTCTCCTTGTTGACATGATTCATACCATTTAGTCCTTAATCCCTTTATCATTATGAGCTGTTACATCCAACCCTCCCCCCCAGGGCACAAGGTCCTCGTTGTGGGCCCTACATCTCAACCCAGGCAGTGCACCACACTTAAGGCCGGGGTCCACCTTTGATGCAAAATGTGACAACTGGGTCTCGGTGACCGCACAAACACCCTGCCTTTACATGGTCGTCTGGTCCTCATTGTGTGACCTACATCTTAACCCAGGAAATGCACCACACTTAACTGTGAAGTTCTACTCTAGGCCATGTACCACCAGTTTCCATGTAGACACATGGTCCCCACCAAAGGGTCCACCCACATGCCTGAATGGATCATCTGACTAATGACAGTCCCCACTGGCCAACACATGTCCTTTCCAGTGTGCTTTTTCCTCACTCACAGAAACCCTAAGAAACTTCTCAGAAGGTCACCCATCCTGATCACTACTCCCGGCCAATCATTCTTAACAGTGAAGTTCTAATCAGGTAGGATTCTGAAAAGGAAGGTTCTCCTTGTTGACATCATTCATATCATTTAGTCCTTAAGCCCTTTATCATTGTGGAGTGTTACATCCAACCCTCCCCCCCAGTGCACAACGTCATCATTTTGGGCCCTACATCCTAACCCAGGAAGTGCACAACACTTAAGGCTGGGTTCCACCTTTGATGCCAAATGTGACAACTAGTTCCCGGTGACCGCACTAACACCCTGCCTTTTCATGGTCGTCAGGTCCTCATTATGCGACCTACATCTCAACCAAGGTAGTGCACCACACTCAAGACTAGGTTCCGCCTCTGATACCAAATGTAACAACTTGGACCCAGTGACAGCACAAACACCCCGCCATAACAAGGTCGTCGGGTCCCAACCCAATAGGTACCACCAGTTTCCCCTAGACATGTGGTCCCCACCCTGGGGCCCACCCACATGCTCGAACGGTTCATCTGACTAATGAAAGTCCCCACAGGACAACACATGTACTTTCCAATGTGCTTTTCCCTCACTCTCACACACCTTGGAAAACTTCATTGAGGGTTACCCATCTTGATTACTAGTCCAGGCCAAGCATGCATAACTGTGGAGTTCTAACCAGATAGGGTCATGAATTGGAAGGCCCACCTTGTTGACATGAGTCATATCATTTATTCATTTAACCCTTTATCATTATGTGGTATTACAATATCACTCCCACATTTCACAAATGAGTTTATGTCGTTTATGGGCGATGTGTGATCCACCCTTTCTGTGACTTGTTTCTATTCATAGGGATTTCACAATGTGATTGATCGCCATGTGGAGTGGAAGTCTGTGAAGGTATCCTTGATTGGAAACATTTCTTCCTTTGTAAAATTTTCACCTTCTATGAACATTTTTTTCTCCAGCTCTTCATTCAATTTATTTTTCTTCATTGCAAAATTTATAAAAGTTTTTTCTTCTTCTATGAGGAATTTTCAAGACCCAATAATGTGATTGTATTATTTTTTATTTTTAATATTTTATTATCAAATTATTTTATAATTTTAGAAACATCAACATGATTTATATTGATTATTAATTTCATAATTATTTATTAATGAATGTATAAAACCAATTAAAAAATATGGTAATTTATAATCCATCATTTATAAAATATTATATTGTCAAATTATATTATAATTTTCACATAATTATGATATTTAATAGTAGTATATAATTTGTTTTTTCTTAAATAATTCTAAACATGTTTTACTAAAAATGTATACTTATTATTCAACTAAAATACATTTATTAAACTAATATTTTTTGATTTTTAAATAAATGTTTTGACTAATTAGTTTTTGGAAAACATTATATATATGTTTTCCTAATTTTTTTCCCTAATAGTCATTTAAATATTCCAACACCCAAGTGATTATTCTAATCATAAATTTATTATTCTAATGATCTTCTTTTAGATATTCATATAATCAATAAAACCTTTAAATTCTTATGATCTACATCATTACACATTCACTCAATTTTATCCCAAGGATCTATATATACCATTTACAAAATGAAAATTTTATTTCAAATCATTTCTTTTCTTATTGTACTGTCGTTAATGATGGTGGAATTTCAAAGAGACTATTAGCCTTTGGATTTCCAACTTCTAATCATGTTTTTTCCTATTTTTATTGACCCATTATGTTTCTAATATTATGTAATGTATTTATCCTTTATATATAATGTTATCAAATAAAATTAAGTTTCTATATTCCTGTTTTATCTTCCAATTATTTAAGTTTTTTATTATACTTGAATTACTATTTTATAGACTCTCACGTACTTAATAAAAGTAAATAACTATTTGAAAAATATTTATTAAAAATATTGGTTCATGTTTAAGAAATATAAATTTTACATATATATGTTTTGGAAGAAAATTATATATATTTTTATAGAATATATGGATGTTAAATTATCCCTGTTAAATAAATATTTTGATTATAATTTTTAAATCTTTGGAAATAGGTGGTGATGTAAATATTAATCCCATTAAATATTGAAACATAATGATTTTATAATTTTATTATTCAATATAATTAATCCATGGTACATATAATTGTGACCGTAAAGTAATAATATTCATTAAAAGAGTTTAAAATTACGTCACTTTTCTTAATATAGTTTCATTAAAATTGTTTCTGAAAATACATTCCACAACTTTTTCTACATTGATATATCACAAAATTTATTTTGTTATGAATTTGAATTAAATGATAATTTAATAGATTAAAAAAAAGTTGACTTGATAAATCTAACATATATATATGGATAATTTTTTAAATAATCTCACATAAATATGTTTCTTTCGATAATAACCCTCCACTACAACTGTTTAAATTTTTTGAAGTAATAACATGAATATGATATTTTGAAACCATTATAAAACTATCATGATATCTTCATAATTAGGTTAAAGTAAAATGTTTACAATTCATGATTTTTCTTATATCCCATTATAATATCTAAAGAATTATTTATAGTGACCCAAGAATTTCATAAAAAATATAATATCTTCTTAGATGAATATTCAATACATTTCACAAATATACGCCTGAGGATCATAATGGTTCAGTTTATTTGAAGATTATGTACACAATATTTAATTTTCATGAGGGATCATGAATTTCTATCATAAATATCATACCATATAGTACTATTTATAGAAAATAAATAAATAAATATTTCTTTACAACTTATGAGAAAGAATCATCTAAAAGGGTTATCTCGAATGCTTTGTAAGGGTAAACCTAGGAGATATCAATAGACGATCATATAAAAACATATGATAACCATAATGGTATGCAAAAATAAAAATTACATACAATTATCATATAAAATCTATCATGGATCATATACATGATTTTTGGAATAAAACATTATCATTTCGAATGACATGAATCATAAAAGAGAGAAATCATTCTTATTAAATCACGAGGCATATGTTAATATCATAAAATTTTGGTGCCATTATAGGTGTAGAAAAAATTTCATATGTGAAGGTTAAATACAATGACCATCAAAACATAATGGACTAGTCCTTAACACCTGTTTCTAATAATGTATCAAGAACATCCACTTGTTTCATGTAATGGATCAATCACCTCAACTTATTTCCCATAATTATCTTATAATATAAAAGACATTTCCCAATTAATTGGAGGGAAATATTTTATTGACCCTTCATTTCAAAGAATGGGTGGATCGCTAGTTTTTCAATTTGAATCATTTGATCAATCATATTAATGGTATGCTATAGCCTAAGGAAGTTCTCAAGAGTTTCAGGGTCTTTTTCAGATCCCGGAGTTCCAGAAACATGGGCTCTAAACTATGGTGTATGATGAGATTTAACTGTATAGACCAAGCCTCATGGTTTTACAGAAATCGTGTTGTTTTTTATAGTAAAATGTGTAGGCCTCATTGTTTCTATAAAACCACACGGGACATTATGAATAGTCATGCATACATATTGTGTTTTGGGATTGTGGGATTTCGTATGGTTGGCACATGTTTTGGGAGTCCTTGTGGCTTAATCTTGCATGGTAATTTCTTATGCATTGGTTGTAGCCCAGTTTTATCATACAATTTGAAATTGTAGTGCACCAATAACTTTTATGTGAAATTACCATTCTTCCGCCCATTATGTTTTAACCCTTCTTCCAATTTACCTTGATCCTATAGTGGAGAACCAAGCATTCTCTTTCTATTTGTGCTCATGAACACCAAATATATGCATTTAGACAACTTCTCGGTCCGGTGTTCACTATTCGATCTATCGAAAGCTACAAATATGTCTCGGTAATCTCCTCTAATACCTCAACTCCTATCAAAGTTTATCTTTCCATATGTTTCACCAATTATATGCTGGCTCATTTTCCCTATTTTTATGGCCTTAGACTATATTATAGATATCTTCCAAACTACATAAAATTTAAGACCAATACTGAGTGATGCCTCATCTATGGCATTGAGATGGGTGGATTCATAGTTTTCCCTTTGAGTTTTGGTATTTTTGTAATAATACTATCATGCCATATATCATCCATTATAGAACATCACTATTATATTTATTTAGTTATATAAAATTTTCCATTGCCTCCCAATATACACCTATTGATACATTTCTGTGGATAATAGGTTGTATATACCATTTATAGCTACCCCATGGGTTTTCCAAGTGAAGTTGTCCATTTTTCAATTGGTTAAAATTTCTAAGAACTCAATTTAGCTGATGTATTGGATTATAAGTGTAATTTCCATTGAATATGAGAATTAAATGAATCTGAAGGCACCTCTTCGGTGCCTGGACCTCTAATAGTTATAATTTCCCAAGTGGGAAATTGACTAAATGAAAATTTCATCTTATAAATGAACATTAAGCCTTAGTAATGTAATTTTCATGGCTTAATGAATTGAATGATTTTTTTAGGTTGAATGGACTAAATAGGATGGATTTTTCTAGATGGTGGAATCCTTTCAAATAAATTATATATGGAACCTTCTAATTGACACTTGAGTCTTATGAATTGTTTTCCATGTTTTAAATTAATTGTTATGGGTTTGGATTGAATAATGACATGCTTGAGAGGTCTCTGCCTCATGTACATAAATAAATTAATATATATATATATATGAACACACATTTGATAATTTTTAAAATGAAATTCATAAGAGGTTATGCCTTTTGTATTTAATTGTAAATGATAACGCATCTTATATATAAAGGAGATATGAAATAAATGGATTGGATGTAATTCTACATCCCAGTTTTAATTATAATGCACCTTTAAAGATATTGCGATAAGATGGCATAAAGTGATGATACATGATGGAAATCACACTCTCTTACATTTGGTGTTGATCTTGGTATCTCACACTAGTGATATTATATGAATGTTGGGATGAGGTTCCATGATCCTTGTATAGAGTGTTTCCATGGAGTCCCACTCACCACCCCATAGGTTGTATCATGGAATCTCTCACTCTATTGGGATGTAGGGAATGTACCATATTTCATGAGATAATAGGCTCATTTTGACTGGTGATGGATGTTTGAGTTATTATTATAGAATATTTATTTATGATTATTACTCATATTACACATAGAAACCTTTTATGGTGGCCTACTACGTTTTTTATCTCACACCCTACATGAGATACATTTGATACCTGATAAGAATATCATTCTGGAGGTATTGACAAGGGAAAATTCTCTGCAACAGGTTGATGGTTTTTATACCTAGATGAATCTTATGAACATAGGATTGGGAATAGGCTCGAGATGATTATAGAGATATTTTTTTCATTTTGTTTTGCACTACATTACTGAATTCTTGTATCTGAATGATTTTTTTGTATTATATCATTCCATGAAACAAGTATTGAAATTTAACAAAGGATTTTGTATTATTATCAATTGTTCATTTATTTATCATATTTTTTGGTTTACTTATTCAGTTATCTATTTATGATTTTGTAGTTTATTGATTATTTTTGTTTGAATGATGATTTTATTGTTAATTATATTTCTTTGTAACCATTTTGATACTATGATATGAGGGTATAGTCTCTCCATTATTGCATCCTTACACCCTTGCTACTCATTGGTAGCCTCTAGAGTATGGGAGTGAACTTGAGTCTATGTGACCCACCAGCTTGGAGCACATGATAAGTATATCCTGGTATGGGAAGTAAAAAATTGGAATCATAGTGATTCCTTTCGAAACAATCTATTTTCAGATAATAGACTGGGGATTGAAAATTCTTGGAACTTGTTCATAGCTCGTGCTTGGGTGTCACATCCCCATGTTCAGGGTAAATTACAATTTACCTAAATTAAAATTATTGTCATGTTTTCACCAATTACTATTTATATCATTTCACCACTGGGTAATGCACTAGAGTTACAATGTTATGGATAATTGCGCTATTGAAATTTTTATTACATTATCATGGGTGAATGAAATGTGGGATTTACATTAGATCATGCAACACTATAGGTACAATATGATTAATTGAACATATACATTTCCATGTCACATATCTTTTTAGCATGCATTTTCCTATTTCGCATTTATTAGTTCCTTGAATATATTGAATTGTGCATAAATTTCTTCCATGTGTTAGAAAGCATCATTGAGACCTATAGTGGAAACCTTAGACTAATAGTGTTTTCTTAAATAAGATAAAGAATACTCCTTAAGAATTTAATTATAGAACATCGAACTATGGACCATTAGTTGCATGAGCTAGAATGTTTTCTTGTATCGATTAATTGGATTCCACATTTGGATCATAAGGTTTATGGTCCCTTATAAAATAGAAATGGAAATCTATTTAATTCAAAAACCAACTGTAATTGAACATTAGAAATGTGTATTTTTAATATAAATATTATTTAAAAATGGAAAAGATCCATCTTATATATATCTAAAATTAAAACATAGACCCAAACTCAGTCTTAGTAGTGGGTAGTTGGTATCTCTAATGTTATTATGGAATGTTATGGCATATTCTATCATCTAGACCTGGATATTTTAGTAGGACAAGAGGTATGATCATATCTATCAGAAGGATTTACAAATATCATATTTTCCTATCTGTAGTTCTTATACCTTCTTAAATCTCTTCTGAGGAATGTGTTAATAATTTGATTTCATTCCACTATGAAATCCTTAATTTGTAAATGATAATGTCCGTAACAGCCATGTACTTGTTGTGGTAGGTTGTGATCCGCAAGTGATTCCTCCAATAGGTACACCCTGAAGGACAAAACGGCCATGTGCCTATTGTGGTTGGCTGTGATCTGCATGTGATTCCTCCAATATGCCCACTTTTTGGTCATCTTCATGTTTTATATTTGCGAATTGATTCCTAGTTTCGATATGGTTTTTCACATATGCTTTATTCTATCATAGATGTTGTTCAAACATCTCCGAGTATGGAAGAGTCACTCACGAGTTTTAGTAGAAGCATCATCCCTATTTCTCAGGGGATGGTGGACCGTATAATATGGAGTCTTTTCATAAATAAATCATGACTATATTTGATTATATTGATATGCCTCTGGAGCATAGTTCCAAGATAACAATGCATATGCATCTTGATTTATTGAATAGGTGGTGGCCAGTTATCATATAAGAAGATCAGCAGAGAGATATGGTCTTTGATAACTTTTAGAAGTTCATTTATGACTATTTATTTCCCCAAAATATTAGGTTTGATAGAGCTAGAGAGATCATGATTCTATAGAAGGAGAACATGTGAGTTATGGAATAATATGGCCATTTCACTGAGCAGAAGCGGTTCACACCTACTATAGCTGCTAACGAACTTATGACCTCTATGTGATTCGCGAATGTGAGTGTTTATTCCATTCGATCATAGGAAAAATTTCTCGGGTAGAATACCATTCCAGGAATTTCCAACCATGAACAAATTACTAAGCAGAAATGGAGGTTTGTTGATAGTGAATGTTTTGGTGGCTAAGCACCTAGAGATATCAGTGGTACATCTTCTTGGTGCATGCTTCGTCTTGAGATAACTCAGAGAGGAATAAGCATTCCAGATCCTCATGAAGAGACTTCTCTTAACATCCACCAGTGTGGGAGCATGGAAACATGAAACTTTATTGATTGTGGGGTCCAGCAGAGTGCAGAAGATGTGAATATTTTGTGAATATCTAGTGTTTCTATAGGACTTTTTAGACAGTTCCTAGTGATTCGTATCTTCACCTACTCCTAAATCATGAGCAGGTCCCACATGACCATGAAATGAAGGTAGCTGGAATACCACCAGTATATCCAATCGAGGTGGAGGTTGAGGCAGAGGCAGTCATACTTTTGATTCTTAGTTCCAAAAGGGTGAGCATGATCATGGATGTTTATAAATTAATAAGGGTCATGGAACATTCCAGTTACCTGCAACCTGATGTATGATACATGATAAGATCATCAGAAGTTCTACTATTCAAAGGTACTATTCTATTTACTCCACTTTAGTGTCTTCATGTTTGGAAATAGTCACATCCCTTTCATTTATATCTAAGACTATTATGGGAAGTCTATTTCTTTATTTTGAACACATTCATGGAGTTATGAATCTTGAAACACCTTTAGGTATCCGTTTAGTGGGTGTTCACCATTGTAGGGACTATCCCCTTGAGATTAGTGGTTGCTGGATCAGATTATACCAAATATACAGAAGCGGGGGGGGGGGGGGGTGTTAATTGTGCCTTTTATAAATTCTTTGCAAGATCGAGTTATATCCTTTAACTTTAATCAGATGAATTAATGCAGTAGAAATTTAAATAGCATAGACACACGATGTATATTGGTTCAGGGAACAAAATACCCCTAGTCCACTCCACTAATTCTCTACTCCACAAGCTTTGTGATTTTCACTATCTGGTCCTCTTGTCAATAGAACATTCCACAACTGAGTACATGAAGTGGAAACATTTACAATCTAAGGCAAAAAGAAACCTTCTAGTTCACTCACAGAACCTATACAACTTAGTAAATGAATACGATCACTCAAGAATAGAAAAGAAAGGTATTTGTACTTTGAAAATACATTCCAGTTGTTCTTCACAATTGCAAAAGAATGCAACTGATAGTAGATGGATCGTAACCTTCAGACATTATGATCTACAAATAAGAGTCATTCTGAGTTCATCCTGTTGTAGTAGATATAAATGATATAATTCACAACTTCAGTAGTAGAATATTCATAATAGATCTTTGATATATAATGAGTGAATCTTCTTTCGAGATTCTTATTCTTCAATAAACAGAGTTTTAACACTCATTTGAATCAGTAGATCTGTGTTTTTGATAGTCTCTGTTTTCCTTCTTTTTTATAAATGTTCGATGATTCTATTCGGAAAAAACATTTATATATTCTTTATGTAAACATCACATCTATATAAAAATGATGAGAACTTATCCTGAAAATTTATATCCACAAAAGTCACCTTCTGACTTGAGATAATGAAAAATTAAAAGTAACAGAGTAGTCGAAACATCCCTAAAGATTCAGCATAAAAATCTCCTTTTAAATGGATCCTTCAAGTCATTGATAAAAGGCTTCTAATCAGGTAAAGACGTGCTTTAAAATAAAATTTCAATCTGGCTTGAAATTAGCCTAATAATCGGCTTGGAGACCATTACATAATAATATCGTCTTTAATTATCTGACACCAAACATAAGGTAGAACTGTATAGCATGCATCTTTCCAACGTAAGGTTGAAAACAAACGTTAGTTTGATGTCACATCCTTCAAATGTAATGTTTATTACGAACGTAGGGTTTATGGACCATACTTTTCATTTCAATAATCAAATGTATGATAAATGATCCATACATTTATTATCTTCCAAATTTAAGGTACATTATCCATACTTTTGATGAAACGTAATATTGTTTATGAAATTAAGGTTGATGAACCATACTTTTGAGAAACAAACATAACATTTAAAACAAATGTACGGTTCTTTTTCCATACATTTTCAATAACCCAAAACGTAGGGTTCCTTCATAAATTAGGGTTCCTCTTCCATACTTTCCCAATAATGTATGGTTGATTAACCATACTTTTATGATATCTCATAATGTATACATCGCATTTCATCCTTATGCTTTGTTTCCCCACAAATGGTATGAACTGTGTTTTTAGAACACACTTTAGCAATTACCAAATATATAGAGCATGAACAATGTTTCCAAAACACGCTAATGCGAATACTTTAGCAATTAAATCTCATTATTCAAGAACATAAATATCTGTTCAAGAAATAAATAATAAATAATAAATTCTTAAAATATACTTAAAGAATAAAATCATTAGAAAAAAATAAAGTTATTTGTGCGCATCAAAATCATCAAAGAGATGGATTATTATTCCCAACAATCTCCCCTTTTTAAAAAAATATTTTATATCGTTGAAAAAAACACATTCTTAACAGTGCCCCCCTTTTGATGATCACAAAACCCATAAAATAACCAATGAAATTAACTTACAAATTTAATTACATATAGATTGGAATTTCAAAAAGATAAATACAATATTAGAATTAACTCAATTTCTCTCCCTTTAAAGGAATATGATAACACTTAATATTTGAAAAGGTTAATATAAAATGTTGTGTTTATCAAAAATTAAGTGTTAAAATGTTGTGTTTATAAAAAATTTCTACCCTTTTTGTAATATCAAAAAGAATTATAGAATATGGAATAGAACTCATTTAATGTAGTACTGAACCTAAGTAAATGCTATTATTAACCTATTTTCAACAATTGAACATGGATTAATGTCATATATAAAAATAGACAGCAAAAAAATATTAATAATAATAATAACGAAGATAAAGTGAATAAAAATTTCATTGAAATCATGGAAGATGTACAATCATGATGATCACTGGAATCAAGGTATGGTAAGAGTATGAGATAGGGTCTATCTCCTCTGAACTACTATCTTGATTTCAGTCAACTGCGCCCTTATCCTTTTCATCATTCCATATCCCCGTTTGATAATAAGATCTCAATTCTCTTGAGTTATTTGAATATTTTTAATCAATTTTACTCTGAAAAACACATGAAGTCTCTCTTCCTTCTCCATAAAAAGATTTAACTTCTATGCGAACTGAGTCAGCACAGTTCTAATACTTGGTTCAATTGAGGTCAACTTGTCATCCAAAAAAATTTGATTATCTAACAAAACTGATAGTGGAGCACTATTTCATTGCAAATCATGAAATCTGTCATTCATATTGCTCCTTGCTTTAGTGATAGCCTGAAATATTATGATTAAATCAGGGGAATTACCTGATCCACTAGCTTCAACACTTCTGATAGATACAAAATGTGTCTCCATTTAGGTTTTAAATTATGACAGATCTGATTTCATCACTATCTCCTGATTTCAGCTTGTGTAACTCTGTCAACATCTCTTGCTTAAAGTATTCAACATCCTATCGGAAAACTATACTTCCTTTAAGTCTTTGAAATTTCAACTGTTTCTTCTCTCATGATCTCCTCATAGAAACATTTTCATATTCCAAATTAGACAACATTATGTACAACGCTTCTACCTCTTTATTCACTAAACCAGTGGCACCCAGTGCTTGATTCTCATTTTCAGATTCAATGTGATGCAGCAGTACTAATGGAAAAGAGTATGCATAAAATTTTTATTTTTCTTCCTCCTGATCTAGCTGGTCTGAAGACTTTTCCTCAGTTCTTTTTCCAGACTCATCCATAGAAAAATCCCCATGAATTACCTCTTTTTGAACTTCAGAAACATTCTCATCGCAAATATTAGTAATTAGTTATTACATTGGATTTTCTAAAATAATATCTTCTTGATTTTCCTGAGGATTGACCACTTCCTCACCAGGATCTGCCTCTTTTTCCTTATCAATTTTAACATCACCTTCAGTTATAATTTGAGGTTCAATTTTAGTTTGTACTTGAGGAGTCAATATAATTTGAGCAGTATCCTCTTCTTGTGGCTTCTCAACGGCTTCTTCTCTGACAAAACTATAAGACAGTAAATCTCTTGTTGTCAAAACAGGTGAAACAAGTTCCTCATTAACAGTTCTTTTTCTTTGAATCTGAAGTCCCTCTTGACTTCCTTATTCTTGAGTTTCTTCAATTTCAAATCTTATTATTCTTACATCAGTGCTCACTCAACATTCAGCATGTCCCACCTTGGACTTTGTAGACTGAGCTTGAGCACTCTCTTCTTCTTCGTTAGGCCCTACTAGAAAAAATTTTCATTTCAATGTGCTCCAGAAGTAACCAAAATTTCTCAGGGTCCCAACACCAAATGTGTTACTATGGTGACATCTCACTCTAGCTTCCACAAGGCTCACCATATCTTTTTGAAGAGAATTTTTGAAATGAATATACTAAAAAGATAAAAATTCATGCGGGATTCTGATTGAAAACAATAATGAAGATACCATACCATGTACCTTGGAAAATTAACCCTTATAACACTCATTAATAGAAACTTTATATACATGTCTGGATACAATATTTTCAGCAACTCAGACATCCTCCGTGCAATCCCTGTTTGTACAAATTTCACTGGGATTTTATGATCTGGCTCTAGGTCCTCTATCAACATCTTCCTTATATGAGTATAACCAACAATAAAAGACATGATATCTTCAGACTTATGCACTGAATCTCCAACATTTTTCAAATCAAAATGAAAAAATCCCTCATGAGGGAATTTCAAAATCTATCTAATCTCTACAGAGGATATCGAAACATATTTATCTTCAATATTCTCTACCATAGTATCCTCATCTTCTCCCAGACTAAATTATACAGACTTAAAGAAATATAGTATTTCTATATCATACAAAAACTCAGACTTCTCACCATTGAAGGTCTGCTCTAGATTTTGGAAAGAGAGAGCTTGTTTCAGCAGAAGATTTGTCTAAAATAGCCATTCTAGGGCTATGACAATTCCTTGCAAAAATTTTCTTCCATTGGAGTGCTATATTTTTGTTATGTTTGTCTCAGCTTCATCGGTTCTCTTGGTCTTGGCCATTTTTGTTGAAAAAAAATCATTGAAGGTTCGAAAGAGGATTAAGGTTTTAAAGGTTCAGGTTCGAATAGACAAAGAGCAGTAAAGCGCTGCGGGTTTGAAGGGATTTTTGGTGGAAAATGAAATGATTCATAATTTGAAAGGATTCTGATAGCCCTAATTCCCATTTCATCAATAATTATTACATATATTTTAAAAATGAATAAAATTGATCACGCAAAAAAACTTATTCTTTTTGAAAAACAAATATCTAATTTATTTTAAACAGTATTAAAATAAATAAATAACGTAATACAATAAAACTTTATTTAAAATGAAATAAACATAGCTCCCCTTAATAAAATCAAACCATGCAATGGGAAGTGGTTTAGTAAAAATATCTTTTAATTTAAATTTATTACTTACAAATTCCCAAGATATATCCATTTTAAGAATAATATCTCTTAGAAAACGATGTCTGATATCAATATGCTTAGTCCTAGAATGATTAATAGGATTTTTTGAAATATTTATAACACTAGTATTATCACATAAAATAGGAATACTATTAAAATTTAGTCCAAAATCCATAAGAGTGTTTTACATCTGCAAAACATGTGCATAGCAACTTCCAGTAGATATATATTCTACCTCAGCTATTGAAAGGGCAACTGAGTGTTCTTTCTTACTTGACCAAGTCACTATGGATTTTATTAAAAAGTGACAAGTACCCGAAGTGATTTTCCTATCTAATCTACAACTCCCAAAGTCTGCATCTAAATATAAAATTAAATTAAAATCAGACATTTTAGGATAAAGAAGAGATTGAAAAACAGTTCCTCTTAAATATCTAAAAATTATTTTAGTAGCAGTTAAATGGGATACTAAAGGATTTGATTGAAATATTTAACAAAGACATAATAAATACATAATATCTGGAATGCTAGCAGCAAGATATAATAAACTACAAATCATACCTCTATATAACTTGTTGTAAACTGATTTTCTAGTTTCATCCAAACCAAGCTTAATATTAGTACACATAGGAGTCGTATAAGTCTTGTTGTTTTCATGTCCAAATTTCTTTAGTTAATCAGTAATGTATTTTATTTGATTTAAAACATTTCCCAATTTTTTTTTGATAAATTTGAAGTCCTAAAAAGAAATTTAATTCTCCCATAATACTCATTTCAAATTATTTTTGCATTAGATATGAAAACTCATGACAAAGGGATTTATTAGTTGATCCAAAAATTACATCATCAATATAAATTTGAACAAATAAAATAATAGAATTTATAGTTTTCTTAAATAGTGTTGGATCTGAGATTCCAATAGTAAAATCATTTTTAAAAATAAAAGAGCTTAATATTTCATACAAATCTCTAGGTGCTGGTTTAAGGCTATAAATAACTTTAGTAAGTTTAAAAACAGAATCTGGTTTTTGAGAATTTTCAAAACTAGGAGGTTGCTCAACGTAAACTACCTCCATCAAATAACCATTTAAAAAGGCAGACATAACATTGATCTTAAGTAATTTAAAATTGATATGAGATGCATAAGCTAAGAAGATTCTAATGGATTCTAATCTAGCTAAATGTGCCAAGGTCTCATCATAATCTATACCTTCTTCTTGATTATATCCTTTAGATACTATCCTCTCTTTATTTCTAGTTATTATTCCGTGATCATCATGTTTATTTCTAAAAACCCATTTGGTTCCAATAACTGGATAATTCGGTGGTCTTTTAACTAATTTCTAGACTTAATTTCTTTTGAACTTTTTTATCTCTTCTTAAATTGCTATCGCCCAACTTTCATCATCTAAAGATTCTTCTATAGGCATTGGTTCTAATTGGGATTGAAAGGTAGACAGCTCAAAAATATTTCCAATGTTCCTTCTAGTTTTTATTCTTATTTCTAAGTATCCTATTATAGTTTCTAATGGGTGATTCTTTAGGGTCCTTGATTGTCTCGGTAGTACACTTATAGGTTTTTCAGAGTCAAGTTCTTCTGGGATGGACTGAATTTTATTTATACCATTTTCAAAATCATATTTCAAGTTCCCAAGTATCATGTTATAATTAGAATCAAATTCATCCATTTGATCTGTCCTTTTCTCAAAGGGATCAGATTCCTCGGATTTCACATGATCTTATTCTTCAACAATCCATGAATTTTTTTGAAAAATTCTATAATCTTTGGAAGTAGTAGAATATCCTAAGAAAATGACTTTATAGGATTTTGGATCAAACTTACCAAGATTATATTTGGTGTTTAATGTGTAAAACTTGTATACAAAAACATTAAAGTAATTTACTTTAGGTTTTCTATTATTTCTGATTTCATAGGGTGTCTTTTTTAAAATTGGTCCAATAAAAACTATATTCATTATATAGCAGGCCATATTTATAAATGCTACCCAAAAATAGGTAGGATGACTATATTCTTTTAGCATAGTCCTAACCATTTTTTGAATATTCAAATTTCTTCTTACAACAATTCCATTTTTTGAGGTGTTCTTGGTGCAGAGAAGGTGTGATTAATACCCATATTTGAGAAAAGGAATTGAATTACAGATTCTCAAATTATCCACCATGATCGTTTCTTAAGGAAATTATTTTAAAACCTTTTTTTAAACAACTTTGGAAAAACATTCATATAATGTAAAAGCATCATTTTTTAATTTTAAAAATAAAATCCATGTAAATATAGAATAGTCACCAACCAAAAAATATACATATAATTTACTATCCATGCTTTCTACTCTTGAATGTCCAAACAAATCCATATGGATAAGTTCAAGTGGTTTAGATGTAGCAATTTTGTCAATAGATTTGAAGGGTGATTTATGCTTCTTTCCAAGTTGACATGCATCACATAATTTATCACTTCCGAACTTGAGACTAGGAAAATTCGAAACTAATTGTTTCATGGATAATTTATGTAAAGCATATATATTGAAATGTCCATGTCTTCAATTCCAGATCCAGGATTCATTTAGCTTAGTAGTTAAGTAGTTTACTTGTTGTTTACACAAGGAATTTAAATCCAGGGTATACACATTGTCAGTTCTAGGTGCTCTAAATTTAAGCAGTTTATTTTGGAAAGCAGAAGACAATTGTTTGAAAAATCTACAACATAACCATCATCACATAGTTGAGAGATACTTATCATATAGTGTTTCAATCCTTGTACATAAAGTACTTTGTTGATTGAGATAGCTTTTGGATCTCCAATGGTTCCAATTCCAATGTTCTTCGCATTGACATTGTCACCAAAAGTGATAAGTCCACCGTCTTTCTGAGTGAGTGTAGAGATATTCGATGAGATTCCACTAATATGCCTTGATCAGCCACTGTCCATATAAAATATGGTATTTTTTGTTCTTAGACCTGCTTCCTGCAAAGGCATTATACAATTTTCTTTGGTACTCATATTATACTGGGTCCTGTTGTGTTAGTCGGCAATGATCTGAGAATCCAGACTTGCTTTGTTTTTCTAAAATCAACAGAATCAAATAAATTATTAAAAAAAAATATTTCTTAATACAACTTATTTGTGGTTGTCTTATGAAATAATTTTTAGAAATTTGTCACCTTGTTCCACAGTAATAACAATTTAATCTTTTTGATATTGGAACAAAATTATTCTTATACAGCTTAGGTTTTTAACCTTTACTACCAATTGCAAATCTTTTTTTCTTAATAATAGTTTAACTAGAATTTCGTTCAAGCATTTTTCTCCTTTGGTAAAAATAAGGGATGCACTTTTATATGTTTCTACTTATGTTTACAGTATTTTATTCTAGCGTCATGATCTGTATAGTCAATGTTAATTGAATTAAACTTATCAATTAACTCCTTAAATTTCTTTAGTATTTTATCACTTTCATTTGAAACAGCCTTTTGAATGTTTTTTAATGACTTATGTTTCTTAAAAATAGATTCTTATTTTTCTTGAAGAATGTTGAAGTAGGCTGCAAGTTTTTTATTAGAATAGCTTGTTTCATAACTAGAGTTAGAGTCAGAGGAGTAATATGTGTGTATCTTATATGTTTCTTCCATAAAGCACATGTTGGCTTTCATATTTACTTCTTCCTTCTCTGAGTCTGATTATGAAGAGTTGTTGGAGTCTTTAGACACACTCCATGTTGCTTTAATTGATTTCTTGTAATTTTTCTCATAATCATTACTTTTAAAGAACTTCTTCTTCCTGTCTTATTTTAACTATGGATAGTTAGGTCTGATATGACCCAACTTCTTGTACTCATAACATCTCACTTTCTTTTCATCCTTTTTGGAAGTTTTTCTGAAAGAAATGTTCTTTCTGCAGAATTTACTAAATGTTCTAGCTAGATGAGCCATTTTTATATCAGAATTTTATGAATCAGAACTTCTTGATTTCACCTTTACTTATTTTATTTTTATCTTTTTTATTTTACCTTGAGATGACACTTTTAAGGCAGTTTCTTCTCTCTTGATCAGAACCTTATGCTCATTTTTTTCATCTTGCATCTCAACTTCATACATCATAAGTGTTCCAATCAAATCTCTCATGGTTAAGTCTTTGACAAGTGTTGACTGTCTGATTGCAGTAGAGATTCCATTCTATTTAGTAGGCAGTACTCTTAGTACTTTTAAAACTTGATCAGATTGTTCGATTGGGTCTCCCAAAGATGTTATATTATTGAAAATATCTATCAATCTTCCATTCATTTGAGTAATTATTTCACCTTCAAACATTCTAAATGTGTCAAATTTAAGCTTAGCAGTATCATATCCCATTTTCCTGACATTGTCAGTTCCTTCATAAGAAAAAACAATAGTTTTCCACATCTCATATGACATTGGGCATTTAGATACTCTTTTGAATTCATCAGGTCCTACACCACATAACAAAGAATTCAGTGCCTTAGAGATTATATCATATTCTGCTTTAGTAGTTACACTCCATGTCTCGAGTTTTTCAGGTATTTCATAAGGAGTTGGAATATTTGAATATACTTTGTATCCATGGTTTTTCAGATATATTATCATTCTTGATTTCCAGCATCCATAAATTTCTCCATTGGAGTATGGTGATCTGACCATTGACATTCCCTCTCTTGTATCAGTCATCTTGCTCTGTGCATAATAAATTTCAACTTGTTAAGGCTTCATTTGAAAGCTCAATCCATTGATATAAATAGTTGGATCAGATTATACCAAATAAACACAAGAGGGGGGGTGAATTGTGTCTTTCAAAAATTCATTTCAAGACCATGTTCTGCCCTATAACTTTAATCAGATGAATTAATGGAGTGGAAATTTAAATATCATAGATAAACGATGTATACTGGTTTGGGGAACAGAAGGCCCTGAGTCCACTCCACCAACACTCTACTCCACGAGCTTGGTGATTTTCACTATTTGGCCCTCTTTTCAACAGACCATTCCAAAACTGAGTACAAGCAGTTGAAACCTTTACAATCTAAGAAAAAAAACCATCACGTTCACTCAAAGAACCTATACATCTTAGTATAAGAATTCGATCACTCAAGAATATAAAAATGAAAGGTATTTGTACTTTGAAAATACTTTCCAGTTTTTCTTCACAATTGCAACAAAATGGAATTGACAGTAGATGGATTGTAGCCTATAGAAATAATGATCTTCATATAAGAGTCGTTCTTAGTCGATCTTATTGTAGTAGATATAAAAAATATAATTCAAAAAACCAGCATTAACAGATTCATAGTAGATATTTGATGTAGAATGAGTGAATCTTCTATCGTGATTCTTCTTCTTCAAGAAACAGAGCTTTGACGCTCTTTTGAATTAGCAGATCTGGGTTTTTTATAGTCTCTATTTTCTTTTTTATGAATGTTTGATGTTGTTGTTCGCAAAAATAAAACTCATATATATTCTATTTGTAAATATCACATCTATATAATAATGACGAGAACTTCTCCCACAAATTTAAATCCACAAAAGTCGACTTCTAACTCACGATAATAAAAAATTTAAAATAACATAGCAGTCATAACTTCTCTGATTATTCCGCATAAAAATCTACTTTTAAATTTATCCTTTAAATCATTGATATAACAACTTTCAATCAGTCAAAGACGCACTTTAAAATCAGGTTTAAATCCGGCATGAAATTAGCCTAATAATCTGATTACAGACCATTGCATAATAATATAATCTTTAATTATCCAACACCAAACATAATGTTGAACTGTATAGCATGCATATTTCAAATGTAAGGTTGAACAAAAATGTAGGGATGTTGTTGTATGCTTCAAACATATTATTGATTAAAAACATAGGGTTGATGATACATTCATTTCTTTTAAATAATCAAACATATGATAAATGATCCATACTTTGTATAAACTTCCAAACTTAAGGTACATGATCCATACATTTGATGAAACATAAGAATGTTTACTAAAGTAAGGTTGATGAACCATAATTTTGAGAAACAAATATAACATTTAAAACTTGTGTATGGTTCTTCTTCCATACATTTCAATAACCCAAAACACAGGGTTCCTTCCTAACGTTGGGTTCCTCTTCCAGACTTTTCTGATAACGTATGGTTGATTAACCATACTTTTCTGATATCTCATAAAGTATACATTGCATTTCATCCTTACACTACGTTTTTCCATGTAGGGTATGAACAGTGTTTCCAAAACACGCTTAAGCAATTCCTGAATATGTAGAGCATGAACAGTGTTTCCAGAACATGCTAACTCGAATACTTTAGCAATTAAATCTCATTGTTCAAGAACCTAAATACTTCTTCCAGAAATAAAAAAATAAATAATAAATTCCGGAAATATACATAAAAAATAAAATCATTAAAAAAAAATTAAGGGTATTTTTGATCCTAAAAATCATCATAGAGATAGAGTATTGTTATAAAAAATGTCCCCCTTTTAAATAAAAAAATTATCTATCATTGAGAAACAACACATTCTTAAAATTGGTTACTTTTTTCAAATGGAATCACTTTATCCTCAAAATGATGTGCTATGAAATAATCATCTGGATGGACTATTTAGTTCCCTATCGAGCCAACATTGACTGATATCATAGGAGGGTGATGTTTACATACACAGAATAAATTACACACCTAAATAAAGGATAATGTAATGTGTATGACTCGTGATTATAATCCAAGCAGTAGAAGTTGGGTAATGTGATATCTCAGATCACCAGTCTCTTCCTCGATGATGAGGGGTTACAACCCACTATTTTTACTCATATAGTAGAGTGTTTCAGGGATGTATTTCTTAATTAATTATCTAGTCTACCTAAGGGGTGATATGTAGAGAATACTATTGTTATAGAACATGGAGTAGCACTAGTGACCATTCTATTTTACCTAAGGAGATAATGGAGCTCATGTAACCGTTAGAGAATCTTGAGGCTAATGGATTTATTATCCCCATCACTTTACTTTAGGGTTCAACAATGTTTTTACAAGAAGGCAGATAGGACCCTTAAGATATTAATGTATTATGATCAATTGAATCCTCTCACTCAATAGAATTGATATCCCATTCCAATAATAGATGACCTATTTGATCATATATCAGGATAAAAAGTGTTTCCAATGATACATAGAGGTTATCTTATCATCAGATATGTGTCAGGACTTTAAAAATACCATCCATATCTTTCAATAACATGTATAGTCTCTATTAGTACATGGTTATGTTATTCGGACTCACAAACACACCAATGCTTCTCATGGATCTTATTAATGGATTCTTACCCCCATATCTAGATTAATTTTTGGTTGTCTTCATTATAGATATCTTATTATATTCACTCTCTAGAAATGACCTTGAAAACCATATTGTGATCAAACAGAATACACTGAGAAAGCATTGACTCTAGGAAAAGCTCATTAGATGAAACTTTTGATTTGGAAATTTACACATTCTAGGTCACATTATCTCTGAGATAGTAGTTTCAGTATACTTAAAGAACATGGGACTTGTATTTTGTTAGGAGAATTCCAAGAACATCATTGAAATCGGTAGTATTTTGGGGCTTTCCAGATACAATGGATTCTTCATCTAGTATTTCTGAAACCCTTTACTACCTCTTATAGGCTAGAAAAAGATGGGATTAATTTTTTTTGATCAAAATCATGGGAAACAACCTTTTAGGAGTTGAAGGTAAGGTTGAATTTATCATCAATATTGATTCTTCCAAAGATTGGAAACAACTTTACTGTGTACTGTTATGACTCAGGTATCAGTCTTGGAGCTATTCTGATATAGGAAGTGGGAGTCATTTTATATGAGTATCATCATTTGAGTAATCACAAGGGAAATTACCTGATGTATGACTTCGAACATGATGAGGTTGTTTATGATTTTCACTATTGGATACATTATCTATTGGGAGTGAATTTTTTGATATTAAATAATCAAAAAAGACTCAAATAAATCATTAATTAATGATATCTGAATCTCAAGAAACATATGTGGGTTGAGTACTTACAGTTGTTTGATTTTGATCTTGCCTACTGGACAAGAAATGGGAATCATGTAGCTGATTATCTGAGCTAGAATCCTAAAAAATAAGAGGTTCATGAATCTATTGTTGCATGAAAATTATGTTCTTATTCCCAAATATTCATATTGAAGTTCATGATGACCATGCTCATTCTATCCACTCATCCATAATATTGATGTATACTCTTATGGAATGGGTGATAATAAGACAATTATTTGATACTAAATTCCTTGTCTTGATGAATTTTTTTTCTTATAATGATTCATATTCTTGAAAGACAGTGGATGTGGAGGATACCATATTGTTTCATGTGTATGTATGGGTCCTAAAAGACATCATAGGGGATCAGATATGGAAATTCTATGCCTTGTGATGGGTGGTTAACCCAAGTGTCACCAAAATTTATCGATAACTTTGGCACTATTATTGGTTGTCTAGTAAGAAATTGAGGTTTTTTGATTCATCACTCATTTTTACCTAAATTAGTTGGTGAATGTGGAACATTAGGTACCGGAAAAAATCTATAGTAATTTTACATTCTTCAGTGGAAATGGAATGATGCTTTAATGGATTTCATGACTTGTCTACCTAGATCACCTCATTGTAGAAATATAGTTTTGGTTGTCGTTGACCATTTGAAGAAGGGTGAAAAATAACTACCTATGTGAGATACATTCATGGTAGATGATCAAGGAAGGTTGTATGTATGAGAGTTTATACATCATCATGGAGTTCCTCATTCTATAATTTCTGAAAGAGGATCTCATTTCACATCACAGTTCTGGTAGAGGTTGTAGAAGGTATTGGGTATGAAGGTACTTTTGAGAATATCCAAGCACCCACAACCTAATAGATAGATTGAGAATTCAATTCAGGGGATATAATACATTCTCTGAGCATGCATCCATGATTTTGGAGGTTCTTGGGAGAAAACATTTTCTCTTTTGTAGTTTTATTATAATAAAATCTTTCATGATACCATTGAGATGGCTCATTATGATGAATTATATAGTGGGACTGAACACTCACCTATTTATTGGCTAGAGGACGGGGAAACAACTTTTCTTTGGCCATTCCTTGTTTAGGAAACTACAGAGTAGGTCTGGCTAGTTAGAAAGTTCATGTTGATAGCTCAGTATAGAAACCATTCATATTCCGACAAGCACTCGTAAACTATTTATTTTTCAGTCGGAGACATGTTTTTCTTTAATGTCACACCCAAATTAGGGAATAGACATATTAAGAGGTAGGGTAAGCTTGTATCAAGGAATTTTAGACCCTTTGAGTTTGTGAAATAGATCGGACCATAAGACTGTCGGTTGGAAATTATTTAGAGATATTGTTCTATGCTTGATATCATTCATGTATCTGTACTTTGCCGATACTTTCCAGAACTATCACACATTATTCATCCTGATGCGGTCAAATTGGATATTGATGTTTCCTTCAAGAAGTATGCAATGTGTAAAGTGGATTGGAGCATGAAGAAACTATGAGGAAGGTTCTTCCATCTGGTATTTGTGATATGGCATCACAAGTGAGTATAAAACATGACTTGTGAGCGGGAAGTGGATATAAAATCTCAATGGTTTGAAGTATTTATGGAAAAAACCTCTTCACCCATAGATGGAAAACTTGAGGAAATTTTTATTTAAGGGGATGAGGTTTTAACAACCCATCCATTCAATGAAGGTGATTTTTTTTTATTTTTAAAATTTTAATCCTATTACTAGTCAAGATAAAATTTTACTATAGCCTATGGAAGGTATGATTAGCATTTAGGGATTTTTATCCCAATGTTCCAAAGAAAATGGCCTACATACTAGGCCACATATATTGTGTTAATCGTGACACCCATGCCATACAAGTTTTATGAAACCATGTAGTAGAAGACAGTGGAACCTGTATATAGCATGAGTACTTCGAAACTGAGTGTAGTAAGGTGCATGTCCATACAGACCAACTATGTTTTGGTATAATATGATGTCATATAGTTAGCACACTATTTGGGAGACTATGAACATTAATCATCTTTGGTAATTTCCTTACCATTATTGGAGCATGGTTTGGGAATGTTTTGTTCAAATTATATGAACACTACGTGTGGCCCCTAAATTTGTGGGAAAATTACAATTCTACCCCCACTTATTTTTTAACCCCTTTTATATTTTACATTCCTCAATTAGTGGACCACCAAGACTTATCCTCCTCTTCTATCTCTATAACACCTAATATAGGAATTGAGAAAAATTCTTGGCCCATTTTTCATTCATCGATCTGTCAAAAGCTACGAATCAGTCTCAGTAATCTCTCATAGTCTATCAAGTCATGTCAAAGTTCATCTTCCCATACATTGTTCTATTTAAATGAAAAAATTTTCCCTATTTTTATGGAATTGGAAAATTTCTATGATATATTTCATTATAATAAAAATATTAGGATGATACTAATACAGGTTTCATCTATGTCCATGAGGAAGGTGGTCTCATAGTTTTCCCTTTGAGTTTCGGTCATTTTTTATTATATCATCTTTCTATATGGTATCTTTTTGCGGGGAATATCTATTTTATTTGTTTATTCACTTATAATTGACTATTTCTTAATAATATTCACTTATTGATCCTTTTTTGTTGTTAAAATGTTTTATATACCATATATGCTCACCCCATGTGTGCTCCATGGAAAATAGGCAATTTTTTCCAATTAGTTCAAATTACCTGGAACTAAATTTAGCTATCAGCATGGATTCTAAGTGTAATTTTAATTGATATATGATAATTAAATTTTCCTTAGGATCCTCTTTAAGTGATGTAGTATTTTATTGTTGGAATTTCCTAGGTGGAAATTTTCGAAAATAAACATGTCATCTTCTGAATGGCCATTGAACCATAGAAATATGATTTTTCATGTCTTCGTGAATTGATTGAATTTGTTAGTGTGAATGGATTTTATAGGATGGAATATAGTAGATGGTGTAAAAATTTTAATTGACCATGATACCTTTCAATTTAAAATCAAGCCTTATGTCTTGATTTCCATGTTTTTAATGAATTAAAATGCCTTAATGGGTTTGGCTTGAGTGGCAACATTTATGGGATGTCTTTTCCTAATGTGTGTATATATATATGACCAAGCCTTTGATAATGTTTATGATTAAATTAATAAGAGTTTATTCATTGCATATTGAATATAAAATGATTATTCCTCTTATATGAATATGGGTTTTATTAAAGAAATGGAAAAGAGGTAATTCTCTATGAATTTTATAATTATAATGCTCCTTTATAGAGGATGGGATATGCTGGTAAGGAGTTATGAAACCATAGAGAAATCAAACTCTCTTACATTGGGTCTTGAGTTTTGAGTCTCTCAGTTGTGTTACTATATAGATGTTGGTATGAGGCACCAATATCTAAGATAAGAGTATTTCCATGGAGGCCCACTCACCATCATGAGTGTTGTGGCCTGACATCTCTTAGTCAATTAGGATGTAGGGAATGTACCATGTTGAATGAGATTATAGGATTGTTTTGACTAGTGATGTATGTCCGAGTTACACCTCGGTCCAACTAGAATATGGTATTCCAACTATATGGCCCTTCAATGTCCCCACACACTTAGTTCACATAGGTGGATGAAACATAGACGTAAACTATACATATATATTATATATAGTTTCATTATCATACACTTACAAACCATGAGTTCGTGCAGGTATAATTTCCTTATTTCCTATAGGAACCTGAGTTGTTTAGTTATTTATTTCTTTATTATTTTACTATTCTACTCATAGATACACACTATTTAATTATGAGCACTACTTAGATCAAACGTAGACACCGTTGGTGGGGGCCCACTGAGATTTTTATCTCACACTGTACTTGAGTTTCCTTTGTTACCTGAACAGAATATATTTCTTCACGTATTGATAAGGTAAAATTCCTTGATATATATTGATGATTTTCATACCTATTCATAGCTTAGGTGTAGAGGATCGACCATTAGATCTGATTCTTATGGTGTTATGTTTGTCCTTTTCTTTTTGTACTATTGTATACCATGATTTTATATTATTACATATTTTTGTGAGACACCAAGTCATGAAGCACATATTGACACTGACATAGAGACTTTTAGTCATATTTTCTTCTCTTTTGTTATTTATCATATTCTTCCATTTATTAATTGATTTATATATTTACACATATATATTTTATTTATTATATATGTTTATATTAAGATTCATCCGTTGACTTTATTGGTTTGTATCTGATGTGCTACACTATTAGGAGGATATAGTCTCCCAAATTTACCACCCTTATAACCTCACTAATTGTTGGTCTCTTCTATTGTATAGGGAGGTGCAATTGTAACCATCTGACCCCCGCCACAGGGTACGAGTTAAGTGGACCCTAGGTCGGGGTTTAATAAATATAATTCTAAAAAAACAATCACACAATGAATACCAAAAATATGTGTTTCACAATATCATTAATCCATCAACAAAATTATCCCAAAATTTATCATGAATTGAAATGGGTTTCAAAAACATTTCACTGATCCATAATAGCATAGCCCATGAAAAATAAATGGGTTTCATAAACGTATCACCATAACAATAATAAACCTTCCCTAGAATAATTTAGGCTAGTATCATTGTAAAGTTTATCCAATAAAACAAAATTAACATCAAATGATGTTATCATAGATGAAATGCCTATAAAAGAATCACTAGAATATTGTATAAGTGATATAAACTTTTCACTTGGAAATCATTTATTTAAAATTTATATACTTCAAAAATATTAAGGAAACACATTTCATTGAAAAGAAACATATAAACATGTAATGGAATATTCAAATAACTGAGAAACCATGATGGTACTGAATTCCATTCATGTTTTATTAAGATTAATGAAAACATTTTTTTTCTCACTTTGTAAAAAGTAAAAATGTACATAATTTAGAAATTGACACGAAGAATCATTTTAAACAATATTTTAAATTATATCAACTATAAAAAAACCTAAAAAGCAAAATATAATACTAAAAAATTAATTTAAATGTTTTAAGAATGTATTTATATGAATGAAAAATATTTTTTTCCTAAATTGTAAAACATAATGAATTTTTCTTAAAAACATTCTTTAAATTTCTTTTGTACTAACACAAGAACGACTCCTTCACATCCCATTTGATGGGAAAGATGGTGGATAATTCCATTTTCATAATAATTATAATGTTTATGTATATTTGTTATACATAAATTATTATTTTATTAAAAATATCATATATTTATAAGAGGAAATGTAATAATTAAAAAGGAAGTGATTAGTTAATGTGATTACCACATCATTAAAATGACAACTTTAGATATCCCCTTAAAATATATATGGATGGTATTTTGGTAAGACCAGAACCACTATTATATTTATATGGGAGTGGAGAATAAAATTTTATAGGTTTTGGTGGGTCTTGAAGGCCTGAGGTACTGTGAAGAAGAGAGTGAAGGGGTTTCAATTTATAATTGAAGGGAGAGGAAATTGTGTGATTTATTAAAATATTATATAATAATAAAGTCATTCCCTATAAAAAAATTTCTAAATACCATGGGATTCCTAAATAAGGTAGTTTGGGGTTTAAATACTATCTTAGAATAATTTTTGTTTTGGTTTATGTGTTGTTTTAAACCTTATATTTTCATTAAACCCATTAGTTATCATATTTTTTCTTTAACCAGGATATCATATTTTCCACACATAAGGGGTTATAATTTTAGTTATATGTCTATAATTTGATCATAAATGGACATGGGATTATAATTTTGACCATATAATATCCTCCATTACCTATTTAATGATTATTTTTATTTCAAAAAAATATTAGAATATTATTTGTATACAATATCATTATTATCAACATTGACTGTATTCATTTAATTTCACAAAAAAGTAAGATGTATAATCATTGAATTAATATATAATGCTTGAAAACAAAACTAATATGTAATATTAATCTACAATATTCTAGAAACATTAAAAATTGTTCAATTTATATTATTGTTATTATTTTTAGAATCATTATATTTGTTTCTATTAACTGAATAAATATTGTGTCTGTGTTGCATAATAATTAAAGGTAATTATATTGAAAAAAAATATTAAATATAGATTTCCATAATAAAATTAATTTCATTATTCTCCATAAAGTGACTTATATATTTTTCTTCATAACATTATTTCGTTCTTATGTGGAATCATATTATATTTACAATTAAGAGAGGGGAATTTTGTATTTTTCTTTTCTATACATACTATATAGATCATAATCATAGAGATGTGTCCTTGAATCAATGAAATTTCATTCCTACATTGAGGGTCAAATTATATTAATCCAAAAAATAATTAATATGAACAAAGAAGACCCTAAAATTTAGTTTTATCCCAGCTTAACATGTTTTTCCTATTACTGCGGGGATAATTTTGACCATGGATACTATTCATATTGGACAAAAAAATTAACTTGTTTATAAAATATATAATTCATAATTAAAAATGGGGAAAAATATTTATAATTTTCAATTTCTATATTTATAAATAAAATTTCATTTTAAGTGTGAAAAATGTGCCGAAAATTATTTTTTGAGAAATAAATTTATATTTTTAAAAAACTAGATTATTTATTTTACCATGTATAATAAAAATATTATATGATTGAAAAATCATTTTATTAAATATATAAGATATAGATGTCACTATAAAAATTCAATAATAGTGATCGATTTTATTTTTCAATATATAATATAATTATTCCCCTGAAAATAATTTTTCATTCAAATGCATATTTTATTTTAAAATGATTTTTATTTTCATATATAATAAATTGATAACCAGTGAATTAAATTTATTCATTTGTTAACCATATAATTTTCACAATTTAGTTATTGCAATTCATACTCACTAATCCAAATTCCAATTGATAACCTTCACATTAAATAATAATATTTTAACAATTTATTGTGGTTTTTTTAAAATCGGTGTTTCATGTAACACGAGATATTATTGAAACAAAATTTATCTATACATAAATATTTAATAAATTCTAAGTGACTGATATTCTACCCCCTTATAATTAATTTTGACATTAAAATTCTATTTCTATGATAGAAACATATGAGGATATGTCTTTTTAATCACAACATGTGGTTCCAATGTTGCATCCTTGAATTTTTGGTTTCACCAAAAAATGTAGACAAGACGAGTGGAATTATTTCATAAAACATTATCTCTTCGATCTAGAATCTAGATACATTTTTCATGATAATATAATTTCAGTTCTAGTTGTATGACCTCTATAATTAGTACATGCGAAATATCAGGTATGTACATACTTATGAGAGATACATGGAACACATTGTGAGCTTGAGAGTTATTTTATGGATATTACAAACAAGTAGATATTATCCTGATACGATCAATAATATTTTTAAGACCAGTATATCCTGGGCACAAATTTATATTATTTATAATAATTAAAAAATTTCCCAATGGGGATATTCCTGGTAATACCTTGTCACCTAATTCAAAATTCATATCTCCTTATTGATTATCATCATTTAGTTTCTATGAAATTTTTTTGGCCTTATGTGTTGTTGAATGGGTAAAATATTCTTTTTCAAATCATAAATTTAGAAATTTTACAATATCATTCTTTCTCCAACATCATCATATTATGTTGGAGTTTTATAATTACTATCATAGTGGAATTCATAAAGAGATATCTTATTTCACTATTGAAATCAATTATGGTATGAAAAATCCACCAAATGACGGTGCTGATCAAAATCTCAATTTAATTCCATTTAGAAAACTCTAAAACTTTATATAATGGTTTTAATAGTCCTACTATAATTAAAATATATCTAAGGGTGATATGAAATACAAAAAATCAACTTGGTATCTAGATCCTATTAATTACTTATCCAAAATATAGAGGTGAACATTGGATCCTGATGATATATAATAGAATGTAGTAATCCAAGAAATATCACCACTTTATTATTGTATAACCAAGGAAGATAATCAAGAAATAAAAATTATGTTATTCTTGTGATGTTTGCTGACATTGTAATGAGATATACTAAATTGAAAATAGCATTGGTCCCTTCTGATGTTTTGGGGAGTCTAAGGATAAAATTTGTGGTGATGTTTTCTTATTTCCATTATAGAATGTGTAATGGTTGTAACATCCCCATATACTTATGTGTCTCATCTTTAAAGCACTAAAAAACCCAAAATAAAGATACATAATCTGAAATATATCTCTTCATGTTTCCCCTATATAAATACCCCTTTTTTTAAGAGGAATATAGATACACCATAATATCTCTATACATCACCATACTTATATGATAAATAGAGAATGATAAACCATAGGCTTTATTAAATATATCCTTCTTCAAATATCGTATAAACCAAACACATTCTTGATTCATGAATCATGTCTTTCAAAAAGAAAAGATTTAATTGATGAAAATCTCTCACATTATTCGGTATCTCAACATCTTCATTCTACACCACTTTAATCCTCACATGGATAGAGAGTTGAAAATTAATTTAAGAAAGGTAGGATAATTCCCCTTACATCTTGATTTGAAGTTATATATTCTATAAATTAATATGTAATGGATAACTTAAAATACTCATTATGAAAAAACTAGAACGATATATTTGACTGGGAGCATCAAGCACCTCATTAACCTTCATTGGGTGGTAATGTATTGAGAATTCATTATCTATAATCAACTCCAACCATATTCTCTATAACATATACATCCCTTTATGTGTTAATATATAATTTAAAATTTTATGATCAATATATATATATATATATATATATATCACACTTTTCAGTATGACGATAATGTCTCTAAATATATTTTTGAAAAATCTAATGCAGCTAACTCCAGATGTTGAGTTTGGTAAATTTTCTCATGAAACTTAAATTTTAATGAGGCTTAAGATGTCTCTTTATCATGATAAATTACGACACATCCCAATAACTTATTTAATGAAACACTATAAAAACAAAAACTTCTTCACTATAGTGTAGTGTATTTACATGTGTACAGAGAAACCTTCTCTTTAGCTCCGTGAAATTCTATTCACATTAATTTGTCCACAAGAACATAAATATCATCCCATTAAACATGGTGAGTATATTAGATAATCAGGATAAACATATAATAAATTAAAAGTAATTCCGAGTTAATCTGTGAAAACTATATATCTTTGCAACCATGGTTTGTCTATACCATTTCTTATTAACTTCCATCTTTAAATGATTTGTCGATATACCATAACATGATATTATTTGACCCAACAATGTAACTTTCTTTAAATATATTTCACCCTTATTAATTTTTTCACACAATATATCTATCCTCAAGAAATTCACCACATATCTCAAATGATCTTATTTCTCATACTTTAACTTTTAATATTTAATAATATCATTTACAAGAACTATCAAAAACTGGTCTAGTTAATCTAAAATGAATTTAATCAATAAATCCATAAATACAGAAGGGGAATTAGTAAGAGAAAATGTAATTACATTAAATTCGGATTTTATATAACTTTTATTGAATTTTATCTTGGTTATATCCATTTTTTTCACCATTAATTGATGATTTATGAAAATTATTGATCTCCATATTGTTGATGAAATTAGTTATCAATTTGAGTAGAGGACACTTGTTATTAATAGTGATCTTTTTAAGTTATCACTAATCAATGTAGAGTCTCATAGATTCATAATTATTTTATAAAAAAAGAATAGGTTCACCCCTTGGTGATTCATGTGTCTGAATGAATCCCATTCCATGATTCTACAAGAGTTTCATCTTCAATGATAGAAACTCAATTGGTTCCATTTTATATAGAATAATCAAAATATATGTAACAACGAGAATGAGTCCTATTGAAAACCCCACTACACTATTTGGATGAATACGAATAAAATATTATTAGAAGTCGTAAATAAAATACTAAACAATACAAATATCTTGTATGGTTATTTTATCCCCAACAGTATTAGAAAAATATCCTTAATGTATAGGAATTCAAAACCACAAGATAGAAATAATTTATTTCAGATTTTGTAATTAAAACCTACATTTATAAATAATAATAGGTGTATTTGGAATATGATATATGACTTCAATTATATGTAAATTGATATGTTATCCACATAAATAAATTAAATCAATGTCTATAATCATAAAAAATTCAACTATGTGGGGAATATGAAGATTTATAAGAAGATATTTCCCACAAACATCAAGTATAGATGAAATAGTTACATGAGATATACCCATTGTACCATATAGATTATTCACTACTAACTCAATATCTGACAGTTCATATGGTAATTCAAAACTATTTCGAATTCCTTAAGTATAAAGGAGTAGGTAGATCCATATTCATAAAAGACATTATTTTTTCTAGAGTGGTTGATAAGTTTACCTTTACCCACATCATTCTAGTAACCCATTTCAATAGTTTTGGTGACATTATATTTCCCTTTTTATTTGTTTTTAAACATTTTTTTATGTTTATCACCAATAAATGTCAGATTCATGCACAAATTTTCATAGTTCATATATTCCTTACATTTGATGAATTGAAGTTTGCGTAATGCATTAATCGATGTATTATTTTTCTAAATTTTATCAACCAGCCTATTCATCCCATTTTGATATTCATGGGATCCACAGTCTACATTTCCACATTTAATGTGCCTTCTAGTTCCATTTAATAAATTCCATTGATGTATCTTCTCATATTTCATGGATTTAAGTGGATGAAATTTCATTCCATTAGGATATTTATTTATGTTTTCATGATCCTCGATCTTCCATTTTTTTTCAAACCCATTTGAATGGTGGGAATATACCAATTCCATTTTCAACATCAGTTAATATCAAATGATTTCTATGTAACTACTCTTTTATGTTATAGTGAATTACTTTTGGAAACATTGTTTTATGCCATCAATGAATCGAACAGTTTTTCTTCATCGGTTAAGGATTAATCGAGAGGTATACCATGAATTTATTAGAATTTTTTCCTCATAGAAACCTATAGATTCATCATCATTTTTCTTTAGCATAAGTAATTCCATCTCTATGTCTGTATATATAATATGAGGTAAATATTTACTGAAAAATATCCACCTAAATTCATCCAATTCTAGGGATTTAATTTCATCATGTTAACTTTTTTTCTAAACAAGGGTGCACAATTGATCTGATTTCCTAAAAAAATAGTAAATAAAAATAAAAACATCATTATTGAAGAAATGTGTAGTTGAATATATGTTTTCAATGGTGTTGATCTATGTCTCATCAACTAGTGGATTGGAAGACCCACTAAAAGATTGTGTATGCTGACTCTTGAAAGACTCAACAATACATTTTCCCTTTCCTTATCATTTATAATATCCTCCTAAATCATAACTAGATATTTTTTTCATAAACATAGAAACAAAATTCGAAATTAGAACTACCATAACATTATGTTTCTTGGATGGAAAATCATTTCATATTTCATCAGATTCATTATTATCATGATGTGTTATAGTTCCATCCATTAAAGAAAACTAAAAAGAAAAGTGTAAGAATTATGATATAATGATCAGATAGATCCAAATTATAATAATAAAATATAATAATTAGGATGTATAAATCATGATACCTTCATATAAATCTATGGGAAATTAAGTTTAACCTAGTATAAGCATGGTAATTAAAAAACCATTAGGATCTTATTCTGTATATATAATTATCCCTATGATTTTAACATGATTTCTCCGATCCTAATATTAAATAAAAATTTCCATAGATATAAACTATAATGATCAAAAAATTGCTTATATAATTACTACATATCTCTACTTGAATATTCAATACATTTCAAAAATCATGGCATGATTGAAAAAATCATTAGTGTAATTAGATAGAAGACACTGAATCCAATTATTTTATAAGTGATCTTAATCATATCCCACATTGCCATCCCCACATATTACACTTTATACAAATATCAAACATAATCAATTCTTCATAACTGTAGGAAATGAATCATTGGAAAGGGTGATATGAAATTCTCAACAACGGTAAACATGTGATATATTAATCAATGATCATATGAAATTATATGATAATTTTAGTGGTATAAAAACTTGATCACAACTTACAACTCTTATACACAATCCATACTTTTTATTAAACATCGATCATAACATAAAACATTATCATTTCAAACACAAGAATCATAATCATCTAAATTCTCCAAAAATAAATAATGATTCATATGTTCATATCATAAATTTTTGGAAAAATCATAGGTATAAAAAAATTTCATATGTCATGTTTAACTACCAAGATCATAATATGATAACAAGTTATTCCTCAACACCTGTTTCATATAGTTGTTCAAGAACGTTGAATTGTTTTCGTATAATAGATCAGGCACATCAAATTTTTCCCCATAATGGATCAAGAACATTAACTTTTTACATAGTAATATCATGAGACGTAAAAGATTACCCAATGAATTATGGGTCTATATAATTCTAATACCACACAAAAAATAGTGAAAACACTGAATATGTCTTCCACAAAACCATTAAACAACCACCAGAGCACCACATCAATACACATTAAAGGAACAAATGTTTCATAAAAAATATAACGATTAATTTTACCATAAAACATGATAAATATATAGTTTTCATAAAAATATCATAATTATAAAAAATAAAACATCTAGATAAAGGATATGTCTGGTATCATTAAATCATATCCTTAATAGAATAAAATCAACATCAAAGGATGTTATCATTGGTGAAAATTCTTTTAAAATAATTTTTAGAATATTTTCTATGAAAAATATTATTTTCATTTTTAAGTAATTACGTGTAAATAAAATATTTCTAAAATATAGAGGAAATAATATTCATGGAAGAAAATTTAGGGAAACCTTTAAAGGAACATTCAAATAATTATGCGATCATAATCATCTAAAATTCCATTAATGTTGTATAATTTGAAATACAACATTCCTCAGACACATTGTAAAATGTCAAATAATAACTTGTTTAGGAAATAACAAAAAGATTCCATTTAAAAATTAAAAAAAAACTGAAAACTATTTAAAAGTAACACTAAATAATCATATGATTTAATTAAATTAATTCATGATAACATTTTTATAAATTGGGGATTCTATTGTAATTTATAAGTTACTATATGAGTAAAAGGATGAAGGAAATTTATTAGATATGTTTCATAGAACTACCATGATGAAAATTCAAGCATAAAGAATCATTATTTAAAAAAGGATTAAAACATAAACCCTTTACCTCAAACCTCTCCATTATAATTAAAATTACTACCTACTAAATAAAAATTATTTATTTATTTTTCAGGATTTATATAACCTTAATAATATATATAATTATTTTTATTATTTACATATAAAATATTATCACCCTTTTATAAAAAATGTTTTATTCAAACCACTATTTAGGGTGATAATTTTTTTATTTTCCATGTCTATTTTTTTGGATTGTATTAGTTCGTCTACTTTTATCACAGTTCCATCATCATCATTATATTAATAATGATATAAATATAATATATATTTATATTTATCAATAAAATTTAATGATAGAGAAATGAATTGCACTATTCATGGAGACTGTTGGCCATCCACACGTCATAATGCTATTTTCACTTTCTAATGGATGGAATAAAAGAATGATAAATAATAATTAATATTTTAAGAATATTTATCATTTCATGTAGACCATATATATTCATAAAATATATTATTAGTACCATATATATAAAACATAGATGAAAAATGAATCACATCGCTTTGTGGAGGTGCCAGTCTATATGTATGCACGAGCAGATTTATCATTTTTCAAATGTTAGGAAGGTAAAAGGTAGATATTCTATTATAATTCAAGAGGAATTATTATATTATGTATAATATATACACCTTAAACCCATAAAAATTCTCATATGTAAAATATGTTGGTTAGAAAACAATGTTATCATTATTTGGAGACACTATATAGTTTGTATGCAAGAGGGATAATTTCACTTTCCATTTGATGGGATAGGGTGTGGATAATGGTGGTATAATAATAATAATAAATTTTATGTATATATTTGATAATTAATTTTTTATTTTATGATAAATACTATATATTTATATCAGGTGAAATAAGAATTAAAAAAGATATGATTGGGTAAGGCAATTACCACTTCTCTAAAATAACTCTTTTAGATCTCCTCTTACGAAATATTTGGTTGGTGTTTTGGTAATAAAATCACATCTACAATATGTATAGAGGTTTTTAGAATATATTATTTTATTTTTTGGTTGATCTATAAGGCTCAAATTCACGTGAAGATGAAAAATAAAGGGTGTCCTTTTATAATTAGGGGAGGGTCACTCTAGGGATTTCTTAAAATATTAAAATATATTAAAGTAAATCTCTAGAAAAATACTAAAATTTTTAGGTATTCATAGATAAGGTACTATATGGTTTAAATTACATCATAAAATAAAATTTTGATAGGATTATATGGTTTTTTAAACATTTTTCTATGGTTTAACCCCATAGTAAACCTATATTAACATTAAATGTAGTATGGTCTTTTTAACTCTTAAAGTGTTATAATTTTAGATATATGTTGATAATTAGATAATAAATATCCAAGGTATGAAATTATATACCATATAATATCTAGATTGACCTATTTAAATTTTTATATCTTTTTCAACAATTTAATAAATATTACTTTGATAAAATATCATTAATGTCATTTTTAACACTATTTATTTCATTTGAGTTAATTGGCAAAAATCCAATGTTGGAATAAAAATATAATAATTTAAAATATCACTAATATTAAATATTCATATATAAACTTTTTTGACACTATAACACATTCAAATTATATTAATTATGATATTTTTAAAATAACTTATTTTATTTTTCTCTCAAATTAAAAAATACCCCATCGATGTTGCATTAGCATTTACGGTAATTATGAAATTAATACAAAATTAATCAAATCATAAATTTATTAATTACTCTCAAAACATAAATTTATATTCATTCATAACTTTTTTTTTCCTTATATAGAAACATAATAGATATTTTAAAGTAAGAGTGTGATATTTTATATTTTCTAAACATTGAATATCATATAGTCCATTTTAAGGGAAAAGTATAAATAAAATAAATAAATTTAAATATTAAGGCGATATGGGTATATTTATGTCCATAAAATAAAATTAAGATAAAAAATAAGGACCCTAATGTTTAATTTAAATAGATGGTAGTTAAATTTTATATGGAATATTAATATACAAATTTAATTAATGTAATTCTCTAATCATGATCAATTTAATTTATTGAAATAAAAACACACTATAAATATAAAATAGTTTCTTAATAACATCTCCCATTTTCAAATTATTTTTATTTTCATACCCGATTAATTAATAACTAATTAATTAATTTGATTCACATGTACTCCATAAATTTTTCATAATTTAGTTAGTACTATTCATATCCTCCAATATAATTTCAAGGATATAACTATAACATTAAAAATTAATATATTAATATTATATAGATATTCAATTAAACTCAGTGTTGTGTGTAACCTGTGATATTAATGAAATAGAATTTATATATAGAGAACATATTCATTAAATCTCTGGGTGTTACATGATGAAATTTTATATGTTCTATGGAATTATTTTTCATAAAATTATATTGACCTAATAGAAAATAATGTCCTTTTTTCTATTTATCATTATAAACACACTATAAAAATCAATGTTTTTAAAAACATAGTTATAAATTTTTATACCATATAAAAAGTATAACATTATATAATATAATAATATTATAAGAAATTATGATATTTGATTCAACAAAAAATTACATAACAATACATACCACCTCAGACTATTTTGAATTTTAAAATACTTAGTTACATTTCACCAATAAATTCATAATTCATGTCAACAAAACTAGAGTTTTATTTTTTATTTTAAACTTATCTACTCACATTTTTATACATTAAATACTTATCTAGTAATTAATGGTTATATATTATGGTTCTATATCCTATGTATTCCATTCATGTTAAAACTCATGATTTTAATATATATTTCTGTTCAAATATTTTTTTTGATTGCTTGAGATACACAGAACTCCTAGTCTAAATGAAAAGAAATATATTATATCTTTATAACCTATCCATTAAAGATATAGGTATGAATAGAAATAAATAAATTAGTATGAAAAATTGGTTAAAAAAATTATTATATAGAATCACTTCTTACTGTTCTTTTACAAAAAAATATAATCTTTTTATAGTTAAATAGATGTTTTTCTAAAAATATTACTTTTATGAATGTAATGTATTTTTAACATAATAAATTAAATTTATCAATATTGGTTATTTATTTTAAATAAATATATATATTATATATTCAACCAAATGATTTAACAGTTATCTAGTTATTCTAGGCATACGATAATAATAAGTCAAGATTTATTTTTTAAAAATATATTTATCTAAAAATTGAGTTTTGTCATATTGTGTGTGTTTATTTCAAAATGACTTTAAGCCATATATCAAAATTGAATTCTGAAAAATGGATTCCTTAATTAGAACTAATAATATTAAATTTGGTAAATATTTATATTTTACTTTTTTCCATTTTTAATAGTTACCATAGAAAATAATGTTCACATAAGTAGGATAAAATTGGGTTAAACCTTTCCCATAAGCCTTTAAAATTTCTATAACACTTAATTTTTTCCTATTTTACAATTTTAATTTATCCGTTATCATGAAGATATAAAATATAGGTCCACTTGGGGTGGGTTTTATTTTATTACATCCTTTATATTTATTTAATAAAATAAAAAATAAAAAATATTTCTCTCTTGACATTGATAGATCACATTTTTTACATAAGGATAATAATAGGTTAAATATGGTTACAAATATTTATTCAAAAGATAAATTTATTTTTTCTCATATTAATTTAATAATAATTTTTAATTATTGTATAATTACCTTAATTATTATCCAACATCTACATAATATTTAATCATCAAATAGAACAATAAAATGAAATATTTTGAAAATAGAAAAATTAATACAATTTCGGTTAATTATTGTGTTCCATTAATTTTAATGTTAAATATAACATATTAGAAATGTTATGATGGGTAATATTTAAATTACATGATTTTTATGTTGTATTTATTGTAAAATAAAATGAATAATGTCACAACTCTGTTTGGAAACATTTGGATTGAGAATGACTTCATTATATATTTTTAGAAATTCCAATTATTTTCATTCTATCTCCTATAAAAGCACACTATTTATATCTTTTAATTACACAAATATATGCCTTATAGCTCAAAAAACATGTAAAATTTTCTTTTCAAATTCTTTAGAAAAAATTTTCATGTTCTAGTCTTCATAAAGGACCATTCTAAGGGTCCTTATGAAATGATAAATTAGAGGTCTCCTTATGAAAAGTAATCATCTAACCTAACCACTTTCAATTTATTTATTCTTAAAAATACTCTAAATAAATGGTATTAATCATAAAATAATAAACTCAATATACTAAATTTGTTTAAATGAATTTTTTTATGAATAATCCATTATCAACCATCACTTCAATCAAATATTACGTGAAAGTATCACCTTTGAATAAGTTTAGACTACCACCTCAACAAAGGGGTACAATTCATTTTGCATCACCAAATTTTATAGAAAATTATTATGATGTATTTTCTATTGATAAATAATACTTATGAAATAATAATTATTTTTAATTGTAATATCAATTATTATTTCTACCCTTCAATCCTTTGGAAAATGATATTGTCCCTTCCACGTATGTGTGGACTCCCACCTCTGTGAAATGAAGTGATTCATTTTTTCTTTTTATTCACATTGATAGTGATAAGTATTGATTTAATAAATATATATAATATATATATATGAAACAATAATGATAATATGAAGGTTAACTATTATTTATCTTCATTTTATTCCATCTGCCAAAAATTTAAAATATTGTTTATGTTTACAGATGACCTACCATACCCATGATCTGTGCGATTCATTTCCCTCTCTCTATTCATTATGGGTTCATATATATAAATATATATTATGAATGCATAATTTATTTTCATGAATTATATTCATGTTATTATGGAACCATTATCAATGAACAAGGATCAAATCTACCGAATCAAAATAGTTATGAAAATTGAAATAGTTAATACCCAGTAACGAGAATTTTAAAACTTAATTTTTAATAATGTAGTGTTGAGATGTTATATTTTGTTAAAATATGATATTGTTGGATTAAAATGAATCTATTATAGATTTAAAATTTATTTTAATTTATAATACAACAATTTAAGGAACCTGATAACATAGTCTAACTAGAGGTATGTTTATCATGTTACAATCTAATTGTTTAGGATTATTGTTTATGAATTTAAATTTTATTTTTAAATTTAATGATATTAATCTCAATATATTTATTAATTATATTATCCTCTAGTTATTCATAGAGAATACATTTTTTTCTTTAATTTTACTTACTTTATGTACTCAAGTGGGTGAATTAATTTTCTTATATAAAATATCCATTATTTCTCTCATCGGTTGAAAATAATTTATCTTATCTATATATATGTTTTCTATAAATATATTCATGAATGTTTTTAAAAATATTATATTGTTACTTAAATTAATTTTTACACCTTATTTAATTTTTTTAAAATACTTTTAAAGGATTTTTTTTTATTTTCTAGAGGATGTAATTTTTGAATTTTTAGAAAAATATGAATGGAATTATTTAATTAATATTATATGACACTAATGAAATTTTTAACCACCAAGAATTATCAATAATTTGGTTATTCATTTACATTGTCACAAGTTTATTTTAAAATAAATATTTTCCTTAATATTTGTGAATTTTTCATATTTTAAAGATGTTATTTCAAATGTGAAAATGGTATTTTCCTCATGAAATGTTCAGTTATGTTTTAGTGGAATTTTGTATATATTACCACATCATTTGATATTACATGTGATTTATTGGGAATATGATCCAATGATACAATCAACATTCATTCCTGGGATTTATTATAATGATGATGAATAATGGATGACTCTGTATTACTAATTTCTTTCTCATGGTTTAATTAAGCTATGCTGAAACCTTTATGAAACTTTTTTCTTTTCAATGGGTTATGCAATAATGAAATGATGATTTTTTTTATGAAACTCGTTTTTTATTGCGTTTATGCTATGATGAATTTTTTTTTGATCTTGTGGAACAAATATATTTTATTTTCATTATCTTATAGGTTGTCCCCTAGTTATATATACAACCAATTCATTTGGTTAAGATGGATATCTCATGAGATATTTATGATTAGAATGGGGAGTGGAATTAGTTCAGTAGTGTAATTTTTCAACTATGATAAGTTAAGAAGTGATTCTTTAAAAATATGATGGAATGGGGAGTAGACCCCATACAGTAGGATAGTTTTGGTAGTGATCCCTGATAAATAAGGAAGTGATTTTCTAGGAATATTTGTATTACACACAATTATTTGTAATTCCAATGTTATAATTTCATGGATAATGTTCATTTATTACTATATGGTAAATTAATTATGAATTTTCAAGAATTATTTTCAGACTCATGGTTATGATCTATGATATGATAGTTATGGTTTTCAAATGTTATGATCATCATATCAAACAATTATTATCAATTTACTTTTTTTTGTGCTAATTTATATCTCCCTTGTTTGTATTTATTGAGTATTTGAGCTCATCGTTTCTTATAATTACATCCTTAGTTTCTGAAGAAATTTATTATGATTTAAATGTCTAGTAAGGGTTATAATTATGAATATATTAGTGGAATATAATATAGAACTCAAATATACATGATAGTTCAGTGTCCATATTTTTAATGGCACTGAAACTATACAATTATAGTGTGGATTGTTATGTTATGTAATGAATATTTTCAAATAATATATAACATCTATTTAAGAAATTATTGGTCTATAATGTTAGTATTATAGAATTTTTTAGTCACATTTAGAAAATTGGTTGAATTTTTTTTATTGAAAACCAATATGATAATCGTAATTATAGTAGAATGTATAATGTTATACAAATTAATGGTGTAAAGGCCCGAAATTTTGAATAAATTTTTATTCCTAATAATGTGTGTTATTTTATTTTATACTAAACCAAACTATTTCAATTAATGAAATGAGTATAATTAAAATGAGACTGTTGGGTTTCGACTATTATATGACCTTTGGTCAATATGTCTGTTGGAAACGAAATGTTGTGATTATTGACTACAAATACAAGTGATCCTAGTTAATATAGAAAGAATATTTGATGGCCCCATCATGTAGTTTTGGGCAGATCGAAGCCCATCTGATGGAACTCGGGAAGGAGGTAGCACCTTTGGGCTTTTCTCTGGACAAAACCCAAGATGAACTTCATCGTGTGAAGCTGGAGCAGAATCTCCTTCTCGAGAAGTTCAAGATGATAGAAATCACTACTCGAGCAATGTCGGCCGATCCTCCCCAAGATTCTATCACCCTAGTACACCTTACTCTTAGTTCCTATGCTCATGTAATAAGGGGTTATGTAACGAGACCGTAACTGCCTTGTGTAATCCTTTGATTTAAATAAAAATTGTGATTTCTCTTTATGGTGAGGTTTTTGAATATTCAAATGTCTGGATAAATATATTATTCATATTATTGATTAATTATATAAAACAGATATTTTAAAATATTTATGTAAACCTTAAATAATTAATAATTTGTAATGTTTTTTAAAAATCGGTCTTCTACAGCAATGTTTAGTATGAAATTTACATTCTAATAAGATCAACAAATTTTTTAGTAAATAGTAAATTATGAATAGCGATTTTATGCTTATGTAGTAATGTGACCAAATGGATTAAGTAACTTCACTTAAGAAAGAATTAATATAATTTAGGCCCCTTGATTAAGTAATGTGATTCAATAAAATAGGTAAATAAATGTTTCAGAAATTATTGGTTAAGTATTAGTTTTTTCTGGTGAATAGTGGTTTTATTTAAAAACTAAAACAAAATATTTCGTAAATTATTTTCATAAAATGGAGTTTTTTTTGAAATCAGAGAATCAATATTTGGTAAAGGTTAATTTTCGGGATTTTTATGAAACAATTGAATTTTCAGTGAAGAGTGTTTTTATTTAAGAATTAAATTAAAAATATTTATAAATTTATTTTCTTAAAATGGAGTTCAATTTTGAAATTAGATTATCGAAATTTGGTTAAGGTGAATTTTTGGGAATTTTCTGAGGAAGTTGAATTTTCGGTGAAAACTGAAAATACAGTTTTTGTGTTTCAGGTGTTTAATGACATCATTAAGGATGTAATAACTATGAAATAATTCTAGTTGAATTATGAATAGTAATATAAGGTATGAGTTGTCCAAATTGGAAAATACCATTGGCAAATACCATGGTCAAGCCCATTGTTTTTCCAATACCACCAATGAGGTGTCCCTTGGCGATTAATGCATTGTCCCCTCACTTCTTCTATAAATACCAAGCCTTTCCCTCATTACTTTCATTTCCAAATCCTCCCCAATGTAGTTCTGGTATCTTTACCTCCCATGGAGTCCCCTAAGGTGCCCTCAAGCCTCCCATGGTCCTGAAATTCAAGCTTTCAAAGTAACTATTCAAGGTATGGGAATCCTTTATTCTCTTCTTTAAGTCGACACTTCTTTTATGTAAGCTATTTGAAATTCCATTCTCATATGATGGGGTTTGATTTTATTTATTATTATTAAGTTACCTTTGATTTAAATATGAAGTGATATATTTTTTCTCATCATTTGATTTTATGAAATTTTTCACAACGCCATTAGGCTGTCGAATTTTAATAAGGGGTCCTTTCACCCTCGTCTTTTAAGTCACGACTTCATTTATGTTGTGTCTTCTAATTTCCATATATTAATTTTGAGGGTATGTTATTATATATTTAAATTTCTGTCCATTTCATTTCTAATTCTTTAGAGACACTTTCCACTCTCATAAATTTTATTCTGAATTTTTAAGTGATGTCGTTAGGCTACTGAATTGTTCATAAAAGAAATCACATATTCTCTTTTCTTTCATATTTCCTTTTCATGTGGTATGTCATTAAAATATCCATACCATGATCATATTCAGTACCAATACCATATTATGAGTTATTTATGAGTGGTTTCCCCTTGTCCACTCTCTTTTCATTGTTTTCTAAAACCATGTTATATAGCCGTTATGCTGTAGAGATGTCGTCTTAAAGTTTCTATCTATTTCTATCAAGAAATTCTATTGTTTATTTACGCGAATACCCAGAATTATTTGATTTCCATGTTTTTTAATAAATATATAAATATGATATATTTGATTTTGGAATTGACATACATATAACCCTCACTCCCTTTCCATGGGTTACAAATGACATAATGATCTCATTTTTAAGCTCTTTTTAAACCTCACAATTTTGGCACGAAACCCATTTCTTTGATTCTATTTGAGTTATTTATGAAATGATTGAATATGATCTATGTGGATCACATGAAAGTAAAGACATATTAAGGGTGTGCCCTGATATCACTCCAATGCATTGGGTAAAGTTTTAATTTCTAGAGATGAAAAGTTTTACGATACCTTGGTGAATAACCATGGTAATTTTTATGAGACCTTGGGGATAGACCTTAGTGATATGTTCATGAATCTCTAAATTAAATTTTGTAGCCACATATTCAAGTTATGATTCAATTTTTTTTCATTATGATATTCCTATTATTTCATTGGTCATGTCTTTATTCAAGTTGTTATTGATATCACAAGTACATTAATTCCCTTGTTTACCCTTACTGGGCCTTCTGCTCACCCTTTCCTTTGAATGTATGTCTCCAGGTTATGAGATGCAATAATTCTACTTATGAAGAACTTATGAGGAAGCATTAAAAGTGTTTTAGAAGAATGTTTTATGTTTTTTTCATGTATTATGTTCCTTATTTCCAAAACACTAGACTTTAAAGATCATCTGTATGTAAAATGTATTGAAACGTTATATATTAAAAAGGCAGGATTCCATAGTTGGTATCAAAGGATAGATTAGTTATTTATGAAAATTAGGATATGAAAACTTTTGGAAGAACCCTAATTGAAAATTTTAAATATAAGAAATATTCTTGGTATTTTGGTGAGTATTGAGTAAGTGGTTTATGAAGAAAATACATCCATGTCTGGATACGAGCAGGTAGAGGTAGCTTTGGCACAGATGTACATCGGGGTAAAACCCAAAAACAACGATTTGAGCTAGACTCGAATGGGAACTGGTACATGACAACGAGCCTTTCTTCACTCTTGGTTATGACACTCCCTGGGGATATGTTTGGTTAATCACAAGGTTTTTATGAATCATTATGAAGGAATTATAGAAAAATTTTAATGTCTAAGAATGATGTTTTAAGACATAAAATCATTTTTAGTTAAATTATTCGTAAATTAAATATGTTTCTCACGAAGGATTTAATCTTCTAAAAAATTTCCCCATAGTATAGGAATACATTGACGTATTTCCTGGGGAGTTTCCCAGACCACCCCCTGAAAGAGAGGTAGAGTTATCCAATGAACTCATGCCTAGATCTCATCTGATGTCAAAGACCCCCTATAGGATGGAAAATGTGGAGGTAGAGGAATTAAAAAAAATACTACAAGATCTTTTAGAGAATGTGTTTATCTAACCAAGTGTGTCTCCTTGGGGAGAACCAGTTCTCTTTGTGAAGAAGAAGGATGGATCGATGCGACTATGCATTGATTATAGAGAACTGAATGAGATCACAGTGAAGAATAAATACCCTCATCCAAGAATTTATGACTTATTTGAAAAATTTCATGGGGATCAATTCTTCCCTAAATGATAAAGGTTATTTTGGATGATGTCTTCTCTTTTGGAGTACTATATACCTAAGGGATATAAAATACTACAGGATTTAAATTGAGGAGGAATGCTTGAATTTTTTTTCCTGTAATAACTTATGTATTTATTGTGGACATATGGTGATTTGGGTTATTTCTGGAAAATGATTAACCTAGAATGAAGAATATGTGAATAGGTTAATTACAATTTAGTATGATACTTTAATAGTATTTGATGTTATTTGGAGATAATTGTTAAGATTTATTGGGGAAGACTATGTGATTAAATCCCTTTGAGTTTTGGGTTCCAGTATTAGTTTGATTTTTCTGAAGAATTTTAAGGATGATTGTGTATTAAATAGTCTTTCTGGAACTTTGGGTACTTTTATTGAATTTTTGAGATTAATAATTACATTTCATTTTATAAAGGATTATTATTTTTGGGGATTATATGATCTTGTACTAACCATTTCAGTTTTAGTTGATGACTAAAGACAATGGAAAAATATAATTATTCTTTTGTGGATTATGTGATTCTCTAGAAGACGATTCTTGTGATTTTAAGGAGACCAAGTCTTTTTGAATGCTTGTTGTTTGGATAAAAGATTAGTCTTAGTGGAAAATTATTAAGGGATGAAACTCTACTTAAAGGTAAGTATATTTCTTTATGTTTTTATTCTATGTAGTAAATGAATTCCTAAAAATTATGAAAAGGAATGTAAAATAAAAACATTGTTTGTTTACATTTCCAACCAGGTAATCAAAGACTGTTTGACACTTCTTATGTTTTTTATCTTCTTGTGGTCAATTTTCTCCTAATCATTTTTTCTATCACTCCACATCAGAACATGACCCTTTTTTTCTCTTCCATATCCATGTTTTCCTACATGGAATTCTAGTATGGGTTAACTCGGGTGACCTTTGTACTTCCCTTTCTATCTTTTAAAGTAATAGTTTTACTGACTCTTTTCCCGATATCGCAAATTCAAAGAAATTTCCAAGCCCAATTTTAAAATTGCGAGGAAACAATTTCTTAAGGGGGAAAGATTGTAACGACCCGAAACTTTGAATAAATTTTGTTTCTTAATTTTGTGAGTTATTTTAGTTTATAATCAACCAATTTATTTCAATTAATCAAATGAGTATAACTAATATTAGAATTTTGGGTTTCGACTGTTTTATGACCATTGGTCAATATGTCTGTTGGAAACTAAATGTTTCCATTATTTTCTATAAATACAAGTGATCTTGGTTAATATAGAAAGAAGATTCTATGACCCCATCTAGTAGTCTTGGGCCGATCGAAGACCATCTGACAGAACTCAAGAAGGAGACAGAACCTTTGGGATTTGCTCTGGACCAAACCCAAGATGAACTTCATCTTGTGAAGCTGGAGCAGAATAGCCTTCACGAGACGTTCAAGATGATAGAAATCACGACTTGGGTAATGTCGGCCGAGCCACCCCAAGATTCTATCACCCTATGACACCATACTCTTAGTTCCTATGCTGGTGTTATAAGGGGTTATATAACGAGACTGTAACTACCTTGTCTAATCCTATGATTTAAATAAAAATTGTGATTTCTTCTTATGGTGATGTGTTTGAATTTTCAAATTTCTGGATAAATATAGTATGCATATTATTGGTGAATTCTAGAAAAAGGATATTTTAAAATATATATGTAAAACATAAATAATTAATAATGTGTAATCATTTTCAAAAAATGGTCTTCCACAGCTTTGTTCAGTATGAAAGTTAGAGTCTAATAAGATCAACTTAATTTTTGGTGAATAGTAAATTATGAATATCTATTTTATGCTTATGATTAGTTATGTGACCAAATGGATTAAGTAACTTCACTTAAGAAATAATTAATATAATTTAGGCACCTTGATTAAGTATTTTCATTCAATAAAATAGGTAAATAAATGTTTCAGAAATTATTTGTCAATTATTAATTTTTTAGGTGAATAGTTTTTTTATTTAAAAATTTAATTAAAAATATTTAGAAAATTATATTCATAAAATGGAGTTAATTTTTGAAATCAGAGCATCGATATTTGGTTGAGTTGATGTTTTGGGATTTTTCTAAAAAGTTTAATTTTCATTGAATAATGTTTTTATTATAAAATTAAATTAAAAAAATTTAGAAAATTATTTTTCTAAAATGGAGTTCAATTTTGAAATCATATAATTGATATTTGGTTACGGTGAATTTCTGGGATTTTTCTCAGAAAGTTTAATTTTAAGTGAATAATGAAAATACAGTTTTTGAGTTTTGGGTGTTTAATGACATCATTATGTATGTAATAATTATTCAATAATTCTTGTCGGCTTATTAATTTTATGATAAGGTATGAGGTGTCCCAGGTGGCCTATACCATGGGAAAATACCATGGGAAACCCATAGTTTTTCCAATACCACTGATGAGGTGTCCCTTGGAAATTAATGCTTTGTCCCCTCACTTCTCTTATAAATACCAAGCCTTTCCCTCATTAATTTCACTTCCAAACCCTCCCAAACAATGTTCTGGTATCTTTACCTCCTGAGGAGTCCTCCCAAGGTTCCCTCAAGGCTCCCAAGGTCCCGACCTTCATGCTTTCGAAGTTGCTCTTCAAGGTAAGGGAATCCTTCATTATCTTCTTTAAGTCGACACTTCTTTTATGATAGCTATTTGAAATTAATTTCTCATATGTTGGGCATTGATTTTATTTATTCTTTTACTGTCATTTTGATTTAAATATGATGATATAAACTTTTTTTCTCATAATTTGATTTTACAAAATTTTAAGCGACACCGTTAGTTTGCCGAATTTCTGTAAGGGATCCTTTCACCCTCCTCTTTTAAGTCATTACTTCCTTTATGTTGTGTCTTATAATTTCCATATATTTATGTTGAGGGTATGTTTTTAAATGTTCTCATTTCTATCCATTTCATGTCTAATTGTTGAGATACCCTTTCCACTCTCATCAACTTAATTTCTGAATTTTTAAGTGATGCCGTTAGACTGCCAAATTTTTGGTAAAAGAAATCACATCTTCTCTTTTCTTCATGTTTCCTATTCATGTGATATGTCATTAAAATATTCATACCATGATCTTATTAAGTAGAAATACTATATTATGAGTTATTTATTAGTGGGTGACCCTTGCCCTCTCTTTCTTCAATGTTTTCTATAACCATGCTATATAGCCGTTATGCTGCTGAAATTTCGTCTCAAAATTTCTATCCCTTTATCTCAAGAAATTATATTGTTTATTTATTTGAATACCCAGAATTATTTCATTTCAATGGTTGTTCAGAAATATATAAAGATGATATATATTATTCTTGAATTTACATACATATAACCCTCACTCCCTTTCCATGGGTTATAAAGGACATAATGATCTCATTTTTAAGCACTTTTTAAACGTCACGATTTTCACACGAAACCAATTTCTTTGAATCTATTTGGGTTATTTATGAAATGTTTGATTATGATCTATGTGGCTCACATGAAATAAAAGACATATTATGGGTGAGCCCTGATATCTCTCCAATTCATTAGGTAAAGATTTAATCTCTAGAAATGAAAAATTTTACGATACCTTGGTGAATAACCTTAGTAATTTTATTGACACCTTAGGGATAGACCTTGGTGATATGTTCAAGAATGTCTAAATGAAATGTTTTATCCACATATTCATGTTATGATTCAAGATATTTTCATTATGATATTCCTATTCCTTCATTTATCATGTCATTATTCATGTTCTTATAGATATCACAAGTATATTGATTCCCTTGTTTACCATTACTAGGACTTATTCTCACCCTTTCCTCTGAATGTATGTCACTCGGTTATGAGATGAAGTAATTATAATTAAGATGAACTTATTATGAATCTTTAAAAATGGTTTAGAAGAAAGTTTTATGTTGATTTAATGTATTATGTTCCTGATTTCCAAGACACTAGACATTAAAGATCCTCTGTATGTAAAATGTAATGAAAAGTTATGTATTAAAAAAGTGGGATGCCATAAATGGACTGTGATTTTCCTAGAAAAATATCAATATCTAGATACAAAAATTGGATTTTGTTTTGGAACAGATGCATCTATGGGTAATAACACTGAAATTATTTGGTCTATTATATCTCTTCTATCATTTTGGTTCATGGTGAGTGCTCCCCCAATGCGAACCTAAGTTTACACTTTCAGGTGATATTTTTGGGTTAACTAAAATTTTCCAATACAAACCATTATGATGAATTTGTTTATATGATGACCATGAATAACATAGGTTAAACATATGGTGTCACAAACTAAATAAATTGTACCATGAATTACAGATCCTATAAATTATTTATTATTATTATGTGGTACCCCAATTTGAATAATGTTTCTCAAAATTGTATTTTTTTTCTTAGTCAATGGATGAAAACCAAAGGAACCACATTAATAATGAATCTGATGAAAAATGTAATGATTTTTCTCCTGAGAAACGAACAGCTATTGGTGTTGTAATGTAAAATCATGTTTTTATTCTTGTGAAACTTTCTCAATATATGTATTATATTCCTCTCCCAAATGAGAAATTATTGGATCAAAGTTCTATTGAGACCTATATAAGGTACCATCCACCATATTTTAGTTATTATTATAATCAACTAGTTTCTGATAAATGGATTAGTGCCACTAAAAATTTATTTTTATTTCTTCAGTTTTCATCATATTAAAGATCTGTTTTGTTAGTTTATCATTTGGATGGTGAAGCCGATCAATGGGAGACTCTTATAAATAACATGAGGAAACAATAATAAATTGACTCTATGTACTAGGATGAGTTTAGGAAAACATTTTTAAATAAGTATTTTCCACATATTCATTTAATGAAAATATATAATATATTCCCTTAGCTAAACTAAAAGGATGCTGAATCTACTAATACCTTTGAGGAAAATGTTACAATACTTGTGAGGTAGCCTTATAATATTATTATGTAAACTAAAATTAAGGACTCTAAATTCATTAGTATCTTAAAACTGTGTATATGAATCAATTTATCCTTATGGAACATTAATAGCTATGAATGAATCATTTGATGTTCTATCAAGGTTGAATGGGGATTAAAGTTTCCAATCAATCTCATGGTTTTTAAAATAGAATAAATTTATAATTCAAATGAAACTATAAAACCGTAGAAAGAAGAATATGGATTTTCCTTTATTCTCAATGTGTAGAAGGAAACATTGTGAAATTTTTCTTAATGGGACGGGAAAATGATTTATGTGTGGTGAGTAAAGTCATCATTATATTAAATGTTGGAGTAATGGGAAGATCAATTTAGTTAGTTATTGTTATAATAAACTATTATATTCACCACCCATTTTTTAGTCTTTAAAATTCATGGAGTATGAGAATTATTCTATCCAATGCTCAAATATGAAGGTTAATAATGGTGATCTATGTCAGTAATGTTTTAATCCTATAGAAAAAGGTAAATCTCATGTGATCCTTATTGTTGATGGGGGAATGATAACAACATTTTGAATGGTACACATACTATATATCTTATAAATTATAATGTTTTATTTGATTCTGGGTCTACCCATTCTTTAATATTTTATGAATTTTCTAATGGAATCAAAATACTACCCCATTGATTATATCTTAGATTATGAGTGATAACTCTTAGTGGTATGATAATCTCATCTACATTTAATTATTCTTATCTAAATTATGTATTTGTGAATGTGGTTTTTAAAAATTTACATATTATCCCTATAGTTGTATTTGATGATATATTTATACACTAATTGGATTTCTTTAAATAAATCCGACATCAATTTTGAAGGAACAAAATCCATGTTTGATATTATTAAAGAACCAATTCAAATATATCATAATGATAATAAATGTTATCCTATAATGAATTTTAAATCTATTTTAGGAGTCTCGATTCCTATCTTAAAGGTTTATTAGTCTCATATGGTTGGTGAAAAAATCAACATTGAATACCTGCTAGTTGTATGGGAGTTTATAGTTATCATTCAAGAAAAATTTTCTAGTATTCCACCAAATCATAAAGATAAATTTTAGTGGAACTCATACATGGTGCTTCACCGATTTATAGAAACCATATATAATAGACCCAATTGATTTATAAATATTTAATAAGAAAACCTTGTAGAATCTTGATAATGGATTCATTTATCCAGGTGTACAACCTTAGGGTGAACATATACTTTTTTAGGATTAAAATTGGATTGATGTGACTTTGTATTGATTATTGGGAACTAAATAAGATCAGAATGAAGAAAATGTTTCATATACAGCATATATAAGAATTTTTTTATCGACTACAAGGACGTAAATAATTTTTAAATATTTACTTTTATTCGATAAATCATCAATTTAGGGCCACGATAGATGATATATCAAAAAAACATTTGGTTTGAGGTGTGGAAACTATGAATTTAAAGTGATTATATTTTGTCTTAATAATGCATGCTATAACTTCATGGATTTAGCATCAGTTGGGAAATACTAGGGACATCTGTGGAATATGGATTAACCCAGCATCGGTAGAAGGATTCATCATTAGACGGGCATGGAAACAGTGACCTTTTCACACAAAAATGGTTATGGGGATATCCGTGTAAGTCACATATGGCTGTTAGGAAATGGTGGCATAAGGAATAGAAGCATCACTAGTGAATAGGGTCTCGATAAAGGAGGGATGTTATTGTAGGCTCCAGATTGAAGTGGTATCAATAATTTCAGGTGGTAGGTGGGCAAAGGATATATAAGAGTATGCCTATATAAAATTTTGGGGAGGGTTTTTTCTAGGAATCTATTCATTATTCGTTGAGTCATGAAACTATTCCTTGTTGTTATAGGCATATGGTTCATAATATGGATCCCTCTCAACCCATATAAAGTTGGATTATAGAAAAATTTATATAAATATATAATTATTTTGTGTTTGCACATATTTTTGTGGTTGTATTTACTAACTATATCTGTATATATTCAAATATAATGTAATGGAATTAAGATAATTTTCGGATTGTTCTGAAGAACTTGTGAAATGAAAATATATATGAAAACATTACCAATTTTGTGGTTTGGAATAAAAATGTTTCTTATTTTGGCCATATACTCTCAAGTGAGGGTATAAGGATGGGTCATTAAAATGCATGGGATATTGAACATTTTCCCAAAACACCCACTATGACTAATATCCATAATGATTTTTGTTTGTATAGATAGAATAAATTAATTATGGATAATTTATAACATATGTATAATCAACTGGACATGTTAACTTATAAGTGTTTCAAGTTCCAATGTAAAAAATATTATGATGAAATTTTCAATGAATTAAAGAAAAGTTTAATCAGTTCCCCTACTCTTACAGTACACTACAACTGAGAGAGGTTTTCAATCTATTATGATGCATCAAATGAGTGACTAGGAAGCATCTTCATATAGAATGATATGTTTATAACTTATACCTCATGAAATTTTATAGTTCATGAGAAAAAGTACACAACTCATTATTTGGAGTTAGTTGTGAAATTTTTTGCATTAAATATTTTATGGAATTTTATTTACAGAGAAATTTATGATATATATATATATATTAATTAAAAAATATTAAACCGTATATTCATTCATAAATTGGTGAATATAAGATACAAAATATGGTTGGAGTTAACAAAAAATTAGGATTGTTTCATATATTATAACTATAGTAAAGTGAATAAGGTGGTAGATTATCAAAGTTGATATGATTATATTAGTTGATAAAAGATGAGGTTCATATAAGATCAAATATTTACTATTTTCCAAATGATATATCCTGAAATATAATAGGAATGGGATAAATCATATCTTTCTCTACTGAGTGTTCAATTATCTTCTAGTGTAATGATTGAAGAGGCATAAAAGGTATATATAGGGCTGTAAAAGAAGGTGAAAAATTCTCTTGAGTTCAGATTTGATTTTGATAAAATTTTAAGGTTTAGGAATCCTGTATGTGTCCCATAAATACCATATATTAAGTAGGATTTATTAGATGAAGATCACAGTTTTTCATTCTCAATTCCTCTGGGAGGTAAGAAGGTGTAGAGAGATCAGAAATAGTGTTTATGGCGATATTATAGGAATCAATATATTATAGAGTATGCATATCAATTCATGGTATGTATACATGTTATGGATAGTAGATAGATATCTAAGGGGATGTTACAACCATTACCCATATTAGAAAAGAAATGGGAAAACATAAGTATAGATTTTTTATTAGACTCCCAAATTTTTTTGAAGGTCATAATGCTATTTTAGTTATAGATGATCACCTTAAAAATTTAGTACACTTCATTACTATTAGTGATTATTTATCACCTACTCAAATTTACATAATATACATTAAGTTATATATTTATATGTAGTGATACATTCGATTTTATCTGATTGGGATATGTGGTTTACCCTGATGTTTTGAAAGTGTCATTAGCATGATATGTATTTACATTTGTGCTTTGGTACTTCTTATAATAGTAAAAAAGATGCTCATACTGAGAGAATAGTTCAAAAAATGGAGGATATATTGAGGAATTATTCTATGGATTCTAATGGTTGTTGGGACTAATACCCTCCTCTAGTTGTGATTTCATAGAAAAAAAGATTTATCTTAAGATTTCAGATTTATGCATAATAGTCCCTCTATATAAATATTTGTATAACTCCAACATGCTATGATAATGTTTGAGAAATAATGATATTGGGAACTTATCTAGCTGGAGAAATTAAATAGAATTTTACATTCATTCTGCAACATATCATTGAATGTAATAGCTGATATAAAAGATTTGTTTAAAATCATATGAAAAAATACATAATTCATTATTAGTGAGAATTTATTCATATTGATTTCTCTATAGAATAAGGTTATGAGATCTAGAATTAATGAAAATATGATCCATTGGGATATTGGCCCCTTTGAGATTCTTGATTGAATAGTGACAATATCTTATCACTTGGCACTTCCCTCTAACCTATCTCATATTTATAATGTGTTCCATGTGTCTCGTGAGAGGAAGTAAGTATGATATCTTTAGCATGTATTGTGTTGATATATTATACCATTGGATTATTATCTTTCAAATAATGAACAACCAATATATATATATATATATATTATCATAAAGATAAAATTCTATTGAACAATACTACTAAAATATTTAAAATTATCAAGGGGAATCATAAATTAAAAGAAGCTACATAATAACCAGTTGATGGGATGAAACCGAGATATCCACATTATTTATTTCTTATAAGTATAAATTTAAATGATTTTTTAACGGGGTTTAATGTAAAACCCATATATTTTTAGATATGTTTTTATATTCATGCTATAAGACAAAATATAGTTTTATTCTAAAAAATGAATTTTTCTAAAATTACGTTTTCAACACGTTTTTATCAAATATTTAAAAACTAATTCATTCAACTTATATAAATTGAATCAGGAAAAATAGATCCCATATTTTGAATCCAGAATATAATTTTTTTTAAAGAGGTCTGTTTTATTTTTTGTTCTTATTATTAGTATCCTTAGTCAATTTTTGTCACCTCAGTAAGGGTAAAATTTTAAAAAATAATATTAAAAATTTGGGAAAAGGAATTATTATTTCTCTATAACCTGAATTTAACCTATTCTATGAGTTCAGTTCAACCATTTTCTTTCAAATATATAATATATTGGGACTTAGTACCATTTTTATTTCATTATAGTCATTATATTAATATAGGAAAAGAATAAATTCAAAATGTTCCTATATTAACTTTAATATATTTTGAAAATATATATATGGAAAAATTGAGGGTGATTTCTCATTGTTAGAAAATAAAATAAATTATTTTAGAAATATTTATGTAATAAATTGTGGGTGATTTCTCATGTTCTATGATTTTTTGTATAAATATAGCATATTATGAATTTTATAATGGTTTAGATTCAATTTTATTTTCTATCATGTTTTCTATTAAGATATTTTAAATTATTAATGTCATAATTAACAGTAAAAATATTTTATGAAATTATATATAAAATATAAATATCTTCAATGATTTATTTAGGATAATAAAGCATCTAAAATTTCACCAATTTTATATTTATGATCTTATTGTAACATTAAATTTAAAATTATAACACCATAATTTTAAAAAAAATCATTACCACATTTATGATTAAAATTGGAAAACCAAGGTCTTGTAAAAAACTTTTATAGTTTAAAATGACACTAAATATTGTATAAATTACATTTTATAATTATATTTCATCCTTATACTCCATTTTAATCAATCTATTCTCATTTAGAGACATTTTTTCTTGATAAGATATTCATGAATTTTTTAAGAATTCCATGTATGTCATTTCACTCCCATATAAAAGGACACCACATATATCATTTATTTTCATAACATTGAGGCATATATATATTTCAACCCATATAAAATTATCTTCCAATATTTAATAACCAATATGTATAGTTGTTTGTATTCTTAAAATACGATTATATTTTTTTAAGAAAGGATTTATCAGAGGTCACTAGAAGAAGAGGTAATAATGTTACACAATTTATTTCAATTTATTTTTCTTAAATGTCCCATAAAGAAGTGATAATAATCATAAAATAATAAAATAATAATTTTAGATATAAATAAATATTATTATGATCTTGAAACCACCATTATCAACCGTCTTTTACATCGTATAGGAACTTAATGTATTTCTTGTGTGTACCTGTAGATTTCCATATCTAGGTAGCGATATAACAAATTTTTTATAACATATCTCATTCATGGGTATTACCATGGGTTAAATGATTATAAACTATATTTATGAAATTATAGTGATTCTTGAATTATAACATTATACATACCTACATACCTTACAATTCATTGGAAGATGATAACGACACTCGTTTGTATGTGTGGACTAACATATCCAAAAACAGTATGATTTTTTTCATTTACACTTTAGGTAGATGGTAGTAAAGATTTATTTAGTAAATATATAAGATATTTATGATGTAATAATTTTTTTATAATGGTGACTTATTATTTTCCTTTCTTTCGTTCCATCCTTTGAAAAGTGAATAGAATGTTAATGTTTATGTACGACCTACCATCCCCACGAAGTGTGTAATTCAATTTTCTATCTCTATCCATCATGTTAGACTATAAATATACATTTATATATTTCAAGTATATATTATATTTATATCATTATTAACATTTTATAGATTATTGATCCATGATCAGAGACAATGGATTGAAACATTAGAACCAAAACCCTCATGATAAATGAAACAATTAACACCCATAAATGAAAATTTTAATAAGGAATTATTAATAAATGGGTGTTGAAAAGTTAAATTATATCACATATAACATTTTAAGTTTTTTAATGAATGATTTATATAATTATAAAAATTTAACTTTTGAATATAGGATGTAAAATTTCATTCGAAGGAAATCAAAATTGAGATAATGGTTTCATGTTAGAATCTAATTACATATCAAGATTATTTGTGATTAAATTTATGATGCTAAAATTTCATGATCTACCTCCCAATAATGTCAATAAGTATATTCTCTTCTTTTTATTTCTATATAAAAAATTTTTTATTTCAATTTACCTCACTTCTAGTACTCAATAAATGATTTTTTTATTTTAAACCAACATTATATATCTCTTTAGTCAAAAATAATATTTCCTCTATAATATTTTTTTAAAACTATTTCAATAATGTTTTAAATATTCACTTATAATTTTTTAAATTCATTTATACCCATTATTATATTTTAAAAAAATAAAAGGAATATTCTTTTTATTTTCAAAAAATGACACATTTTATCTTCTTTTAAGAATGTGTGAATAGAGTGTTCTCATTTAACATATACAACATGAATGAAATTTACTTCAAACATGGTCGGTCAATAATTTGATGATTACTTTACCATTATCCTTGGTTCATTGTAAGGGGTATTTTTCTTTAATAGTGGTTATTGTTTTACATAAGTTATTTCTAATTTAATTATAAATTTTTATTAATAAATGTTCCAGTGATATTTTAAAAGTATTTAATCTATATTATAAAATGATTTCATATTTATTATTCAGTATAAATGATATGATAAATTGATAATTCCCTCTTTAATTCTTCATGTGACTTATAATGATGATTATTTAAGGATGGTTCTATGAAACTAGTTTCTTTCAAATTAGTTAATTAGGTTATGCTGATGCCTTAATGAAACCAATTTATTTTTCATTAGTTATAGTATGATGAAATGATGAAATAATTATATATCCCACTTCTATTAAATGATTTATACTATGATGAATGTTTTATGATCTTATGACACATATATTATTGATTTCTATTATTTGATGGTGGGGCTTGGTATTATATATCCCCCCAATGTGTTAGGTAATTATGGATGTATTGTGAAATAATCAGCAGTAGAATAGGGATTAATCTCTATTCTATAAGGTAATCATTGCACAATGATAGTCTTATGAGTTACTGTGTCTAATATGATGGAGTAGATAGTGAAACCAATATACTATGATGGTTTTTTAATATTACCCTTGACTAATAATGAAATTATATTCTATGAATATGTAAATGAAGCAAACATATTTCTTATTCCAATATTATAATCTCATGTCTCATGTTCTTTTATTGCATAACAAACATCAATGTTTTCTATCAAGACTAAATATTATTATTTATGATATGATAGTATGATTTTTGAATCTTATTCTCATGTCCATATACAATCATTCTAGTGTTATGTTTACATTATAATTTTAATATCCCTTGTCTATGAAAATTGAGCACTTGATCACTCACTTTCTTATGTCCCCTTTACCCATGTTATAAATATGAGTTTTATGTATGTTATTAATAATAAGGGTGATTTTTTTGAAGTTTATAGTGGTATATTTTTTATATATCATATGAACATGTTGTTTGTGTCTCCATGTGTAAAAAGGTACTATAAATGTAGAATTTTGTTGCTGATAGTTATGTTATGTAATGAATATTTATATAATAAGATGTCATATATGTTTAAGAAGAGTATGATTTTTAAACTTTTTATCTCCCGATATCACTAAAATATATTAACTACATCTAACCATTCATATTTAGAACAATAATTATAATAATTAATATTCATAACAAAATTACCATTTCATTAAGAGGGTTCTATAATCTATCAAATAAAATACACCACTCAATCATTGAATAATAATATTAAACAAATATATTACTAAACCATTATTATTCATTAAGTATATATTAATATAATATTTATAATCATTCTAGTTGATTTATTCTAATTTACCAATATTTCATAACAATATTTTTTATTTAACAACATTCTTCTAATTTTAGTTCATAGTGTAGCAACTAAAATTATTCTAATACCATCTATAGAAACCCCGACTCCATTATCCCAGATCCATTGATCATTTTTTACATTGTTAATTGAATGTAGAGATCAAACCACATGAGATAAAAATCATATAATCCTCATGTGACATGATCTATATTTGATCAATACATTTAAATGAAAACCTTAAGCACAACGAACAAATACATGAAACTTTTTTATTCCCTTATTTAATAATTATATATTATATAGAAACCATATTAGTTTACTATGGAAACTTAGAAATGATAAAAAGGATGAGCTAGTCACCCAGTAAGGGAGAGTGTATAATGAATACAAACATATAATAAAAAAGGTATATACAATATGATAAGAAAATACAATGAAATGATTCTATATAAGTAATAACATAAGTACAAAATAACCATAGGGAGGATAATAATGGGAATAAAATTCTCAAATAGATATTGAAAATTATTAATAACATAATAATGGAATGATTTTTTTTGAAATCGTGACCTTACCATTAATGAGTCGTGAAAAGACATCATAAATAATAGGTTAATCATCTTCCCAATACCCTAGATACATAGTTTTATGAGACATATCAATGCATAAAGGGGTTGGGAAATTCTTAGCCCCACTCATTGGATAATAATTAAATTTAATTTATCAAATTAAAAAAATTGTTAAAATATATATATCAAAACATTCTTTAAGTAACGACATACATAAACAAGGATGTATATATATATATTCAAAAATTATCCATATAGAAATTGTGGTTATATATATTTCCACTATGCCCCAAGTCAATTGAATGAAATGACATTCTAGGTGAATACCGATTGAAGATAATAATATATAATTGGATATGCACACATTATATAACAAAAGTAAATAATGATATGTCAAAAGATTTATATACCCCCATGGATGAAATAACTATCTAGATGAATACACATTAATTTTAAGATTGATTAATAACTGATGGAATGTAAAAGTTTATTTTAATTGGGGATCAAATGATGATTTGACATGATGATAAGTCATAAAAATTGAATATCCCCCATAAATATTGACAAAGGGGGAGTAAATATATGTTCTCAATTGATAAATCATCAATTAAGCATTAATATTACCCTAACAGTTGGTTTACTCTGATAAAAATTATGTTTCCATATGGAATGACATTTACCTGAACTTCTCATTAGAGTCATGTTATTACTGGTTCCTTTATGTGATCCATTCATGATTTAAGATTATTTTATATGTTCTATTTATTGAAAATATTCTAATGGTTGGGTTTTTGGCTAATTAAAGATTAGTGGAGTTTCAAAGGAATGATGTTTTTCAAAAAAAAATCAAACCATAGTGTGAATAGTAATGATAAAATTCCAAATTTTTGATACTGACAGTATAAGTTAATATTATATATGAATATAATGATAAAATTATATGTCTAATAAAAAATTAGTTTATTAATATTAGTAGTTTAGTCGTATATAGAATATTTGTGCTAAAAAAGTAGTTGTGTTGTGGTCATATTATGGAGTTGTGGGGATAATATTACATTTTGATGTGAAGGGTAGGAATAATAAGTGTAGTATTATTTTGGAAGTCTAATAGAGTTATTTCATATCCTGGTGAATCTAATATTAATGGATAGGTCCACAATATAGTCAGTTAGTCCATGAAAATTTGATTATTTATTGAATCTAAGGAGATAAAGAGACTATAACACAATGGTGGTGGGCATGCCACAATATAAGTGATGTTTTAATGGACCACATAATGATTTAGAAAGTGATATTTTGAATATATTTTATATATTTAGATTACACCATAATATATGAAATCACGCCATAAATCGTGAGATGTTTAAAAATATGAGATTTTTTTCTCATATAAATATATTAAAAAAATTCATAAAAACTATATGAGAACTAGTCACTCATTCTAGGGTTGTTTTGAATATGACCAATGAGAAAAATGTGTCTAATATAATCCAAATTCTAGAGGCACATGGGGTTGGGATATGAGAGATAAGTTAACCTATTAGCACTCTTCTAAATCAATCTTGTACTTTGGAGTTCAGGGATATCCCTACACTATTTTCCTCATACTTATTGATTATAAAATAAAATGTGGATAGAGGTATCCTGATCTCTAGAAAAAAAGGATTAGTCGCTTGAAAACAATTGTGAGTGAACCGTCTAAAACCCCTCATTTATGTGTTTTCATTCTCTTTTAATCTCATCATCTCATCATCAGCATTGAGATCCAATCATGGAGTTCTATAGGATTGGGTTTCACCAATAGGAATGTATAGTGGTTGAATCAATGGTTCTCTCATTTACAATTTATTTCCAATGAAATTTACATTTACACCTTGATATGATCTGATCCAATCAAAATATATTTATTTTCCTTACTTGAATTTAATAAGAACTAAAATGACATATAACACATAAAATTTATAAAATTTCAAGCCCTACTATGGGTTCTTACTCTTTTCTATATTTGGTCATTAACCCAATTCATATAATTTCACTGTAAACACATGTGATTATAGTGGGTTACCTTCTAAACTCATAATGAATCTTCTTATAAACAAAAAAAAAACAATTTTCCTACCATGAATACCACTGGATTTATAGACTCTCTATTACATTCACAAGTAATTAAAAACATGGTGAGAAATATCACTTTTAACTCTAGTTTTATTGATAAATTAATGTTGATAAACTTTGTCTTTTATCCTTCATGATAATAAGAATAAAATATTCTCACAATTTTAGGATTTTTAACCTATAATATTCTCTATTAAAATAAAATCGGTATATTGGCACACTTTATGTGAAACTTCAATCATATACTTCTCAATATAAAAATAATTTTCTTCTATATATGTTTTCTCACAATTTGTAACTTGTTGTCTCAATATCTATTCTTATGTCTCACAATTTATGAACCTTATCACGCATTCATCTAGTCACACATACCTATTCATTAATTTTCTTAATTAAAAAACGAATTTCTTTATAATCTATAACTAATGATATCATGAAATTCTCCATCAGCTCATAATTCATATTATCCTTAAAACATATTATACAATTTAAATCCTTCAGACACTAACTCTAATTAATATACCACGAGGTTTTTTTCCCAAGATCCTCAACACAATTAAAAATATAATTTTTTTCATAGTTCCCAAAACTTAAAATTAAAAGAAATCAAATGAATAAATAAAATTCCTTGCAATTCATCTAACATCGATTGCCATTAAAACATTTGATGCGAAGGTATAATAATATTCTAGAATGTAGGATTATTTATCACATCATTTATTTTCTCACAAAACCCACTTGAACCATATAATGATTAATTATATTGTTATTTTTTGAATTTTAGAATAGTAATTCATAATCCCATTAATTTTATCATATTGTTTTTTACAACATGGAAATCTGATATTCTATAATTAAAATTTCCTAGAAATTCAAAATTTTAATTTTTTTTATAGATTTTGTCCCTTTATATAAAATTATTACTAAGTTAGAAAAATTATTATATTTTAAAAAATAATAATATATTCTATGATAAATTTTTATTAAGGGACTTATTGCCTAATGTTTTTGGTTAATGTCTTATAAAATTAATCAAATGTCTTATGACATTCCAATAATTAATATAAAACGAATCTGAAGTATTAGTAAATTATAATGAGCCTTATGATATACAACATAAGTGTTATGAAATTACCTATATTCTTAAGAAAAATGAATCTAAAGTTGTATGAAATGGATCATTTTCAAATTTTTTCTATGAAATCCTGAGAAATGATTATAGTTTCATTTCATTTCTAAAAATCCATCCTCAAAGAAAAAATTCCTGAATTACACTTAATATATAAAAAATTACTAAATCATCCCACAGAAATAAAGTATGTGATAAGTAATCCTACATTCTAGAATATAGTAAATCCTCTATTGATTATCAAATTTAGAATTTAAATATTATAACAATACTTTTTACAAATACATTTATAAACAAGACTATGTTGTTACAATATATTATACCTTATCTATAATAAGAGAAAATAAATTGGTTTATTTTTCAAAGAAATATTACACATATTTTTACCGAAAATGAATTATACTTTAAAGTAGACTTTATATCATTACACTCACTTTCCCAATATAAATATTTGAAACCTTGAAAATTAAATTCTGAAAGTATACTATATAGAAAACCATGATTTAATATGAATTTAACATGTCTTTAAATTATATTTATGTAATTAATTAATTATCATTTTGATCACATTGGTATCAAACAAAAATAATCATTTCATATAAAAAAATTCATTGATATTATTAGAAAAATAATAATTTCAATATTTCTATTTAACTCCCTCTAACTGAGACATTTTCAGCTTTATCACTGACCACATAAATTCAAACTGATATAGGTTTGGAAAGTTATTAAGAATTATTCATTACAATCTTCATCAATAATTCTATAGTATATTTTCTTTTCAAAAAATCTGTAATAATACTTTTATGCAATATATAATCCCAAAAATTAGTCGCTGACACTCTACATTGAAATATCAATATGAATTTTCATCTAATTATAAAATTCCTCAAAGACATCTTTATTTCAGAAATAAATAGTATGTGATCCACATAAACTATGAGAATAAAAGTATTTATGTATCTATAATTCATATAAATTTCCTTATGAACCTTTACATTAAAAAATTTCATTGGATTTATCTATCCATCAAATTTTGAGTTCCAGGATTAAAGTAATTATTATATTCCATTCATGGCCTTCTTCTGTCTACAAATAATGCTCCAATACTAGTACAAAATGATTCATTCGAGTTTATTTATGAAAATTTACCCTCTAGGTCTCCATTTATAATTTCTAAATGAACATCCAGATGATATAAATTATATTTTCTATGAGATTCTACAATAATAAACATTATAATTCTATCTTATCATTACATTAGTGGAAACATCTCCTGAAATATTCTCCTTTGATCTAATAATAATTATTTCATACAAATCTCCATTTTTTATTCTCAATTTATTTTGATACAGTTTGTGGTTTAATTTCTAAAATGATTTAAAATTGATTTCCATTTCTAAATCATTTTCTTTTCTGCATTAAATCCACTAAACAAAAAATTATATTTACTACATCAACAAGTTTATTCAATAAAAAAATCTTAACCTGTCATTTCCAACATCTTTATATTCATTTCCTATTAGTTCATAAACAATATTAGTGGGAAATTAATCCTTATCAAATTATTTTTCATTCTATTTTATGAGAATATGAATTTTACATACTTTTTCATTTTAAGAAGTTTCTTTGTTTGTCACATATTAATTTCAATTGTTTTCAATAATCATAAAATTAAATCAATCAAAATATTTATGTTGTATCTTATTTAAACCATTGTACCCTCTTAAATTTGATATGTATCCCATAAAGATTCATTCATCTAATTTTTTTTTCATAATTTCCAAGATTTGCTGTATTTCTAATCATATAACATGAACTAAAAAAGGAATTTAAAGTACTTAACTCTTTTTTTCTCTTGTACCACATTTTATTTGTTTTCACATGTGTCTCATGTAACGTTAGGCACTTGTTCTATATGTGAAAAATTATTAATAATGATTACCACTAAAAAAACACTGGAATTTTTTCCAAATAATCATTGTTATTTAGATCTCATCTAAACATATATTCTTCCTTTTTCATATAGTATCTTTGTTGGGGAGTGTATATTTTTTTATGTTTATGCTCAAATCCTTTCTTTGTATGATATTTTTATATAGAATTATAGGTGTTCCCTATTCCATTATCTAATCTAAATATATTTTTGTAGACTCTCAACACCTCCCCACTTTGTCTTCATGAGATTTTTAATAACTCAATTACTTCTAAATTATTCTTAGTAAAAGTGAAACTAGTCATATGGGAGTAATTATAAATTATTGTAATGAAATTTAGATAACTTATAGAAGAAGTTTGAGACATAGTTTTTCATAAGTTATAATAAATTAGATCTTGTGTTCTAATGGATATATTCTATATATTTTTTGTTTTTAACTTGAATCATTTTCCTATATTGACATGTTTAAAAAACATTATCTATCCCTTTATTTGGGGTAGGTCGCTGAAAATTTCATATATTAAATTTTCAGACAATAATATATGACCTCAACGACCATGAATTATATTCAATTACTTTTATCATATCTAGAATTGAAATAAAAATAATTAGTATCATCACCTTTCTTAATAAAATATCACTTTTTTCTTTTTTTCCTTATCTGATGATCCTTCTATTATTTATAGTTTAAGTAATACATGCTTCCTTCTTAAAACTAAACAAAAAAAGAATATCAAATTTCTTTATTAACCCTCAACCAATTGATCCTTATAATTTTTAAAATATATATATATATATATATTAGGTATCGTCAGTCATATGTGAGGACCAACATCCTTCAAGAATCCATGATTTGGTTCACTTACAATCCCTCAATGTGAATTCAGAATAACTTGAATTTTTTTACTTAATTTATTAAATTACCTTTCCTTTATAACTATCAAAATTGTGACTAGAAACCTTAATCATTAATTCCCCAACACAGTTTCCAGGATGTACACATATTCCAAATATTTCCTCAAACATATAAAAAAATTCTCTTGAAAAAATGATGATTATTTTTTTCAAAAAATCCTTATGTAGAAAATATATTCTAATAATATCCTATTCCCCCATGTTGATTAATGGTTCTTCCATGGTTATCCAATATAGAACTAGTATAAATAATATTTTATCCAAAATAATCAAAAAAAAATATTATCATCTAATCCTTACTCTCCCATTTGGATTATAATTATTTCTAGAATATTATTTCTAACAAACATTCACAAATTATACTTGTTTTTATTTGGGTGCTTAGAAATTCTTGAGATATTATTCTCATAGTTTGATTTGTAATAATGTTTAACCTTACTCTTCATAGATCAAATGAATGTGGAATTCGTTTTGTATCCCGTACCACTAGAGGTATGATGTTTACATTTATATTTAGTTTGAGAGGAAATAACCTCCATCTTGATTTTTATATTATGTTCAAAATAGAACACAATATAATCCTTTAACATATGATTTGTTTTTGTTTTAAATTATTTATTTTATTCATTGTTTGAGTCTTTTCACCTTTTTCAATATTATCCATGATGTTTATGAATTTTTTGATTTATTATTCTTATAATTATCTATTAAATGAAGAGTCATTTTTTTACTTACTCAATAAACTACTTCCTTTAATTCCTGAAATCATCTCTATACTCCCCTAATATATTTTCACTTATTTTAATTTTTTTATCAAATTTAAATTTTAAAGAATTAACATCTTTTATATCACTATTATACTCAGAACCATTCATATATGGATATTTTATAGAAAACGTTTAAATACACAAATTTTTTAACACCGTGGTTGGATTTTTGCTTTATAATTTCTCACTATATTTTTGAATTTCATTCACATAAAATCCATAATTCTCTTATAGTCTTCCTCTACTTCCTCATATTTATATTGAATGGAGTACTCGTGTTCGTCATCTATGATTTTTAAATTTCTCATGGATTCGAAATCTAATTCCTCATTGGTCCTATTTTTGAATACACGAATCATTATTATTTGATAATAAATGAGAATGTTTTGTAATTCATTGGGGGTAAGATACTCTTTTTCTTATATGCTATTTTTTTTGTCAAACATTAATGGAAAATGTATCAAAAATATATTAACAATAATGGAAGCACTTATATTTTCAACATACTAATGGATATGGCTGGAAATTTCATTGTATCTTATAACGTACTTATTAATTATTATTTTTTCATCCATCATAAACCTCCTCAAATTTTCAATTATTTTTTTCAACTTATACTATTTTACAATCATTTTTAATTCATTACTTATAAAAAAAATTTCCAATATTTTTTTAGCTGTTTGAAGTCCCATCACTTTGGTAAAAGTGTTGTAAGATAATGACTTTAGAATTTAATTTTGAGAATTTAAAAAGACATCTAAATTTATCTTATCAGAAAAATAAATAGGATCATTTATATAGATTCATGAAAATCCCAATATTGTTTCATCATTGATTTCAATACCAAGTGATAAATGATAGGGAATCATACTATTATTTTTGAAATAGTAGCTTTTTCTAATTAAATTGGGTTCAAAATTACTATGGATAAAATTTATATTATTAATTATCAGTGAATTTTTAATCTTATAAAGGGAACCTAGTTATTCTATGGGACAAATTAAACTTCTCACGGAGTGAGATTCTCCACAATATGGGGGGTTCATTCAGTAGTTCCCACTTTTACTATATATTTTAATTATAATTAACATAATTTTACTGTTCGGATCTTATCCACTCAACATATAACAATTAACCTTATAAAAATATAAAAAAATTGAGTAAACCATGACAATGACAATTTTTACATATTTTGATCCTTGTATGTGTACCAACTCATTGTTGTGATTGTCAATTCACAAAGATTCATATATTTTCCCCTATATTCATTAGTGTTTATAATGGGTATACTCAAAACATCATAATATATCTCTAACAAACATAGTATACCATTATAATTCCATGAATACCATAGAATTTAAATCCATTTATTTCAAGTTACACTTAATTTATAATAGTTATGGATAGAAGACTTATAATACTAGTTTTATCGAGAAACTAAGGATTAAAATATTTCAATTTGTTTTTTTTTGAAATTCCAAATTGTGATCCAAGAACATTTCGATAAAATATTTCATAAGTGTGAAACCCTTGTTGAAATGTTGATATAATTTCCATGGCCTTGAAAGTGTTACATTTTTGGAATAAGGATTGGGATTTCATTTTATAAGAAATTATACTTTCACCCAACTATTATATGCATTTTAATTAGATTTATTATTTTATGTTTCTAGATATTACCATAGAAAAAAATTTAGTCTATCCCAGCTAACCGGTAGGCTAGCTTAACCATGAGAGCATGTGGGAGTCATATTAACCATGACTCAAGATCCAACTCACAAGAAAATCGAGCGAATTAAGAGCCTAGATCATAGTACCTGTTATGAGAATGCATGGAATGCCCCGATCCTGCCTAGGTGGGACACACATTGGATGGTGAAGCCAGTGAGGTCATGGGTGCAAGTTTTTTAGGGGTCGACCTCATTTCTAGCTCGAAGAATGGATGGAAGGAATAATATTGTAAACCAAGACTCGTCTACATGATAAATTGATGTGGGATGAGATATTCAGAATGAATCTATTCCCCCAAAAAAATATATCAAAAAAATGGATGCTACTCATCCAAGCCATCTATAACCATTAGATTGCCTCATGTGATCATTTTCATACTCCGCTCATCTGTTCCACACACCAATTCCACTGGTTAGTGCCTAAGACACTCTCTCTACCTTGGTGATTAATGAAAACCTTTTCCACCTTATCATATAATTAAATAAAGGAAAATGAGACATTCTTGACATAACAGAGCTAGGCATGATACTTCTTAAAGCTTACGTGAAATCATTCCATGAATCCAGAGCCATCACATTAGGCTAACCTTGTAAACCAAACAAATTCATCAAATGAATTTAAAAAGATCAAATGATCAATGTAGTGATGATAATTTGAAATAGTGTTGACATTTCAAAGATTTTATGAAAATAAACATACATTTAATGGCTTGAATGTTCTATCTATTACATCAATCGTTATTCTAGTTGATCATCTTACCACCGTAGTAACACATGATCAAGAAAAAGATCATGGAAAGAGATAATATGATAGTGTGATTATCCCAATGATGCATGAAGTCTTCGGGACTGGGATTTACATTTCCAATGTTGATGCACACATCCTTTCATGAAGAAACTACTCATCTGAGTACTGCATGATCACATAGAGTATGACCATGAAAATTTGATCATCTGAGTCCCAATGTGAATCCCTTATATAAATAATTATCCAAATTTTGAACTGTATATATATTAAGTGTCCCATTCCCATAAATGTGACAAAAAATTCATTATAATATATGGAATATTTCATATGATTGTTTGGATAAATACCATTAGTCTATTCATGCATGTCATGTGAAGTCCTCACATGAATGAACTTTAAGAGTTTGTGTTCTAGAACCAACTATTTTTAATTTGATTACATGAATATTTAATATAATAAAACATTAAACATCATATTATAATTTTTTCGTTGTTCTTCATAACTATGGTGTAATAATGTCCTAGAGAATTTATCTCATTGAAAATTTCATAGTAATTCCCCACTAAAATGAGATCCTTAAAGTTTGATGACGATATTCATAAATATAGTTATGTGGTTGGATGAGATACTATGATTGGACATATAGTACACAGATTTTCAGATGTGAGTACTCATAAGAAGATGAGACTTCTTCTCATGATGTTCTCACTTGGTAATCTCCAAGGCGGGAGATTTTGAGAACAAACCAAACGATAGGAATTTCACATGTTTTGGGGTCACTAGATATTTCAACCTACGAGAATGTGTAGTGGTCCTTATATTTTAATATTATCATTAATGTGTGTCATGACTCACACACTTTGATTTACTCGCAAAAACCATCATGCATAAAGTTGGAGTGATGTAGGGTACATTGGGTGTATCACGAATGCCATGTTATTAATGGATATATCAAGAAAGGATTCTTCCCTTCCATTTATGGAAGTTTATATCTTGGACCATTGATTAAAATAGAAACATTTCACAAAATTCTTGGCCACTTTGGGATGATAATTTTATTTTAGGTAGTCAAAGAATGACATATCAAGTATAAAGGTTGATGACACTGTCATAAGACCAGCTTGATGAGATATTGAGACAATGGGATAATGTTAAGCAGTGAGAATTAATATGTGGACGATATTGTTTTGACTTTAAGTTCATCATCTTGGGTATCATAGCCCTTTTCTAGACATTACTCATGGACAATTTGGCAATCTCTCCTAATGACAACATGAAAGAATCTTAAACGGTAACACACTAAGTGTTTACGGTGGTCTTGGTAAAATTCTATTTGAATTTATCTAATGGAATAAATATTATTCTCAAGACTATGGAATAATTTTATTGATGTTAAAATGATTTCTTAAATTAATCAAATATTTATTCATGCGATTTTAAATAAAAAGATATTTATTTATTTTATTAAACATTTAATAAATATTTATTTACTAGTCTATAAATAAAATATTTACTTACTAGTCTATAAATAAAATATTTTTTTTAAGCGAATAAATTATTTATTTATTTCTTCAGGTGTTCAACAAATGGAAGTGGAGTTCAAGATGATAAAGGACAATCCCATTGTAAAATAATTATTTGCAAGACAGTAAATAATTATTTTACTAGTTAACAAAAAAAAATAATAACGCGATTATAATTATGTAGCACAAGATTTCATTTATGATTTGGTTTTGTGCAACATGCGTCACCACAAATAATGAAGTGGTTATTATTGTAATGTACCATGTGCTTTCTCTAAGGTTATGAATGTATGTAATTGTATTTATATAATTCAATATTATAACCAAATATCCATGTGAATAAATGGAGAGGTACATGTGTTGTGCCATGTATGGGAAATTGGTGATGCAAGAGCAATTCTAATAAAGGAATTTTTCCCTCGTCTCCTCTCATATCTCCCTCTCAAGAACGAGAGATGTTCATCAAGACATAAGAATAGGCGATCAATAATAGTTAATGAAAGACACTTGCTTCACTATGCTAGAACATGGAAAGTAATTGGTGTCAATCGGAGACCGTTGGAGCACGTGTGGATCACCTCTATAGGGATTACGGTTTGCATCCTTGAAATCGCAACAATACAATCCGAAGGTTCCATCCCTGATGATCAACATCATTGACAAAGAATGTTCCAAAGAACCAGGTATTCAATTTCTTCATAAATAAAATTTAAATTAATTATAAATATTATGTTAAAGATCATATATAATGGTATTGGGTCTCATCTTTTTCTAAATCATTGAATATATTTTGTGGTGACTTGTGTTCATCTTCGTATTGATCCCAAAATAATAATTGATCACGGTAAAAATTAATGTTGGAAATAGGCCTAACCATGCTTCCACAACACCTAAAACGTACAATTGGTATCATATGGAGTTAATCAATGTTTATAATTATCTGATGAATTACAATTTAATAATTTATTTTTTCAATTCATGGTTAATCGTTCTTGTAAATTAGACTTCGAGAACAATTCTCTTTTTTTTTATTTCTCGTATATTTCATAGAAATGAATGATAATTAGATTAAAAAAATTTAGGACTCATCAGGAGGTACTGGAGATTCTTCCCAGATGACATGAAAGTACACTACATGTGCTTGTACTTACATGCCATGTACTCTTCCATAAATTTCGTGCAATCCGTACAACACCCCGTGTAGTCATGTTCAACACATATTGAGTAATTCAGAAATTACTCAAGCCATTAGAATTTATTTCATGTAGTGAAGTTAATAATACACCACATGTTTACTAAGGAAGATAGGCACATGCTTACTGGATTACATGTCATGTGTCCCACTACACACGGCGTGTAGTCCCTATGGGTCATGGGCCAAACTGTGTATACCATACATGGCTAAGCCTATTGTAAGCCGTGTAACATAGAAATAACATGATCTGTAGCAAACTGTACACATATTTTACACCACAATTTTTAAGTACGCATCACATGCTGAGACCCTAGGCATGTACTTTAGGACATTCGATGACCGTAGTACCTGTCGTGTAGCCAGAACTACATGCCATGTACTTTAACAAATTACACAAATTAAAAAAAATTATTGTTTTTGAAATGTTCATAACTACATATCATGTATAAATCCTACTACAGGTTGTTAATCTATGAATTTAAACATCTTATAATGCCTATGTCATAAGACTAAAAAACAATGGAAACATAATACATGTTGGTTAGATTTGAGCGAGTATTCACCTGGATACCTGCAAGGTGAATTTATATACTAGGATGAGAATCTCAAGTAAATTCAAAAAATAATAAGATAAATGGATTTATTAATTAAATATAATAATTAATCGATTCAAAGAACAATTTATCTTAATAATAATGATTAAAGAATTTAAATATAGTTTTATTATCTTTATAACATGTTGTATATATGTGGGTGATTAGGATATGGACCAAGACCCCTGTATGTGATTGGTTTCCTTTTAATTTATTTATTAAATTAATTATTGGTTTTTGAACCATCTCTCCTCATTAATATGTAGGGTCAACATTCCAATGGTTTGATTATGTAAAATCCCCTTTTACCCCTCACCTGTGTGTGAGTTAAAAAAAATATGTAATATATGGAGCTCCCAAGAATGTGGAGGTGGTCCAAGTTAGGATATGAGATGAATCCAATCCATGGAGATACAAAGGTGGACATGTGGAAAGATTTAAACATGAAGGTGACTCTCCACTACGCCAAGGTTAGTTTATCAGCCGTTAGATAAAATAACTATTAGAATAAATATCATGATTATGCTCTTTAAATTATTTAATTTCTATCAGTTGCATCAATTTTCATTACAGATGTGTTATCATGATCACATAATTAATGAACTAATAGGAATAGAAGATGTAACTAAAATAAACTAGGAATCTACAAAAATATTATCAAGACATTGTTAATATCCTAAGTAAGATGCACTTAATATTAACAACCATGTGATAATGATAATAAGGATATTTATTCATAAGAAATAAAATTCCCCCAACAAAATGTTATGTCAGATAAGCCTTTCATTACTTTATTAAGTGAAAGACTCAATAAAACTATGTGTTTGACCAACCCTTATTGGGACAAATAATTTTATACATGAATCTATTATGATTGGTTTTGGGTTTTCCTAACTATATTACATAAAAGGGAGTATCCCTTGCTAGATCAGGTGTAATATTAGATGCATGTGTTGTGGAAATCTATGTCAGGATTTGAAGATTGGTGAGTTAACTAAATGGATCAAGGAGCTGCAAGACCGTAGTTGGAAATGACCGTCCTTCCTAAATACCATGAAATATATTGACCAACCATTTTTGGGGTTATGTAAAGGGGAATATTGATCCTTTCCAAAATAATGTAATGACAACTAGACATTCCATGTTCAGTGGTGAGGGCCATTGGGACATGATAAAATAGTTAGAGACTTAATAAAATTAATTGATTATTTCTCATAAAATGAAATCAAGAAAGTTATAATCAACATCACTTTAAATTGTAAAATAAAATGAAGATCACATCAACCACACTATCCATGTGATCAATTCTAAATAAAGAAATCATACTCACTAGCAGTAACTTCCAAGAATTGTTTAGACGCCTTTGGGTCATTCTATGCCATGAACGAAATTCTTACGTGTTGTTTTCTAAATTTCCTGATCTGCCTACCCAAGAAGAGACCGATGAATAGTTCATGGTATATGAGAAACATATGAATGACCTGGTTGACATTCAATGTTTTATGGTGTAATCAATGTCTACTAAGATGATGAAATATCAAAAAAACATATATTCATATAGCATTCTCGAGCAATTTTGTTGTATTTACCAGGAGAGATCAAGACAAGAACAGTTTGAAATATCCAATGCACTCTTTCAAATTAATCTTTGAGAGGGTGCCCCATCTGGGACTCATGTAGTCAAGATCATTCGCTACTTTGAACACCTGCAGATTCTAGGGTTTAAATTCCATAATGAACTCAATACCGATCTCATTCTTGATTCACTACCTCATAGCTACTCTATATTTTTTTTAATTTCAATATGAAAAACATTGATGAGTCCCTATCTGATCATCATAACCTCATTCTCTAATTGGACAAAGATATGATGTGAAAAAATCCTTCATTATTTACGGTGAAAAAGAGGAAAGGGAAGGAAAATAGCATTAAGACAAAATCTTCTTCACACCCTTCCAAGAAAAGGAAGATAAAATGGGATGCAAGGGACAAGAAGAAATTTGTTTTTCATGTTGGAAGAACGACCACTATAAGAAGAACTGCACCGAGTCTACAATGAAAGGGGATTGTTAGGGTGAATTTTCTATCAAATACAATCAATCTATTTCTAAAAATTATTTATGAGATATAACCTATGGTGCTCACAATTGTGTCCAAATATAGGAACCAAGTAGATTCAGGAAGATTGACTGAGGGGAGGTAGATCTACGAGTAGCCGACAAAGTCAAACTTATTGACGTAGCTATCAGGGACTACCACCTCACACTGCCAACTAGGATGATATTTTTGTTAAATGGTTGTTATTACATGTCTTATGTTCTAGAACCAAATGTTTGTACATTGATTACATGAATATTTAATATATTTAAATATTAAATATCTTATTACATATTATTTATTGTTCTTCATGACTATAGTGTAATAATGTCCTGGAGTATTTGTCACATTGACAAGGTCATAACAATTCCCCTCTATAATGAGAACCATGAAGTACTATAACAATATTCTTAAATATATTTAAATGGTTAGATGAAATACTATGATGGGAAACATAGTAAACAGAATATCAAGTGTGAGTACTCATAAGAAGATGATACTTTTTCATATGAAGTTCTCACTTGGTAATCACCGGGTCGGGAGATTATGAGGACATAACCGCCAGTAGGAATTCCACATGTTTTATTGTCATCGGACATTACTATCTATGAGTGTGTGTAATGTTCTATAGTCTTTATGATTATCCTTAATATGTTTCATAACTCATGCACCTTGATTTACTCACAAAACCACCATACAGACAGTTAGAGAGAAGTAGGTTACATTTGGTGCCTCATGAAAGAAATGTTATTAATGGATAAGTTGAGAAAGGATTTGTCCCTTCCATTTATCAATGTCAATATATCAAGCCTTTGATTAAAATAGAACCATCTCATGAAATTACATCACCATGGTGTAATGGTGATTTAATTTCAGGATTTCAAAGAATAAAATATCAAGCATAAAGGTTGATGAAACTACCATGAAACATTGTTGATTAGATATTGAGACAGATGGATTATTTTACACAGTGAGAATTTGCATGTGGATGTTGTTTCTGGAAATTTAGGTTTTTTTCTTGGGTTACTTGACCTATTTCTAGACAGTAATATTAGACTTTAGGGAAGCTTTCCTAATTCCCATGAGAATGAATTTTGTAGGTTAACACATTAAGTCTTTCTTGTGGGTTCAGTTAAATTCTATTTAAAGGAATAAATTGTATTCTCAAGACATTGGAATTATTTTATTCAACTTAATATTATTACATAAATTAAATAAATATTTATTCAAGGGATTTTAAATGAAACTATATCTATTTATTTTATCGAACATTTAATAAATATTTATTTACTTGTTTGTGAATAATATATATTTTTAAGAGAGGATATTTTTTTATTTATGTATTCAGGGGTTTGATAAATGGATGTAATGTTTGAGGGGATAAATGATGGTTCATTAGTAAAATAATTAGTTTCGAGATGGTAAATAATTATTTAAATAGTTGATGAAAAACAAAAAAAATAATAATTCTGTTATAATTATGCCCCATAGGATTTCCATTATGATTCTATTTTGCACAAGATGATGCACCAAAAATAATGACACAATTATTGTTATTATATACCATGTGTTTTCTCTAATGTTATTAATATATTTAATTATTGTTACAAAATTAAATATTATAACTGAATCCTCATGTCGATAAATAGATAGGTAAATTTATTGTTCCATGTATGGGAAACCGATGATGTAAGAGAAATTCTTGGTCAGATATTTATCTCTTGAATCCTCTCATATTTCCCTATCAATAACAATATATGTTATCCAATAATAAATAACATGATATCAATAATGATTGATGCAAGACACTCTCTTCACCACGTTGGCACCAGAAAAGTGAGTGGCGTCAATCGGAGACCATTGGAGCATGTGTTAATCATCACTATAGGAATTATAGTTTGGATCCTTGAATGCACAATGAGACAATCTGAAATTGTCATCCTAGATGATCACCATCATCCAAAAATAAGGTACTGAAGAATCATGTCTATTATTTCCTCATAAATTAAATTTAAAATAATTATAAACTTGATGTGAAAGATCCTCTCTAAAGGTTTCAGGACTCTTTCTTATTTATCTAAATCTTTGATTCTATTCTATGGAGTCTGTGTTCATCTTCGTATTGATCCCAAAATAATCATTGATCATGGTAAAAATTAAAGTTGGGAACCATCCCAACTATGATTTTGATGTGCCTAGAACCTACATGAACTACGATCAAACAGAGGGTGTGGATAGTCACTGGGTTCCAAGAAATAACCTTCTGTTTTATTTTTATTTTCTTATGTGAAGTCACTTGAATTTATCCATCATAATTCTGTAGACATGTCATGAAATCGTTTGAGGACCACAAAATGATAATGTGATGTCTTGATGGTTTTCAAGAGTTTGTCTGTTAACAAACCATTTATTTATCATGTGATGCCTCAAAAAACTATCAAGCATTCCATCACATGAATCCTTCTTGTATTTTTTTTATTGTTATCATGCAAGAACACCCACTACCTCCTGATAGTGCTTGAGTCATGTGCACCGTGAAATGATTCTAAAAAATCTAAAAACAACCACATATAGAAACCCATAACCCTTTTAATAAAACACACATATGAGGAATAGAGGGAGGAATGAATATGGATAGAAAAGGGAAGAAGGAAAATAGAGGAGAGTGAGAATCAAATACCACCATTAGAGGAATTTTCCGGATAATTGTGAGATCAAATGCATGATACACATCACACAATTAGAAGATTATTTGAATTTCATACAATGAAATCACATGAATACCCTACACTATATTTTATGATGTAAACCATATGTTATGTGAAGTATTATCATGATCACATATCCTATGGGAATATATCTATGATCCGATCGACATAGACATAAACACCTCCACATGTGTCCAATTCACACATGATGCCTCTATGAACCATTTAAAGACACATATTGTTAGGAAAAGGTATCATACACTAGGGGTCATTTTTAGTTAAAAATGTGATCGTGATCACATGGATCTATTGAGTTTTTATGGACCAGTTTAATTCACTCCATGCATCCTAATGGGTTGAAATCCTTTAACCATACACCCTTCATCCATGTGGTTCACATATGGACCCCTCGTCCAAGACCCCTTCTTAAAATGGAAGATTACATAAGTGATTAGGGTTATAAACCCATTAATTGATACAAACCTACTCATTCTAAGGGTTATAACATTGGGCAAGTATCCAAGGAACATAATCATGATATCTCATTGCATGAATCCCTTATGATCCTGTAATTTTTTTACTATTCACAAGAATTTTGATTCCCTCAAGCTACCTTGGATGTGTCAACTTGGTATATCAGAACGCTTTAGATATTCTAGTTTTATCATGTGAATATATACCAGAAAAGTATGTATGATCACGCCCTGAAATCCTAGAAAATTATTATTCATCATACGAGGAAACCTCAGAAAAGTTATTTTAATCGTGAAATTAAATCCTAGAAAAAATTGTATAATCATTTGAATTATTATTGAACAATTCTTCCTTGATCTTGTGAACGACCATGGAAATGTATTCATTGATCATGTGATGCACCTAAATCATGTCATAATTTGAATGTGACAATACATTAACAAGTTATCTTTGATCTTATGAAGCACCATGGGACATGCCAACCTTGCCAGGTAGACACTAAAGAAATTCCAGGAAGACAAAAAGATATGTCAGGAATTCACTCAGTAAATTTCATAAATAAAATCAAGATATGTCAGGAAGAGACCCTTGTATATGTTAAAACATGTTAGGAAGACAACCTTGACATGTTAGGTGGACACCCTAAGATATGTCAACCTTTTATAGAATATGTACTTTGACATACACCATGAAAACTCCCAACCATGAACCTACATTAGAGAAGCCGATTAACAAGGGGAGTTTACATAATGGGTTAGAGTTATGTGCTCATCCGACCCTATTTTTTTGTCCTCTCAAACATCTCCACTATTTCATAGTTTCCATATTGGATAGAGTATTCACGTATGTCATCATTCATTTTCCTTCCAAGGATAAGGAATGCAATTTTAAATGAGAATATATTTTAGTATAAGTCCCTAGATTTCCTAAAAAGTAGTGAAGATAATAATTAATTTGAGAGTAATCAATTATTATAATCTTTATATGGGTAGGGTCAATTGAACTAAAACAACTCTTACTCCAATCCAAATAGGATTCGTAAGATAGATTCATAAGCCGCAAGCTCTGTTGGGACCTAGTACAATTCCCTCCATATCCCAATGACCATGGATTATAGAACTCATATCCTCCAATGAGTCTATTATCCTACCTCAGCCATCTTTGGGTGGTAGGTGGGTTAATACGTGGGCATCCACATGATTGTAAGCTCCATCCATTCCATCAGGTATTGTAAACCCTTCACTGAGTTAGGAATAAACTTAACTTGAGGACTCGAATTCCTGTCATAAAAAATATAGGTTTCCTTCATAAGGCCCCATACCTATTCCATTATCTCTATGAGAATCGTAATGATACATTTCTAAGGGATAAATTAACATGTAAGCCTTGTACAAATTTTTTCTCCTGCAATGCATCACGTCGTGGAAAATTTCTTATTTATCACATAAAAAATGACTCACGTGGGATTAAATATTAGTGATAAATTTACAAATAGTATTATTATGATTCCCCTAGTTTGGGACCTTTATTTTATTGAAATCTTGACCCCATATTGTCTCCAGTCAAAGAACCATACACTTGAGGGGGTAGTTCATGCTTCTAGTAAAAAATTTCACTCAAGCCCTATGTTGTCACATATTTTATTATACAGACACTCATGACATGATCTACGTGGAATCTGGTTCATTTCTTCATAGGATACATAGGATACCTACTCAATGCTAAAGCCCTATATTTAAATCCTTATCACATTACATTAAAATTCATGGTATAGTGGTTTCTTGTAACAATAAAATATGTAAAACAAACCACATGGGTTTTGATTCATGTTTTCACCGGATATATATAACTCATATTAGAGTTTTAATCCCATCTCCAAGACACCAACAGTCTCCCTGGATGGTGGTAAAATATAGAGTTTCCAAACATGGATATAATCTAAATATTTAAAATTAAAAATAATAATAATGGAGAACCCATGAAAACACACACACACGTAGTTGTTCTCATCAACACATGGTCTTGATTAAGTCATTATCATTGGCGTAACCAGTCTTATATCTGTTCTAGGGAAATACATAATTAAAAAATCATAAATATATTAGAGATTCAAATAATATAAAACAATTCCCCCAAAGGGTTTGATTATCTCAACCAACCACCCTATCAATAAATGTGTGATCGTATGAATCATTGGGATTGAAACACTAATTTTTTACCTACATTTAAAAATAAGTCTCATTCAATTTCATAGATGTGAGAACTGTTTGGAGTTCAAATTATTGACCAAAATTGTAAACCTGATCCAATAATATTTCAACCACCCTCAATCACCAATAACTAACCACTAGAATAATCCATACACATTTTTCAAGAATAAAAATTTTGAATTTAAGAAGAAATTATTTAACTGTGTAATCCATTTTCTTGGGTTAAAAAGGATAGAATTCCCAATTTCCATTTATTCATTTTATTCCAATTTTTTTCAAAAACAAAATATTTAACCCAATGTGAAATATTTGATCTATGCAGAACCATTAATAAATGATGTGACCACATATTCATCATTTAATAGTGGAAGTATTTGATAATCCATTTACACGTATAAATGATGTTGAACTAAAAAGTTTTTTTTGATTCCTCTTTAGGATTTCCCTGATTCCTTATAATCCAAATGTAATCATTATAATTAATTATCGATTCCAAGACGTCTATATAAGCCAGTGATTCATACAGAACACATAAACCCATTTTTAACAAAAAACCAACACATTGATCATTTCCATCATCCACCATTGATGTCTTATCCTTGAGGCCCCAATAAACATCTTCACAAACACAACAGCTCCATTGATAACATATTTTTCTTAGAGTACCACATAAATGGATCCAACCTAACTTTAGAATCATTTCATGAAATCCCATATAGGATGAATCTATATTGGCCACCTTTCCTAGAGTAATACATGGGAGAGGGAGGGGACCATGTTTCCACATTCCAATGCCTTTGGAGTCTGTCTATAGAGTGAAACAACACATGACTTCATAGCCTTAGGGAGGACGATGAAGAGAACCACCATGTCAAAAAATTCAATCAATAGATTCCTAGGAAGTCTCATATCAATCCTAGACATCTTCATCAACATATGAACAAAATTTTATAGGGATATGAAGAGGAAGTTGTGTCTACCCCAACCATAGAAATGTTAAATCCAGTAGGATACACCACCTGAGGTATCCAAAAAAATCCACTTCAGATCAAGATTATATAACAATTACCACAGATATATCTAAGTTCCACTGGTGTATCCTAATAGTGGACTATAAAGAATCCAAAATCATCACTACTAAAGAGCCTCTTATTTCATTATAAATATCTTGGGTGATTGTGGAATTCCATGGAGAAATCCACCCCATAGATCTAGGGACAATTTTATGTTTTTTACCCTAGGATAATCTTGAATTTGGGATCTGAGTCCAATAAAATTGGTATAAAATCTACGGTCCCATCTAATAAAACAGGAGGAACCAACCCCCCAAAATGGTACAATATGCAGCATCCCACCAAACAAAAAATTGTACTCTGACCCATCAATTGAGATAATCAGTTGAATAGAAGTATTATCCCTCTTATATACCTATAAATATGATATTAACCAAATATGAGGACTTATCATCCAATCCAGATGTGAAAAATATTTAGTATAATCATACCATTCTTCATTCCTCCGATTTATATTAGGTGGGTACACCTTTTGAATTCAGAATAGGAAATGAAGGGATTGGTCGTATTTTTATTTCATCTACGGAAGGTATTGTTGACTATGGTGATGTTTCATAGTGTAATGTAAATGGAGTATAAGGCCAGTGGCCATAGAGTACTTGTTCTTTGGGATCAACATTGAGACTCCTATCATCATCCACTCACCAATCCATTGACATAGGAAAGCTTGATGTGATGACTCTTTCCAGTTATTCCCTAAAGGGTGGAATGAAAATTTCTACAATGGAGAAGATCAATCAAATCCAATGTAATAATAATGATATAAAATAACTAATTCTAATATTAATCATGGGATATCTTCCCTGGAATGACACATCATCGCCATTTTTAGGGTTCTTCCTTAAATTGAACATCCCTAATCTAGTGGGGTGGAAAAAAATTTATATTTTCTATCCCCTCAGCATATAAATTCAATAAATTTATCTACCTCGCCCTAGAAAACAGGGCTAGGGGTATTTCCATATTTCCATCCTGTACATCAAGGGTACACTAGAAACCAAATGACCTCATTTGTTTCAACAATGCATCTAGGGGATGCAGATTCAATCAATAAGTGGGAATAATATGCATCATCCAAGTACCCCAATGCCTCAACACCAACCCCTGGACAAATAAACATCGGGGCTCTCCACCCTATGCTCCATGCTCATCCATGTTCCCATGAAATCATAGGTATAAGTGTCATTTGATAAAAGTAGTTTGTTCATATATAATTTTATGAAAGAGATTGAAAAAATATATTCCTTTTAAAAGAAACATGTCCCTAGGTACTTTGAATCTTATATGGATAGTGATTTTGTAAAACTCCAAATAAAGAGAAAGTTAAGTGAGTCAGGGTAGATAGTCCATGAAAATCACCACTCCTAACATCGGTATCTTGGGTAAATAATATGGAGTTTTTTTATATTTAATTATTTTTTAGAGATGTAGGTAAATTAATCTTGAAATAGTTAGATGATATCAAAACTCATGAAATATACATCACAGTCTTCCAAAATCCATCATAAAAGTCTGCCTCTAGAGATGTTGAACGATATGTCCTCGTCACATAACATTAAACATCATGATATATCTTAGTCCCATGATGTTAAACGACATGATATGTCCTTGTCACATTCCATTAAACTGCAGAATGTGTGCTAGTCACATGATGTTAGACTCCATGGAAATAATCTAGTCACATGTCATTAAATTGTATGAAAAAATAATTTCTTCATGATTAGAAAAATCATTGAATATGTTCTGATCATAATATAGTAATTAGTGTGATATCACAATATCTAGAAGATATCATCATCATTTAGTAGAAAATATAGTTTCCATATATACGATTAATATAGTACAATGTTGATCCTAGAAATATCACAAAATCACTAATAACCCTTAGTCACCTACTAAAGATGTTACATGATATTAACCTCCCTAGAACCTTAGATTTGGGAATCACTGTTATCTGGTATATTGCCAAAAGCAGTAATCCAAAGAGGAAAACATCATATCCCCCCTCTAATGAAAAATACCACTAGCATGTTCCAATGGTATATAATGAGAGGGATCATTTCCATGTTCACTCAAGAAATGTATGCAATCGTATCCAGGCAGCAAGCTTTGGGTAACCTAGATCCATTCCAATGTGTATAATACCATTAGAATATTCCAATGTCATGGGGAGGATATGACTGGTCATACATCCACACTTATATCAGATACATCAATTAGTATATCCTTCCAACTGAGATCATATTGTAATATATTATTTTACATAACCTATTGAATTACTAATACAATCTGACAATGATAAAGTCTATTCACTATGATATTTTGAATAGGATATATGGAGATTAACACATTAATTTCACAATAGCTAGGGTATCACATGAACAAAAGGTTATCCTATGATTTCCTCCTAAAATGATAATTGGTATTGGTTCTCAAAATCCCAATGATTTCAGGAAATAAACCACCAAAGACGGAACACAAGTTGGAAGGTTCATACATCATACCTGAGGTATATTCAAATAGAACAAGTCCATGGTCCGTAATTGAAGGATGACATATTATTCCTCACACAAATTTAATGATCGTAAAAATATACATTGTGTAGTAATCATCATGAATTCTATGTCCTGGTAGCAAGACCCTAAACTGCACATTATCCCATGTCCTAAATGAAATCCTATAAACTACATAATATACAATGTCGTGTAAATAAGACATTATAATGCACCTTATCTCTCATCCTCAGTGCATGACATTGAACTGCAAAAAATTAATTATTACCACATTATATTAAACTGATAAATTTCATACTTACCACATATTGTTAAACTGTATGTAGAATGTTACATCACAGATGGTTCACTTCACATGAACAAGATATGTGTGAAATAAAAATTAATAAATCTCATCCCTAAGTGTGAGTCAGATCCTCATATGTTTTCTTTCTATTCAAGAAGTATGTGTGGATTTATTCTTGTTATCATTGGATCCGTAGTGGTTCCAATATCTGAAGTCCTCATTCCATCCACATTATTAATACGATGAAATCCATCTATAACTACATGTTTATTGATTCCTTCTACCACGAGATATGTAGTGATGACCATATCAAAAATAGGTGATCTAAATACAATATAAATGGAAAAAATATCCCCTCTACCTATCGGTCAGGCCTACATTAAAATTTTCTAATAAAGAAAAATTTATGGCTTCATTCCTATTATCATAAGATATATAGTGACATCCAAATATAAAATCTTGGTCCAACTGTAATATCAATGGAAAACATTCACCCAATGTGAAAGGGTTAGACTAGTATAGTGATTTCTCCTTTCATGAAATATTTTTTTCTTGATACCTACTTTCATAGACTATGTGTTCAGCCCCAAATTTCAAATTTGGGGTCAAACAACAATATAAATGGAAAAACTACCCCATATTTATATGGCATAGATCTATGTGGGGGGTTTTTTATTCAAGAACTATGTTTGGACTCATTCCTTCTATCATAGGATATCTACTGACTCTGAAATCTCAAATCCTGGGTCCATCTAAAACATCAATAGAAAAAATTCCCCTATGTGTATTGGTCAAACCTGCATGAAGATTTTTCCGTTAAAGAACTACATAATTCTTAATTACTAAACTCATAGGATATGTAGTCATCCACAGATCTCAAATCCTAAGTCTAGACAAAATATGAATGGAAACAATTTCCCCCTCGGTTATGGGTGAGTTCTCCGTTGAGATTTTTCTATTTAAAAACTACATGTGGATTTATTTCTTCCAGAACAATATAGGAAGCGATGCATAGATCTGAAATCCTTGGTCTAGTTTCAATATCAATTGAAAAATTTCCTTCCACCACCTCTATGTCTGCACCTTACATTCATAAATATTTTTCCATTCTGTAACTATGTGTTGATTGATTCATGTGATCACATGATACATAGTAATCCACATATCTTAAATCTAGCCTCTAGCTACAATATTGATGTTATAAAATGCCCCCCTCTATATATGGGTCAGAGATAAGTAGATAATTTTCCATTCAATAACTACATAAGACATCATTAAAATTACTATAAGATACATAGTGATTCATATACCTTCAATCCTTAGTCCAACCACAATTTAAAAATGCTCCCCCACCCTACATATGGGCGATACCTATGAATGTAACTTTCATAAAATAACTACATGTTTCTTGATTCCTCTTACTAAGGGATATGTATTTATGATTAGATATACAATCTTGGTTCCATGCACCAAATATAGAATGATAATAATTCACCCCTCCATTCATATGGGTTGAACCAATACAAGGAGGTGTCTTAGTTGTCCCCACATGTGGCTTACCTGATAGCATAGTTATCCCTTGTTTCTCACACAAAGAATGTCTGATGTGTACTTAAGGGGCCTAAAAATCTCCTCTAGATGATGCGACCAAGATGTGACTTGGAATGGGAGCAACGACTTAGTTACATGAAATAAAACTATATGAAAACATTCTAATTATATCATGTGAAACTGCATGACAAAATCATAGTTTCATTACATTTAATTACATGAAATTTGGTATATCCTATAAGACCTAAAATTTAATAGAGTGATACATGATATATGTGAATCTATTATAGGTGATAGTTTTTCACCTCTGTACCATTATCAATCATGTAAACTCCATATCCCAACATAAGAGTGTGATCTGTGTAGAGGATAACTTATCTTTCCATAGTTTTGAAACACACTAAGGAAAAATATAAAAATCCACTCTTTCCAAAATATGAGTCATGCCCCTATAGGTAGATATCCTCAAAGGTTCTTATTATTTAATTATTTATTCCCTTGAAATATTCATAGAAAAAATATGCGGATCCCAGCAATAAAAAATCTGTATCCCACTATTTCAATAGGGCCAAGTCATATAGATTCACTCTACTAATATATATTTCAGATCTACATACAACTTTCATGTGCATGAGATTAATCTATGCAATAATGGATACAAGATATGGATACCCATAAATAATCATGTTCTTGGATAAATTGTATTTTTGAAATATAAATTTCCCAAACTATTGAAAAAAATTCCAAGGATATCTACAAAAATTTCACATCGTTTCCAACATCCTTATCATGTGACATAAAACTTCATGATAGATATTATACTACTAAATGTGATTCATGTGTGCAAACCATCACCCATCGTCATTACTTAACAAAGGTTCATAAGTTCCCAACCCTTGTCAACCAGGTTTTTGGGTCCTTCCATCATCTTTAAATAACACCCTTCCTCGTATCAAATTTCATGTCTTGATCATCTCAAGTTTTTTCTAACCATTCATGACCACAATAAAGAAGAAAAAATAAATTTAGTTGACCATGATAAACTTGGATCTTCTTAAGTGCCTTAGAATAATCAACCATAAGAATCTTGGCATTGAAGAATTATCCTTTTGATCCTTGTGATACTTAACTTCATCAAAGTGGATGTCATAACATTAGAGTGATTTGTGGTCATCATTGGAGAAATTATCCCATATCATTAATCATAACATGAGAACCTTGATCCATAATTTAGAACACTATCATATATCTATCAACAATATGTTTTGGGTATTCTTGATTCTAGATATCATATTTAATATATTTTGTAACATTAGCCTCATTCTCAATCCACATGCATCGTGAGATTAAACTGCATGAAAATTGGTCAAAGAGATAGTTCCTAGAAGTTTCTTGGTCCCAAAGCAGATCCCCCACATAAATAAATATGTTATTATAATTACGACATGGAACATGGGATTCTTCCATTATAAATTTTTAACCTATACCCTCTGAATTCCACCTCCAATTAACTCATATATTGCAATAACATGATTACAAATACCCAAAGGGGGGAAATTCTAGCGGATTCAGCATCCTCGATGTTACATCACCATGTTTTGTAACCTTTATAAATTAATGAATATGGTCATACACTCCTAAAAGTTTTGATGGACCACACCACATGACTCAAAACCACATAGAGTGGGGCCTAAGCATCCAAAAAAACCAAACTACGGTATGGATATATAACCCTTCTTGGATAGACTTCTCCACAATCCAAGTTCATCATAAAAATTCTTCAATAATCAAAAAACATTTGTGCCCTAGTAAATTAGTGGGGGAACCATTTTATTGACCTGTCATGTAAGAACTATGGGATCGGGCATAAGGGCCTATGTCCTATTAACTAAACTAATCCATTATTTAAAGTAATTGTACCCCCACCCTCATGATCCCTGAAAACACCATGGCGCAACAGAAAACCTTAGGGTGTTTTGTGGTCCTCCCAGATATGTAAATCCCATTCTATATTTAATGGTTCAATATCATGGACACATGATTTATACATACCATATTCAAAATATCTTGGTGGAATATGCTTCACTAATTCTTAATTTTCAACCAATATAGTTTATGGTAAAAATTCAGGGTATCAGAACCCTTAGTTGACACACATTCTATAGAATCTTGCTAAGGATGTAGCATTATCAAACACTACATTTATAACTATACTTTAATTCCAGAAATGGGTGGTCTGATCTAGAATAACATAAACTACACCACTAAATGGTATAAAGTGTAAGACACTAAAGTACAATAATAAATGGTCTGATCTAGAGAACACTACTTAAATTCACCCCTTTAACAAAGGTTCAGAACCGTTTGTAAAGGCCTGGAAACCGTTGGTATATTATATACCAACGGTTTCCCAAACCATGGCCAAGTAAGCCGTTAGTAAAGGCTTCTACCAACGGTTCTGTGTAAACCGTTGGTATAGGTGTTAATGTAAGAGATATACCAACGGTTTCAGAAACCATTTATATATTTTATACAATATTAGTTTATACCAATGGTTATAAAAAAACCGTTGGTATAATATACTTCAAAATTCTATACCAATGATTTTGAAAATAGTTGGTATACATCTGTTGTAGCTCCGCAGCAGCTAACAACCCTACAGCTCCACAACAACCCTTTAACCTGCAACTCTCCATGACCTGGAAGAACACATACACATCCAGAATCCCAAATCCTACAAGGGATGTTTAAAATTCATCCATAATTTAAAAATATGTAAATTTAAATTCATTCCTCACTCAAACCACAACACAAGTGAAAAATCCAGAATCCAATACATCCACAATCCAATACATCTAGAATTGTAATGAAATAACACCCATAACACCAATACAAAATTTAAATATAATACATCCAAAATCCAATACACATAATAATATTCAACATTTAGAATTCCTTACCAATAAAACAAGAATCCAATACATCCAGAATTCAGAAATTTATAATTGAAAAGAAATAACACCCATAACAGTATTCAAAATTTACAATTAACTCCTCACTCAAACCACAAAACCAATACACACAAGATAAAAAGCCTACATGTTATAGGAAGCACATGGGAAGTTTACTCATGGTCTTTGGTTGACTATCTTAAAACTAACAGAAAAACTTGGGAAGGGAAGAAAAGGATAATGTAACCCATAAGATATATAGTGGTAGTGGTTATGTGCTTAGAACTAATATGAGTATTAGGAAGCACATGGGATGTTTATATTACTCTAATGACATTGTATCCATGTATAAATGGTTCCTGATGTGTTAGTGGGAAACATTGTCCAATATTGACATATGAGATGGGTTACCAGAATAGCCTACATGTTTTTCATAGACTTTTCAATTGGAACAAGGGGGTGTGTGGGTAATGGTAATTTGGTCTCCTAAGTGTGATGTGTGATGAATCCTTATTCTGGGTAGTGTGTAAGAATATTCAATTATTTATTTGGTATTGGGTTCCCAAAGTGACATTGGTTTGGTCCTAGAACCCACTTTTTGAGGATGGGATTGGCGTATTAAATGTCATGTGTTTTAGAATAGGGGTAGGAGTTCCTTAGATTAGAAGTGGATTGTGTGAGGCTGGACCATGGATCCTTGTGTTAAAGTATCAACAAAATCCGAATACATTTGGTCGGTTTTCTGTATGCTAATTGTTTTCACTTAAAATTTTGTCCATTTTAAACAGAAGATAGACACATCAAGTGATATCGGCCACACTGTGCCTCAGATTGTGTAAAGGTTGACTCGTACATGTCACATATGACCCATGGATCATTGTCTTAAAGATTCAAGACAATCTGAATGCGTTTGGTCGATTTTCCGTATTCCAGTTTTTGTTTTCACCTAAAATGTTGTCCATTTCAAATAAAAGTGAGACACTTTGAGTGGTACCGGACACATCGTGCCTCTGATTGATGTAGGGTTGACTCGTACACATAAAAAATGAAACATGGATAATTTTGCTAAAGTATGAACTCAATCTGAATACATTTGGTCTGTAATCTGTATTCCAGTTGTTTTTACTAAAAGGAGTATCCATTTTAAACAAAAAAAACACACTTGGAGTGGTACCGGCCACACTGTGGCTCGGATTGAGGTTGGGTTGACTTGGACACATCACAAATTCCTTGTGGATCCTTTTCCTAATGTTTCAACACAATCCGAATGTGTTTGGTTTGTTTTCCATATGTCAGTTGTTGTTTTCAATTAAAATGTTGTCCATTTCAAATAAAAGTGAGACACATTGAGTGGTATCAGCCACATAGTTCCTCTAATTGAGGCGGGGTTGACTCATACACATCAAAAATGACCCATGGATCATTGTGCCAAATTATCAACACAATCCGAATGTGTTTGGTCAGCTTTCTGTATTCCAGTTGTTGTTTTCACTTAAAATGTTGTCCATTTCAAGAAAAGCGAGACACGTTGAGTGGTACTGGCCACGTTGTGCCTCATATTGAGGTAGGGTTGACTCATACACATCACAATTAACCCATGGATCATTTTTCTAATGTGTCAACATATTCTGAATATTTTGGTTCGATTTTATGTATGTCGGTTGTTTTTACTTAAAATAGTATCCATTTCAAATGAAAGTGATATACTTAGAGTATTACTAGCCACATCGTGCCTTGGATTGAGGTGGGGTTGACTCGTACACGTAAAAAATGACCCATGGATCGTTTTCCTAAATTATCAATTGAATCTGAATGCATTTGGTCGGTTTTCTGTATGCCAGTTGTTGTTTTCAATTACAATTTTGTCTATTTCAAATAAAAGTGATACACTTTGAGTTGTATTGGCCACACCATGCCTAGGATTGAGGCAGGGTTGACTCATACACATCACAAATGACCCATGGATTCTTTTCAAAAAGTATCAGTAGAATCCAAATGAACTTGGTCAGTTTTCTGTATTCTAGTTGTTGTTATCACTTAAAATGTTGTCCATTTCAAATAAAAGTAGACACATGGAGTGGTACCGGTCACATAGTTCCTCAAATTGAGGCCATGTTGACTAATGAATGTCGAAAATGACTCAGGGATCATTGTGATGAAGTTTTAACACAATCCGAATGTGTTTGGTTAGTTTTCCGTATGCCAGTTGTTGTTTTCACATAAAATGTTGTCCATTTGAATTAAATGTGAGATACTTTGAGTGGTACCAGCCCCATTTTTCTTCATATTAAGGCAGGGTTGACTCTTAACCATCAAAAATGACCCATGGATTGTTGTGCTAAAGTATCCACAAAATCCAAATACGTTTGTTTGGTTTTCCGTATGTTGGTTTTTTTACATAAAAGAGTATCCATTTCAAATAAAAGTGATACAAATTGAGTGGTATCATCCACACCGTGCCTCAGATTGATGTGGGGTTCACTCATACACATCTAAAATTATTCACGTATTCTTTTCTTAATTTATCAATAGAATCAGAAAGCATTTGGTTAGTTTTTCATATGCTAGTTGTTTTTTTCACTTAAAATGATGTCCATTTCAAATAAATGTGAGACACTTTGAGTGGTACTGGCCACACTGTACCTCAGGTTGAAGAGGGGTTGACTTGTAAATGTCACAAATGATCAATGAATTTTCATCCTAAATTATCAACAGAATCCGAATGCGTTTGGTCAGTTTTCCATATTCCAGTTGTTGTTTTCACTTAGAATATTGTCCATTTCAAATAAACGTGAGAAACTTTGAGTGGTACCGGCCACATCGTTCCTCGTAATGAGGTCAGGTTAGCTCGTACACATCATAAATGACCCATGGATCGTTGTTCTAAAGTATCAACACAATATTAATATGTTTGGTCAGTTTTTTGTATGCCACTTGTTGTTTTCACATAAAATGTTGTCTATTTCAAATAATAGTGAGACACTTTGAGTGGTACCTGCAACACCGTGCCTCGGATTGAGGCAAGGTTGACTCATACATGTCAAAAATGACCCATGTATTGTTTTTCTAAAGTATCAACATAATATGAATGAGTTTGGTCGGTTTTTCAAATTCTAGTTGTGGTTTTCACTTAAAATGTTGTCCATTTCAAATAAAAGTGAGACACTTTGAGTGGTACCGGCCACATCGTTCTTCAGATTGAGGTAGGGTTGACTCGTAAAAATTAAAAATGACACAAGGATCATTGTTTTAAAGTGTCAACACAATCCAAATACGTTTGGTCAGTTTTCCGTATGTCAGTTGTTTTTACGTAAAATAATATCCATTTCAAATAAAAGTGATACACATTGAGTGGTACAGGCTACACTGTGCCTCTGATTGAGGCGGGGATGACTTATACACATCCCAAAAGAGCCATGGATACTTTTCCCAATGTATCAACCGAATATGAATGTTTTTGGTCGGGTTTCCATATGTCAGCTGTTGTTTTCACTTAAAATGTTGTCCATTTCAAATAAAATTGAGACAGTTTGAGTGGTACCAGCCACACCGTGCCTTAGATTGAGGAAGGGTTGACTCGTACATGTAAAAATGATCCATTTATAAGTTTCCTAAAGTTTCAACAGAATCTGAATGTGTTTGGTTATTTTTCTATAATCCAGTTGTTTTTTTCAATTAAAATGTTGTCCATTTCAAATAAAAGTGAGAAAATTTGACTGGTACCGACCAGACCGTGCCTTGGATTGAGGCGGGGTTGACTCATACACGTCAAAAATGACCAATGGATCGTTGTGCTAATGTATCAACACAATACGAATCTGTTTGGTTGGTTTTTCGTATGTCATTTGTTGTTTTCTCTTAAAATGATGTCCATTTCAAGTAAAAGTGGGACACATTGATTGATACCGGCCACACCGTGCCTCAGATTGAGGCGGGGTTGACTCATAGGCATCACATGAGAATTTTGAGTGCCTTCATGTGCATATTGATTATTTGGGTGAGTCTAATATTCTCCTTGATTTCTATTTTCGATTAGGGTTTGTACTATTCTCTAATCTTTATCTGAATCTCTAAAACCCTCTTTTCCGTTGGGATTTATGGTGAATCTTGAAGTGAGCATTGATTGGGATATGAGACTCCGACTTAAGAGTGTTGTTGTCTCTGTAATCAAGGTAGGTGGTCGATTCTTGGCACTAAAGTAATAATAATGGTATGTTAATTAGATTGGGATTTAAGGTGAATCTTAAAGGGAGCTTAGATTGGGCTTAGTGACCTTATGATGTAGTGATTGGTGTGATGATATAGGTGATACACAGTTGTGTGAGGTACCCAGTGGAGGATGAGTATATACATGGCAGAGGTTATGCATGGTAGGAGGAGGGTGGGGGCTGTCCAGGGTCCAGGGAGGAGGGGGGGGCTGTCCGGGGGGGGGGGGGGGCTGTCTGGGGTCCAAGGACGAGGGTGGGGGGCCTGTCCAGGGGGCTGTCTGGGGGGCTGTCCGGGGGGACTGTCCAGTGGGCTATCTGGGGAGCTATCTAGGGAGCTGTCCAGGGGGACTGTTCGTGGTCCAGGGAGGAGGGTGGAGGGGCTAGTCCAGGTGGCTATCCAGGGTCCATAGAGGAGTGGGGGGGGGGGGCTGTCTGAGGGGTTGTCCAGTGTGTTGTCCGGGGAGCTGTCCGAGGGGTGGTCTGAGGTCTAGGGAGGAGGGTGGGAGGCTGTTCGAGGGGATTTTCGTGGGCCTGTCTGGGGGGGGGTGGGTGTGTCTTGAGTTCATGGGATGGTATTTCAAAATTTTCTAAGAAAATTGATTCAAGGTTAAAAAAATAATTACATTATATGAACTTCTAATTGGACCACCAATTTTCTAAAATGCACTAAAAATTTACAATTTAATTATAATAGGGGGATGTCATGACAAATCATCAAATCATGTTTTATTAATTATAGATAAAATAAATAAAGATAATGTGACCTACCTAATCACACATATATTGAGGAATAACAAATCAATAAACATCAATGGTTGATAATATCATTCAAAAATGTAACGGATCAATCTGTCCCTCATCACCATCACCATCATCACCATCATCTTCACCCTCACCCTTGTCCTCATCATCATACCCATCATTGTCCCTACCCTCCTCACCCTCGTACTCAGCCTCGGCCTCCTCATCGCTATCCTCCTTCGCCTCAGACTCCTCCTCGCCCTCCTCCCCTGCCTTGGCCTCCTCCTCACCCTCCTCCTCTTCTGCCTCAACCTCCCTATTTACATTATCTCAACCACCACTAGAACATCCACCAGGTTCACCATATATAGAACTCATCAATGACATATATTCCTTACAAGTAGTGTTGGCCTCTTGTGGATGTGTTGGACATAAAGATTCCATCAGTTTCGTAAATGCATTGTTTTCCATTGCAGACTGTGTTTCCATCTCTATGGACCTGTTTTCAACCTGTTCTGCATGTTCCTTAACTAGTTACAACTTGGTTGCACTAAAACTCATACTTTGAGGAGGGAAAATACCTCATCAGAACTATACTCCTCCCAGGCTGGTAGTGTACTCTATCAGGGTGCTTATCTCCCAACACCTGATGTAAGTGATCATTTGACCCAAAATTTTCATGTTCATGGGAATCAAGAGCCTCTAAAGCATCATGTCAGAAATATAAATAGATTCTAAATTTACAAAATAGATATTAAATTTTAAATTTCAAAATTAGAGATTACAATCTGCTGTTGAGTTGGTTCATTTACCGCACTTCCATCTTTCTTATTTCTACTCGATCAAAACTGTTTTGCTCGAGGCACACGTCCTTCTATATTCAATTTATGCCTCTAAAATTACATTGAATTTAGGAAACCATAATTAAAAATAAGATACCCAAAAAGCAGTAATTTTATAACTAAAATTATATAACAACCTTAGAAATCAAATAAATTACGGAGTAAGAAATAGAAAGTGCACGTCGTAAAGAAAGATTATAAACTGTCATACCAGCTGTCTCTCATGATATGGAATCATAGTACATCCCAATGTCTGGATGTATTTCTTAGCATCAATGTTTTTTTATTTCTTCCAGATTCATCCTAAATAAAATTCAATAATTAGTATTAAAGAAAAACATGAAAATTTTCATTTAAATACATCTAATTTGATTAATACCGTAAATTGGCTAGTCTCCCAATGAGTAATCATCTACCGGTACCATTCTAATGGATTATCATCCACAATAGGGACTGCCTCCAACTCTGTGCCTAATCTATCATGCCATCTAATGTGAAAATCATGCTTATAAGCTCTCCAAATCTCACCTAAATCATTTAGACGTGCTGGCTGTGCACCCTCACCATCGGGGAAACTAAATCGCAGCTGAAACCAAAATATTATTTCATATAATAAAAAAATTAATATATTGAATTAAATAAAACTGATTTTTTTACCCATATTCTTTCCCAGGATTTATCCTTGACATTATTAGGAAGTTGTCTCCATGGGAGTGGGCTAACAGGAATGATGTCGTAGTATTTGGAATGTGTCTCCAATAAACTCCGATATTGTTGCCCTGATTTTTCAATCATCTGACTATCTTCATTGTATTCCACCATCTACTACGTGCGGCGGTTCGACACCGAACACAATCGTGTACGCGCCCTCCCCACCTCCTGTTAGTAGATGTTTCTTTTATGAAAGAAAAACACATATTTTATAAATACATTTTATAATAAAAATAAATAATGGAATAAAAATTTGATAGGGTTGTATAAGTATACATGCGGTAGTCTGATCAATGGGTGTTGCTGGATCCATAGAAACTGAAGGAACACCCTGTACTGATAGAGTGGGTCCCAATGTATGCTCCGGAGGGACAGACTCTGGTGGAGCAGTAGTCGAAGACGATGGAATATAAAATCAAGGAGAGATCAAAGAATTAGTAAAAGAAGATTAAAAGGATGGCTGGCCAAATGCTGTATGGGGAGTGGGAATCATCATCAGATATGATACAGACGGGTGAGGTGGGTCAGATGTAAGTGGCGGTGAAAACATGGGAGGCCTAAATATGATGTGTGTATCTAATGTCACACCGAGATCAGAATGTGGGATGAATGATATCTCAGTGGAAGGGGAATGGTTTAATCGGGTACGCCGACCAGATCTTCTAGCTCCCGTACCATCCCCCTCATACGAACACCCCCAGTAGTAGGACCACTTCTTGGCTAATCAACAAATAACTTTCTCCTAATAAATGGATCCTGGAAAAGCGTTTTAAAAAATTATTCAAATGAAATTACATATAATTTAAATAAATATATTTGAAATAAAATACTCACTGCAAGAAATAGTGATGGAATTCCTAGCTCGGTCATGCGACAATTGTTGTCCATAATCTTTTCTTATTGCCTCTCTTCAATTGGTTTCATTTCCTGCATTTGAAAACAAATATGGAATTTAATAGAAAAGGATAACTAATGGGTAACCCAAAAAACAAAATAAATGATAGGGAATAGGGGGATTCAAGGATAATTTAACTAACCATTGTTTTAGGTGAGCTTGAAGAAATATATAATGATTTTAATAAATCATACAAGATATAATAAATAAATTTATTTTTTAGTAGGATGATTATTTACTAAGTGTCATCAGTTTATTAAAATCATGGAATATTGATTCTACCAAATTCATAAGTGGAAAAGAAATTGTCAAAATTATGGAAAAAATTAATTTCATTAGCTCAGGTAGATGATGCAGGTTTCAATATTAATTGAATTTGAATAGAACAAACCTTAACAACCCAACTCGAGGTAAACCAAAAGAATTGAAAACAGGAATGGATGATTTTATATATTTCCTACCACAACTTCAGGTTTATAGTCAACTCTAAAAATAGATATATTGAAGTTATCAAAAGAAATAAATGGATTTGTTCCAATATAAGTAGGGATGGTGTCAATTCCATCATCACCATCATAAAAATTATGTCTTTGAATTACTTCAACTAGGATAGCAAATTCAGGTCAAAGATGGTCTTTGACATGAAAAACTTGTTTATCTATTGATGAAAATACAAATGGTTCTTTGGTAGCCAGAGTGCGAGTCATATTAATTACTCGAAATCCAAAATCATCAATAAATGTACCATGTCTCTTCATTGAATCAAACCAATGTCATTTCATCATCATGACTCATCCCTGAGAGTAATAATCCAACATTATTTTATTTCAAAGTATCCAAAATAACCCACATTTTCAAATAACGGTCTACTATCTAATGCACTAGAATAAAAATCTGTTTTGCTAGTAACCATAACACCAACATGTTTTTTGTCATGTTATTTTCTCATTGAGTGAAAATAAATTTGTACCCATTGATAAAAATTGATTTATAGTCACGAACCACATTATTTGGACTGAAATCCAAAGCTCTTATTTCCTCATAGATAGAGTCAGCAGGAAAAAATCAATACCTGCAGTATAAATGAATAATAAACTTAATTAAATATTGATTTAATTATTTTAAACAGTAATATTTTTACCTTCAATTTTAACCAAGTAGAAAACTCTTTGCTATGAAATGTCTCCCTCCTTCTCAAAAATAAAGAATGATGCTTTCTATTTATCATTGTTTTATGTTCCCTGTAGGTAAAAAATATGAATAGTTTTGTAGATATATATTTGATACATACATATTCAATTTAGTTACCTGATGTAGTCATCGAACAAATCACAGTTGAACAAAACTATGAGATGTGCCATCTCTCGCTCTTCAAGGATTAATGTCTTCAATGTATATGATCCGGAAATTCCTCCTATTTGAGGAAGTGATGGAAAACTGGGTTCAATTTTCTCATACTTTTCTTCTTCATTTCTCATTGGTCTGTTCATTCATGTAGTATGATCAGAAAAATACATTGAGCATAAATCCATACATTCTTGAGCCATGTAACTTTTAATGATAGAACCTTTGGGATGATTCCTGTTTTAGACATAAGAAATTAATGTGTGAATATTTATATCTATTGGATAGATCCAATGAAAATAAACAAGTCCTATGAGAAGTATTTTAGTGGGAATATGGAATGTCCGATGCAATATGCATGTGAAAAATGATGGAGGAAATATTTTCTCCAACTCATACAAAATTAGTGGGGGCATCTGTCAATATTTTTTTCAAGAATGACTTGGAAAAATTCTCAGCAAAAAGATCTCTAAAAAATGCCACAACTGAATAACAGTCACCCTTACATTATTGGACAAAAGATGATGTATTTCTATTGGAATCAACTCATGCAGAAGAACGTGAGAATCATGAGTCTTCAATGATTTTATCTTCAACTCTATTCTATTGACCCATTTAGATATGTTTCTTGAATAGCCATCAGGAACTCTAATAGTCTCTAATACATCTGTTTAAGATCCTTTTTCGTCACATTGTCTAAAATAATGGAAAGGGAAATGACTTAGCACAAATTGATGCATCCTTTGAAGAAAACATCACAAATCGAAAAAGGCATGAATAAGGATTCAAAAGAACATGCACCGCGCAAGTTCCATCACTGTCGCGCAAGTCTACTTACGTGATGCCTAATGGTCGCACAAGTGACTTGCGTTACCTAAAGGATAACGGCCCAGGGTCTTCTCCAGCCTCTAAATAGACCCTGTGGGCCCCCCATTAGAAGAAGAATTTTTCCAGAATTCAGATTTTGAGCTCTGAACGCCCAAGTCTCTTCTTCAGGTCTTTTGAACACTTCTAAGGTAATTATTTACCTAGAATGAAAGGTCTAAACAAGAAGAGTAAGGTCTATGTGTTAGAATTCACTAACACTTGCGCGCCTAAGGTGTTTTACCCTTAATGGAAATGAACATAATTGAGCGCCGCCCTACTTCCTCACCAAAACATGAGGGCCTCTCTTCTAGAAGTACCTCCTGATAATTCAAAAGGCATTGGTCAAGGATCTCCCAAGTATTACCATGATGGTTTACAAATGCGCAAGTACCCATGTCTCGCGCAGGAATACCTGTGCGACCAGGACTTGCACGCCCACGCAATACTTGCACGCCTGCCAGGACCTGCGCACCCCTGCCTTTTTGGGTTCCTTTCTTTCCCATTTAACCCCTCTTATTCCGTTCCACCTCTCCTATTCAAGATTCAGTCTTCAAGACACTCTTCAAATCCATTTATGGCATGATTTCTTGATTTGACATCCTTATCTGAAAGGAACTCCGTGGAATATCTCTCAAAACCTAGTGATTTACACATCTTTATGTCATTGGAGATTGGGATTTCATTTATTCAACCTCATCCTTTAAGATGATAGAATTCTCCTAATTTGGGCCTCCTTTTCAGGAGTAAGCCCGAGTCCAAGTTCTCTTAATTGGGCCTCCTTCTAAGGAGTAAGCCCCAAGTCCCCTAATTTGGGCATCCACCTCAGGAGTAAGCCCCAACCATAATTCTCTTATCCTGGGCCTCCTTTTCAGGAGTAAGACCCTGTTTTAAATATGGGCATCCTCTTCAAGAGTAAGTCCCAGTCACAAATTTGGGAATCCTCTTCAGGAGTAAGCCCCAAGTCCCTTAAATTTTCAAGTCCCTTAACCTGGGCCTCCTTCTCAGGAGTAATCACCAATCTTAATTTCTCTTAAATAGTCATAAGTTACCTTTGTTCTGGGATTCCTTCTCAAGAGTAAAACCCAATCATAAGTCCTCTCCTAATTTGGGCCTCCTTTTCAAGAGTAAGCCCCAAGTTAGAGTATTCAAATCTCTATGAAGCACATATACATTTATAGACCATGTTACTAGATTTCTTCCCTGAAGTAAATCCTAATATTCATTTATCTGGGTAGTCATACATACATAAGCCCCACATTATTTCTTTTGTTTGCAACTTTCATGGCACAATTTTCCGGTTTTTACGAATACCTCTTGTTTCTCACACCGAGCATGACTCACGTGAGCTAAGAGTGTAAAAGTAATTATGACATCCTTCTTTGAGCCATCAATCATAAACATCATACTCCCTTAGTTTAACTATGTGGGTTATGATTCCTTTTCCAAAATAAAGTATACGTAGGAAGCCTATCTACGGGTACGATCCTAACTTTGAAATAATTCATTTCCATCTGAATGATAATAAACTTCAAGTGCCCCACTGAGTGCCTATAAAACTAGTGTGGTCATCATAATGACCAAGAGACTTTTACGTATCAAAGGATACCATTAACTAAGAATCTATAACAAATAAAGATGATTCTCTATCAATGAAGAACCTCAAATACATATAAAAGATTCTATAAATTTCCTACATATCAATGATTGATTTTCAGATCTAATGGAAAGCTCATTTTATACATTGTAATGTAATAAGGATTCACGAACATAACTTAAGTCTATAAAGAGAGTCCCATAGTAGACAATAATTCCCCTAAAAAAGGTGTGATGAGTCCAACCTCCCATCCTCTCGACCAATGAAAATTCCTAAGCCTCATCAGTCCACAACTAATGAGCACCTACCTTTGGAAAGTAGGTCCGAATGGATGTGGAATCATTGAATGTTTCCGGTTCTATGAAGAAACCCATTAGAAACCGATTGGAATGTTTGAACCTTCAATCAAGGAGGTCATCCCCAATTCCAAAGGGAAATAAAAAATGGTGAACCCGACGTGAATCCTTAACCATGTTAAAATGATGTTTTTAGTATTTGTTAGGCCCCTATTTAAAACTCAATGAGAGGGCCAACAAAAACAATCATTGACATATGTGCTCATCCAAAATATGTAGTGGATGAATTTATATTGATTACGTCTGTTATATCAAACATGCACTCTTTTCCCCTGATTTTCTACATTCTAAGAAATGGATGCTCTCATGTTCACACCTGTGAATACCGCTGCTGCAAATTCAACTGCTGCTAATCCTACTAGATCGTCGTCCGCTCTGAGGACGATATCACCTACTTAGCATCTTCAATCCTGTGTATCAAATGCACTGGTTAATGAGTACCGTCAACCTGGTACCATTCCAACTCTGGAGGCTGCCTGACAAGCCCTCCAAGTGAATAACTCACCCTGGTCGTCCGGACAGCGATGACCAATGATCAAGAAATAGGCGGTGCTAACCACCGTCTCTAACCGTTTCGGGTCATTATCCCCAGAACGCAATCACCATTCGCTCCCTTGTTCTAGGGAGGTAAATGAGCAGGTCCCTCAGGGCCTTAATTCTAACAGACAGGGGTCCTTCTCGAGGGCTCCCACCAATAACCGCCGCCAGACTCATGCGGTAGTGCGCCCTCAACATGATGAGGGTACCGACTCCATGAGTTCAGCTTAGGTTCCTCAAACCCGAGCATGCAAGAAGAATCTCCAGAGGCAAAATCCGGTCAACAGTGAGCAGGTTCTCATCTATTCCATCTCCGGAGAAGTCCACCAACCTAACATGGTGGCATGCAATGAGAAGGCACACACACCTTCCCGTTTTAATTCTGTTATCCAACAGACTCGTCTGGCAGCATCATGCCAATCCCCCCAGGCAATTCCAGTGGAGTACTATAGGCAGGAACATACACCTGTTTATACATCACCAGCTAGTCAGTAGGCTCGTTTGACTACATATGATGGATCTCATCAACCACGTTCGGCGAAGTGCAATTAGCAGGCACATACACCTGCTAGTATTGATCAAGCCTACCAACAGTCTCGCTTGGTAGCATTCAGAGAAGTCAGTCAGAAAGCTCCGGTGACAAACAGGAGGTAGACTCAACTCTCTGCCCCTATACTTGAGTACTGTCAGGATTCACTAACAGGAAAATGAGGATAGAAGTAGGAACACACACCTACTACAAGCATGTAATGGACGTATATCCCCGTTCCGGCAGCTGAGGTCACCAAGCATATTCTATCAATGGTGAAAGAGCAGAAGCAAATTCCTACTCATATCCTAGATGCATGTCAGGATATTACAACATCTTCAGCGGTATCTCAAGGAAAGGCACATAAATCTATCCCTACCAGTGGAGTGAAACAGCAATAGTTCACTCCGGAACAGACGCACACATCTGTTTTAGTACAAGAGGGTTGTGGGGCATACTCCCCCATATCATACGGACAACCCAGTCAGGCACATACACCTGATTTGAGTGTAGATCGTCAGCCTAACCTGACCATCACTCTTGATCAGGCACATACACATGCTCAGAGAAGCCACTTTCATCAACAAGTGCTTTCCAAAGAGAGTAAGATGGCATCTAAGAAAAAGACCTGCCCATCACAGAAAAGAGGCAAGATCCAATCTTTAACAAGGCCTTGTTTGATGCTGGAGTTCTTGAAGCCCTCAGACATTTATCTATTGGAATTCAAGATTCTACTCTCTCATTTCCCAATAGTGGTAACATTAATTCCGAAGGTCTTCAACAGACACTTTTTCATGAAGGCTTGCTTTATGACAATTCGGTTGATCTCGATGTTTCATCTTCAGATGCGAGCCACAAGAACCCTCTATGTGGCTAGAAGACCATGGAGCAAGAGATCTCATCTTTTGCTATAACCCACCATGGTGGTCCTCCCCCTGATGATGAATATCACTCCAAAATTCATCTCCGCAGTAGTGATGAACATTTCCCGGAAAATGATCCAGTGGACAATGTAGTGCCGAGAAAGCCCTCTTATCTTAAGGCACTTGATAATGAGAAACTAGTCATGTCTTATGTTTCATCACTTGAAGGTAAAAGACTTTCTCAATCGGAAGATAGCCCAGGGTGTAGGTCATTCTCCGAACCACCCCTAAGTCATGCATCTTTCAGTTTAATCAGTGATTTCTCTACCAATCTTGTTGAATCAAATGAAGCAACAAGGAAGCACCAGCTCTGGTCAAAACAGGTAGAAGAATCTTCATCAAATGATAAAGAGGAAACACTGAACATGAGAAAACAACTGGCGAAATGTGAAGTTCCAATCATGTTTTGGCCTCTGGATGATTCTCAATAAGACATTCCAGAAATGTTGACGGAAGACGGAATTCATGATATTCGTCTCAACATATGGAAAACTCTTTTTCAGTTGAAAAAGAAAGTATTATCTTATTATGAATATGAAAATCATGTTAAGATAATAGAAGGGTTACAACTCCAAATTGACTTGGCATCTCTATCAGTCTCTCGATATCCGAAGGCTGAAAAGCAGCAAAGATCCCTTCAGCATTCATGCCTTGGTGCACTAAGAAAGTTACGCCAGTTAATTGCCAATGCCCCATCTTGTATTCATTAAAGAGGATGGGGTTTTCATGGAGCACTGCATTTCACGGTGCTCCAGTCAGCAAAGCCCATCGAAAATGGTCTCATGCAATGTTATTTCCCATGGCCAGCCACAGATACCTGGCTCTGTTTTTAATCAAAAGCTTGCCCAAGAACAGGCTTCAACTAGTTCCCCTCAAAATCAAGAATATAGAGAACAAGTTGTTGAATTAATCTTGCATCAAGAAAATAAGAATATTGAACATGCCTCTCATTTGGAGCAATCACATCACCAAGTGACAGAAGTGTCAGAAATCATCCAACGATATTTTGAACCGGGTGATAAAAGTGGATGTCGATTGATGCACCCAGCTAATTTACAGACCAAGGTCCACAATATCATGAGAACTTTTAAGAAATTCTCAGAAATAGAATGTCAAGAGCCAACCCATCTCACTAGACTGGGGACTCTTTTAAACTAACCCTCGGAATCAACAAATAGGATTCGAGGAGTTGAGAAAAGATAGCAAGAACAGCCCCTGTCCACTGGACTAGGGAATTTTTCAAATCATCAACCCCCTCCTCAGAGAAATTCGGTCTTTTCTTGATTGGGGAAGAAGCCACAAGAAGAACGAAGAGCCAAATCATCATGATATTCTCTTCAAATTACGGTTCGCCAAGAAGTTTCTGAGGGATCGAATCAACAAAAGGCAATGTCTCATCAAAGACATGAAAGGAGACAATATCACATAAATGATGATAGAAGGGATGCGATGCATTATGCATCAATCAATGTCATGAATGAAGTTGTTGCTGATCCACCAGATGAGGCTCACTCAGAGGGATAATATGAAGAGGTTCCGGTTCAGGAAGTTGTACGCACAGACACAAATGAAGAAGGTGTGCATACAAGAAATCAACGGTTTACCCAAAATCTGGGTGTTCCTTCAAATAACCCACTTACTCCTCTCCAAAAGGGATCAAACAAGGGAAAGGGGAAGAATCAGGTTACATATCCTCCCTCTAGAGAGGGCCAATAGCTCTTACTAGAGCAAAGATTTGGGCAACAGGAGGAAGAAATGAAGGAATTGAGGAGGATGAACGCAGAACTACTTCCGGGTAGTCTTCCTCCTAAGCGTGCTGGAGTCAGTCAGCCAAGATATTTTGTTGCAGCTACTAAGATGGATAAAGAATATCCTCCTTTATCATTACACCCTCATAGGTCTAATCCTACAGGTCAAGTGAAACAACAATTGGCAGTGCTGCCATCAGTTGCAGTACCAACTGCCATACCTGTCCAAGCTCCAGTCAGTGCACCTGTTCAGATTCAAGCTCAACCGGATGTTTCTCAAAATTTAATAACTACTATTGAGTCATTAACATCTCGGTTGGAAGCTATGGAAGGAAAGCATGAGCAGGTTCAACTGGAAAAGAAAGCTTACCCTGAATGGGTAGATTCAATATCTCCCCCATTAAATTTTGGGAACCCTATATTCCCAATTTTCAATCGATCAGGTGATCCTGAAAAGCATTTGACACATTATGTGTCTTGTTGCGATCCTATGATGGGAACTCCGAAGCAGCAAGAAGTAGTGAAACTCAGATTCTTTGTGCAAACCTTGCAAGGACCAGCTTTTTTCTGGTATAAAATCTTGAAACCCCTGTCAATTACCGAATGGGAAGATCTCTGTCAACAATTTCTTCTTCAATTCAGCTCAACTTTGCAAAAGACAATAGTTTTTGATCTTAAAAACTGTAAGAAAAGGGATAATCAAAGAGTATCTGATTTGATTGCTCGCTAGAAGGGATTAACATATTCCCTGAGCTTAGCACTCCCTCAAGAGGAACTGTTGCCAATATGTGTGGAAAATTTGTGTGACGAATTATGAACGCCGCTAATCCATATGAAATAAACAGGAGGGTTTTGAGACCTTACTTCAATCGCTCAACAAATTGAATATTATCTTATAAAGACTAAGGCTAAATCTCGTGTAATTCCATCAGCTCTAGGAAGGATAATGGGTAAAGAAGAGACTGCTATAGTTATGCTTAAACAAGCACCAGTGCCTACTTCTACTTTAAAACCTTCATCTTCTCGAAGGGCTCCATCTTCTGAGCACCAACAAAAAAGGTCGTTTCGTCAAGACGATCAAAGATATCAAAGATGAAAACAATTTGAGGGTCTGAAAAGAAAAACATACTCTTTCCGAAATGAACAAGTTCCGGGCTACTTCATTTCGGCTCTGGAGAAAAATTTGGTTCAGCTGCCAATGCCCAAGAGGCCAAACAAAGAAGGAGATGAAGACCGCCCCAATTATTGCCCCTTTCATCAAATTTTGGGTCATCCCATACAAAGGTTTTTTGTCTTCAAATACCTCTTGAAAATGATGGTCGACTCAGGACAATTCAAACTAAAAGGCTCTTCAGCCCAGGTAGCATGTGTAACTGCTACATTTCTAGAGGAGGAAGCAGAGTGGCAAGAAGTCAAAAGAAAAAATGCACAAAAATATGATGATTGGATGGTTAGAAAGATGATCAACCGAACTCGTGCTATTTTGAGAACACAATTGATGAAAACAATTGTACGTTATGATATTCATGACGCAGCAAAACCCTCTTCATCAGAGGGAAAATTCTCAAAGAAATGTCATGATTCAAAGAAAGAAAAAGTACCAGAAGAAGATGAGTACGTGTAAAAGCCTAAGTTGTCATTGACCATGACAGAATTCATGCCACATAATTCAAATCAACAGGCACCGCCCCATTAAACGGCACAACCTAAATTGGCTAGTCAGGAAGAGTCTTCATCGGATGGAGAATTGATTTTCGGTTCTGTTAATATGATTCAATTAACAGATCTTTATGCCAGTTGAAGTTTTGATTATAATGAGCCCGAATTCCCTATATCGAATAGAGGAAGCAGAGGAAGTTCCAGAGGCTCAGGATATAGGGGAAGTCATGGATCTTTTAGAAGCCACTATTCCAATTCTACCCCTTCTAGAACTGTGTACACAGCAGAAACTTGTCGTAGATCCCTTCAGTGAGTTCAACAAGAACAAGCATGTTCTTCCACCAATAGCAAATTCAGTCCTGGCACAGTTATTCTGGAAGACCAGTTGAAGGTTCCATATTCTTCCTCTCAGAAAGTAAATGGATCTAATCGGTCTAATCTTCCAAAAAAGGAATATTTCCAACTCCTATCCCGATACAAGATGCATCAACTTCCAAAGCATCTGCTTCCAAGGCACCTACTAAACCACATGTTCTTATTGGGAAATGCAGAACTCTAGATAAAAAGTATGATATGTTGAAACACCTAGACCTAGTACCGGACATGTTATCGATTATGGATGCTTTGAATCTGTCAAAGGATCTTTGTGAGGCAATCATCGAGGCTTTGTCAAGTCCTCAAGAGTTTGAAACTGAAATTGCTGCAGCTGAAGTCTATCACATAGAGAATAATCCTGTAGAATGCCATGTGGTGATATCATTCACTGATGAAGATTAAGATGATGTCGTGCATGGGCATATAAGACCTTTGTACTTATATGGCAAGGTAAATGGCATATATGTCCGAAGAACATTCATTGACAATGGTTCAGGAGTCAACCTCATGCCCATCCGTACACTTCGTCGATTGGGCCTCATGGAATTTGATTTATCTCCTTCTACCATGATTTTACAAGGATATGATAAAAATGAACAAGAATCACTAGGCGAAGTTACACTCAGAACTCAGTTTGGAGATCTTGTATACAATTCAGATTTCATGGTTGTTGATCAAGACTCAGCTTTCAACATCTTTCTTGGAAGACCCCGGCTCCATCAACATGCGGCTATCCCTTCATCATACCATCAATGTCTCAAATATTGTTTCGATGGTCACGTTGGGACACTGTATGGTGATAAGGCCCCGTTCAAGACATGTGAGTCTCAGTACATTGAGGCAGAATTCTGTCACATGAAGGGAAGGGAGAAATCCAGAACAAAAGAGATTACCAAAGTTAATGCTCCATATGGTTTGGAGAAGATTCCAGTAAATCCATTTACACATGTGAGTACAGATTATGTGTTTCCTATCAGTCAAATTGACAAGATAGACCCAAATCAAAATACTCTTATGGAAAGATCCATAATTTCAATTACGACAATCGAGCCAGACAACATGGGAGAAATTGGTAACCCACCAAGTAGTGATGAAGGCAAAAATGGCGACGTCTTCATTTCATCTACTGAAATCAAACAAGTATATACATCACCAATTAGGACAGAAGAAGTTATAGCAACATCGGAGGTGAAAAATGATATCGATTCTCAATCCATCATCTCCTCTTTATTACCCAAAGAAGACCCTTCATCATCAATCGAGTTGGAAATGGAAGCTTCTTCTTCAAGATGTGCAAATTTTGACATCTCTTCTGATCATGAAAATTCTGCTTTATCATCTACTATGCAAGTAGAAATGGAATAAATAACACATGATGAGGAAGAAGAAGAAGATCTTAGAGATTCTCCTACAACATTTGAAGAGGGTATCTCTACCACTGTGGATGAACTCAGTGAAATAAATCTGGTTACAAAAGAAGATCCCCGCCCCACTTTAATCAGTGCAGCCATGAATCTTGAAGAGCAAGAGATGTATATTTCCTTTCTAAAGCGAAATAGAGATATATTTTCCTGGAACTATACAGAAATTCCCGGGATTGATCCTGATGTTTCTACTCATCATTTGGGTTTACCATAAGAACATCGAGGATTTAAGCAAGATGCGAGAAGAACACACCCAACTTATACTTCCAAAATAGAAGCTGAAGTGGATAAGATCATCAAAGATGACTTCATCAGAGAAGTTCAATATCCTAAATGGTTGTCTAATATTGTCCCAGTGAAAAAGAAGAATGGACAAATCAGAGTTTTCATTGATTTCAGAGATCTTAATCAGCATTGTCCCAAAGATGATTTTCCAGTTCCGATTACAGAACTATTAATTGATGCAACAAATGGCTATGAAGCACTTTCCTTCATGGATGGATATTCCGGATATAATAAGATCCTAATGGCCCCAGAAGATGAGGAGTCCACAGCCTTCAGAGCCCCTTACGGTGTGTTTTGCTACCGGGTAATGCCCTTTGGTTTAAGAATGCAGGTGCAACATATCAGTGTGCCATGCATCGTATCTTCAAACCCTTTTTAGGGAAGTTTGTTGAATGCTATGTGGATGATTTGGTGCTCAAATCAAAAAAACTTTCTAATCAGTTGGCTGATTTGGAAGTCATATTCCGCAAGCTTCGACAACATAATTTTATGATGAACCCCTTAAAATGTGCTTTTGGGGTAACCTCAGGAAAATTTCTCCGCTTTGTTGTACGACATCGTGGTATTGAAGTAAATCCTGAGAAGACCAAGTCAATACTTGGAATGTAACCTCCTAGAAATTTGAGAGAATTGAGAGGAATTCAAGGACACTTAGCCTATATTCGCCATTTCATATCCAATTTGGCAGGAAAAAGTTTACCTTTCACCATATTGATGAAGAAGGCAGTCACTTACCAGTGGAATGAAGAATGTCAAGAAGCATTCAATATTCTCAAGAAACACCTCTTGAGTCCCCTAGTAGTCATGCCACCTATTGAAGGAAGACAACTTATCCTCTACATGACAACTCTAGAGAAATCATTGGGTGCCTTTCTTTCTCAGAAGAATGATGCTGGGAATGAAAACAACCTCTACTACCTTAGTCAGACTATGCTTGAAGTAGAAAACCAGTATTCAAGTATTGAGAAGTGATGCCTGGAATTAATCTTTGCAGTTCAGAAGCTGAGACACTACCTGCAACATCACGAGGTCCAATTGGTATCTCACAATAACCCACTCAAATTCATCCTTAGTCGTTCAATGCTTACCGGACGTCTTGCAAGGTGGGCAGTTATTTTGCAGCAATTCGACATTAAGTATGTGTCTCAGAAGGCAATAAAGGGCCAAGATCTGGCTGATTTCCAGGCTGAACACCCTTCAGTGGAAGACACATCTTCATATATTGAACTCCCTGATGAGGAAGTATTCTCTATTCAGGATAATCCCCAGACCTGGGAAATGTACTTTAATGGTGCCTCCATAAGTCCAACAGGGAGGAAAATGGAAAATCCTAAATTCAACAAAGTTGTCTTAGGAATTGTGCTCATTTCTCTAGAAAAGGTAGTGTTACCTTATTCATTCTTATTATGGGAAGGTGGTACCAATACTGAAGAAGAATACCAAGCTCTCATCGCAGGCTTGGAATTTGCGCTTCAAGCACAAGTGAATCACTTAAAGGTGAAAGGTGATTCAGACCTGGTAATCAAACAAGTCAATGGGGATTATTCCATCAGAAAAGAATAACTAATCCCTTTGTATGATTACGGCAGAGATTTAATGGTGGAATTCCCTTCGGAACCGACATTTTTTTATGTCCCGCGATCACAAAATGCTCAAGATGATGCACTGGCTAATATAGCCACAGTTCTGCCAGATCCAAATCAGGACGATACAACCATCATTATTTCCCACCGTCATCCAATTTCACCTTATGTTCGAATCAGAATAGAGGAAATTAATGAAATTAGTCCTATTCTTGAACTGTATGGTCATACTATAGGATGGATGTCACCTATCAGGGAATACTTTCAAAATGGAACACTTCCACCTTATAGAGCTGAGAAAGAACAAATCTGGCGACGTGTGGTCAATTTTACTCTTTATGATAGCCCAGATCACCTAGAAAAAATTATCTACAAAAGGGGTTTTGATGGAGTTATCTTCATATTCATTGATGGCTAAGAGACAATGGCTGTCATGAAAGAAGTGCATGCAGGAATCTGTGGTGCACACTAGTCTGGACATAGACTGTCTGATTAGATTCTAAGGCTTGGATACTTTTGGCCTTCAATGATACAATATTGTGTTGATTTCACAAAGAAGTGTAATTCATTCCAAGTACATGCCAAATTCATTCATCAACTTCCAGAGTTGCTTCATACAGCTAAATACTCATGACCATTTTCCACATGGGGAATGGATGTGGTGGGGCCTTACCCTTCAGCTACAGCCGAGCAGTTTAAGTATATTCTTACTGCTACTGATTTCGTTTCCAAATGGGCAGAGGCAATACCTCTCAAGGAAGTCCATTATAAATTCATAGTTAGCTTCATCAAGTCTAACATCATTACCAAATTTGTGTCCCTTATACCATATTGACAGACAATGGCACTAACTTCTGTTCATCCGAGGTGAAGAAATTGTATCAAGAATACAACATTAAATCCAACCATTCATCTCAGTATTATGCAGCGGCCTATGGCCAGATAGAATCCTTCAATAAGACACTTTTAAATATTCTCCAAAATTTGGTGTATAAAGATAAGAAGTCATGTCCTGATAAACTCTTTCATGCTTTATGGGCTTATCGGAATACCACCCACACATCAATGTGGTCAACTCCATATTCATTGGTATATGGAACAAAAGAAGTCTTTCAAATTGAAGTTCAATTACCCTCATTCAGAGTTTCCATTTTTGATCAATAATTTACAGATGAATGAAACGCACGGCCGATTGTCGCCTATCGACCGGTCAAAGTTCCGGTGCTCTGCTAATGTGTATAGCAGCACTTGGGTCGAATCCTCGGCGATGATACTTTGTAGTAGTCGTTTGTTTTTAGTTGATTGTATTTTGATTAGGGGGGTTTGTTGCAGAGCTTCATTGAAATGATTTATTGACTATAATTGATTTAAAAAATTGATAAATATTGGGGTGAGTTCATTATTAGGGAGTTAAGCTTGTGATATCCTTGAGCTTTGTTTTATATTGCATTTAAATTAACACCCACTTCTCAAGTTGACATCGATTAGAATTTCTAAGTGTTAAAGCTTTAATCCAAGCCTTAACTTAACTAGGATTCTAAAATCAATCAGTACTTGTTTATGGTAGTGTATTTATGGTTCCAATAATCCATGGAAACCACTCGTTAAACAAAACATATCATTAATCCATGACATATTAAGTTTAACATACACAATATTAATTTAAAGAATACTCATCGAGCAAAAGCTCTCAATCGCTTAACATACCTAAATTAAAACTCACCCCAATGAGAGATTTACTCAGACATTATGATTTTTATTAATCTGGTAATATATGTTTATGGTGATGAATTATAAAGAGAAGAAAAAGAAAGGGACAAGATAAGAGTAGTGTGCCGAACACACACACGAAATATTTTGAGAATCAAAAATGGAATTTTGATTGAATTAGGAAGCATAAGAAGGGAAGGGGATTGAACTGAATTTAAAATATTTTAATATCATAAATATTAAACTACAGAAGGTGGATGAGAATAAGAGATATTGAAGAAGTAACTTGCATTAAAACAAAATTACAAAGAAAGAGAATTACAAGATTACAAAAATGAAGAACACAAAAGTAAGTGAAAACAAAGAGAGGAGGAAAGGTCTCTCAAGTGAAAACTTGAGTATGGCAGGTCCACCCAAGCCTTTGGAAAGGCTTTGGTCGTGCCAATATGATATCCTCTCTTCTGAAATGCCAACCCCTCTCAAGGAGAGAAGGGGAGAGTATTTATAGCCCAAGGAGTGGACTGTTTGCATTCCCAATCTGTCCCTCCACTTGAATCGCCAATTTGGCAATCCAGACAGCCGAATCATCAAATATCTCCTTCTTCAAAGTTGTAAAAAATAATGTTGGACGACTACTCTCAAAATTTGGAGTCATTTGGACGTAAGGATAAAACGTTATGGCTGGTTGAATAAACAAACTTAAACTGTCCATTTCAATCCTGTCTTTTTGAAGTCCATAATGTGAAAGGGTTTTTGAATATTAATATGCCTTCAAATCCGAATTGTTTCTTCAACACAGTCGACCACCTACATCTCCTCTTTCACACTGCAAAATCTCAGCTCTCTTGGATGATTACATCAGGAGATATGTTATGAATACTATACTGATTTTCATTCTCGTCCAGAATGGTGGTCTGGACTTCAAAGATTTCTTTGGGCCCCTTGTACTTGGATTTGGGCCATGAAATTTTTATCCAAGATGACATGTAGTGTCCCCCGAATTATGGTGGAGATTTATGGTTTTTGAACTTCTGGATTGATCCCAGTAAATCAATCTTCATGAATAGTCTAGTTTCTTCACAGATTCTTTGGTCTTGTTTGTGAGGACCATATGACCCTTCAAATGGCAGAATTGGATCATGGTGCCTTCTAATGAAATGTTGTATATGGAAAGGAGAATCCTAAAAAACAAGAACCACACAATTTGGATCAGTATAGTGATAGTTATAAGTAAAACATTAAACTGACTCAATTTGACTACTTCTAAAAATGCTCAAATATTATACTTAATATTAAAACATTAATATTTCACACAAATTATGAACATTTCATATAAAATAAGTAAAGGGGGAATATAATAAGTCATGAAGATATTAATAACATCAACTCCCCCACACTTAGATTTGCGCGTGTCCTCATGTGCAACAAATATAAAAACATGACAAAATCATTTTCACTCACCAACAAATATTAAAATTTTGTTTTCTCCAATCAGGGGAGGTTTAGACTATTTCACTCATCCATATTGAATTCCATCACAAGTTTGGTTCACAATAATGCATCAGAAACAATTCATTTTTTCATGTTCAAGGTTTGAATTGGAAAATGTAGGCACTCAAAACTTACTCCTCTCAAGATGATAAAAATGTATTTTAGGAGGTTCACTCATTCACCAACAAAAAGTGAAAATCAAGAGTTTGTAAGAGCTCTCAGCTTCCATTCCCAAATCTAATGTGTACAAGAATCAAGAGGTCTTTTAAGGGGTTTTTCAGTGGCTATGGGACGGTAGGTATATAATGTCCAAAGGAAAAGAGGGGTTAAAAACACCAACATGGAAAAATCAATGCACATTTTTTTTGAAATTTGATTTGAAAGGAAATAGAAACACATATTTACAAGGGCATGAATGTGTGATGAATGAAAAGTGAGGGAGATAGAAAATGGAATAGGGTGAGATGATGGAATATGTACAACATGGAAGACTTCCAATAATGACACAATACAAGATGATTCAAGTGTTCTTTTTTTTCTTTTTTTCTTTTTTTCGAAAGTTGTGCTTGAAACAAGTCTCACAATCATCTCCCAACCCATGCTTGATCTCCTCATGGAACTAATTTTAGTAGTTATAACACGATCAAAGGTTGATGATGAATGATTTTTGACCCACCCAAGACACAACCCATTCCTTTTTTTTCATTTTTTTTAATATAATTTTTTTTCATTTTTTTTGAACACTTTTCAATGACTTTTGTACAAATGAAAATTACACATATACACCCCAAAGCTCACAGAATTACATCCTATCCCCCACACTTGAATGGATTCTTTCCCTCAAGCATATGATTACACATTAGAAATCAATGAAAGTACGCCCAAAAATGAAGTCCATTCCCCCACACTTAAATTTCAATAAATTGTACAATGAGAATCCATGAAGATGTTGGGTGGGAAAAGGTATTAGGCTTGTAATGTGGCTATAAAAAGAAAGGGTTTCATAGGCTCAAAGGGGCTTTCAAAAGTAGGATCAATGTAAGGGTAACGGGAGGCTATTTGGCTATTCTGATTCTCATGTGGCGTAGAAAATGCCTCTATCATATTAATGCACACAAAAGATGGAAATTCAGCTCGAAGGTCCACAAACTCAAGACTCACAATAAGTGGTGAAGACACACAATGAAAAAGATGGCCATATATGACCTTGGCATGAAGGCTAATGTTATTCCTCACGGTAGGGGAGAATCATTTTCCACCAAAAATTGTTCATTCAAAATGTTTGTTATTGACACAAAATTGTTTACCCAAGTTTGAGATAAAAATTCAATATATTTGAGTTTAAAACAAGCCTTTTGACTCCCCAAAATGGTTGGACAAAATTTCAATATTGGATGATGAGTAATTATGACACCCCTTTTTTCAATTTTCATTTGTTTTTAATTATTTTTTTTAAATTTTTTTATTTTTAACGACAGATCCACACAAAAGAGAAAATAGAAAAAAGGTTGTGGAAGAATGTTGTAAAAAAAATGAGAGGGAGAGAGGAAGAAGAAGAAATAGAGAGAAGAAGAGAGGGAAGAGAGATTGAGGAGAGATAGAGTTAAAGGGAAATAGGTGCCCCCTGGTTTGGATTTGGCGGGTCTCCATCCAGTGGTGGTTCTATTGAAGTGGATGGGGTTTCGATGGAAGTCGACGTGGTTCCTGGATTGTGAGACCTCTCATGGTGCTGCTTTAACCGATGTCCGTTAACTGTGAATGTTCTTTTTGAAGAAGGGTCTTTGACTTGCACTGCACCAAATGGGTAAACATGAGTAATAATAAAAGGTCCATCCCAACGAGAATTCAGCTTACCTGGGTGAAGTCGAAATCGAGAATTGAAGAGCATTACCTTTTCACCTTCATGAAATACCTTTCTAAGAATGTTCTTGTCATGGAGTGACTTTGCCTTTTCTTTGTAGAGAATGGAGTTCTCATATGAATCGAGTCGACGCTCCTCTAATTCAGTCAACTGCAACAATCTTTCTTCACCAGATTTTTCACAATCAAAATTACAAGTTTTGACAGCCCAAAATGACTTATGTTGGATTTCAATTGGTAAATGAAAGGCTTTACCAAAAACTAGCCTAAATGGAGACATCCCAATGGGTGTCTTATAGGCTGTTCGATTGGCCCAAAGTGCTTCACCAAGTCTATCGGGCCAGTCTTTTCTTGTGGGCTTAACAATTCTTTCAAGCACTCTTTTCACTTCTCTGTTAGAAAGTTCAGCTATTCCATTTGTTTGAGGGTGATATGCAGTGGATGTTTTATGTACAACCCCATTCTTTTTCAAAAGTGACTCCATGGTTCTATTACAGAAATGAGTTCCTAAGTCACTTATCAAAGCACGTGGTGTTCCGAATCGATGGAAGATATGGGTTTTGAGGAACTCACTCATAGTTTGAGCATCATCTTTCCTAGTGGGTTTGGCCTCGACCCACCTAGAAACATAGTCAATAGCAAGGAGAATGTAGGATAATCCATTGGAAGGGGGAAAAGGTCCCATGAAATCGATGCCCCAAACATCAAAAAGCTCGCAGAAGATTAATGGCTTTTGAGGCATTTCGTTTCTTTTGGAAATTGTGCCAAACTTTTAGCAAGTGGGACATGATTGACAGAACTCATGTGAGTCCTTGAAGAGTGAAGGCCAAAAGAATCCAGAATCTAGGACCTTTCGAGAAGTCCTTTGTGGTCCAAAGTGGCCACCTCCAGGCATTGAGTGGCAGAATTCGAAGATGGAGGATTGTTCAGTTTCATCAACACATCTCCTAATTACCATGTCAGCCCCAGTTTTCCAAAGTTTATTATCTTCCCAAAAATAATGCGTTGAATCACTTCTCATCTTTTCTTTTTGTTCTTTTGAAAAATATTCAGGGAAAACACCAGAAACCAAGTAATTGACAATTGGGGTATACCATGGTAACTTTGGAGTGAGATATGAGAGGTGTTCAGTTGGAAATTCAGGATCAATTATTTCAGAATGAGAAGAATTAGAAATTCTACTCAGGTGATCAGCTATAGGCTTTTCTTTTCCAGGTTTATCTTTTATCACAAGGTCAAACTCTTGGAGCAGTAAAATCCATCTTATTAGCCTTGGTTTGGAATCACTTTTCTTATGTAAGAACTTTAATGCTGAGTGGTCCATGAAGATGATGATTTTGGCACCTAAGAGATAGGGCCGGAATTTATCCAAGGCAAAAACCACAACTAAAAGTTCTTTTTCAGTCACAGTGTTGTGTGATTGAGTTTCATCCAATGTTTTTGAGGCATAAAAGATGACATGATGAATGTTTTCTCTTCTTTGACCAAGAACAGCCCCAATGGCCCTATCAGAAGCATCACACATCAATTCAAATGGTAAGGACCAATCTGGGGGTTAGATTATTGGAGCAGATGTGAGAGCAGATTTGAGTTCAATGAAGGCTCTCTTGCAAGCCTCATCAAAATTGAATGTGACATCATTTTGAAGTAAACGAGTGAGTGGGAGGGAAATCTTGCTGAAGTTCTGAATGAATCGTCGATTGAAACCGGCATGACCAAGGAAGGACCGAATGTCTCGAACTGATTTGGGTTCAGGAAGTGATTGGATCACCTCAATTTTGGCTGGATCAACTTGGATACCCTCTTGAGAAATTATGTGCCCTAGAACAATCCCATTTGAAACCATGAAGTGACATTTTTCAAAATTCAGCACAAGGTTGCACTTGACACACTTTTGAAGGACCAAAGAGAGTGAATGTAAGCAAGATTCAAATGACTCGCCATAAATGGTAAAGTCATCCATGAAGACCTCCATGCAATTCTCAATGAATTCAGAAAATATACTCATCATACACCGCTGGAATGTTGCAGGATCATTACAAAGTCCAAAAGGCATTCGCCTATAGGCATAGGTTCCAAAGGGGCAAGTGAATGTGGTCTTTTCTTGGTCTTGAGGTGCGATTGGAATTTGGAAGTAGCCAGTGTAACCATCAAGAAAGCAATAGTGTGGCTTTCCGGCCAATCTCTCAAGCATTTGGTCAAGGAAAGGAAGTGGGTAGTGATCTTTTCGTGTTTCAGCATTCAATTTGCGATAATCGATGCACACATGCCATTTGTTTTTCACTCGAGTTGTGACCACTTCTCCATGTTCATTTGTGACAACTGTTATCCCTCCCTTCTTCGGAACGACTTGAATTGGACTAACCCATTCACTATCAGAAATTGGGTAGATAATACCAGCTTGAAGAATCTTGGTAATCTCTTCCCTAACTACCTCAAGTATGAGTGGATTGTGTCTTCTTTGAGGTTGCCTAATTGGTTTGGATGATTCCTCTAGATGGATGTGATGCATGCAAAGGGCAGGGTTGATTCCTGGAATATCCTCTAGGGTCCAACCTAAGGCATTTTTGTTTTCCTCTAACACTTGAACAAGTTGGGACTCCTCAGTTTCAGAAAGTGAAGCAGAGATAATGACAAGGTAGGAGGGATCATGGAAAAGGAATGCATACTTGAGGTGTGAAGGAAGTGGTTTTAGATCAGTTTCATCCTTGATTTGAAAGCTAGACAAGTTAGGAGCAGGAGAAGGGATTCCAGATGGGTTTGGATCATTTTCCTCAATACTGTCCAAGGTGGAGCAGTAGAGATCAGAGTTGATTTGGGATTTAAGAGAGTTTTCAAGTTCCTCTAGATTGATGGAGTCTATGAATGAGAGGTCCACATCAACTTCACCATTTATGACTTTGTTAATCATGGTGCAGATTTCAAAAGATCCTTTATCATTAGAACATGAAGAACATGGTGGATTGGGGTTCAATTGAATCTTAGAAGTGTCCTCCAAAGCATGGATTGAGAATGCAGAGTGATCCTCAGATGGGTATCGCATGGCTGGGAAAATGTTGAACTTGACCAGTTGGTCACCGAATTCCATGGATAAGATGCCTGAATGGACATCAATCTTGGTTCTCGCAGTCATGAGGAATGGTCTTCCTAGAATTAGGGGAGATCGAGAAGAGGTCGTCTCGCCTTCCATGTCAAGGACATAGAAATCAGCTGGGAAGATAAGATCATTGACCCGAACAAGAACATCCTCAATTATCCCCTCAGGACTGGCAGTGCTTCGATTGGCTAATTGAATGACAATACCCGTTGGGGGTAAGGGACCTAGACCAAGGTTGGAGAAAATGGATTTGGGCATGACATTTATTGAGGCTCCAAGGTCTATGAGTGCATCATCAAAGTTGGAACTCCCTATTTGACATGGAACCGTGAAGGTCCCTGGATCTTTGCACTTCATGGGAATGGACTGTTGGGTTAAAACATTTTCAATGTTCCTAAGTTGCCTCTTATGGGTGCACAATTCCTTAAAAAACTTGGCATACTTAGGGATTTGTTTGATGGCATCTAAGAGGGGGATGTTCACTTCAACACGTCTAAACATGTCAAGCATTTCAGGATCAGGTTCAAAGGACTTGTTAGGCTTGGAGATGGCTTGAGGAAAAGGAATTAGGTTCCTTAGAGGAATGGAAGGAGGTGAAAGAGTGGATTCAAGTTCCTTTTCCAGCTTTTTGTTCCTTTCATTTTCTATATCAACATCAAAAGGGGAGGTAGAGAAATCAGCATGGGGCATTGCAATTTGCTTTCCCGATCTAAGTGAAATCACACTTACATTACCCTTAGGGTTGGGTAATGGTTGAGCTGGGAGTTGGGATGAATTGGATGGTTGTTGCTGGCTCAGGTGGGATGCAAGTTGACCTATTTGGTTTTCAATGTTCTTGAGGCTAGAACGTGTGAAGGAAGCAAGATCCTCTACAGCACTTTCCCATGGTTGTTTAGAAGAAGAGGCTTGTCCCAAATTGGGTTGGCCTTGATTTTGGTTCTTAGGAAAGCGATTGTATTGGGTGGGGAATTGGGAAGGCTCGTTAGGATAGTGGAATCCAGGAGGAGGATTGTTCCTTTGGGGTTGAGGAACAAAAGGATAAGGTTGTTGGAAGTTACCAACACCTTGACTATATTGAAACTGGTTTGGGTTTTGATGAGGGAACTGAGGAGGATGAGAAATGGGATTACCATACCTCATAGGTGGGTTAAAGGTAGAAGAAAAGGGCTCAGAGTGGGGTTGGTTGAAGTTTCTAACAAACTGACCTGATTGTTGAGGGTTGAAGTTTCGCTGAGCATATGCCGCATTGAGCTCCATTGGACTAGATGAATTAGATGGATCATCTTGAAGTTGTGGACATGTGTCAGTCGGATGAGATGGAGAGTTGCAGATTCCACAATTCTTGATAGGTCCAGGGAATAGTGACTGTGGAGAAGATGAGGTTGGGGCTTTGGTAGCCACCTCTAGTTGACGCACAAGACCTGTAAGTTCACTCATCCACTCAGTCATCTTCTTGGGCTCTATGGATTGATTCTCTTGGGATTGTTTCACTTGATCATGTGCTCGAGTATGGAATTGCTGCATGTTTGCATCCATGTTACTTATGAGATCTCTTGCAGCTGCAGGAGTTTTGTCAACAAGAGCACCGCCACTTGCGGCATCAATGAGAGTTTGCTCCATAGCCAATAACCCCTCATAGAAGTATTGGATCAGGAGTTGGTCAGGGATTTGATGGTGTGGACAAGTTTCCACAGGATTTTTGAACCTCTCCCAATACTCATGGAGTAATTCATTAGGGAATTGACGGATGCCGCTTATTTCCTTTCGGATAGAAGCTGTTCGGGAAGCGGGAAAGAACTTCTCAAGGAAAAGTCTCTTCATGTCAACCCATGAGTTTATGGAACCAGGTGGGAGGTAGTAGAGCCAAGACTTGGCGGAATCCGCTAGGGAAAAGGGGAAAGCTCTAAGCTTGATTTGTTCTTCAGAAACCCCTTGAGGCTTCATGGTGGAGCATACTACTTGGAACTCTTTAAGGTGAAGATGTGGATCCTCACCGGCTAGCCAGTGAAAATGAGGTAGAAGATGAATCAAACCCGATTTGAGTTCGAAGTCAGCTTCAATGTTTGGATATTGAATACCAAGAGGTTGGTAATTCATATCAGGGGCAGCAAGTTCTTTTAGGGTTTGTTCCCTAGGATTGGCCCTTTCAATTTCAATTGGTTGGATGAGGACTGGTTCTTGAATTATTTGAGTATCTCTTATGTTCCTCCTAAGTTGGCGAAGTGTTCGCTCAATTTCAGGGTCAAACAAATCCGAGGGATTGTTTGGAAGGCTATGGGGAATTCAGAGAGATTTTGGAAGAAAGAGGAAGACGGGTTTTTCTTTGTATTTTTTCAGTTTATGATTTTTATGAGAAGACGGGTTTTTCTTTGTGTTTTTTTTTCAATTTTTTTTAAATTTGTTTTTTTGTGTTTTCTTGACAATAACCAGAAACTAATGACTAATTAAAGAACCATCCCCGGCAATGGCTCCATTTGAAATGCACGGCCGATTGTCGCCTATCGACCGGTCAAAGTTCCGGTGCTCTGCTAATGTGTATAGCAACACTCGGGTCGAATCCTCGGCGATGATACTTTGTAGTAGTCGTTTGTTTTTAGTTGATTGTATTTTGATTAGGGGGGTTTGTTGCAGAGCTTAATTGAAATGATTGATTGACTATAATTGATTTAACAAATTGATAAATATTGGGGTGAGTTCATTATTATGGAGTTAAGCTTGTGATATCCTTGAGCTTTGTTTTATATTGCATTTAAATTAACACCCACTTCTCAAGTTGACACCGATTAGAATTTCTAAGTGTTAAAGCTTTAATCCAAGCCTTAACTTAACTAGGATTCTAAAATCAATCAGTACTTGTTTATGGTAGTGTATTTATGGTTCCAATAATCCATGGAAACCACTCGTTAAACAAAACATATCATTAATCCATGACATATTAAGTTTAACATACACAATATTAATTTAAAGAATACTCATCGAGCAAAAGCTATCAATCGCTTAACATACCTAAATTAAAACTCACCCCAATGAGAGATTTACTCAGCCATTATGATTTTTATTAATCTGGTAATATATGTTTATGGTGATGAATTATAAAGAGAAGAAAAAGAAAGGGACAAGATAAGAGTAGTGTGCCGAACACACACACGAAATATTTTGAGAATCAAAAATGGAATTTCGATTGAATGAGGAAGCTTAAGAAGGGAAGGGGATTGAACCGAATTTAAACTATTTTAATAACATAAATATTAAACTACAGAAGGTGGATGAGAATAAGAGATATTGAAGAAGTAACTTGCATTAAAACAGAATTACAAAGAAAGAGAATTACAAGATTACAAAAATGAAGAACACAAAAGTAAGTGAAAACAAAGAGAGGAGGAAAGGTCTCTCAAGTGAAAACATGAGTATGGCTGGTCCTCCCAAGCCTTCAGCAAGGCTTTGTTCATGCCAATATGATATCATCTCTTCTGAAATGCCAACCCCTCTCAAGGAGAGAAGGGGAGAGTATTTATAGCCCAAGGAGTGGACTGTTTGCATTCCCAATCTGTCCCTCCACTTGCATCGCCAATTTGGCAATTCAGACAGCCGAATCTTCAAATATCTCCTTCTTCAGAGTTGTAAAAAATACTGTTTTCCGACTACTCTCAAAATTTGGAGTCATTTGGACGTAAGGATAAAAAGGTATGGCCGGTTGAATAAACAAACTTAAACTGTCCATTTCAATCCTGTATTTTTGAAGTCCATAATGTGAAAGGGTTTTTGAATATTACTATGCCTTCAAATCCGAATGGTTTCTTCAACAAAGTCTGCCACATACATCGGCTCTTTCACACTGCAAAATCTCAGCTCGCTTGGATGATTACATCAGGAGATATGTCATGAATACTATACTGATTTTCATTCTCGGCCAGAATGGTGGGCTGGACTTCAAAGATTTATTTGGGCCCTTTGTACTTGGATTTGGGCCATGAAATTTTTATACAAGATGAAATGTAGTGTCCCCAGAGTTATGGTGGAGATTTAAGGTTTTTGAACTTCTATATTGAGCCCAGTAAATCAATCTTCCTGAATAGTCCAGTTTCTTCACAGATTCTTTGGTCTTGTTTGTGAGGACCATATGACCCTTCAAATGGCAGAATTGGATCATGGTGCCTTCTAATGAAATGTTTTATATGGAACCTAGAATCCTAAAAATCAAGAACCACACAATTTGGATCCGTATAGTGATAGTTATAAGTAAAACATTAAACTGTCTCAATTTGACTACTTCTAAAAATGCTCAAATATTATACTTAATATTAAAACATTAATATTTCAAAAAAATTATGCACATTTCATATAAAATAAGTAAAGGGGGAATATAATAAGTCATGAAGATATTAATAACATCAATGAACAATCTCAAAAGCGATTGAATGAATTGGAACGGTTAGATGAGAAAATATTGTGCACTTTACACCACTTGGAAGTCTATCAGAATCGAATAGCACGAGCTTTTAACAAAAAAGATCGTCTTTGTTCATTCACTCAGGGAGAATTGTCTGGTTTTTACCAATACCTCTTGTTTATCACACCGATCACGACTCATGTGAGCTTAGAGTGTAAAATTAATTATGAAATCTTTCTTTGAGCCATCAATTATAAACATCATACTCCCTTACTTGAACTATGTGGGTTCTGATTACTTTTCCAAAATAAAGGATATATAGGCATCCCATTTGCATGTACGATCCCAACGTTGAAATAATTCATGTCCTTATTAATGACAATAAACATCAAGTGCCCCACTGAGTGGCTTTAAAACCAGTATGGTCATCATAATGACTAGGAGACATCTACGTATCAAAGGATACCATTGGCTAAGAATCTATAACAAATACAGATGATTCTCTATTAATGAAGAACCTTGAATACATTTAAAAGATTCTAAAAATTTCCTACATATCATTCATTAATTTTCAGATCTAATGGAAAGATCATTTTATACTTGGTATTGTAATAAGGATTCACGAACATAACTTAAATCTATAAAGAGAGTCCCGGAGTAGACAATAACTCCCCTAAAAAAGGTGTGATGAGTCCGACCTCCCATCCTCATGACCAATGAAAATTCCTAAGCCTCATCAGTCCACAACTAAGGAGCACCTACCTTTGGAAAGTAGGTCCAAATAAATGTGGAATCATTGGATGTTTATGGTTCTACGAACAAACCCGTTAGAAACCGATTGGAATGTTTGAACCTTAAATCAAGGAGGTTATCCCCAATTCCATAGGGAAACAACATCCAGAAATTGTTTTTTCTGTAGGTTTCATCATATAAGAAGCATATGGAACTTTCCCTTTATTTTCACCGATACGCACATAATGAAATTCTGGTCTGATGCCCTAATCCACCAAGTCACACCGAGACCGTAAATCATCTTTTTTATTTCCCTCATCATTTAGAAGTATTGAAAGCAACATTTAACATATATTATTTTTAATATACATTATGTCTAAGTAATGACGTAAAAAATAGGTTGACCAATAAGGAAAATAAAAAAAGATACTCCTCTTCCTCCAACTATAACAAGATTCAGGGGAAACATTATTTCTCTTTCCAGGTTTCATTTGAACCCTCCCGAATGAAAAACCAAAATCTTTCAATTCATTATGCACATCAGTACTAGAAATATGTGGAGGTGGATCATCAGTCTCTGTGGTATTATAAAATCTTCGATGATTATTTATAAATGGATGATCCATTGGAAGGAATCATTGATGTCCCATAAAACTGAAACTATAGTGATGTTTTAGTCTTCTAGATCATGTATTCTTCATACAAACAAGAAATGATATGTTTTCCTTTGTTCTCCATCCAGACATCATTGCATAAACTGGAAAATCATTGATTTTCCACATAAGTGCATCACACATATGAAATATTCATTCGAATATGCAACGTATGTGTGCACACCCATATCCCAAAGAAGTTTCAACTCTTTTATTAAAGGTTACATGTATACATCGATATCAATTCCAGGACCAGAAGAGCCAGATATGATTATAATAATGAAAGTGAAAGGTTTTTTCATACAAACCCATGGGGGATGATTATAAATGTGTATAAAAACTATCCATGTGTTGTGTGAAGTAAGCTTCTTCCCAAAAGGATTAAAACCATCGCATGAAAGACCCAACCTCACATTATGCACGTCAGCTACAAAATCAAGATATCAAGAATCAAATATATTCCATGTAAATCGATCTACAGGGTAAACCAACTCATCAATGGTCTTCTTTCTCTCGGTATCTTTCCATCCCATATTTATTGATATTTATTCAGACATAAAAATATTCTGGAGTCTGGGGATCAATGGAAATTGTCACATTACTTTCTGTGGCAAGTGGGATGGCATTCCATTATATTTTCACTTCCATCATGATGTGCCACATTTTATGCAATCATTTCATTCAATGGTTTCCTTCCAAAATAAACTTCAAACTTCCTGTCAAGCATCAATTATGTTTCTTGAAAATGTAAGTTCCTCATCTAACTTCCATGCCATATAGTTTTCTGAGGGAATATCTGCATCATCTAGAAGTAAATCCTTCAAGAAGGTAAGAATGTAATCGAATGCTGTATTAAAAATCCCATGCATAGTTTTCCCATGAAACAATCATATTAAAAATTCTATCTTTTTTATTTTATTTCACTATGGATATACTGGATTCGTGGAAGCATCATTTGATTTTTTTACCGTTACAACATCATGATTTTCATTAGACACATCATTTGTGCTCATATCGAAGTATTCTTGGGTCGGAATCCTTTCTTTTTCACGATGATGAATAAATGGAAACCAATCATATAAAAAATTATCCACTCTAGTCCTTTCATTTGAATCATTAACAATTTTAGATTTCATTTTCTCCCCATTGTGATACCACAAAAAGTAGTTTTCTTGAAAACCATATTTGGTTATGTGGTATATGACTTCTTCACGGCTCAACCACGGTCTGTAACACAACTGGAACATGGGCAGTGTATGCGACCACTATCTGAATCATTGTGAAATGAAACATTTTAAAAAATCTCCAAATTGTTCTGAAAATCTATTGGGATCCAATCGGTTTCATACATTCAACTTCTATCCATTATGTAAAAAAATAATTCTTATATGTCATTTCGTCAAAATCAATTCTTAAGAATGAAATTTCATCGAAAATATTTTTAAGTAAACGAGATTTTTACATTTCATATGAATCCATAACTGAAACACTAATCTATATGAGAATCATAATATAAAAGAAAAAAATAACAATATATTTATAACAAACAATCATTGAAGAACTATACATGAGTGTACAAGATCATGTGCCCTTGTGGAGGAGAATTATACAAGAGGTGACTAAATTTTAGATCGAATAAAGTTTATATTTTATTTGATAATTTAACTGATCAAATACATTACCTAAGGGGAGGGAGTGTCGATGTGGGTGTGGGGTGTCCAGGTTGGTGATAGGACTGTCAAGGGGGGACAGAGGTGTCCAGGGGGTGGGGGCTGTCTAGGGGGGTCGGGGTGATAAAGTGGGTGAGCTGTCAATGGGGGTGGTTGGGCTGTCCAAGGGGATAGGGGGTGTCCAGGGGGAGGGAGGTCTATCCAAGGGGGTGAGTGGTGTGTCCAGGGGGTGGGTGGACTATCGAGAGGGGTACGGGGTGTCCAGTGGGGTGGGAGGGCTGTCCATGGAGGTGGCGGGGCTGTCCATGGGGGTTTGGGGTGTCTAGGGGGTGGGCGGGCTGTCCAGGGTGGTGGGTGGGCTGTCCACGGAGGGTGTGTGGGCTATCTAGGGGGTGGGAGGGTTGTCCACGGGGGGTTGTCGGGCTATCCATATGGGTGGTGTGGCTGTCCAATGGGGTTAGGGGTGTCAAGTGGGCGGGGGGGGGGGGGGGCTTTTTAGGGGGCGTTTGGGGGGATGGGGGTGTCTGGGGGATGTTGGGAAGGTGTCTGGGGGGGGGGGGAGTGGGAGGCCTTTCCACGAGGGTGGGGGGGGGGTTCCAGTGGGGTACGGGCTGTCCAGGGGGGTGGTCGGGATGTCTAGGGGTGGCAGGGCTGTCTAGGGGGGTGAGTGTTGTCCAGGGGTGGGGGCTTTCTAGGGTGGGGGGGGGGGGGTGTTGTCTAGGTGGTATGAGGTGTCCAGGGGGTGGGCGGGCTATCCAAGGGGTGTCAGGGGTGGAGGGCTATCGAGGGGGGTACGAGGTGTCTAAGGGGGTGAGTGGGCTATCCATGGGGGTGGCGGGGATATCCAGGGGGGTCGTGGGGTGTCCGGGGGGGGGGGGGGTTATCCAGGGGGTACGAGGTGTCCAAGGGGTGGGAAGGTTGTCCAGGGTGTGGCGTGGATGTCCAAGGGGACGTTTAGGGTGTCCAGGGGGTGGTAATTCTATCCATGGGGGTGGGGGCTGTCCACGAGGGGAGGGGGTGTCTAGAGGGAGAGCAGGGATATCTAGGGTGGTATGAGGTGGGAAGGCGGGCTGTTCATGGGGTGGTGGGGCTGTCCAGTGGGGTACATGGATTCCAGGGGGTCGGCGGGCTGTCCATGTGGGTGGGGGTGTCTAGGGGGTATGGGTGTCTAGGGCGGTGGGCGGGATGTCCACGTGGGTGGTGGGGCTGTCCAGGGGGGGTCAGGGGTGGGGGTCTGGGTGGGGGGGGGGGCTTTCTAGTGGTGGGGTGTCTAGGGGTAAGAGGTGTCTAGGACTTCCCACCACCACCGCCCTTGGACAGCCCACACCCCCCACTGGACAACCACCCCTCCATGGACAGCCCATACCCACCCTCCCCCACCAGGATAGGCCCCCCATATGACAGCCCACCCAACCCCCTTAGACAGCCCACACCCCCCATTGGATAGACCCCCTTCCTTGGACAGCCCGGACCCTCCCTCTCCCACCTAGAGAGCCCCCCCCAGAACAACCCACCCCCTCCCTGGACACCCCACACCCATCCCCTACAGCCCCCCCCCCCCACATGGACATCCCCCACCTCGAAAGCCACTCCCCCACCTTGAAATCCCACCCCCTCTCTTCACACCACACACCCCCTCCCCTACCTGGACACCCCACCTTGACACCTTGAACTTCCCACACCCCTCCTTGGGGCAGCCCATACCCCCCTCCCCCACAGCCCTATAGCCCCCCATAGAGCCCCCCTACCCCCTAGACAACCCACCCCACCTAGAAAACCCCCACACCCGGACAACACCCCACACCTGGACAACCCCTACCCCTCCTGCACCCCACTTAGGGTGTTTTTATTAAAAATAATTTTATTCATTGATAAAGGAAAACAATCATACCTTAGACATTTCACTATAAAAAAACAAAAAACCCCACTAAACATAATACATAAAACCCCTCTAAAAAACATAAAACAAGCATAAAACAAGCATAAAACATAACATTTACCCCAATAAACAAAAACTTAAATAAAACCCTTTACCCCTACACTAATAAAATCCCACTAAATAGACTATTAAGGATGTATGAAGTGTAGTAAAAAAACACAAAACAAACAAAGTGTTCCATACTCCAACAATAGTAATTCTAATTTACCTGAAATCAAAACATCAAACGTCAAATAAAAATAGGAAGAATAGTAAAACTAACTTACTAATTTGAAGTGTAGAAATAAAAATTTGTTTGATTGAAGATGGATCTTCGGATGGATGGTGTTTAATGTCCGAGAAGACTTCGGGAGGAGGTCTGGATTAGGTCTGTAGCTGGGCATACTGGAAGCTGGGGTGCTGGGCATTTGGGGGGAAAACTTTCCCAACAGTTTTAAAAAACCCTTGGGAAATCCTCTCTTTAACAATGGTTTATTAAAAACATTTTTATATGTTAGAGGAACTGAATATTTCCAGACAGTTCTGTCAAACCATTGGGAAAGCTTATCTATTTTGACACATTTTCCAACATCTTGAGAAAACCATTGGAAAATGTGTATTTTTTTTACAGTATACGAACGGTTTCTTCAAACATTTGGTATATATCCATTAGAAAACCCACCATTTCTAGTAGTTGGACCCTAAACTAAGACATTAGATGCTCCGATATAGAAGATGATAAACTACAACACTAAATGGTCTGAGCTAGAAGACCCAAAACTATAGAAATAGATGGATGATGATAGAAGACCCTAATATAATGAATAGATGGTCTAGAATAGAATAACCTAAACTATCACAACATTATATTTTACATGACCATAAAACATCTAATTAAAAGATAAAAAATTCTTATGAGGTTGAAAACCCAAAAAGGGAACCCTAAGAAAAAGTTGTGTCTCTGCTTACTAGACATGAATTTTGTGTGATTCATGAAATATTAAATAATTTATGAAAAAGAAAAGGCACAATAGTTTTTCTAGATATGAAATCAATAAAGTGAATCATTAGTAAAAAACCATGTATATATCCGTTATGTATTCCCTATATAAAATATTTGAGAAAAAATTATAGATGAAATCAAATAAGATACAATTCTTGTAGAGACAATTATCTACCCCTATAAAAAAATAATGTTATGCTCACTAGGAACACCGATCCTAGAAAAAAAGTTAGAGTTTACTTAAACATATCAGAACCAACAAGAGGATAATTAGTCCTCTCATTCCATAAAAATATATGATAACTAGTCCATCATGTAGGACCTTGAAAAGAATGGAGTGTTATACTTCTTGTGGCTTGAAATATGACATGAGAACTAGATATATGAAACATACCCAAACAAATTTTTTTCAATACCCATGATTTCATCAAAAAACAATTAAATTCAAATTAATATTTATGATCTAGATATATATAAGTACATTAATTATAGAGTTCTTCATCCATGAATTTATGTTCCTTATGTATGATCTTGATCTTCATAGGATTCAGTCAACACAGAACTGTATATAGTGATGTATAGGCCGTGTATATTAGATCCATACACAAATCCCATTTCGTACCAATCCTTTTTTAATTTTTTATTTTGTACCCACTCTACAATTGAGAGTATCAATTCCTCAATAAATTTTTATTACCATGGGAAACTAGACTCCTTCAAAATTCCACACATCTTGGTTATCAATAGGATACTCATTCCAGTAACACATATTCTTTGAGTTTAGATTATCCTATTAATGCTTCAAAAAGGAATGTTATATTTTCAAGTAGACATCAATGTGATCTACATTCACCTTAAAATAAAATAATTTTTTTTCTAAATTAATCCAATTCTAAGGGGGTCATATTTTATTGGAACTCCTAATTGTGCACCATGAATTTTTTTTCCAAAGATCTGAGAAGTGTGAATCTCACGAATAAATACAGATATAATTTCAATAGGCATGAAAGTCAGACTTTTAATGAATAATTATTTTCATTTCATTTATTGTGGCATATACTTTGGCACTTCACCAAATTATATTCATTTTAATTAGTTTTATTATTCTAATTATTTGGATACACCCTGCCTTCCTGCAAATCATTTTTTTTCATTTTTATAAGCCGGTTTAGGGGAACTGGTAACCCAAACCAGTTTAAGGAAACCGGAAACCGTACAAACACTTCCCCCCACAAACAACATTCAACGAAGTTCAAATTTCTAATTTCAAAATTCAAATATCAAATTTCAAAAATCAAACCAAGCAGATCCACCGAAAACCATGTCCTGCAACTCGATCCGCGCGCCCATCATCATGCTTCCAAAAACACGAGGCCCACCTTGAGCAGCGGACCCAACAACACACAGCACCAGCCACGTGCCCCACCTCGAGAAGAAGATCCATCACCACATGTCACCACCGGTGAGACAATCTGGCCGGCAACCAAACAGATCGCCGGCGAGCAACACCGATGGCCATCGTCACCATCAAGGATGGAGAGCAAGATCGACGTCCATCATCACCATCACCTTCGGAAGGAACCCGAAACCGCATCATCACCGTTCCAAACCAAAATCCATGAGAAAACACAAGCTCTTCTGCTCGAAAAACATACATAGATCCAAAAAATCAAATGCAACAGGTGCACATCACAAACCAGAGAAACCAAAAAATAAGAACATAACAGTGAATCACCAACATCGCAGAAAAAACGATGAACGAATCCAAGCAGAACTCAGAAACACCATCCAACCATGCAAGCAACGCCCTGTTTCTGAATCACCCACCACTGCCACCAAATCAGCCACTTCAGACTCAACGAAACCCCACCGCACTCTCCTGAGAAAAGCTGGGACCCCATGCATCATCGCCGCAATAGCGCGACCCTCAGACACTGAGAAGCTCACCGCAGAACACCAGTGAGCTACTAAGAATGAACCCAGGAGTGCTCCATAGAGTATGCCGTCGATGGGGACCGGTCTTACACCTGCAGGTCCAAACCAGAAACTACCGAAGCCCAAAGAGAACCTCCACAGCAAGGGAAGACCACCGAACCGCGCGACACCGCAGAGATCCTGACTGACTCACCGAGCTGGAGGGGAACGCCGCAACGGGGGGTAGAAGTGGGATACACCTCAACCACACTCTGGGATCCATCATAACATTCATTGTAGTGTATGAAGGTGGATGAGAATAGTGTTTTCTTTGAGTGTGCATGGAATGTGCAAGGGGATCCTAGGTGGGCCATATAGTAGTATGGCATGGCCAGTGAGGCCATTGGTGTAAGTGTTTCTAGTGCCAACCCTATTATTGGATTGAAAAATGGATATAATAGTAACTATTATTTTGTACAACTCAAATCTTTCAGAAATTGACATGGGATGAGAGCTTAGGTGGGAAATTGTTCCCCTATAAAAATGTACTAAAAAATAGTTTTCCCTCAATTAAATAACATTGTTCTATCGAATTACCTTACAAAATCATCTTCAACCACTACCAACCACTCAATGAACTGATTCCACTAGTTCTATCATGAGACACCTGATTGACAACTGCGCTTGATGACCACCATTTCATCCTTCTCTAACAATAAAAATGGAACAAAAGGGATATTCTCAATATCGTGGGTCTAGTCATGTGACTTTTCTTCAATTAAATTCCATATTTAAAAGAATCTAGATCCATTACATGAATCTAACCATGTAAACCATGTAAATAAACTGAACGATTTTCGTATGTTCACATGATCAATGTAGTCCAAACCATGTGATGTCATGCTGAAATCACATAGCTCATGTTCAAATAAATATATGTTTTCTGTGAATGAAGTTGAAATATTTTACATAAATATTTTGGCCATTTTATCCACTAGAAACCACAGTAATTCATGATCATACAAGAGATCATGAAAATAGATAGTATGATTGTGTGATTATCCCAACAACAAAAGATTTATCTGAGATTGGGATATCTACTTCAAGTGATAATGCACTCAAACTTTGATGATCTGACTATCTATCATAGTATCACATGATCACATAAAGAATTATTATGTGAAGATTTTCATTAAAAACACATTGTGAAGACCTAGCATGAAATATTTTGAATTAAATGAACTAGATATCCATAAAGTATTTCATTCCCATAAAAGTGACAACATGAATTCATCATGAGATATGCAATAGAGAACATGATTATTTTGACGATAATCATCAATCCAGTAAAAAATGTCATGTGAATCCATTTCATAAATGAAAAATGATCAATGAAAGGGAAAATATAGTTAATAGCTTCCAAGATGCCATCGTATGAATCCATTAGTGTTTTTCCGATGTTTAATATTTAGCTACCTTATACCCTGTCACAAGAAAGATATGAATATATGCTTCAAATCATGAATGTAGTTTTTCTAGGGATCGTGGTGTCCTATGGATTCTAATCATGTGATTGGATGAATATATTGTAAGAGTATCTAAGGATTATGAGAAAAAACAAAGTTTCATATTTGAGGTTATTCTGACATCACACGGGTATGATAAAAAATATTTTATCCCACCTTTTGAATAGGCCTCTACCTTATATAATTTTTTATTTTTTTACCCGTGATTATACATGTGGTTTTCAACATCATTCCAAAGACATGTTTGGAAACCATGTGAGGCCTTCATAATGATAATGTGATGTTTGATAATTCAAGTAGTCTCATGTTCAACATACCATGGAATGATCATCGGAAGTAGCTTCGAAGTATTCAATCAAATGAATCCTTCTTTTGATCTTGTGATGACAATCATGTGGGACCACACAGAGCCTCAATATGAATCATGTGGCTTGGAAACCATAGAATGTAGTTTGAATCTTCTCCAAAATATTACTATATAAACCAATGAACAATTAATAAGACACAAATGTGAGGTTTAAAGGTATTATAGAAGACAAAGAGAAAAGAGAATAAGGAAAATAGAAAAGGGTGACAATTTACTAATAACTTTAGAGGAATACTCTAGGTAATTGAGATTTATATCACTAGATACCCTTTATGTGAAAATTTGACTCATTGAATATCCTACAATGTTATCATGTGAAGACCCGAGCCTAAAAAACATCATTTAAACCATATGTTATATGATGTTTTCTCCCAATACCTCGTGTCATGTGGGTTGCCATCCCTGTTTCGGGAAGACTAGAATAAAATCCCTTGACATGTATCCTCTGTACACTTTATCCCTCCAAGAACCATGAAAAAAAATCATCAGTTATGTGATGCCCTCATGTGCCTCTTCTTGTGGGGCCATAAAATTTTCATGTGATCATGTGGCTCACTTGGGTTTGTGTAGCCTATTATAGGAACATCGTGCATGGAAATTGGTTGACAAATCTCTTTCACGCACCCTCCAACCATGTGGATAAAATATAGTATTCTCTTTTAATTTCCTTTCTAATAAAGGGAGACTCAATATGAGTTTAGGGTTATGTACCCATTAGTTGATGCAACCCTATTTATACACAGGGTCGAATTCATGGACATGTATAGTAGGAATATTATCAAGATATTTCATTACATGACTCCCTCAGTGTCATGAAATTTCACAACTCTTAATTTATATTTGGATACCATCATGTGGGATGAGATGTTTCATATTTATCACACAAACTGGACTAGATAATTTAGTTTGATCATGTGAAGACATCCCATAAAATTCAGTTTCATGATGCGATGATATATTGAACAACTCATCTTGATCACGAAAAGGCACCCTAGACATGTCAGTTTGATCTTGGAAACAAATCAAATACAATCCATTCTGATCATGTGATCATTTACAAGACAATTTATTCTTTTTCACACAAAAGTCCTTGGATATATCTGCTTTGATCTTCCAAATCACCTTCAAAATGTCAACATTGTTATGTGACATTGCATCAAAATTTCATATTCAGTAATATGAATCACCCAGGTACATGTCATCCTTGTTAGGAGGACACTCAAGACATATCAGATAGACAATAATCACAATTTAGGTAGAAAGTCAAAACATGTTAGGAAAAAAATCAGGAAATATATGGTAACCACTGTTGGACATGTGAGGACATCATTAAAAGACACTTAGGACATGTCACACAAACAAAATAGGACATATCAACCTTGTCAATAGAAATACATGGACATACACCATTTAAACTCCCATACAATAACCTTCAGGCATGTAACCCATTTATAAGTTGAGTTTCTTTAATGGGTTAGGTTTATGTCCTCATGCAACCCTATTTTTGTTATTCTCTTGAGCAGGACATCCATTTTCTAACAAGCATATTTGACATTCCTTTTATGGGCTTCAAATATTTTTTCTTATGAGATAATAATTAATGAATATGTAACATTGTAATTAATTCTTGTATTCAACCCTTAAATTCTTAAACCTAAGGGATAATAACATTTCCTTGAGTGTAATCACTTATCTAAACCCATCAGGAGGTTATTGTAGATTGAACTGTGAGAACTCTAATTCATTCCCGTCATGATATATACAATTCCTTCCTAAAGCACATGATCTACTAGGAATAAAACCTATTGTATGTCCATCCATATTACAATTACCTTGGCTCATATAACTGAATTCTTCGAATGATTCAATCATTCATCCTTGAATTTTAGTATAAAAATGGTGGGGTTGTTAATGTAACTAATCTTGAGTGTGATCCCCAACCCAGCTCTCAGGTATCGGAAACCCTTAAATTATTTATGAACAAAATAAACTATGAGGAATCATATTCATATTATAAATAGGATACATAGGAATAATTCCTATGTCCCATGATCTATACCACATTAACCATGAAACTATAAATCATTCATCTCTAAGGGAAACATTAATGCGTAATCCAAATAAAAAATTTTCCCCCACGCAATGCATCCATTCACCATTAATCGACTGTTTCTCACACTCAACAAGATTCATGTGGGATTAGAGATCAGTGATGATTGTACCAATACCTAGATATGGATTCAACCAGTGTGGGCCCTTCATTTGGATGAAATCCCAATTATAACACAACTTCACTCAAATAATCACATGCATGATGAAGCAGTTTAGGGATGCCTTGAATGAAAATGAACCAAACAAGCTCTATGTTTTCACATGTTTTATGATGTAGACACCTATAAAATTACCTATGTGGACTTTTAATCCATTATTAATAGGATTAATAGGATGTCTCCTCGTGGTTTGAGACCTATATTCATCTCTAGGCATGTGATGATTCAGTTTTCATCTGAAGAAGATTTGATTTTATCATGGATGGCCACCCCTCGATCTTGCAATGGTGCCCATTTTTTCCTCTTTCGCTAGTCCTACGATTTTCATATGCGTCGTGACTTGGCTTTCATAGTGATTCGGGTATGATTTCCTAACTTACCTCTTCCATTTCAAAATCCATCTATATTGCCTATGCTTGGAAATCTTGTTGTCTGGTACTTGTTCTTTGACAGTAGAACTAGGGTTGTTTTCCACCCTGTTTCACAGAGAATCTGTGTAGAGGTTGATGTTTCTCATCCCCCGGTGGAGTCCTTCTTTATTGTTGTTAGTGAGGAATTATAATACAAAAAATTAGTTAAATTTGAATTGTGGGTTGATTACTGTAATCATTGTATGCGAATTGGATACAATGTGGAACTGTGTCAAGGTAGGGAAGGTGATTTTAAGTTGGTTAAGGAATCGCTACCCTATATGGCGTTTGGTTCAGTTAGTCAGCAGGTGGGGATAAGTCTTGCTGAGATGGATTTGATAGGGGAAGGTCCTGAGCTAGCTATTGGTTCACATGCCACTCTGGAAAAGCTTCTTCCAACCCAATATAATCCAATGGTTGCCAATGTCATTGATAGGCTTCGCCGAGACTTGGATGTTCCCAACTTGCAGGCGCCTAGGAAAGGTGGTTCCTATGTTATCTTGGGGGAACCAGTGGATAATTGCATTGGGGAGGCTAGAATTGTTGAAGTCATGAAGCCTGCTTCGTATGATGTGGCTATCCTGACTGGTATGTGATTGTCAAAAAAAAGACCATTATCAAGAGTCTGAGGCAAGGAACATGTCTCGTCCGAGGAGCGTGTCCCCAGGCAATAAGCTGGTTTACCTCTTTGCGGGTTTGGAGGCCGAAGGATCTGATAAGGATGTTGATTTTCTCAGGGAGGGGTTTGATAATGATTCATTGGATAAGTTTGATGAATAAAGTGAGATAGAGTTTCATGTTAAAGATAATTGTGATCAGTGGAGGAGGAAGGGGCAGCAAGGTAGTACAAAAGTCCACAAGTATTATTCCTATTTACCTTCACCTATGGAGACTCGAGCATTTAAAAAAGAAAAAGAAAAGGAGAAGGGTAATATTTCAAATCCTGATGGAATCTCGGTTAGATTGGAGGAGGGGGGATGTGGGGAATTCATTCTTAGGGATGATCAGGAGTTGGGTCCATTGAAGCTGATTCTGCATTCTGCAGAGGATATGGAAGAAGAATCTCTTATGATAGATTCCTCTGCAGTGGATGTTGAGGAGATGATGGGAAGGCCAATTCGGGTGCATACTAACAAGGAACAGGGCGAGTGGATTGAAAAGAAATGTCTGATTTTAGTAAGAGGTTTCAATGAAAAGAATATCACGCTGGAAGAGTACATTAAAGTGTGGGATCAGATGACATCTCACTTTGAAGGCCTGCTTGATGCTGCTCGAGAAACACCAGTAACTTCCCTATCCTGGAAAATATTTAGGGATACGAATGCTGATAGGGTAATGTTTCATTTCAATAGCTATGTTTTTTTCATTTGGTGCATATCCTAGATAAACATGGGGTTTCTCACTTTTTCCATAAAAGTGTTTTGATAATAAAAAATTTAATTTTCATTCAGTCCATTTTGAAAACCATTGTAAATTAGCTTCATTCCATTTCATGAATGATGGGACCATTTAGCTATTAGAGGAAAATATAGTAGACATGATACAATCGATTGTGTGACCACCTTCAATTAACCACAACTGAGAATCAAGAAATACCATCCACATTTACTGGTAGAGAATATTCAGAGACAATAATAAATATTATACTCACCTCTTCAAGATATTTGAACATTTTTTGTTAAGAAAAATAGATAGGATTTCTTACTGTCCTCATGAATAAAAATATTGATATACTTCACTATCTTGAATCACTGAGTACTTAGGTTTTTTATATGTTTCTTCATAATTATAACTGTCTATTTTTAGTCCTTTATCATTTATCCGGAATCTTATCCATTTAAACACACTCAAATACTCTATATCAGAATTTTCATCTTTCAAATGTTTTTATATTAAAAATTGAATTTTACAAAAATCTATTATTAACAAAATTCATTATATTTTAAGGTCAACTAAAAATCAACAATATTCTCATAACAGATTGTATGATTTTAATCCTTCACACACAACAACAACTTAATTTCCCACATGAGTTTATTACATTTATCCTCATCACAATTTTAACACTATAAATTTTATTATCTTCAAAAAAATTACTTTGAAATAGATTAAAAAAAATGAAATTTCCCAGAATTCTTCAAATTTTAATAATTATTGAAATCATAAAATGTATTTAGAAATTCAAATTTTTTAAGTAGTGATCACCTCTTCCAATTTCTCATAAATTCCATCTTGAATGATGACTTGACTATCCAACTATTTATTTTTGGATGTTCATAAAAGAATAATATCATTCCATTTATCTTAGCATATCTTGGTAAATTATAAGGTTAGATTATATTCTACGATTACCTTATTATAAGACATTGAAAAAATAATTTTTTTTTGGGTGAAATATTAAATTAAAAATTCATTGAAAATCATAAAAATTCATATTTTTTCATACCAGCTATTTTTATTACATAAATTTATTATATAATTAGAAAAAGGCCTACATATTTTGAAAAAATAATAAGTTATATAGAATTATCATGGGTCTTGTATGATTCACCATTTTTTTTAAATTTTCATTGAGTCTTATGAAATGAATCATAACTATTATAATATTATTATGCCTCTTAAAAATTTCATTATAGGTCTTAATAAATGAAACATATACAATTTTTAGACTCTGAATAACCCTTACTAAATCATAGGAATCCAGTATGGGAAAATTCATTTTCCAAAAATTCATCCCCAAACATAGAATCAGAAAAATTATATCAATAACTTAAAAATATAATTTATTAAACATATATATGCTCCAAATATCTAAAAAAATTCTAAAAAAATCATGTCTATTCTTATTCATAGTATAAAGAAACTAAAATTCATTAAAAATATCATGGGATCTTAAAATCATATTTTCCACTGATAGAAATAATGTGGTTCGAGAGTTCTTTTCCAATATTCAATGATTTAACTACCCCATTTTTTGCTCATACTATCTCATAGACCAATAAATTAGTATTATAAAATTCTTAAATTGATTATATATACATTCCCATAGATATTAGTTTTTTTATTTCCTATTTGTTTTATCAATGAGAACTATATTGACTTTGAACAACATAAAAAGAAATGTATTTTTTTGATGATAAAGGATTCCATATATGGAACAAGGGGATTATTCCCTATCAACTACATAAATGACTAGAAATTATTTACATCACAAAAAATAGAATAAAACTTTCAATATTTGGTATGAACTATAATTTTTTATATTATACGATTATTAAAGTCAATGGGAGAGAGTAAAATGTGATGCATTCATCACTATCAAATATGAAAATGATATCATTTTTTGAAATAATAGTGGTGAATGGAATATATAAAAACCCCCATTATATCCATGATGGATTAAATAAATTCATTGTGAATTGTTTATAACTCTTCTATGCTTAATTTGAGGATATTCGAAAGGGTAATGGTGAATCGGTGGATGAATTCTTTGATTGTGTAAGCATAATCAGATGCTCTATTTCAAGATATTGGTAAATGATTATATATTATGCCACGGTGAATAATGTAATGATAATAAACCTGAATTAATAGTATAAAAATATTTATACCCTTTAGGAGTTAGGCTTTGATGATTGGAAAATCAATAATCTCAATAATGTATTAATTTATTATGTAATGAGAATATGTATATCCTTAAGGAGAAAGGGAAAATTAGGTAATGATATAATTTTCAATTATTAAAAACGTTTTCTCATTTTGATCCTAATAAGCCTCCTAAATTGTGATGCAGTGTTAATGATATTTTGATAGTTTTTTATGAAATTATGTCATTGTTTTATTAAGTCATTTAGTAAGGTAAATTTAAATATAATTAAATATTTCAATTCAATTGTTTCAATTTGTAATTATTGAAAATTTTTAAGTTAATTTATCTAATAAGGAAGAAGAATTTGTGTAAGATGATAAATCACAAATATAATAATGGATAAATAATTTGAAAATATTTTACCATAGAGGAAATTATTTATAGGGAAATATATAGGGTAACATTGTGAAAAATAATAAATCTATATTAAAAAAATATTCTACATTTTATGATAACAAAATTGAATGAGAAACAAAAAGTGGAGGGTTAAGGGAAATTTTTTTAATGAAAAAATATTATCATACCAAATATCCCTCATATGAAGAAAAGGGAAAAATTTAAGAGAAATAAATAAGTGACGAGGATACTCAAAATAAGATTAAATTAAGAATATATTTATTAGTGTTATTGAGGGTAAAAAAGTCCCAATATTTATAAGATAGAATTGGTATCTAAGACTGATTCATTAATTAAACCTATTTTTGAATCAAATTCTAAATTCATTTTCTAGATGGTAGTGGAGTTAAAATTTAATATGGTAAATCTCAATACAGTCTAAGAAAGTAGGGATGCAATTGTGGATATTATACAATAAAATTTATAGGTCTGATAGGTAGTCTTCCTGACGGAAATACATGTTAAAGTATAAAACACCTTATGAAATATTGATTCTAGGTTGTTTAAAAATTCCAGGAACTATGTTAGTGAATTATTTAAAATATTTTAGAATGTTTTTAGTGACACTAAGAATCATGAATAGTATATGATTCACTATGATGTATAATTTTGGAAACTCAATAATGTAACATATTTGGTTTAAATTATTTAAAAATGAAATAAGATTATTACATCACATATTATTAATAAAAAACAAATTTTTACATCATGTATTGGTGTTTAAATTTCTAAGATTAGTAAAAAAAATGTAGTAAGAATAATTCCAAGGATAAACCTAAGGGAAAAAATAAGAAGGTTAAAGATCATGATAATGAGATGATTGAAAATAAAAGGATGGGTTAAAATATGTAGGAACAACAATGAGAAGATTTTGAGGAATATATTTATTACGTCAAGATATTTCACATTAAATGAAGATATTTGATTTGTGGAGTGTATGAGAGAATAAATTATGTGTCCTTATATAATTTAAAACTACCTAAATTAAATATATTCCATGAATTAAAGATGATTGAATGTGAGGGAACCCAATTATAACTAATATAATATCCAAAACAAAATGTATAATTTCATAATACCTTTTCTTATATTAAAGAATGTTGTGGGAGGTGTGAACAACAATGAAAAAATATTAAAAAGTTCCTCTCATTTCTAATAAAATAGAAAACAAAAAATGGATAATCCAAATTTATTCTAAGGAGTAGTATTAAAGAGAAACTAGTGTTTATTTAGGATGTTTGTAAAGTTATAAAATGAGAGATGTCTATAATACATGATAAAGGTTTCTTATCACACATTAATATCAATAAAAAGATCATAAAAGACATAAAACGACATGATTAAGGAATTTTTTATTTTATAAACGATGTATCATTAAATATTAAAAGAGTTTGATTCACTAAATTGGTATTTATAATTCCATTAATATTATTTATTTTTATTTTATAATGCACAATATATTGAGTGTTACTCATCATTATGACAATAAGTATGAGGTGTTATTTTGAAGGGATGGATGTTACAATTGGTAGATAAATTATTGGACAATCCCAATAAAGGGACAAGAACCAAAAAATCTATATCAAATATCCAATGATCAATACATTTTTTGTGTGATAATCTTGGTGAAAAATTAGTATTTTATAAAAGAATTTACTATTTGGGGAAAAACATGTTATTACTTATAAAATGTGATGATTTGAAAAATATATTGATGGTTAATAAAGAATCTATAAATTATTTCGGTTCCATTAATAGAGGAAAAATAGTGAATAAGATCCACAAGAAAGTAAAGATAAGATGAAGAAACTTCTCCAGTTTATAAACTTGGATGTCTGTAGCCCAATGAAGTTGAAATCAACTAACAGAAATGTGCACTTAATTATTATTATTTTTCTTATTTTACACATATGGAATATGTCTATGTTATTTTTTAAAAATAAAAAGAACTTGATATATACAAAAATATTTAAAGGAGTTCTTAGAGAAAAATAGGTAGTTTTTTTAATAATAATTTTTTCAAAATTGGATATGAATACAAAAATGGAGGATTTACGTCATATCTTGATATTCATGAAATAAGGAAACAATATGGTTCCCCATACCAATCCCAATAAAGGGGATCATCTGATTATAAGAGTTTGACTATTGTGAACAAAGTAATACCCAAGTTATAAAGTCATGAAACATCTATTCAATTTAAAAAATATAGAAAAAATACAGATATCAATAATACGGATTGATATACTCATTTCCCAAATATAGAAAATAATCCTTATAAAATATGGATGGACATAATATCAACATGATGATATTAATGATATTTATAATCTCTCATTATATCAAGACCAAATATAAACACTTGGTAAAATTATATGAAGGATATGATGAAGGAATGTTTATTGGATATACAACTAATGGAATAATATACTAGTGCTTTGACAAGAATATAATAAATAAGTATGATAGTTTTGATATAATTGTGTATAAAAATAAGAAAACATCAAAGACATCAATTCCTACTGATGGTGAGGTTATTTAATTTATTAAAGATAACATTATAAAACATAGGAGAAATTATTATGAACAATCATATTTTTTAAATTAAACTGAATTTGGAAGACATTCATGTGATGAGTAAACCCCCATAAATGGAAAAGCTACGTTCTAAAAGCATAAAAAGCATGTGGAATATGAGAAAACTCATGTAGAAAATAGAATGGTTTTTAAAACCTTGAGATGTTTTAGGAATTATAAGAGTATCATTATTCTGTTGTATTTTTAAACAAAAAATGTAGAATAATCTGTGTAACATGAGTATTTGGAAATGGTTAATGAATAATAACTGAATCAAATTAAGAAAACCAAAATGTGATATTTTATATCACATCCCAATGATAATAATTTTATATAGATTTAAAAGGTATTCAAAAGTAATCTTACTTAGATGGGTGAGGTATTATAGAATAATTTCAATCCGATTTGATAAATATACTCTCAAATTGAAGGTATTGAATTCATTAAGATATTTTCTTTGGATTAAAGGTTTAAAATGATAATGGTCATTGTTTTCATATTTTCACAATGTAATTATAAAATTTTACAAGTGGTTGTCAAATATATTTCTATTAATATTAAACTTGAGGAAGATTTATATAATAAAATAAAATACTTTACACATGACATTGATACTTATTGTGTGAGAAAAGTGAACAAAAAACTTTTTGGAATTAAAAAAGCATCCCAATCATGGTATTGAAATCATGAATGAATCCTATGGAGTATGAAATTCAAGAATGTTAAGTTTGATTATAATCTAAATATCAAATGATATTTCAAAAATAAACTCATTATTCTCATACATGTGAATGGGTTTTTTCTTTTCAGAATCCAATAAGATTATTGTGTGTAATTTTATTCTAAAATGTGGAAAAATGTCAAAATGTTTACGATTTAGAAGATAATTTTCATCTTAGTATTTCATGTGATAGACATGATTAATTCTAACCTTCCCCTGCATAAGTATTATTCTCATGAGTTATTAAAGAAGTCGAGAATGAATAATTCAAGAGTGGTTTCTAATCCTACCTCACCTAGAATAAAGTTTTTCATTAATAATGAAGTAATTATTATGGACAAAATAGGGTTCTAAATTCTTATTTATATCTAATAACATTTAAGTATATTCAAATGAAACATCATATATTTCATTAACTTTTATGATTATTCACAAATAAATGATAATGATTTTTATATTTATACAATGAAATACATCTTATCCTTTATCAAAGGGAATCTAGATATCAGTTTGGGGAATGACAAAAAACTATTTTTCTATTTTCTGTCTATACTAATGCATATATTGAAAGAGATGATAACGATAAAAGTTTTTCTTTTTTGGGGAAAGTAATTATTAATGGAATGTGTAATTGGTGGAAATATGAGTAAAAAATCATTTAAGATTGTTCAGAATAAAATCTGAATAATTTTTGGCATCATAATCTAGGATACAAATATTGTGGATAAAGTCACAAATTGAATTCATATGTTGAAATTTTATAACAATTGATTATTTTTTTGTGAAAATTAATGTAAAATTAAAGTATTATTGAATCTTATACAACATAAAAGGTTAAAAATATTAATATCATGTATTGATTCATCAAATATAAGGTCAATCATGCTAATAATTCATTGGAATATGTTTCACCCAAGGAGTGAGATGTGGATATCTTGACAAAACCCTAGTTATGGATATTTTCTAGTACTTGAGAGTTTTATTTGGAGGTCATTCTTACATTAAATATCATGTATTAAATTCATTTAATGTTCCCTCCTTCATTCTATTTCTTTATTAAAAAATGAGATGAATATAAAAGAGACATTCTAATAAAAGCAGAAAGAATCTATTTTTTAGTGATGATGTTTAATAGGAGATATGATTAAATTATATCATGATTCCTTTCATTGGAAAAGTTGAGGATTTTTAGATTAATTTTATAGAATATATATTATGGTGATTAATATGTTGTAAATGACTGTAAAGGGTGGTATTTAAGTACCATTGATTATTATGGAAGTTGAAGAGTTTTGATAATTAGAAATACCTTGTGAAGGAGACTGATGTGGTATCAGAGTTGTTCTCAATTAAGAAATGGTTAATGAATCTTTGATATTACACTGAGGGAAATATTACTCCCATAAAAAGTATTTCATCATATGTTATGGTGTTTAGAGAACATTAAAAGTGAATGCATGATGTGAATTTTTTGGTGATTAATTTATTTCATTAATTATACTAGTGTATTAATATTGTATTTATTAACAAAATGATCATGGTTGAGTTAGAGTCTCATTATAACTGAATAGATCTATAAATTTATTTATATTTTTTGATAATTATCAAACCCTGACATGAAGCGTGATAATTATATAATAATAATTTGATACTAATAGAATAATTTAATCTTACAGAACTCATAATGTCACATAAGTATATATTGAATCTTAAATGTGTTTATATGTATAATTAGTTTACTCTTATGTAGAAGAGTTATTCTAAAAATAATGAGTGGCACTATGATTATGTTCCTAAGGAGTTGTTAGAGTATGATTACTTCATAGATTAAAGTGCAATAAAAAATATTTTAGTACTATTATTCTAAGTTGAATGGACGCACAACATAATTGAGTGAATCACACTAAAAAGGAGATGGCCACATTTTATTGAGTTAGGCAAAAAAAATCTCATGGTTTCTTTGATTTGAGGAGATAATTAAAATATGCCACAATTTGTGTTGTAACATCAAAATGGAATTTTTGTAACAATTAAAAAAAACAATTCTATAGGGATTTGGACAAACATTTTAAATTCCTTAAATGATAAAAGGGAATTAGTATTTTTTATTAAAATAGTGGGTAGTATTATAGATTAACCACACATGTAAATTCTATAGGATATTTTTAAAATTAATAGAATAAACAATATATATATTCTACAAAAAAAATAGACATTAGATTTTTATCATAATTTATATGGGCTTGATCATATATCTACTCTTAACACCCGCTAACTAAGAAAGTGGAATGGGACTCACCATGAAAATGTCCTTAATTTTTAAAGGAGTTACATCCTTTTACAAACTCTACATTTTCCACACCAAGAGACATAGAAAAACATGTATATCCCACCATAGATGTATATAAAGAACAACAAAAAATAATGAATTTTGTTCTTGAATCAATTCCCAAGGACATACCTTTTGTTTATATGGAATAACAAATTAAGATGTTCTTTTTATTTGTAAGACACAAAACAACTCTTAACTACAAAAACAAAAAATATAAAGAAAGATACAATGTTAAAGAAATATAATAAAATGTGAAACATATGGATTTCTGATGAAGATTCATATTTTATGTAGTTTTAATGAATTTAATAATTAACATTGATGATATATCATAATTAAAGTATAAAAATAGAAGTTACAATAGTAATGAATCATTAATAATTTTTTCTTCAAATTATCTCTCTCTTTATCTCTCAAATTATCTATATCTATATCTTGTATTCTTGGGGTGTTTTTTGAATTATCTATGTGTATATTTTAATCATGTTCCCCTAATAGAATATCATAAGTGCTATTTCCTTACCATTAACACCCAGATCATATTGTCATGGATGTTTCTTGAGAACAAATCACGATCATCAAGGTTAAAATTAATATATCAAATGAATTCTATCACATAATTTTTTAGGAAATATCCCATTATAAATCCCTAAATAAACAATTAAAAACACTTTTAATATAATCATTAACAAGTATATGAATTTTATAGTCTAATAAATAAAATACAATAAATTAGTGAGATTTTTTTTAATTGCAAATATCAAATAATAGGAAAATATAGTATTAAATTCCTCATAAAATTATAATGTAATAACTACATAATAATCATTAAATATATATTTAAAAATATTTATGTATGTGAATTAATTAGTTTAAGTTCGGTATAACCATAAATTTTACCTGTGTAATCATTAATCTAGTACAACATGAACATCATAGTTGTTTACAGCAACATGAAACATTTCTTATGTAACTATCATATATGTTTATTTAATCATGAAGAACATATAAATAAACAACACCTATGTCTATGTATTCATAAAAATTTCAATTTAAACATCATTTATTTCATCGTAGGAATGAACAATATTTTCATAAATATCATCATTATCTATGTAATAATTAAACCAATCTATGTAAACAACATCAATATGTTTATATGTGTCATTATAGCATACTTTTCCAAGATACATAAAACTAGAAATTTTTTTAATAGAAATAAATTATAAGAACAAATAATGCATAATGAATAGAAAAATGTGATATAACAGTTTTGTGAGAAATTATAATTATTCGTTTAATCATGTGATGTATTTTTCAACAATATGTGGTTTTTAGAAAACTTAAAAAATAAGAAAAAAACGCACATTCTCCCAAAACACAAAAAATCACCATATTAAATAATATCAACACTAACAATCTCCCTCTTTTATAAATTAAAAAACCACCTAAATTTTATATAAATTAAAAAATTTCCCTAATTATGAAATTTAACAAAAGTTTACAAAAATGACTCAACATTTAAAAAAATTAATATAATGATATGAGTAACCATAAGAAAGATAAATAATGATAATAAACTATATAAAGACAATTAAAATAGTTAAACATACCCTTAATAGATTCATTAAGAAATTAAAAATAATATAGATTATACTAATTGTATTTAAACTTGATAATAAGTTCCCAGGATCTTATTTCATGAAATAAACAAAATAGAGAGTAATATGAAACTAATTAAACTCTAGCATAAATAATAAAAGTAGTCATAATTATATTAGCTGTACAAGAATAAAAATTTTGGGGCAAAATAAATTCGAGTACATCAAATCAATTCCTGAAAAATTTATTCGGGATGATCTTTAAAGAAGATTTGATAGATATTTAAAACAGTGATAAAAATATAAAAACTCCTAACTATTCAAGGTAAATATCATTCATTAAAAGATAAAATTTTATTTTCACAAACATAATAGAATTCATAGTTTTGGAAAATATATTAGAATTTTGATTTTCTATTGATATAAATTTTAAACAAATATCTTCTTTAATAACATGATATCTAAAAATATGAAATTTAATATAATTTTTTTTCCATATATTTTATAAAGTATTTTAAATATTGAAATAGAAAGAGTATTATCACAATATGTAGGAATCATATAAAAATAATCATTGAAATCATATATTGGTTGTTTTATCAAAAGATATTGAGCACAATATGTCGAACCAGAAATATGAACAACCACATTTTTTATAGATAATTAGTAAATTCCTTTTATAAATACATGAAATAAAACTTTTACCCTTTTTGGTCACATACCTGATTTGATTTTTCTATCCAGACAACAAACTCAAAATTCAAAATCAAAATAAGATATCAAGTTAAAAAAATTCTATATATAGTAAAAAAAAGTAGTATTTATATATCTTTTAACATATCTAGTTATTCCATTAATTTAATAAAAATTACATTACATAGGAGTATATCGTTACCTAACACACATGCATATAACAGACATACTATAAAGTCTTTATGGGTTCATATAAATTTGACTTCCAATCATTCTACTAAACAGTTTATTATCTATATATTTTACAAATTTATCATAACATAACTCTAAATTAGTACTCATTGGTGTTTAAACTTTTTCAAAGAAATCATGATTAAAAATTTGAACTATCACTTTTTTATATTTACATTTTTATTAAAATATTATATTATGTATTTGAAAAATTATCAACCCAACAGTCTATTTAAATTCACCCATTAAACTCTTCTCAAATTATCTTTTCAAAAAAATGTAAACTTTTTTATGAATAAAAATATTTTAAATCGAAACACAATATAATTAAAATTTATTTTCAAAATTAAATACAACTATAAAAATAATTTGTAATCAAATATTGATTAACATTTTCATTATTTAAATCACTTTTTAATGAAAATAATGAAATTGTATCATAATAAGATCTAAGATATATATTAATACCATTTAAATCTCTTGAAAATTAGGAATATCATTTTCAAATTTTTCATGCCATGATATAGGGTTTCTATTAGAAAAACTCCTAAAAAATAAATCTATTTGAAACAATAATTTTCCATCCATTCAAAACAATTAAAATCCTTAAAAATAAGAAATGTCCAATAAAAGTTTAATTTATTATAACCTAGATACTAGTGGAATAGGATATTCAATATCAAATCCTTATTGCTAATAATAAATATGGGAAACTAGAATAGAATTATTTTTAATTATATTACCAGTTTTTTCAATATTATTTCTAAAAATCCACATAGTTTCTATAGTTTTTTTAACTCTAACATGTTTAGCTTGATTCCGAACAATATTTCTTATGAACTTATTATATTACTAATTCATTGAAATAATAAAATTTGACTCATTTAATGTTCCATAAAAATTATTAGGCAGGAAAGGAGCAAAAAAAAATTATTACAAAAGTTTAAAATTGAGTTTCAAGTTTGAGTTATGGTGTCGAAATTTCAAATTTTTTTCTATATGATGATCATTAATAGTATTACATCCACTGAGATTATATTTTAAAGATATTCTCTCCCCTAATTTGATATATTATAATTATTTTATTTATTTTCATCTCCACTAATGTTAAATTCAATTAATTATTCATCAACTCATAGAAATATTCTTAAATAAATATTTTAATGAAACTTATCTAGATTATATTTTCTATTTTAGATAAATACTCTACAACTATATGGACTTAAATATCAAAATTTAATTACCATTCCTTTAAAAAATTCGTAAGGGGATTTATTTATGTTTGAATATATTAAAAATCTATTTGAAACATGATAATTTGTATATATAGGTTCATCCTAAAAATATTCTAGAGAATTATATTCATTAATTTGTGTTCTATCCATTTATTAAATTGATAAATTTTCTCTTTCTACCACACCATTTTGGTGTGTTGTTTTAGGGAAAATTATATAAATATATCATTTTCTATATGAATTATACAAATTTAAAATTTTATAAATTCACCAATTTATAACTCCTTATAGTGAATATCAAATTACATTTAATTTTTTTAATTAATTTGAAATAAGTTAAAAATTTGGGCAATGTTTCACTTTCATGAGTCATGAAATAAGACCTGGTAAATCTACAATTGTCATAAAAAATTATGAATGCATACTCTATTCCTCCTAAACTATAAATTTAATAAGTAACAAATATATAAATAAGTAATAATTTATGAGTTCTATAATTTTAGGCATTAAAAATTGTTTTAAAACTACCCTTATGATTCTTATCATTTAAACATGAATCACGTTAAAAAAATATTTTCTTTATTTTTTTCAGGTAGATCCATAACTATACATTCTTTTCATAATGATGTAACAAACCAAATATAGAATGTATAAGCCATCTATTCCACATAATTTCATTCATTTATATATAAATAAAATACATTACATTCTATTTAATTATTTTTAAGAAATCAATAGTGTATATGTTTTATTTTATAATTTAAAAAAAACAAAGTTTCATTATTAAAAACTATACACATATCATTTTCAAATTTTATGTTAATTGTAGCGTCAAATATTTTTTCTATAAATATTACTTTTTGTAAAATATTCCAAAAGTAAAACCATTAAAATTATAATAGAAAGTCAAACATCACTATATCCTTTAATCATACCTTTATAACTATCTACTAGGTGAAATGAACCATAATCACATGAATTAAATTATATAAATTTAATGATATCCTTAAGAATAATTCGGGAATAATTACTATCCATATACCATTAATCTTCGATTCATTGAAGGTTTACTTTATGAAATCAATCAATAATTACACTTTTTTGAATCCCATGCTCAATTTGGCCCAATGTGACATTTCATATAACTCTTAGATACCCAAATTGAATTCAAAAACTTATTTATGTTTAGTATAGAATAAAAAAATTTCAAATTATTTTTTTATTATGGCCTACAAATTTATTGAAACATAATGATAATTTGTTTTATAATTACTATGTGTTCTACATTTAAAACAATTTATAATTGGGAAACATCCATTTTCACTAAAAAAATGTTATCTTCATTTTTAAAAATTGGCTATTGTAACAAAAAACTATCTTATTTTTCTTAAGATTTGTTGTAAATAACACATTTATATATTTTTGGTGTACTTAAAAAAAGTATATGTGTTCTAATTTAATATAAAAATTTTAGCTATTAATTTCTCTTTATTCTATTGAATAACTTTTTAATCAACAAATACATTCCCATTAAAATAATATTTTTTTTATTTTTATTTTTTTAATATTTGGTTACTTATATTCATTTTAAACCATAGTTTTGTCATAAAATTAAAGAAAAATCCAATTTTTTTAACTTCTCGATTTTTAGAAGTAAAATATTTACATTTTTTGTTCACATCATTGAGAATCAATATTTTAGAACTTAAATTCATGTTCTCTTCATCCTTATTTAAAATAGAAACTTTTAGCTTCTTTATATATTATTTAGGTTTTGTTTTTTTACTATTTTATTATTATAACATTAAAATACCTTATTTTATTTTGTGATAAGTAATCGATTTTTCTATAGAACTTAATATTCATTAAATATTTGTCTCATATTAGGATGTTCAAAGTCTTGTTTATAATCAGCACTAAAATCGGTATAATTTAAATATTTAGTTTTTACATCATATAAAAATTTATCTATTTTTAAAAATTATACAGTAGAGGAATAAAGTATCTTAGATGATTTATCCATGAAAGGAAGGATTCAAGATTACTTTTAAATTCATAACTCACTACATGAATTAGACGCATCAGTGTAATTCCAACCACCCAAAAGTGTATATTTATTATTTTTATATTTTTATTATCATGAATTGGTTAATTTATAATAATAAACTCTATATTATTATATACCTTATTGTGTACTCATATAAATATTTATCTGAATCATTTTTACTTTCACTGGATTCACCTTTCTTACGTTCCTTTTGATTGTTTATTCTAATACGTCTCTAGAATCCTTTAACATTTTTCTTGAAGGTGTAATTTTTTTTAATAAAGTAAGATGAATCTTTATAATTTACAAATAATACAAATATATCAGATTTAGAAGATTAATTTATATTACATTTGTATATAATACAATTCTTCAATAAAACCTCCTCAATAACAATTATATTATGTTAAATCTCTTACAGAAGATAACATCTAGCGAGTTCATCTAATTCTTAATCTTTAGAGTTTTAAATCTCATAAATTTAATATTTCATGGAATTCTACTTCTCTGATGGTGATTTTGGACATAATACTTTTGATAAATTATATAAAATTCCATAAATATTTTTGATTCTAGGAAAATACTTTTTATTAAAGATAAGTTATTTTTTATTAGTTAAAATTGGTGTAATATGTTTTTATATGTTTCCATCATATTTTTTAGGTTTAGAGTTAAATCATTACCAAGTTAAATTTTACCTAATTATCTAATGATACTAATGAAAAATAGGATCCAAACTATGTAAAAGTTTAATCATTCATATATAGAAGTTGAATAACTCCTATGTAGAATAAGAAATAGTAAAATTGTATCATGACACTTACATAAATCTCAAATAGAAGATAAAAAAATTGTGGATAATATATATGTATAATGGAAATGATGAATACGTTAAAATATCATATCTCATATGAAGTTACAGATCACACCAATGTATACCCAAGATTATAATTAAATTTAAAATTTTGAGACAAACTATGAAAGAAAGATGATTTTTATGAAATTTAATGACATGAAAAATGAAGACCAATGAAGATATATACTAATGAAGCTCAGGGATTTCAATATCTTATTAGAGTTTTGAATAAATTATAACCATTAATTTATTTATAGAGTTTTCCAATATTACTATAGTTTTACATAAATTGGATATTTCTAAATAAGGAATGACCCATTTAAATATAGTTTCATATTCTATGAAATCATATAGTTTCATAGAATACAAAAGCCTCTCCATATAGGAAACTCTATTTATATATTTATAATTGGAAATTCACAAGAAAATGATGGAGTTTATTTTTTTATTAATATATTTTCAGTGATATGTTTTAATTAAATATAATCTTGAATACAAAAATATGAAGAGATTATGAGAAAGAACATTGTGTGTGCATATAATCTTCTTTACTAATAATTCTTGTTATATGACTTTGTAAACATAAAAAATAATACTTTTATGTGAAATTTTAAGATACATATGTATAAAAGTACAATTTCTTTCATAGTTAATCAAAATTCCACTATTGCATGATAATATGTTCATCTACTGTCAGTTTTTTCTAACAATTGCGTTCCAAACAAGTAACTCTTTTTTACAACTCCATTTCAATGTAATGTGAGAACGCCTTATACTATATGTTAAAAGGATTTGAATGGGGATTTTTTCAAGAGAGTTTTACACCCTTATATAACTATCGGATTTTATTCTATATTATTTTACCTTATTTCCTATTATGTTTTTTATAGTGCTCCACATAAAATATAAATTTTTTGTAATCTTCCAATCTCTATGTTTTTTACAATGATTTATGGTAAAATATGTAGTTTACCTTTAGTAAAGAGTTTTTTAGTTGATATTGTTCAGTTCATAATTGGTATTCATGGTTATTTTATTTTTTTATTTAAAATATGTATAGCCCAGTGGGAATAGTTTATCGTTTCTTATATATGGGTACTAGTGCGCCACTTAAGCATAGTTAGTGGAATCTTTGCGGATGTGGAGTATGATGGTCTTTATTTTTAGTTTAGAATTTTTATGGTTGAATCATGGTATAGTAAACATGTATCTGAACTATGTGATTATATTATTCTTGGTTAATTTGAGTGGCTTGGTTGGCGCACATTTTTCCAAATTATGTAACATAATCATGGGAGTTTCTGAAATTCCACCTAAAATTGTATTTAATTTTTAAACCTGCATCATTTTTATGTTTTTTCTTGCTTAATTCCATATCATGTTCATTCATGGGTGTGTAATTCTATGGGAATATTCTTCGTTCTCCATTCCTTAAATTTTTATATATCTCGCTCTAAATTTCAATAAATTATCATGATTTAAACACTTCATTCTCCTCCATTAATTTTCCCATCTCGGTTCGTCTTCCTCTCCCTTGATTTATATATCTTTCATGAACCATAACCAATATTCATATTGTGATTAGAGATATGGATTAAATTAATCAATGATATTTGGTTTTTATACTAATTAGGGGGATATTTTTTGGATCAGTTGTGAAATCACTACTAAGATGGAATGCTTTATTTGATCTTGCACTTGATAAGGTAGGTTTTTCATGAGAATTACATTATATGAATGTAGTAAGATATTTAGGTTTTTTTATTTCATTATTATTAAATTATAGTACATGATATTCCTAGAGTGTTCATTTACATGTTTTTAAAATTATTTCAACACTAAGTATAGATCTGTCACATTCTAAGTGTTTTCAAAAAGTTATAGTGGAACTTTTTGAAGGATTTTATTGTTTTGAATGTGTTTTAGAAACATATTTCATTTTTAAGAAGGAAAGATTGGGTTTTTGACTAAATATTTTATAAAAATAATTGGGTTGGTCCTTTGTATTATTTTTTGAGGTCCTTGGGCCTTAATGGTGTTTTGAAATGATTTAGAATTGAAATTATGGAGAGTTGTTGTTTCTTAATGAATTTAGAAACACAAGGATATACTTGAATTATAGGAAATGTTTAAAAATTATATTTTAAATAGTTTTAACCACTTGGAATTCTAAAAATATTATCAATTTCCTGACTATCAATTCATAAATTAATAGATTTTGAAAATGTTTGAGAGCCCCATTCATTCCCCTTTCTAATTTTTATGACATTGTGAATTGTGTTCCCTTAAAGGTACAATATATATTGATACATCTTTATCTATTACATATTCTATTTGGTAAAAGTTATATTTTATGTGAGTATGAAATAGGTGAGATGATGTTTTTTATAAAATTCTACATATTTTTTCTATGATATTATTTTTTAGTCTTCACTAATAACATGACATGAGTTTCATAGTCATCTATGTATGAGGTTTGGATTTGTTAAAACACCCAGTTTTTATTTTTATCTTTCTAGTGTGTAATTTCCAAAACATGTAGATAGATATAGGGATATATTATGATATTGTGGTAGCTTGAGCACTCATGGATGGTTTAGGGCCTCACTAGTTCAATGAGACTAGCTATACACATATGTTATTTCGTGTTATCCAATGTATTATGTTTCATATTTAGATTACAATACATCAGGCTTAGGATATTGATCATGATTCATTGGCCATACTTATAAAATTATGGTGGATCTTGTAACTCCTCGACCCTAGTTACCGAGATTCGGTGCATTATTACATAACATTAGCATGATCACAAGAAAGATCAAGTCTCAAAAGACCGATTAGTTTAGTAGCCTTGGAAACACTTGATATATTCATAAAGTTTACATAACATCAATAAGTGAAAACTACAACAATATATTGTCTTCATATCCCCTCATACTAACCCTGCAGTTCATTCATAAAATACTTCTTCACATCCTCGGAAAAATAAAACATAGAAAAAGGGGTGAGCTCAAATGCCCAGTAAGGATAACAATATAGCGGAAACTTTCATAAATAAGAATAAAAATTTAAGGCAATGTATGACTAAAACAAAATCCTTTTAAACTTGAACATCAATATAGTATGGAAAAAATAAAATGAAATAATTCCCTTTACTTATTCAAATGGATATTCTACTAATCGAATAATCACATTAATATCAATAACCCCTTTCATAATGATGGAATGCATAATTCCAGACTATCATAACCACATAGCCAAGGCCTCGTTCTAAGAATACAAATAAGATTTTGACAAGGCCTTGTGCCAAGACACTAGTTTGTATCATGATACCTACCGATGCATCGAGGAGCTATAGCGGGATCCACCCATCACATATTAAGTCCAATATATTCCTCATATGAACATGTTTAAACATAACATAAACATTCGTACTAAAAATAGCATACGAAATGTCAATACTTTATCTATAAACCCTGAATGGTAAAGAAATAACACATCCACAGTCAAACAAATCACAAAACCTTCAATACAATATGGATGTTTTGTTTCATAATAAATCAGCTTCAAATAAGCTTAAAACCCATCAAAGGATGTTGACATAGATGAAATCAAAACACTTTTTAGAAAAATATCTCTTTTTATTTTGAAATCATTTAAGAGTCATATAAAATAAAACATTTTCTTCGAAAATATTCTTATAAGCTTGTATGGGAAGCTTCAACGATTTTATAATGGCAAAGATATCCCCACCCACCGTATAAGTTAAAAAAAATATTCTTACCTTAATTATGTCGAAAAGGTTAAAAAGCACCTTGTTTGAAAAATGACGGAAAGATTCTGTTATAAACCTCTTATAAAAAGTCAAACAAGTGTATAAATGACTTTAACCCATATTCTAGTAAATAGTAAAAATGTTTGAAATACATTTTTTAAGAAACATGGATTTGAATGATAAAGAAGTCCCTGTAGATTATTAGGTATAAACAACCTTGGATAATGAAGAGATTGCGAAATAAACCCTTACCTTGTACTTTTACTTGGTTGGGGACATGTTAACATCTTTTATAATGGTGAAATAATTGTTATTAAATTATTCAATAATCATATACATTATTATGTTATCATATATGATCTTTTAACATTGCTTTGTTAATAATATCTTAGTATTATCGTCGTTTCGGGTGTTAACTTACTCATTTTCTTTTATATGTTTTGTTACGTAAGACATGTTTGGAATGGATAGGTTGTAACTTATTCATATCCAGAATGATATCAAGCCCTTAAACATTATTTTTAAATCATTTATTGATAATTATACTTAAATGGATACGATGGAGAATGAATCTCATCGCGTTCGTGGAGACAGTAGTCCGTACGTACGCACAAGAGACAATATCATTCTTTTGATATTAAAATAATATTTAATTGGATTTTATATCTTATATAAATAATCATTATCATGTTATATTTATTATTTACATGAATTAAACATCATTATTATACCCATCCAAATAATAATATATTGAATAACAATTACACCACGACGTGGAGACCGTAAGTCGTACGTACGGACGTATGGTGACATGTCATTCAAAGGATGGATAGAATACTGAATATGGTTGTACCATATTTATAATAATATTAATGTATATAGGATATACTGGATTAATTATATAGAATTATAACAACAAAGAAAGAAGAAGTTGAAGAAGAAATGAATTTGAAATAGGGTGGTGAAAACATTACCTCTTCTTCAGGTTCTTCCTTTTGATTTGATCAAAATGGCTTCTTAGTTTGGCTTTCTGATCAAACTAAGGCCTCTAGGTTGTAGTGAGAGAAGTGGAGAGAGTATTTGGGCAGGGTTTGGCCGAACCAAAAGGCTTTGAAGGTGTGAATTAATAAGAAGGGTGAGTTCCCTTTTATAAGAAGGGTGAGGGGCACCTTTGGAAAATACAGAAATATTATTTTATAATAAATTAATTTTCAGTTTCTAATGGATAAAAAGTGGATTATTTAAAGGTTAAGATGGGTATGGGTCGCAAACCACTCAAAAAATTGAATTTAGACAGGTTTGGGTTATTATATTAACCTTATCTTTATGTATTAACTCTTAGTTAATTAGTTTCACTTTTACAATGTCTCTTTGTATTTTTATATTATATGGTTAATAAACTTACTATATACATCCAAGCGTCCCCAATGTAGTCCATTAATGATACAACTATAATGATATAAGTCTCTTGGATGATCCTTAGATTTTTAGAAATTTAATATCAATTAATAATATAATATATTTTTTAAAAACTCTTTTATGTTAATTTTGACAGTATTCTATAATTGATTTTTTTTAAAGATCATAAAAGAATTATTACTTCTAAAACCGTTAATTAAATCAATACAAAGATGTCATATTAACCTATGAAATTATTTTTATTTATAAAAAGTCTCAAATTACATTTATTTGGGTATTTATAATATCAATTATTCTAATTTTTCATTAATTAGGTAATTACTACATCACCATTGTGTCATAAATAAATTAAATTATTTAATTTCAAAAAATTATAAATAAACTACCATTATGTATAAAATATTTTTATCTTTCTAATGAATATTTACAATCTAATTTATCTTATGTATAACCCTATATTAAAAATGTTTTAGTAATTAAACATTGATTGTAACTCTTTTAACTCTTTTTTGAATTAAATAATAATAAATGTCCTAATCTAATACAAGTGGACCTAAATGATAATATTTTACACCTAAGTTGTTTTTGGTCGAGATACACTTGTCCAATAGAATTAGGACATGTGTTAGGGTAATATTAATATCATTTTTACCCTTAATTACCCTATTCACTTTTAACCGTGGTAAATAAAAGTAAAAAGTTACTATTTACAAAAAAATTATTTTCATCTCATTGAACCAAATTTTACTCCTTGATATTAACCGTGTGTCTCAGAGTTTCGAAATTCCACTCACAGAAGCAGTAAAATTAAGTTTTATGAGAAATTCAGTTTTTTAACTACCACTTAGTGGTTTTACTATTCATCAAAAAATGAATGTTTCCAGAAAAATACCAAAACATAGGCCTAAGATATATTTGATATTATGAATTAAATAATTATTTCTATTTTACCAAATTCAAAACATATTAGTTGCATTAGTTAATTTAAAAATTAATTTCTGTCATCAAAACAAATAGCGTGTTTTTAAGAGATAATAACTATCAAAAGATTGACACTTGTTTATGTCCGGTTTAATTGTGAAATTATGTACAATGACCAACATTGAATTAAATCGTAAAAATATATTCTAAATATAATTTAAAACCACTCAAATTAATAATTTATCAATATAAATTATTTCGATTAAACAAGTTGTTTTTAATTGAAATTTAGTAATTTTCACTATTCATCAAAATATAAATGTTATCTAAAAAGTTCCAAAATTTTACCTTAGGACAAAATAGATACTCCAAATACAAAAATGAAGTTTATTTTGAGAGATAAAATTTATAAAATTTCAAAAAGTAGGTATTACTATTCATAACTACTAGTTGGATTGGTTGTAGTGTGTGTTAGAACTCGAAGTTGCGTACAACACACACTACTGTATTATTCAAAGGAAAGTGTACCGTGGAAACTTGGGATGTTTCATTGTAAATTTTTGATGTCCCCATTCTAAAAAGTAAATTCATTTAGTCAAATTGAATATATAAAAGTTTAAAATATTGGATTTAAAATGGGTTCACTATTAAAAGTTGGTAAAAGTGCAATACTGAAAATGAATTTGTTCTTACATTATGTCTAACAAACTCATAATATGGATTGTAAAATTATAAGGATTATATAAAGTTTAAAATTTAGTAAATACTATTCATAACCTCTTTTTAATGGCTTGTTTGGTAAGTCATGGTGTGTTGAACTCGGTGTTGCGTGTAGTGCATGTAATCGAATTATTTTGAAGAAATAACACACTATGAAATCTTGGGGTGTTACATTCTCCCCTCCTTGAATAAATTGTGTCCTCGTAATTTGAAATTGTTTTTCGAAAATAAAAGGTTTAATATAGAAAATATCTTTGTGGGAAAACCCACATCGGAAATTGGGTTAATAAAATTTAGTGTTAATAAGTGGAAAAGAGAAATGAAAGGGTCACCACCAAATTATGATATCTATTTGGAGAACATTGGTGGAGATTAGAGACATATAATTGGCGGAAAAACTTAAATATTTGTAGGTAGTGATTAAGGTCATCAGTCACAAACAAGTGTAAAATTTAGGGCATTAAAATTCATCAATCTATGATGATTTAAAATACCATCAGTTCAGCAAAACAAATGGTATTCAGATAACACATTTTTTTTTGTTTTAAGATCCCTTAACTAAAGTATAAGAATTAATTTCTTCATTGAATAAGAGGAGAAGAAAAATATATACTTGACTAGTAGAGTATCATCCTTTAACTAAATTCGACCACAAACTCATCTTTCACTCTAAAAGATAATAGAACTTATGAATAATATTCTATTTATCCTATTAGTATATGGTAAAAAAATGAATTTATAAATCATCTAGCAGAACAATTAAAAAATGACATTATTCAATCCAAGACATCACGTGGGTTAGTGGTAGGTGATACACCCTTGTTGCCCTTCGGTTGTGGGTTCAAGTCTCGCGGACTTTTCGGACGCGACGAGTTGCCACCCGACCTCCGGGTTATCCTTTTTATGGCAATCCAAAATAATCCAAACTAGAACTATCCAAAATAATTCATTCCCAAATTTATAAGGAAGGTAAACAACATTAAGATCCTTTTTTCACGCAATAACATGTGAACATCTTCATCGTGTATTCTTTTAAAACACTGCAACATACTGAATTACCATAAAACCTTATTGATTACATTCATGATTCCTTATTCCTTAAAGAATAATAGATATACTCCTTCAATCCAAAAATGTTGTAAACCCCAACAATGATGGAATATACCAATCATTAATCAGTTTCAATGTAGTCAAGAATATCTAATATAATTTATCCAAATCAATCATGTATTATTCTAAAATCACTACCTCGGTATCAGAACCATATTATGGTTTATCTTTCTCTCAACCATATATTTTCAAAACATTTACCTGCTATTGAGTCACTTTTCTTTATTCCACACAATCTCATGTCCTTAATGAAATAGTACTGTAGTATAATCCTTATATACTCCATAATTATTATAACAAGTACATTGTTGATACGACACTCAAATGACATAATCAACAAACGAACTCTAATCATCCTCTTCATCTTTGGTAGTATCAAAATTGATTATTATCCAATAGCATCATTTTCGGCATAGTCTGATGACTGGGACATAGGTTCCCGTAGTGTCCAAACTCCTTGCAAATAAAGCATTGTACATTTGAAACCATTTTCTTACCCTTGATGTAACGTACTTTGTGCCCTTTTCCTCCACACTTATAACAAAATCACATTCCTTTCAGGAAAGTTCCAGGGTGTTTCTTCCCACAGTTATCACATATGGGAAAATTATTCTTTTCCCTCTTCCCTTTATCCATCTTTCTCTCTTCTAACCTTTTCTTCTCTTGGTTCCCGTAAAATCCATAGGACTTAGTAAACTCTTTACTTATCTTATCAACACATGATATTTTTTATTCATATAATTATAATACATGGGAGACTATTTCTCTTATAAATTATGGCTTAAGACCATGAAAGATATGATCATTCTTTCTCTTTGGATCATGTGCATTGCTGGATTTCTCATTCCTTCTACTGGGCAGCATTTCTGAAAAATGGAATACACTAGACTAGTTTATGAATAACAATACCTAATCCCAAACTTTTTACACACATAGAATAAATTAAATAGTTTATGGATATAATCCATAATCATAAAAATGTCTCCTTTGAGGAATTATATACTCATAAACCCTTCATAATGGTTTGTAAAGAAAATGAGAATTATCCTAAGAATATCCCCCGGGAGTGTCGTAACCAAGAGTGCAGCAAGGGCCGTTGTCGTGCACCAGTTCCCATTCGAGTCTAACTCAAAGCAGTGTTTTTGGGTTTTACACCTAGGTACATCTGTGCTAGATCAGCCTCTGCCTTCTCGTATCCAGACGGGGATTTATTGCTCGGAAAACTCACAAAATTTCTACAATACCAAAATTCTAGGAATTTCTTCTATACTAATCCTAAAATTCCATCTTAGATATATGTTCTCTAATTAGAGTTTATCTAAATATAGCTTCCATGGTTTGTACTAAACTTCCTCTGATACCAACTGTAATGCCCCGACCCCAATTACCCAGAGTCAGTGCATTATTACATAACATTGGCATGATCACAAGAAAGATCAAGTCTCGAAAGACCGATTAGTTCAGTAGACTTGGAAACACTAGATATATTCAAAAAGTTTACATTACATCAATACATGAAAAACTACAACAATATATTGTCTTCATATCCCCTCATACTATCACTACAGGTCATTCATAAAATACTTCTTGACATCCTGGGAAAAATAAAACATAGAAAAAGGGGTGAGCTCAAATGCCCAGTAAGGATAACAATATAGTGGAAACATTCATAAATAAGAATAACCATTTAAGGAAATGCATAACTAAAACAAAATTATTTTAAACTTGAACATCAACATAGTATGGAAAAAATAAAATTAAACAATTTAATTTACTTATTCACATGGATATTCTACTAATCGAATAATCACATGCAATATCAATAACCACTTTAATAATGATGGAATGTGTAATGCTAGACTATCATAACCACATAGCCAAGGCCTCATGCCAAGAATACAAATAAGGTTTTTCCAAGGACTTAGGACAAGACACTAGTTTGTCTCATGAGACCTACCGATGTATCGAGGAGCTATAGCGTGCTCCACTCGTCACATATTAAGTCCAATGCATTCCTCATATGAGCAGGTTTAAACATAACATAAACATTCGTATTAAAACTAGCATACATAATGTCTATACTTTATCCATAAACCATGAATGGTATACAGATAACACATCCACAGTCTAACAAATCACAAAACCTTCAATACAATATGGAAGTTTTATTTCATAATAAATCAGCTTCAAATAAGCTTAAAATCCATCAAAGGATGTTGACATAGATGAAATCAAAACTCTAAATAGAGAAATATCTCTATTTATTTTGAAATCATTTAAGATTCATAAAAAATGAAACATTTTATTTGAAAAAATTCTTATAATCTTGTAGGGGATGCTTCGATGTTTTATAACGGCGGAAGATAGCTACACCCACCGTATAAGTTAAAAAAAACATTCTTACCTTAATTTTGTCAAAAAGGTTAAAAAGCACATTATTTGAAAAATGATGGAAATATTACTTTATAAAACTCTTAAAAAAAGTCAAAAAAGGGTATAAATGACTTCAAAACATATTCTAGTAAATATTAAAAATGTTTGAAATACATTTTTAAGAAACATGGATGTGGATGATAAAGAAGTCCCAGTAGATTATTACGTATAAACAACCTCGGATAATGAAGAGATTGCGAAATAAACGCTTACCTTGTAATTTTCCTTGGTTGGGGATGGGTTAAACTCCTGTATAATGGTGAAATAATTGCTATTAAATTATACGAGAATCATATAGATTATTATGTTATCATATATAATCTTTTAACATTGCTTTGTTAATAATATCTTAGTATTATCGTCGTTTTCGGTGTTAACTTACTCGTTTTCTTTTATATTTTTTGTTACGTAAGCCATGTTTTTCATGGATAGGTTGTGTCTTATTCATATCCAGAATGATATAAAATCCTTAAACATTATTTTTAAATCATCAAATGATAATTATACTTGAATGGATACGACGGAGAATGAGTCTCATCGCGTTCGTGGAGACGGTAGTCCGTATGTACGCACGAGTGAAAATATCATTCTTTTGATATTAAAATAAAATTTAATTGGATGGTATATCTTATATAAGTATTCATTATCATGTTATATTTATTATTTACATGAATTACACATCATTATTATACCCATCCAAATAATAATATATTGAATAACAATTACACCACGACATGGAGACCGTAAGTCGTACGTATGCACGTATGGTGACATGTCATTCAAAGGATGGATAGAATACTGAATATGGTTGTAGAATATTTATAATAATATTACAGTATATAGGATATACTGTATTAATTATTTTATAATGATAATAACAAAGAAATAAGAAGTTGAAGAAAATATGAATTTGGAAAAGGGTGGTGAAAACATTACCTCTTCTTCGGGTTCTTCCTTTTGATTTGATCAAAAGGGATCCTTAGTTTGGCTTTCTGATCAAACTAAGGCCTCTAGGTTTTAGTGAGGAAAGTTGAGAGAGTATTTGGTCAGGGTTTGGCCGAACCAAAAGGCTTTTAAGGTGTGAATTAATGAGAAGGGTGAATGCCCTTTTATAAGAGGGGTGAGGGGCACCTTTGGAAAAGCTAGAAATATTATTTTATAATAAATTCATATTCGGTTTCTAATGGCTTAAAAGTGGATTATTTAAAGTTTAAGGTGGGTATGGGTCGAAAAACACTCAACCAATATAATTTATACAGGTTTTGGTTATTATATTAACCTTATCTTTAAGTATTAACTCTTATTTAATTAGTTCACTTTTACAATGTCTCTTTGTATTTTTATATTATATGGTTAATAAACTTACTATATACATCCCAGAAACCCCCATGTGGTCCATTAATTATACACCTATCATGATATAAGTCATTTTTCCGAACCTTAGATTTTTAGAAATTTAATATCAATAAATAATATAATATTTGTTTTAAAAAATCTTTTCTGTCAATTTTGACACTATTCAATAATTGATTTTTTTAAAAATCATAAAAGAATTATTACTTCTAAAAAGGTCAATTAAATAAATCCTAACATGTAATATTAACCTATAAAATTATTTTTATTTGTAAAAAGTCTCAAATTACATTTATTTGGGTATTTATAATATCAATTATTCTAATTTTTCATTAATTAGGAAATTACTGCATCACCATTGTGTCATAAATAAATTAAATTATTTAATGTCTAAAATTTATAAATAAAATACCATTATGTAGTAAATATTTTTATCTTTCTAATTAATATTTACAATCTAATTTATCTTATGTATAACCCTATATTATAAATGTTCTAGTAAATAAACATTGATTTTAACTCTTTTAACTCTTCTTTGAATTAAATAATAATAAATGTCCTAATCTAATACAAGTGGACCTAAATGATAATATTTTACTCCTAAGGTTGTTTTTGGTCGAGATACACTTTTCCAATTGAAATAGGACATGTTTTAGGGTAATATTAATATTATTTTTACCCTTAATTACCCTATTCACTTTTAACCGTGGTAAATAAAAGTTAAAAGTTACTATTCACCAAAAATTATTTTCATCTCATTGAACCACATTTTACTCATTGATATTAACCATGTCTCTCATATTTTCTAAATTCCACTCACAGAAGCGGTAAAAGTAAGTTTTATGACAAATTCAGTTTTTTAAATACCACTTAGTGGTTTCACTATTCATTAAAAAATGATAGTTTCAGAAAAATACCAAAAATTAGGCCTAAGATATATTTGATATTATGAATTCAAAAATGATTTCTATTTTACCAAATTCAAAACATATCAGTTGCATTAATTAATTTAAAAATTAGTTTCCGTCGTCAAAACAAATACCGTGTTTTTAAGAGATAATAACTATCAAAATATTGACACTTGTTAATGTCCGGTTTAATTGTGAAATTATGTAAAATGACCAAAATTGTATTAAATGGTAAAAATATATTCAAAATATACTTTAAAACCACTAAAATTCATAATTTATCAATATGAATTATTTCGATTAAACAAGTTGTTTTTAATTAAAATTTAGTAATTTTCACTATTCATCAAAATATAAATGTCATCTGAAAAGTTCAAAAATTTCACCTTAGGCTAAATTTGATACTCCGAATACAAAACTTAAGTCCATTTTGAGAGATAATATTTATAAAATTTCAAAAATTAGGTATTACTATTCATAACGGCCAGTTTGATTGGATGTGGTGTGTGTTAGAACTCGAAGTTGCGTACAACACACACTACTGTATTATTCAAAGGAAAGCGTACCGTGGAAGCTTGGGATGCTTCATTGTAAATTTTTGATGTCCCCATTCTAAAAATTAAATTTATTTAGTCAAATTGAATATATAAAAGTTTAAAATATTGGATTTAAAAAGGGATCACTATTAAAAGATGGTAAAAGTGCAATACTGAAAATGAATTTGTTCTTACATTATGTCTAAGAAACTCATAATATGGATTGTAAAATTATAATAATTATATAAAGTTTAAAATTTAGTTAATACTATTCATAACCTCTTTGGAACGGCTTGTTTGGTAAGTCAGGGTGTGATTGAACTCGATGTTGCGTGTAGTGAAAGTTATCGAATTATTTTGAATAAATAACACACTATGAAATCTTGGAGTGTTACAGATCTTGTATAACACATTTTTGAATCACCTAGTTTATGAATTTATGGAAGCTATGATTGTATGGATATATAATAGTTATAAAATTTTTGATACGTCAGTGTTGGTTTGTCATTGTGTTTAATTTTGAGTGTTTTTTTAAAGGATGGGGTCGAAGCCTCATTTATTTTTAAAGAAAAGAAAAGAACTCTTTAACTAGGTAGAGAGAGACCCATTACATAGCCCAAAGGCCCAGTCATCATTTTGACCATTATATGGCCCAATGGCCCATTTTTTTAGCCCAAATCCCATTCTGTGAATAGTAATGCTACAGTACCATATACTGCTACATTACTCCACAGTACCCGTCGCTGCTATAGTACACATGCCCCCAGAGGAAGACCCATTGAGTGTGTTTTGGTTTACCTTTAAAATAATTTCTAAAATAGTTTGGAAAAATCTGTTTAAAAAAATGGTTTGGTTATTTCATAAATGTTTTATAAGAATGTGGTTTCAAATAATGTTATTTATAAAAATAGGATTATCAAGAGATATTTATAAAAGGGGATAAAATATGAACTTTATTTTTGTTATTTTTCATAATGTCTTTCTTTCTATAATTGAAAAAATGGATTAATTAAAGTAACATCCATTCTTTATTTTACAAGGGAGTATTGTGTTAAATATGTGATTATTACATGTTACATGGTATCTATTAAACACATCTCTGAAAATATATTTTTTTACAATACGATTAAACTATAATTTTATAAACTATATTTTTAAAGTAATTTCAAGGACTCGTTGTTGAGATCCTATTGGGAATGTTTTTCCCATACCCTGCATATACACCGGTGCCCAATTGTGTATGCATCTCTTGTGCTCTATTTATTTTCCCTGGATAAATATTAGTTTCATGGTGGTTTATTGATCCATGGATTAGCATGTGGGATGTGGTTAGTGACCAAAGAAACACTAATGGTGACATTGGATCTATTTTACATCCACTCTCTTTTCAATTGTGAGGATTTATTAGCCTTTCGTTATATTATATATTTTAGTTTCAATTGTTGGTTGTGCCTGTTTCTACTGTGTTTATTTTAGTTGTATATTTTGGGTGTGTTTTTTCATTGTACCATGTATGGTGTTATTCTTCATTCTTTATTGGATTATTTTGTTGTTGTTGTTGTTGTTCTTATTATTATTAATATGGTTGAAACTAATTTCAACATATATTCTCGATACCCATGAACTAGTTTTGATCCCATTAGGATTATGAACACCATTTGGGTCTAGTGGAAATATGAGTCGCGTTATATGTCCAGCCAAATAGGGTAGGTTCATTAAAAATTAAATCATACCACAAGATTCATAGTAAATGCCAATGTTTTAGAACTAATCTCTTATTATTTAGGTGTTTCATGCTAGATTTGTGTTAGTATTATCATTGGGACTCCAGTGGATAGTCAATAAAGGGTTCTTGATCATCCCCTTTCATGAAGACACATGTGTTAACCTATGTAATGGGATTTTAATTTTTTATTTAGAATATCAATTTGAATACAATTAATGTTGTGTTGATCCTCATTTCCATTGTATTATTTCCTTATTTATTTTATTGAATTTTGGGGTTAAAATAAAAAATTAATAATAGTGTTAGGTATGTTTAAACTTCCTGATAAACTAAACTGCGACTAAGAACATGATCTATGAAACATTTGAAGGACCGCCACAATACAAACTTATGTCCAATCAAATTGTGTCATTGTGTCAAGAATGGTCTTTCATCAGGTTTCTGCTTGTTATTTAGACAGTCTTTGAATGATAAAAATTAACGTGGTTGAATTAAAAGTATTATTATAATTTGTTAATATATATAATTTTATTTTGTATGGATTTTTGGAATCTTCCATTTTTTTATTATTATGGAATTTAATTTTTTATAAAAAATGTGAATTTTATGATTTTTTTGAAAATAAGGATTATATTGATTTTTTTTGGTTTTTAGTGAGCCAAGGGTCTTGGATTTAAAATTGTAATAATTTTCATGAAATGTTTTTACGAATATATGATTCCATAATGGAATATAGAATTTATATTAGTTTTAAATTTTTTAATGGTTAAAATAAATGGGATTTTGATACCTTTTTGGTGTGTTTAAAAAATGGATGGCTTCAATGCGTAAATATAATAGAATTCAAAACAAATTTTAATGGTTTTAGAGGTTTGGATTGATAAGTGGTTTTTTATGAAATAAATGAATTAAAAAATTGTTTTATTTCAAATCATTTAAAAACGTGAATTTACTTTTAAAATGTGTTTTGGGGACTAGTAATGGACTTAAAATTCCTTCACTGGTTTATAAAATAACTCTTTCTTCATAATGAAATGTTTATTATCTTTCATAATGGAAGGTAATAAAAATACTATTTTGAATAAGAATATTATATGTCACTAAATAATATTGATTACTATAGCTAAGTCAAGTATAGTAATATATAAAATTAGAAATAGTGACCAATAAATGGTATTCTCAATAAGATCAATCTCTTACAAGAAGATTAATCCTACCATGAAAATTATTAAATTAGAAATGAAATCTGGAATAAAATTGAATTTATCGAAGTAATTTTATAAAAACATTGGGAATAAGGTACTAAATTTAGATGAATGATAGAGTATATATAGGGTATAGAGGGTAAATTTGATATTTGGATCTTACTCTTACTTGATCATTGGTCAATATGACCAATGGGAACTATAATCATTGTTAATATTGTTCCCAATACAATTATTGTTTACAATGGGTAATAATAAATGGAAAGGATAAGAAATGCTCTAAAATTATGGAATCATGATTATTGATACCCATTTGTCAATACTGGGGGGAACTAGTGTCACTGGGATTCACTCATGACCATGACCAAGCATGACTTCAAGTAGGGAGGATTGGACAAAATCACATATGGGTGATGTTCATGTTCATGGAGGTCAACACTAGGTAAATGTTAGTTGTACTCCCACATTAAACCACCACTATAACACACCTTAACTTTAGGGTGTATTATAATACGATAATTAGTTATGTATATACACCTTAGAATTATAAATAAATGAATTTATTTCTAAATGTAAAATAATTATTTCTCCAATCCCAATTTTTAATTATATTATTTAATAAAACACACATGAATATAATTTTAATTTGATAAATAGATTTTTGGATACAAATAAAACAAAATAATATATTTAGAAAATATATACACTTCTACAATAATTTAATGTATTATAAATAAAATTTATTTACACAGAATATCATTTTAATGCACTATTTATATAAAAATAAATTCTAATATAATTTTATAATGTCCTTGGAAATTATTATATATGTCATAGAGATGATTGTGCTATAAAAACTATTATATTTTAAACAAATAAATTTTTTATTTAAAAATTAAATTATTACATTTAAATAATAATTTTCATAAAATGGGAATTACATTCGGAATCAGCACATCAGAATTAGTTTAGGCTGAAATGTTTTAATTTTAAAAAATACTATATTTATATCTGAATTAAAAAATTATAGTTTTGTGTTTGAATAATGTTTTATGAAATCATATATATGTAATAATTATTCAATAATTAATTATAAAAAATAATTTAGAAATAATATTTTATTATGTGAATATTATGTATTTTAGTTGTTTTAAAACAATTTCCAAAGCTATAAATAACTTCCTCATGTCTAAAATAGAAATTATGAATTTTTAGACTATAATTTTTCAAAATCAACTTTTACATGTGAAGTTTATTATTAAAATATAATAAATCAAGAATAAAATGTCTAAGATAATGAGAAAACCCATGGTTCAGCTAATGAGTTTTCAATTTCGATAGGCTAGAATTATAAGGCATATATTTTAGAATTATTAACAATTCCATCTTCTTTACTTTAAATTCCCTCTGATCCCTCATTACGCTCCACTAGATATCCATTATCAATGAATTTATATTCAGTTTACCTCCCAAATATTTCCTCTACTATGTCTTATATGTATCAAGGTGTCGTCCTTCGGTTTTAGGAAGAAACTGTTCAACGTAAGGGAACACTCCTCTTCATATTTTTAATTAGAGTTCCTCATTTTTTGAACATAGTATAAATGATTAATTACATTCTTTTATTGTATTTTTCATTATCCAATTACATCCAAAATAATTGTTTATCAGTGGGATTCCTCCTTTCTCTCTCATTATTCTCTTTCCTTAATTGATGTTGTATTCCATCATGTTGTCAAAATCATTTCCTGAATTTCCCTCTTTTTCATGAAAATATCATATATTTTGAATACGCAAACAACTTCTATATCCATGGGTATTCACCAAGATGTGAAAAAACTGATTGTAGATATACCTGTATAAAATAATAAATCCCTTGTCATTAGTTAAAAATGAGAAAATTTCCATGGATTCAAACTCTTATGAATGTAGTGGTTTTATTTAAAACCTATCATCTATTCCCCTTAGGTTATTTATGAATTGGTTTATTATGATCAATATAGCTCATGTGAATTAAAAATATGAAAGTTGAAACTTAATAGATCTCAAATTAATTGGGAAAATAAATCATCAGTATAGATGAAATGTTTTACAATACTAAGTTGAATAACCATGGTTATTTTTTAGGAATCCTTGGTTATAAATCCTTGTTATATGTTTATTAATGTAAAATTTTTATGTTGTGACCAAATTTCCATGTTATATATCATGTATATCTGAATATTATCTGATGTTATATTGTGTATTTCACCCATCATGATGTATTATTTCTGATTTCGTTTGTTTATCCCTTACTAAAAATTATTTTCACCCTTTTCCCTTGATGTATGTCCCAAATAAATTACTTATGGTTAGGGGACTGAGGTTGGATAAAAAAGTAGCCTTTAAAAAAATGATTAAATAATGTTCTTCTTTATGTTATATTCATGTAATTAATATATTATGTACCGATTTTTAAATATATTGGACCCAAAAAACCTTAGATGTTATTAATATAATATTTCAGTAAGAAATTATATTAAAAAATAAGTTTTAAAAAGGTGTGATTCCATAGTTGGTATAACAAAAAAAGTGTCATTTTCTTGCAAAATATGACTATAAAAAATTAGTAAAAACTGAGGGATAATTATAAATTTATGAAATCATCATTTATTTTTATTACAATATTTATAGATTTGTTTCTATAAAATGGAATCTATGTGTTGATTCTATATGTAGATGCGGCTCGAGTGTAGTTGTACCTAAGGGTAATGACTTAGAAAAGCGTGCATTTTTAATTTACTCGGTCATCACCTAGTTCATGAAAATGATCCCTTTCTAGACAACTAGTTTTACACTACTAGGGTATATGCTCTGCATAATCACATGGTTTTTATAAACCATTATAAAATATATATAGATAATACTTTTTTTTATTAATATTGATGTATGTCACACTAGAAGTATGAGATTATAAAATTTTATGATAAAGGATTACAATATAATTTTTATAAAGAAATTTATAATAGTATCAAATTACTTACTAAGGTTTTCTTATTTAAGAAAATTTGTAGGAAATAGAATGAATAATTTAAACAAAGGATGAAATAGAAATTGTGATGAAGACCATCCCAGTATAGGAAAAGCATGAGCTGAAAAATCATAATGACTTTGAATCCGTCAACTATATCCATAAACAATAAACTAAAATTAGTTTAGATTCCAACATCACTAAGGAATAAATAACTAGACATTGAATCCTTCATGCATTAATGATTTCCTTTTTAGTGGATTCATTGATCCCTGATCATAGAATAATAGAGTAATAATATAAAAATGTAATTTTCTCAACACCATTGTTCATAGTAAGAGAAATATGCGCTAGGATTATATCCCATAGAGGAAGAAGCAGGTCAATGGTGGATACTAAAAAAACCAATGGATGATTTAGAATCCATGGAATGGGATTAATTCAAAAAATTATTCCTCAATAAGTATTTTACACATTAGATTCAAACTATTATTTAAAGGGAATTCGTTGTGTTGAAATAAAAAGAAAATGAATTAGTGGGGAAATATGAGTTGAAATTTACAATTCTTAGACAATACACTTCAAGAATTTTCAACCATTATGATGCGAATGTAGATCAATTATTCAGTAGTGTAATATCCTGTTACCATTTTCAGGTATTCCTAAAGCCCTCTTTTGGTTGATATTTGTTTGGGTTTCACTTGGGGTTGTTTCAGCTGATTTTCTAAAACTTTTAGATGTTTTTGTGATAGGTCACGGTTTTCACATGGCCTATTCATAGTCTAGAAAAATTTTCAGCAACTCTATATTTTGGATAGTGGGATCCACACGGTCTACGCACAGTTTTCCCTAACCCTAAATGGTTTCTCGAGAAACTGTACGGACATGTTTTTCTAGATCATAAATTTTTATTAAAATTTCATGAGCCTTTATTTTATGTCTAGAAGGACCTCTTCCGACCCAATTTGGTTATCCCTTCCTTGGAGATCCCAAGAAGGATTCATGTCCCCTCAAAACCCTTCTTGAAGAGAACCAGATCTTAGATAATGTTGGTCGATATCCATCTAGTTAGTTTCCTTATCCAGTTATCTTCTTTCTATGATCACTCTCTTTATTCCTAGCATTCTGTAGATCTTGTTATTGATTTTTTGATCTAATACCCTAAATTTTTGGGATCTTAAAACATTATTTATTTCCTATTTGGGTGAACTTCATTATTCATGGATAAATCATGATTGTGGTTTGTCATTACAAGATTTGTTGTTTTTGGTAGGTGGTTCCAGTATGATGCTCAAATTTTATTGAACCTAATTTCATTATTTTAATTTTAATTGATTGGATTTAATTGAATATTTTATATTCAAATCAAATGATTTTCAATCCTTTTGATAGAAAACCCTTATTCCAATTAATTGTAGTTTCTGAGGGAAAGATAGGTTTTTTTCTTGGAATTTGTATTTGGTGAGATTTAAATTGTTTATTATATGTTTGGGGTTTTATGGGAATTAAATCAATTGAAATACTGATTTTAATTAATGAAAAATTTATTTTATAGAATGTTTGAGAAAAAAATCTGATTCAGGTGAATTGGGGGTTATTGATGAAAATGAATGAACTAAATTTTAAAATGAATTGATAAATTCAAATGTGAAATAGATTGTGAAATTACATGATTTGGTTTTAAATATTTCTTAGTTTAAAAATGTTTTAATTTTTTTAGATGGAAACCATATGGTCTCATCTTGGTGAAAGGGAATTTTTTTATATTAAAATCATGTTTTGTGTTTTAAAAAGAAAATTGGCATATTTGAAATAGATAATGGGATTAATTTCATTTTCTATTATAAAATGAATTTATCCTAATTGATTTGAACTTGAGAACATGTAAGCCTTAGGTATTTAGTGAGTTATTTTGGGTGGCACATTATGATTCCAAAATGTTCTAAAATATCATATCAACATATCCCATTCCTTAGGCGATGGTGAAGAGATACCTTTACCTTAGGCCTAAATGGGTGTATGTTCATAGATTTCCATATTTATAGTGATGGGTTCCTATAGCCTAGAATTATCATACCTATTTGTAACATGATAGTGTTTCTCTCTTAGTTTCATTTTTGAATCTATATAAATTCCATTGCTATAAACTACATTGAATGCCTTCAAAATATATATATAAACTATTTATAAAATGTTTTTATTTAATCCATTTGTGGGAATTTTTGTTCAGGCAATGTATCTTATGATTAAATGAAAATTACATCTTTTGAAATTTTTCATTCCTCTGAAATGTATAGCATTATTTTATAAATTTATTTCAATCATTTAAACTGTAGGGCATTATTTTTTAAAATATTCTTTGTTAATTACAAAACTGTTTTTTCTAAAACTAAAATCACATTTTGGTTAAATTGATATTGTAATATGATATGGAATATTTGGGTGAAATCCTACTAGGAAATGGCTCAAACCTGACATGAGCATTCAAGTGTTTGTAAATTATCTCTTTCAAGGTTCGAGTGGAGGAAAAAAGATCTCTTGGAGGTGGATCCTACTGCTGAACATTGGTTTTTGTAAGTTGTATCATTAGGGGCATTGGGATGCTTTCCCCTTGTAAAATTTGTGTTGTAGTACTTTGGTAGTTGTGCCTTTTTAACTTCTCGTACTTTACTCTTAGTGGAGTTCTTCCTTGATATGCATACTATATTGTTTCCATTTTTTCACATTGTTAGTGGAAAAATTGTTCACACTTTCAGTTTGTATGATGTTAGGTTCTAGTCACCGACTAGTGGGGTTCGATATCACCCTTCAGGCATTGTCCTATCTTACTCGGTTATTGGGTTACCAGGGTACTCTAGTTGGTTCATGATAAAGTGATATCATAGGCAGGTTGAGCTTTTGTCTTGAAGTCAGTATGCATTGTGAAATCATGTTGGGACTTATTAGGTAGTTGGGGCTGATTACCTGGCCATATATCACTATAATGACCCTTATGTGGCCAGGGCTGTTAATTGAAATACATATTGTGGGTTAGTTCTACTTTTTTTCCCTATTTTGATTTGGATATCATGAAATCCAAATCATATACGTACAATATATTGGGATTTTTCCCTCAATGCTCAGTTTTTATCTTTTCCTAATGTATTCCTTGTTGTTTTTTGATGTTTTATAGAATCATGCCTTCTAGAAGATGTGTGAATCAGAACGAGGCGGAATATGTTGTTAAACCCCTGTGAACAAATCCTATTGTGGATCCGAATCTGATTGAGGTGATTGTGTGCACTGTAGAGGCTCTAGTACATGCACCACCTCCAGTTCTTTTTCAAGCTCCTATTGTGGAACCTCAGAGGGACCTTCTCAGGACTGGTTCTCAAAGTTCCTTAACCATAATCCAGAACTGTTTAATAGTGAAAATGACCCTTAAGAGGATGAGGAGTGGTTGAGATGTTTTGAAAAATTATTTGGATTTTTTACATAACCATTGAGATCAAAGTGATGTTTTCCACATTTGTTCTGGAAGGAACGAGCAGATGAAGGTGGGACACTTTGGTGAGAGTGAAGAAACAAGTGGTTTTACAGTGGAAAGAGAACAAAGTTCTTTTCATCGACTCCTTCTATCCAGATACAATGTTGTTGGAGAGTCTAAAAGGTTTTTTAGACTTGAGCTGGCCGATAGGTCTACAATAGAGTATGAAAACCATTTTTCTAGGAATGTGCACTTCAAACCTAAGATAGCATCAAATGAGAGTAGGAAGGCTTGAAGGTTTCAGTTATGAATTCATTAGGATATTCATTCTCGGGTTCTCTTTCTGAAGCCACCATATTATATTTGTGTACTTGATAGAGCACTAATAGTTGAGATGAACATGGAGGGTATGTTAGGGTTGTTGGGAGTCACCTTTTCTTCTAGTGGTTGTGTGAGTTCCCTTAAGGGAAAGTGGAAGCATGATGATTCTTATGTTAGTTCTTGTTGGTAGGCTTTTCTGGACCTCCTAATGTACCAGGTCGAGGCCCTTTGGTTTTTTTTTCTATTGTGGCAATCCATGGAATTATAAAAAGGTTTTCACTAAGTGTAACACCCAGACCATAGTTACCTAGAGTCAGTGAATTATTACATAACAATGGCATGATGAAAAAAAGATGATGTCTCTAAAGACTTATTATATTAGTAGCCTTAGAAGTACTAGATACATACATAAGTTTTACATTACAACATGAAATAAATAAATAAACATTTTCCCCCCTTTTAACACTCTCATATCCTTAGAGTATCCTAGTAGGTTAATCACATTATACTTATTCACATCCTGGAAAAAAGAAAACATATAAATGGTTGATCTCAGATGCTTAGTAAGGATAATAATATAGAAGAAACTATCAAAAATAAGCAAAAACATTTAAGGCAATGTATAATACAAAAACAAAATCCTTTTAAACATAAACATCCTCATAAAATGGAAAAAGATAAATCAATTAATTCTATTTACTTATTCACATGGAAATTCTACTTGTTGAATAGTCACATGTAATATCAATATCTAATTTCACAATGATAGATTTCATAATGCCGAACATCATAACAACATAGTCAAGTCCTCATGCCATGAATACAAATAAGATTTTGACATGATATTATGATAAGACACTAGTCTATCTCATGAGACCTAACGATGCATCAATGAGATATAATAGGCTCCACCCATCACTTACTAAGTCCAATGCATTCCTTGTATGAAAAGGATGAAACATAATATAAACATTCGTATTAAAAATAGCAAACGAAACATCATTACTTTAACCATAATCCATGAATTGTATATAAATAGAACATCCACAGTCAAAAATATCATAAAAACATCAAATTCAATATGGAATATTGTATCATAACAAATCAGCTTCAAACAAATGTAAAATCCAACGAAGTATGTTGACATTGACTAAATCAAGGCAAAAACTATTTGTGTGAAATATCTCCTTCTACATTAAAATCGTTAAAAAGTATATAAAAAATTTATTTTAAAAATATTCTTATAAACTTGTAAGGGAAGATTAAAATGTCTTATAATGGAGGAAAACAGCCGCACCCACTGTATAAACTAAAAAACATTTGTTTAATTTGTCAAAAAGGTCATAAAGTACCTTGTTTAGGAAAGCGACATAAAGATTCTTTTCAAATAATTTTATAAAAAGTAAAACAAGGGTATAAATTAATTTAACCCATAGTATAGTAAATAGTAAAAATATTTTTAAATACATTTTCAAGAAACACAGATGGATATCATAAAGAGGTCGTAGTAGATACGCATGTATAAATATTCTCAGATAATAAAGAGATTGTAAAATTAACCCCTACCATATACTTTTCCTTAGTCGAGGGTACATTAACATCATGTATAATGGAGAAATCATTATTATTAAATTATTCAAGAACCACATACATAAATATGCTATCATATATGATCTTCATAATATTTCTTTGTTAATAATATTTCAGTATATTCATTGTTTCGTGTGTTAACTGATCCATTTTCCAGTATATGTTTTACTACGTAAGTCATGTTTGTTATGAATAATTTATATTTGATTAATATCCAGAATGATATTAAGTTTTTAAAACATTATTTTTAGTCATCAAATGAAAATAATTCATGAACGGTTACAATGGGGAATTACATCTCATCGCGTCGTGGAGCCGGTATGCCGTTCATATGCACGAGCGACAATATCATTATTTTGAATGTGAAATGATATGTAATTGGATGGTATGTCATATATAAAGAAAAATTAACATGTTATGGCTATTTTTTACATCAATTATACTCATTATTATACCCATCCAAATAATAAAGTGTTGAATAACAAACTACACCATGATGTGGAGATGGTAAGCCGTACGTACGCACATGTGGTGACTTTTTCCTTCATAGGATTGATAGAATAATGAATATAGTTGTACCATATTGATAAAAACATCACAGAATTCATAAAGATCAATATTTATTATTTTGGTGTGGAAATAAAAATGAAAGTGGAATTAGAAGAAGAAAATAATTTTAATAAAGGTGATAAAATAATTACCTCTTCTTCGAGTTCTTCCTATTGAATTGAACAAAAGGGCTCTATAAGATGGCTTTATAATCAATTTAAGTCCTTTATGATGAATTGAGGGTAGTTGGGAGGATATTTGAGTAGGAATTGACTGTGAAAAATGGCTTTGGAGGTGTTTAATTAAGAGAAGGGGAATTACCCTTTTATAAGTTATGTGAGGGTCACTTTAGGAAAAGCTTGAAATTTTATTTTATTACAAAATCATTTTCGGTTTATAATGTCAGAAATAAGATTTATTTAGAGTCTGGGGCGAAAAAATCTCATCCAATAAGTTTTATACAAGTTTATGCCACTATATCAACCATATCATTTAGATTTCACTCTTGGTTAAATAGTTTAACATTTACCATGTCTCCTTGTATTTTAATATTATATGGTTAGTAAACACAATATAAAATTACAAGAGAACCTCAAGTTTTTAATTAATGACATATCTATAATTATATAAGTCATTGGGAAGAAACATATATTTTTAGTTGTAATATATCATTTAATAAAATAGTATTTGTTTTAAAAACCCATTTATGTCAATTTTGGCACTACTTAGTATTTGGTTTCTGTGAAAGTCATCAAAACTTGATTATTTCAAGACAAATACATAGAATCAATCCTATAATGCAATATTTACCTCTAAAAATCTTGGATGACATCAAAAAATTCATATTATATTTATTTTAATATATATAATATCATTTATTTGATTCCTTCATTAATAAGGAAAATACTGCATAATAATTGTGTCAAAAATAAATATATTTTATTATGTCTAAAAATTATAAATAAAATAAAATGATTTAGGAAATATTTATATCTTTAAAATAATTATTTATATTATAATAGATGAATTATATAACCTAATATGAAAATTGTTTTACAAAATGATAAATGTTTTGTTATTTTTATCTTTACTTTAAATTAATTAATATAAAATGTCATTATCACTCCCAAGGGGATAAATGCGGTCCCAAAATCGATCCATGGATTCCCATGGTCGTACATGTATCATTAGATATGTTTAGCACATGTTTTAGGGTAATTTAATATTATTATAATAATATTTTCTACCCTTATTTACCAGATTTACCCTTTAACCATAGTAAATAAAATATTTACCGAAGTAATTATTCCTAATTTATAAAAATAAAAGTTACATATTAACACAATTTGGACCTCCTAATTACAAATATGAAATCCATTTTTCCAAATTCAAAACACAAAAGTTTCATAAATTAATTTCAAATTAATTTCTTTTTTTGAAACCAAAAAACGGGTTTTTAAAAAATAAACACTATCAAAAGATTGACATGTGTTTATGTAAAATTTAGATGTGAAATTTCATCGAATGACCTAAATTATATTAAATGATAAAAATATAATCTAATTATACATTAAAAACACTCAAATTTATAATTTAACAGTTAAAATTATATCAACTAAAAAAGATGTTTTTAATTAAATTTCAATATTTTTCACTATTCATCATAATATGAAAGTTATCCAAAAAGTAATAAAATTAAACCTAACCTATTTTTGATATTCCGAATCAAAAAATTACGTCCAATTTGAAAAGTAAAATTTATAAAATTTCAAAAAATGGGTAATACTATTCATAACTACTTTTAAAATGTCTATGTTGTTAGGTCATGGTGTACTTGAACTCGGTGTTTCGTACATCACACGCTATTTTATTATTTAAAGAGAAGTCTACAATGTATGATTGGGGTGTTAAATTCTTCTGTCCTTCAAATAATTTCATCCTTGAAATTTCTACAATAATACTCCATAAAAATATTTGGCTGGTTCTTCATCATAAGTTCCTTTTGTTCCCACATCACCTCTTACCACTTATGGTTTCTCCAAATAACATTAAGCAGATGAGTCGTCTGATTTCTGGAAAATTGTTCTCTGGTATAAAGAATCTTTATAGGCACTTCACAATAAGATAGATCAGTATACAATTCTAATTCTACATAGGTCAGTACATGCGTTTGGTCGGGCATGTATTTTCTCAATATTGATATGTGTAAAACATTATAAACATTGGAGAGACTTGGCAGCACTGTCAAATGGTAAGATAAAACTCCAATTCAATCTAGAATTTTGACAATTCCGAAGTACCTAGGACTTAATTTACCATTCTTACCAAATCGTATAACACTGTTCCAGGAAGGTAGCTTCAAGAAAACATGATCTCCTACTTGAAATTTCAAATCCCTCCTTTAGTTATCGGCATAAATATTTTTCCTAATTTGGGATTCTTTGAAGTGGGTTTGGATAATATTCACCTTGCCTATTGTTTCCTCAACAAGTTTCGGGCCTATGATTTTTATTTCGCCAACATCTTCCCAATAAGTTGGTGTGCAACATCTCTTTCCATACAATGCTTCATATGGTACAATCTAAATACTTGATTGGAATCTATTGTTATAGGATAATTATTCCAGAGGTAAATACTGATCCCATATACCTTGAAAGTCATGTGGGAAAGATCTCAACATGTCTTCTATGGTTTGGATAGTCCATTCTGACTGTCCTTCAGTTTGAGGGTGGTTGGTAGTGCTTAAATGAAGTTCGGTATCTAGGGTTTTTGAAGGCTTTTCCCTAATCTTGAGGTAAATTGGGGATCACAATCAGAAACAATAAATAGGGGTACCCAATGAAGTCTTACAACTTCATTAATATATGGCCTTATTAGTGGTTAAACTGGTAAATATTCTCTTATAGAATGAAAATGTGTTGACTTTGTAAGATGGTCAACAATGACCTATATTTCATCATTCCTTCTAGGAGTCTTTGGTAGTCCCATGAAAAAGTCCATCGTAATATCATCCCATTTCCACTCACGTGTGGAATGAGGCTTCATGACTTCTTTAGGGTGTGGTCTTCCAGACTTCACCTGTTGAAAAACCATACATTTGACACATAATCTGCAATCTCCCTCTTTGTGTTGTCCCACCAAAAAAGTTCCTTCAAATCTCTATACATCTTAGTGCTACTAGGGTGTATAGAGAAATTGGAGCTAGGGGAATCATCCATCAATTCCCTTTTTAGATTATGTATATCAGGTACACAATTTCTCTACCCAAATTTCAAAATTACATCTTCATATATGAATTCAATCAATCTCTCATCATTTACAACATTAATTTTCGTTTGAAACTCCACATCATTAGTCTGAGAAGTTTTTTTCCTTTCTAGTAGACATATATTTGAATCCATTTGAAAAAAAGTATGGATGTTTCACCTTCCATGATTATTTTCATATCCATTGTTACTAGATCCAAGAACATAAGATTCCTATCAACTCTCATCATGTCCAGAACTCCATGATCCATTCTTCTCAAAGAATCTGCAAATTTATTTACTACCATGGGTGGTAGTGTATTATGAATTCACAATCCTTGAGTATTTCAATCCATCGCATTTTCCGCACATTGAGTTATTTATGTGATATAATATACATAAAACTCTTTTGATTAGTATATATCTCACATTTTCACCATAAAAATAGTGTCTCCATAACATTGAGAAAATATTACAGCTGCTAACTGTAGATCATTAGTGGGATTGTTTTGCCCATGAATTTTTAGTTGCTGTGATGCATAGGCAATAACTTTATCATTATGCATAAGGACACAACCATGTCCTTTCTTTGAAGCATCACTATAATTAACCAAACCATTATTCCCTGATAGTAGAGTCAAGATAAAAAAATTGACTAATATCCTCTTCAATTCTTCAAAACATTATTCACACACTTCTGTCCAAATTTGTTTAACCCCTTTACGTGTGAGCTTGGTTAATGGGTTAGACAACTGGGAAACATTCTGGACGAAATGCCAATAATAAACTACAAAACCAATAAAATAAAATACCTTATTTATACTCGTCGGTGCGGGCCATTCATAGATTTCTCTTATATTATATGGATCAACAAAGATTCCATCCTTAGAGACAATATAGCTGAGAAAAGGGACCTCCTAAATCTAGAATTCAAACTTTCTAAACTTCTTATATAATTAATTTCTCCTAAGAGTTTTCAAAATAGTGTGCAAGTTATTTTCATGATCTTCATAGGTTTTGGAGTATTCCAAGATATCCTTAATAAATACCACTACACAGTAATCATTATACTCCTTGAAAACACTATTCATTAGATCCATGAAAATAAAGGGTGAATGCGTTAGTCCAAAAGGAATTAATGTAAACTCATAATACCCTTACCTATTACAAAATGTTGTCATCGGAATTTCTTCCTTCTTCACGCACAACTAATGGTATCCAAATAAAAGTTCAATCTTTGAAAAATATTGAGCTCCTTGAATTTGAACAAATAAATCATCAATGCATTGTATTGGATACTTGTTCTTTAAATTTATATCATTGATCTACCAATAGTCATCGAAAAACCTCATAGATCCATCTTTTTTTAACTAAAAGAATAGGTGCTCCCCATTGAGAAACAGTAGGGACAATAAATCTTTTATTACTCATTTCCTCTAGTTGTTTCTTTAGGTACACTAATTATACAGGGGAAATTCAATAAGGGTTCTTCTATATGGGCCTTGAACCATGAATTAAGTCAATGGAAAACGTAATTTCTCATTCTAGAGGATTTTCTAGTAAATCCTCTGGAAGCACATCAACATTTTCATGGATAATAGGTACATCCTCTATTTGAACATTCTTTTCCTCATCCAAAGTTATTTCAATCCCTTCCTCCCCAATAATTGAATTTATTAGAGCTACTAGGGGAGGATATAGACAAAAATCATATGGTGACATTTCTCATCTAAAAATAAGGTATTCCTTATCATCATCAAAAATTGTAACCTTCTTCTTACGATACATTTTCTGATCATGGTCTGAAAGAAAATCTATACCGAGTATTAAATCAAATTCAATCTTGGGTATGACAATAAGATCAGTAGATAAATCTTGATTATATGACATAATGGTAACTGATTGAAAAAGCATTATTGTAATGATACTTCCCTTAGGAGTTCTAACTGAAAACTCAATTGTTATGTCAAATTGGAAATATCTAATTTTAATGGAAAACTGGGAAGATATGAAACAATGTGATGATCCAGAATCAAAAAAAATCATTGGATAAATTTTAGGAAACCCTTAATATACCTGGCACCACGTTATTCAATGATATAACCCTTGTAGTAGGGATCACATAATCTTGGCCTTTCTCCCTTTTCCTTTTTTGTGGTATGTTTTCACTACTCTTAGGAAATTTATTTTCATAATGCCACATTTCTCTAAAATTGTAGCATTCAACATTGACAGCCTCTTTATTTCTCTTCTAATCATGAGTTTGGTGGCCTTTTTCACCACACATGTAATAGACTCTCATTCCTATCAGGAATGTACCAAGGTGTTTCTTACCACATTTACTATAGGATGGAAATTCAACTTTTCCCTTCATCCCATTATTTTCATTTCCCTAGTGTTCATCATATCTATTCTTCTCTTATTTCTCTTTAAATTTGTGAGGCTTATAGAATTACTTTTCTGTCTTGATAGAACATCAGACTTAATCTTTGTACTATGAGAAGGATTGTGAGACTAATTCTCGAGGGAGAAATGGTTTTAACCCATCATGAAATCAATCAATCATACCCCTTTAATTACATATATAATCTACAACATGTCTTTCTAACCTTGTAAAGATAGCCTCATAATTTGTGATATTCTCATCCTCCCTTTTCCTCAAACTCAAAAATTGCCTTTCCATATCCGCACGATCATCACAAGGAAATTATTTTTCTAATAAAAACTCTTTAAACTCCCTACATTCTATATTAAATACTTAGTCATCCTTCGTTTTTTTGAATTAATGACCACCATTGATCTGGATCTCCCGTGAGGCGATAAACTACCATGAAAACTTTTTCCCTTTGTATACTCCCCAAAGCATGAAATATTTTCTCTAAGGAACTTATGCATCGATCATCTACAAATAGATTTTTAGTCCCATTGAATGTTTGTGTTTGTTTCCTCATGAAGCAGTGTAACATTGATCCACCGCGTTGTGGATTAGGGTGCTCCATATGGGTTAGGTTATTATTCATAACCTGAGTGAGTTCTCCTAGAATGGTTATAAGATGTTCAACACTAGTTTCATCACCAGCTCAACTATAATTATCTTGAGTATGAGGAAAATCTCTTCATGTGTTATGTTTATTGATACAGTTTCCATTTGTTCCACTAGGAACCATTTCTAAAAAATGTTATACACTAGATTAGTTTATGAATCACAATACATAAGTCCAAACTAGTAAAATACCTTTCATAAATTGAACATTTTATGAATATAATAAAAATTATTTGAAGAAGTATTTACTAAAAAATCCTTCATAAATGTTGGTAATGAAAATGTGAAATATCCTAAGAATATTCCCCATGAGTTTCATAACCGAGAGTGCAGCAAGGCCCGTTGTCATGCATCAGTTCTCCTTCGAGTCAAGCTCAATGTGGTGCTTTTGGGTTTTATTCCTAGGTACATATGTTCCAAATCTGCCTCTACCTACTCGTATCCAAATAGGTACGTATTTCTTGGAAAACCCACATTATATCTACAGTATAGAAAATTTTGGATGTTCTTCTATACTAATCCTCAAAGTCTATCTTACAGTAGTGTTCTCTAATCATTGGTTTTCTAAATCTAGTCTCCAAGGTTTGTACTAAACATAATGTGATTCCAACTATAATGTCACAACCCTAGTTACCTAGAGTGGGGGAATTATTACATAACATTTTCATGATCACAATAGATCAAGTCTCAAAATACTTATTAGATTAGAAGCCTTGGAATTACAAGATACATACATATGTTTTAAATAACATCATTAAATAAAGAAAAACAACATTGTGTCCACTTTGAAAACACTCATATCCTTGGCATACCCTTACAGGTTAATCATAATATAATTCTTCACATCCTGGGAAAAAGAAAACATAAGAAAAGGGTTATCTAAGATGCTCAGTAAGGATAATAATATAGTAGAAACTATCATAAATAAGCATAAACAATTAATGAAATGTATAAGGCTAAAACAAAAGACTTTTAATCATAAAATTCAGAAAAATATGGCAAATACAAATCAAATAATTACATTTACATATTAACATAGACATTCTACTAGTAGAATAATCACATTTAATATCAATAGCTAATTTTATAATTATGGAATGCATAATGTCAGACATCATAACCACATAGTCAAGGCCTCGTGCCAAGACTAAAAACAATATTTCACGAAGGATTTATTCCAATAAAATAGTTTGTCTCATGAGAACTACCGATGCATTGAGCAGCTATAGCGGGCTCCACCCCTCACTTACTATGTATAATGCATTCCTCATAAGAAAAAGATGAAACATAATATAAACATTCTTATTCAAACTAGCATATGAAATGTAAATACTTTAACCATAAAACATGAATGGTATAAAAAGAGTACATCAATATTCAAACATATCACAAAACCTTAAATTACAGTATGGAATAATGTATCATAATAAATCATCTTCAAACAAATGTAAAATCCTACGAAAGATTTTGACATAGATGAAATCAATGCAAAAACTATTTGAGTGAAATATCTCTTTCTACATTGAAATCATTCAAATGTAAAGAAAAAATTTATTTTGAAAATATTATTATATAATTGTAAAGAAAGATTATAAGGTGTTATAATGATGGAATATAGCCGCATCTTCCATATAAGTTGAAAAAACATTCTTTCCTTAATTTGTTGAAAATGTCATAAAGTACCATGTTTTGGAAAGATACGGAAAGACTCCTTTCAAAACGTTTTATAAAAAGTAATACAATAGTATAAATGACTTTAACCCATAGTCTATTAAATTTTTAAAATCTTTTGAAATAAATTTTCATGAAACACATATGTAGATGATAAAGAGGTCCCAGTAGATATTAATGTTTAAACAACCTCAGATAATAAAGAGATTGTAAAATTAACCCTTACCTTTTACGTTTACTTTGTGGAGGGTACGTTAACCTCATATATAATTTTGAAACCATTATTATTAAATTATACAATAACCACATACATAAATATGATATCATATATGATCTTTATAAAATTTATTTGTTAATAATATTTCAGTAGTATCACTATTTCGGGTGTTAACTGATTCATTTTACGTTATATATTTTTTTATGTATGTATTGTTTCTTATGGATAGGATTTATTTGATTCATATCAAAAATGATAATATGTTTTTTTATAAATCTTTTTAATAATCAAATGAAAATTATTCATGAATGTTTACGATGGGGAATGACATCTCATCTTGTCGTGGAGACGGTAAGTCGTACGTACGAACGAGAGACCATATCATTCATTTGATGGGTAAATGATATGAAATTGGATGGTATATCATATATACAGAATCATTAATGTGTAATATTTATTATTTACATCAATTATACTCATTATTATACCCATACAAATAATAATGTGTTGAATAACAAAATACACCATGACATGGAAATAGTAAGCCGTACGTACGCATGTGTGGTGACTTTATCATTCATAATATAGATAAAATAATGAATATGGTTGTAAAATATTAATAATAAAATTTCAGTATGTATAAGGTAATGGAGTTTTTATTTTGGTTTGGTAATGACAATGAAAGAGTAAGTGGAAGAAGAAAATAACATTGAAATAGATGATGAAATAATTACCTCTTCTTCGGGTTCTTCTTTTTTATTTGAACAAAATGGATCCTTAGATTAAATTTATTATCAATTTAATCAATATAGGTTGAAGTGAGGGTAGTTGGCGGGATATTTGAATAGGGTTTTGATGAGCCAAATGGCTTTGAAGGTGTTAATTTAATAGAATGTGAAGTATCATTTTATAAGAGATGTGAGGGTCACTTTAAGAACAACTTGAAATATTTTTTTAATATAACATCCTTTTAGGATTGTAATGGATAAAAAGGATTTATTTAGTGGAAAAAATGGGGATTAGTCTAAAACATATCAAAACATAGATTTTAGACAATATTAGGTCAATATATAAACCTTATCATTTATATTTAACTCTTGGTTAAATAATTATCATTTACCATGTCTCCTTGTATTTTTATATTATATGGTTAATAAAATTACAATAAATTATAAAGAGAGACTCAAGCGGTTCATTAATTATATATTATAATTATATATGTATTTTGGTTGAACCTTAGATTTGTGTGATTATTATATCATTTAATGAAATAGTATTTGTTTTAAAAACTCATTTATGTAAATTTTGACACTATCTAGTATTTGGTTTCTGTGAAAGTCATCCAAACTTTATTACTTTGAAAAAAATACATTGAATCAATACTAACATGTCATATTAACCTATAAAAATCATTTATGGCATCTAAACGTTCATATTATATTTATTTGGATATTTAAAATTTCATTTATTTGATTCATTCATTAATAAGAAAAATGATGCATCATAATAGTGTCATAAATAAATATATTTTATTTTGGTATAAAAATTAAAAATAAAATATAATGATGTATGAAATCATTTTATCTTTAAAATAAATATTTATAGTCTAATAAATGAATTATAAAACCCCATATAAAAATTGTTTTACTAAAAAATACATGCTTTTGTTATTTTTTCTTTACTTTAGATTAATGAATATAAAATGTCATTATCACTCTAAAGAGGTTCTATGGGGTCCCTAAATCTTGCCTAAGATTCCAATGGTCGGAAATGTATTATTCAATAGCATTAGGACACGTGTTAGGGTAATTTAATATTATTATAATATTATTTTTGACCCTTAATTTTTGGAATTACATTTTAACCATGGTAAATAAAATATTTACCGAAGTAATTATTCATAATTCCTAAAAATAAAAGTTACTTATTTATACAATTTGGACCTCCTAATTCCAAATATGAAATCAATTTTTTCAAATTTAAAACACATAAGTTTCAGAAATTAATTTAACATTAATTCTCGTTGTCAAAACCAAAAAAGTGGGGTTTTAAGATGTAAAAACTATCAAAAGATTGACACATGTTTATGATCAATTTAAATGGTAAATTTCATAAAATGACCAAAAATATATTAGATGATAAAAATATAATATAATGATACATTAAAACCGCTCAAATGTATAATTTAACACTTTAAATTATTTTGATTAAAAAGTTGTTTTTAATTAAAATTCAGTATTTTTCAATATTCATCAAAATATGAAAGTTATCAGAAAAGGACCAAAAATTCACCCTAGGATTATTTTGATATTATGAACCCAAAAATTATGTCCAATTTAAAAAATAAAATTCATATAATTTCAAAATGTGGGTATTACTATTCATAACTACTTTTAAAATAGCTAGAATGATATGTCGTGATGCGCTTGAACTTGGTGTTGCATTAATCACATGTTATTGTATTATTCAAAGAGAAGCATATCATAGAATATTGGGATGTTACACTGATGCACCGAAGGATTGTGGCTCTTGGGGGCATTCAGGGAACTTGTAGAGGTTCTTCTATATTTTTCTACTCCGCACAATGGGACATGGTCTTCATCACCTCCTCAAACTACGGGGCAGTCAGATGCTTAATGTGAAAAAGGTTTCCAGCAACAATCGTTGAGAATAAATATTATTCGCATAGTTGTAGAGTATTCAGAGGAGGAAAAAAATGGGTCCAATGACCGTGAATGCTACAATCACTATAGCTTCATCATTAGCGACTCTTTTATTTGATACAGGTGCATCCTATTCATTTATTTCAAACCATTTCATTAATAATAGCAATCATCCTATGGAGATTTTTATTGTTTAATGGATAATACTACACCACTTTGAATGAAGGAAGAGAAGGGTCTCCATAGTCATTCTTGTGTTTTCACTCTATCAGATGATCAATTATCTTGGACCTTTATGGTTCTTGACATGAAATATTTTGATATCATATTTGGAATGGATTGGATCATTGCCAATAAATCCCAAATTGATTGTTATCTTTGATGGGTCTCCTTAAACACGCCTAGTAGTGTCTCTCGTGTTTCAAGGAGAATGAGACCCAAGGTCGAGCAGGGTCGAACGTTTTTTTACAGAGTTTGGGAAAGTAATATTATTGTTTTCATTTGATCTAAAGTGGTAAACATTGAGCAATGATATTCTCCTCATCATAGTTGAGTTTCCCTAAATTTTTTCTTTTGACTTCTCTGGTTTTCCACCAGTAATTGTGGTTGAGTTTTCCATTGTCTTAATGGCTGGTACACATCCAGTTTCTATTCCTTGATGGCCCCTGGATCTAGCTGAATTGAAATAGGTGATCTCTTACTTGAATGATCATCTTGAAAAAGGCTTCATACATCTAAACTTGTCAGCTTGGGTGGCACCAATTCTCTTTTCTGAGAATGTTGATGGTTCTACCCACCTTTGCATTGATTACCGAAATCTCAATCAAGTAACTATAAAGAACAAGTATGTTTTTCCATGGATTTATGATCTATTAGATTATTTAAATGTGGTGAATTTGTTATCCAAGAGTTACCTTCACTTCGGTTACCATTAGTTTAAGATAAAAGAATCTAACATTCAGAAAGCTACATTTCAGCGTAGGTATAGCCATTATGATAACCTTATCATTCCCTTTGTTCTAACCAATTCTACAGAAGTTTTCATGGATTTAATTTATATGATTTTCCATGATTATATCGATACATTTTTTGTTGTGTTTTCTGACGATATCCTCGTGTAGTCTAAATTTGAGGAGGATCATATGCATCTTCTAAGAATAGATCTGAGTTTGCTGAGAAATCACCAACATTATGCAAAGATTTCAAAGTGTTATTTTTGGATTTAGGAAGTAATGTTCTTAAGACACATGGTTTCAAAACAAGGAATTTCAGTTGATCTTAAAAAGGTGAAGTCTGTTATTACATGGTAACAGAAATGGAATTTCATTTAGATTCAAAGATTATCATGTTTATCAAGATATTATCTCCGCTTCATGAAAGACTTCACAAGGATGACCTCTCCAATAACATATCTTACTCGAAATAGTGTGATGTTTTTTTTGGAATTAAATGTTAGAGTTATTTGGTTGTGCTGAAATTTCATTTGACTACAACACCAGTTTTGAATTTTCTAGAGGCTGGACAGAGATATATTGTCTTTTTTGATGTAGCTGGTTCAGGGTTGGGGTTCATTCTTACATAGGTCGATCATGTTGTTACTTATAGATCATGTCAGCTTAGTATTCACAAAAAGATTTATCTGATCCATGACCTTGAAATTTAATCTCCGATTCACGCTCTTAAGAGTTGGCAGCATTACCTTTATGATGAATGGTTTACCATGTTTTTGGACCACAAAATCATGAGTTATGTCTTCTCACCAAATGATTTGAATCTCTGCCAGAGATGTTGAGTGGAATACCTGTAGTATTTTGATTTTGACATTGCTTATACCTTGGGGAAATTGAATGTTGTCGTAGATGTTTTGAGCAGAAAGATTGTGTGCTAGATAGTGAATGAATATTTTCATGAGTGGAAAATGATGTCTCCCTTTACACAATTGCATACAAGAGTTTAGGAAAAACGGGTCAAGGTTTCCTTGGATAGTGTTAAGTTTTAAACTACACTTCTTGAAATGATTCTTCTGGATCAATAGCATGATGAGGAATTATATAGCATTAGATACTCTCTTAATGGGGGTGGGGAGATAGTTTCCCCATGGTCATTCTCCAATGAGGGAATTTGATGTTGTGAGAATAATTTGGTTGTACTGTCTTCGGTAAGGAATTCTATGTTGGGGGATTCCCATAATTACTATTGGGGTGTGTGCCAATGAACCAAAAAGATGTTCTACAACATAAAGTAGTTTTTTTGGTGGCCAGGTATGAGGTGAGGCATTACTGAGTTTTTATCTCATTACAATACATTCTAATAGGTGAAAGTTGATCACCAGAAACATTTGGGGTTGTTTCAGCCACTTCTACTCCCTACATGGATGTGGGATGAGATATCTATGGAATTTTTTGTCAGGTTTCCACATACCCAAAAGAATAATAATGTGATTTGGGTGGTGATCAATAGGCTAATTAAATCTTCACACTTTATACCAATTCATGATACAGCCAATGTTGAGGAGTTGGGATGTCTCTATGTGAAAGATGTTGTTCTGTTTTATGGAGTTCCATATGCTATAGTCTCTGATAGAGATCCTCAGTTTACCTCTCACTTTTGGAGAGGCCTTCCAGAGGTATTTGGTTTTCAATTCTATTTGATAACGGTATACCATCTCCAGTAATATTTTCACATAGAAAGAGCTATCCAGATTCATGAGTATATGATCCTTGCTTGCTTTCAAAACATTTGTGGAGCATTGGATGATAATTTGGGGATGGTAGATTTTTCTTATAACAATAGTTACCAGTCCACAATCAGGATTTCTCTTTTTGTGGGATTTTATGTCAAGCCATGTAAATCAATGTTGTGTTCCTAAAAGATATGTGAAAGATATTTTATTGGACCCATCTTGGTCTAAGGGATGGAATCAAAGATTTAGGTTATTCTTTATTGAATGTTGACTATTCCGGGCTGATACAAGTCTTATGTTGATCGTCCTCATAGACCATTAGAGTTATCAGGTGGGGTCTAAATGTTCTTGAATATTTCACCCCAGTTGGGTCATCAATGGTTGGGAGGCAAGGGAAGATTGTTTCCCATTTTTTTACCTTTTGAGGTTTTTGAGCATCAGGGTAAAGTTTCATGCTAGTTAGCACTTCTACTACACCTGACGTCAATGAATAATTTTTTTTCATGAATCTATGCATGAGAATTATTTATCTGATTCATCTCCGGATTTGAGTTGGGATGATCTTGATGTGGAACCTGAATTATTCAGGACTAAACTGCCAGTTGGGATAGTTGATTCTGAGACCATGGTACTTCATGGGAGAATGATACCTTTGGTTCATTTCATTACCCTCACAGTTCTAATTCTCATGAGTAGTGAGAGATGGAAGTACTGATAAGCGAGTAGTGGCCTCATCTTTCTAATGGGGAGGCTTCATTGTATTCCTTCTATGGACAAAAAGTTACTATGACGGGAATGTTGTAACATCTTGTTACCTTTTTCAAGTATTAGTAAACACCTCTTTTGGTTTAACTTTGGTTGGGTTACATTTGGAGTTGTTTAGAGTTATTTGCTAAAAATTATAGAGGTTTTTGGTCTAGAAAATGGTTTGTGCATTTCATGTGAATGGTATGGAAAATTTTGTTCTAGTTCCATGTTTAGGATAGTGGGACTTGTATGGTCTATGAACGGTTTCCCCTAACCATGCGCAGTTTTCCAGGAAACCATGTAGACGGGTTTTGATAGACGTAAAATTGTTATTAAAATTTTCCAAGCCTCATTTTCAAGTCGTGGATAGACCTCCTTTGACCCAATCACATTTCTCCTATCTTGGACATCCCAATAAATATTATTGACACCTGGATACCCTTCTGGTTGTGATATGAAGCTTGGTGAACATCAACCAATATTTTTTTGGTTAGTTTCATTTTCCCGTTCTCATCCTCCTATGATATCCCTCTTTATCCTTAGAGTTCCAATGATCTTGGTATTGATTTTGGGATCTAATAACCTCTATTTTTTGGGATCTTAAAACTATATATTATTTCATTTTTGTAATCTTCTTTCTTCATGGAAAAATCTATATTTGGGTTTGGCGTTGTGAGATCCGTTTTTTCGGTAGCTGGTTCCGTGTTGATGACTCATTTTTATTAAACCAAATTTCATTATTTAATTATCAATTATTTTGATTTAAATTCAATTAATTATATATGAAACAATTGAATTTCAATCATTTTTTTTGAAAAACTCAATTTTGTTGAATTGGGGTCTTGAGGGAAAAATGTGTTTTTGGCATGGAATTGGAATTTGGTGATATTTAAATTTTTTAATTTAAATTTTTGTTTTGATGGAAATTGAATCAATTGAAATGATGATTTTAAATGAAGAAAAATTTATTTCATTAAATGTTTTTGAAAAAAATCGATTCTGGTGAGTTTGGGGTTTGTGATGAAATGGATGGGATTTTTAAAAAAAATTGAATTGTAGAATTTAAAAGTGAAATGGATTTGGAAATTGAAGTATTTGGTTTCAAATAATGGTTTGGTTAAAAATATCATAAAATTATTTGATGGAAAAATTAGGATCTCATCTTGGTGAAAAGTCATGTTTTTGATTAAAAACATGTTATAATTTTTAAAGATAAATTTTGTATTTTTTAAATAGTGATTGTGTTGAATTGAATTTTCCATTGTAAAATGAATTTCTAATAATTTATTTATACTTGAGAACCATAAAGCCTTATTATATAGTGAGTTATGCTGTGTAAAACTTTACGATTCTAAAATTTTCTAATACATAAAATCATAACAACAAATTCCTTAGGTAGTGGGGATGAGATACCTTTAACTTATGCCTAAAAGGGAATATTTACATGATTTTACATATTCACAATGTTGAATCTCTATATCTTGGAACAATCATTCCTATATAGAACTTGTCCATGATTCTGTCTTGTTTTTATTTTTTACTATGTATACATGCCATTGTTATAAACTATTTAGAATTCCTTTAGAGTTTATATACATTATTTCTAAAAAGTGATTATTTAAGGGATTTGTGATAATTATAGATCAGGGAAAGTATCAATTCATTAATAGAAAATTTCAGGTTTTAAAAAAATCAATCATTTTAAATGTATAGCGTGATTTTCTAAAGGTATTTCCATCCTTTAAATTATAGTGAATTATTTATTTAAATATGAATTGTTATTGTCAAACTTGATTTTCTAAAATTGAAAGCACATTTTTGTTAAATAGATATTGGAATCGGTTATGGAATATTTGGGTGAAATCCTACAAATCCGTAGCTCACAACCTGATGGTTCCTTTGGGTGTTTTTAGATTATCTCCTATCAGGTTCGAGAAAAGGGAAAGGATATCTTGGATGTGGATCTTTCCACTAAAATTTGGTATTGTTTAGTTGTGTCATTAGGGAATTTTGGTTGTTATCCGATTTTATTACATGGGTTCTTGTTCTTTGGAAATTTTACCTATTTAACATCTAGTACGTTACTCCAACTGGAGTTTTTGTTTGATATGCATACATTATTGTTTTCTTATTTTTAAATTATTAGTGGAAAAAATGTTCCACCTTTAAATTTGTATGGTCCCAAGAGTTAGTCATTGACCTGTGGGGATTGTAAATGCCCTTCGGGCTATATCAGGATAGACTCGGTTATCAGGTTACTAGAGTAACCATGTTGGTTCGTGATAGGTGGACTGAGACCCTTCAATGAAAATAATTGGAAATCTATGTCATTGGAGTTATGATGTGATAGTACTATGTTCAATCAACTATGAAATGGAGTTATGATATTCCTATTGGATTCATGGATAAAATTACAATAATAGGAGTATAGAGAAATATTTTGGTTATAATATTGGTGGTAAGTAAGTAAAAAATCTCATGTGTAATATATATGGGAATACAAATTTTTTTAATTTTATGGAAGGTAGTAGAAATTTCAACAAGTTTCAAAGAGATAGATATATAGCATTAAACTTCCATGTTGATTCTAAGCCACAACATCTAAATGCCAATGGAAAAAAGTAAAATTGTGAAAGAACAAGCTAACAAGTAATTATTCATGTGTGGGGATTATCAAAATTTCTCTAATCAATTTCTAAATCATATGTTAATGGAGGGAAACCCACATCAACCCCAGTAGAGGATAGATGACAAAGGTAATGATTTTTTAATCACAACAGCTGAATTAGAGGCTTCAAATTATTTTTTTAATCTACACTCTTCATGAACTAAAAAATTAAATGAAAATTGTTTGATCTTGGTCCTACAAATTATTTTATTTATTTACAATTTTCAATGAAAATGAAGTTAATCCAGAAACTAATAATTGTATAATTTTCATTTAAATATCCTAGGGGAACTATATAATCATCAAAGATATAAAGGGATTCACCTATTAACTTTGTTTAGTGAAATCAATCACCAAACCTTGTGGTATTATATATGGTTCAATTTCACATAATAAAATGGGTGGATTGGATGTCAAAGTAAAATTAGAAGATCATCTGTATAAGAAATGATATATCTTTTCTCTTGAAGGGATAAAATGTAGTTAAATGACGATATCACAACTTGAGTATTACTAATAACTACGTCCTATTTCCTATTTCAAAGAAAATTATTTGTGAAGATGTGAAATAAAGGGAATATATAAATATTTAACAGTTTATCATTATTTGGGAATAAATTTATGTATTTATAAAGTGATAAATCACCCCTATAATTAGATTTAGTGTTTTAAATTTGTATCATGCTAATATCCATTCAAATATTGAAGATGCCATATATAATGGAAACGTCTAGAGTTAGAGGAATTAATGTAACAGCTAAAAGACCTCAAGGAAAATGGTTGTATTATAACATGTGAGTATCCTTGGGGAGAACAATTTCTATTTTTTATGAAGAATGATTTATCACTATGTCAATTCATTTATTGTATATTACATAATGGGATCACAATGAAGAAAAAATATATACTTCTAGTCATTGATGATTTTTTTACCAGCTTCATGAGTTCTCAACTCTTCCCCAAGAATTAGCTTTTAACAATGTATTGTTAGTTGAGGATGAAGAATGAAGATATCTAAAAGACTCCCACATGATGAAGATATAGTCATTATGAGTTTTTTTTTTCTATTTGTATTTACAAATGCTCCTTGCATATTGTTCGATTTGATAAATATTTTATTTAGAAACTAATTTGACAAATTTTTCATGGTCATCATAAATGATATTATAATATATTCCCAAAGTCTAAAGGATCTCGAGGATCAACTAAGGGTCATACTAAAATCATTATTTAGGTATATTTTTTAAAATTAATTAAATTTGAGATCTAATTACAAAAATATTCATTATTTTGGGAATATTTTAATTATTAAATGAATCTCAGTAGATCAAGTAAAGACAAAGTCTATAGAGGAGTAGCCACATTCAAGAATAGTAATAATGATTTTCAGTTTCCTTGGACTAAGAGGTTATTATAGAATGTTTGTGAACAATATTTCACATATTTATTATCCACTAATAATGTTAAATAAAAAGAGAGTTAAGTTTCTCTAGATAATGGGGGTGAATAAATTTTCCAAGAATTGAAGAATGGCCATTTTACATAACCTCTTAATACATTACCAAATATCATATAAGTATTTGTTATCTATAGTGAATTGTTGGTAAAAGGGATTGGATGCGTTACCAAGAAAAATGATGAGGTAGTTACCTATTCATCTCTAAACTTAAATCCTCATAATAATGTTTATCTTACTGATGACCTATAGTTAGTTGTGCTCATTTTTTCAATGAAGATATGGTTAAACTATCATTATGGGGAAAAGTTTGATGTATATACTAACAATCACTATTGGTAGAATATATTTATATAAAAGGAACTGAACATAAGACAAAATAGATGAATATAGATTCTGAAAGACCAGGATTATTCAATTCATTTTCACCTAGAAGAGAAAACAACACCACATATACATTAAATAGGAACTACTAGAGTGTTCATGATGTTATGAGGATTAATGGAGACCCATTGATAAAGTACCTAGGAAGGTTGTTCATGTGAATAATAAGTGATTCGACATCATTAATCCCAACCCGGATAATTTCTCAGTGATTATTATTTTAGATGATCATAAAATATCAAATATATGATCCATTGATGCAAAAGAATATTGAAGCTATAAAAATGGGATGTTTCATGAGTCGAATATTCATAAAGACTATGTATTGAAATTTTGTAAAAGGATTTGTATTATTTCTATCTTGGAGAGAAATATGTAGCTAATGGATAATTTGTATATCTTTACATTCTCTATAAATCCTTGAATAAAACAATTTATATGTTCCTTCATGATCATTATTCATCGGATAATATGAAAATGGAGATTGTTGATTATATTGTAAGAATATTTCTGTTAACAAGTAAGGTCAAAGAGGAAACATCCCAAAAGGGGGTTACAACTACAACCTATACCTTTACAGAAGTCGGGACAACATCACTACAGATGTTTTCACCTATATTTTTAGGATATCCATGGGAAACAATGATATATCTTTAACAATTAATAGATTAAGAAATCATTCCCACTTTATTTATATAAGATATGATTTCTCACTAGAGAACCAAGATCACCTCTATATTCAAGAAGTAGTAGGACTCCATGGTTTACAATTATTGATTATTTATGTCCATAGTGAAAGATAAATTTATACATTATAGAGGATCCTTCAAAGTGATGTGAATATAAAAGTAAACATTAGAAAATAATATCATACTCAAATTGATATGTCATCTAAGATGAAACTAAATCATTAGAAGAAATACTAATGGCTAGAACCCATAATTTTCAACAGAGCGGGGACCAACATATTCCACCTATTTAATTCTTCTATACAAATAGTTTCCACTATAGTATTAAAATGATGCATTTTGATTTTATCTATGAAAACATGTGTAGAAATAAAACATGTGGGGATTATGTTTTAGAAGTAATACCTATCAGGCCATATAATATAATGGAGACTATAGAAAAGATACAAGTGATTCAGAAACCGATACAGGGTGCTCTGAGTCAACAAAAACATTAAGCTAACTACAAAAGTAATGAAAAATAATTTCATGTTGGAGATCAAGATTTTTTCTAATATATCACTTTGGAATAGATTTTTGTGATTTATAAAGTTGTTGAAATGTATTCCAAGTTACATTAGACGATTTACGATTCTGGGGCATGTTGGAGGTGTTATATTTTATCAGAACTACATCTAAATAATTCCAATGTTCAAGGGGTCCTCCAAGTGTTTAATTGATGAAAAAATATGTTTGACCTAATTAATATACTTGATATTAATGGTTTGAAATTGGAACATATCATTTCTAATAAATAAGAACTGATATAGATTATTTTCATAAGAGAAAAACTTTTGAGGTTCAAGACCACACTACTTGGGAAAGAATTGTGGAGAAATAACAGGATTGAATAATCTACATGGGATCATAAAGAAGTAATGAAGGAATAATAACCCCATATATTGAGGTAGTAGTCATATATTACGGATGAAATTTCATAATGGGGGATAACGTATTGACTGTAAATTTTTCATTCAATTAATAAATGAACTATTATTTCATAACGATTATTTCATTATATTTCACAATGTCTGTGAATAGAATTATAATTATAAAAAAATTATATTTCAAGTAATATTACTAATTATAATATTTAAGACTATTATATGGATATAAAAACAGAAAAATATTGACTACACAATAGTATACTCTATATGATATAACTCTTATAGAGAGATTAAAATGACTATGAAAACTATTAAAAGAAAAAGAAAAATTAGTAATATAATTATAAATTTTGAAGGAAATTTTAAAAAGACTTTTGAAATTAATTAGTAATAGTTGATGAATTATAGAGTATATATAGGGTATAAAGGGCTAGGTGACCATTGGGATCAGACTATTACCCGATTTTTGTTCAATATGAGAATTAGGAACTATGACCTTTGGTAAAAATGTTCTCTTTATAATTATTGTTCATAAAGTGTAATGGATAATGAGAATTGATACAAAAAAAAGAAAAGATGGCATCAACCTATAGAGATATTATTTTTTAAGCCCATTTTTCAGAACTTTTAATGGAGGCAGAATTATTGGGGTTGTCGCATAACCTATACCAAGTAGTTATTTAACAAGTGAAGTGTGAGAAAAGACTTCTATATGATATGTTCAAGTTATTAGATATCACCATTAGGTCCAAATTAGCTTATACATACTGTATAAATACCGCTATCACACAAATAATACCTAGGATGTATGTTGATGTAATAAAAGGTTATGTATTTATACAATGATATTATAAATGTTTGATTTTATTTCTATAAATTAAATAGTTATTTATTCAATCCCATTTTTAGTATTATTTTATTAACTAAAATACAAGTTAATATTACATTAATTTAGTAAGTATATTTCTGGAAACAAATAAAAAAATTATATTTTTAGAAAATATTTACACTTATATAATAAACTAATGTTTTTTAATAAAATCTATGTACATGAAATATACTTTCAATGAATGATTAATTTAAATATAAATGATAACATAATTTCACAATGCCTTAGGAACTTTTTGAACTGTCAAAAAGTATATTATATCATAAAAACTATTACCATTAAATTAGTAATAATTTTTTATATAAACATTAAAACTATCATATTTAAATAATTTTTTTTGACAAAATAAACAGTATGTTTAAAACTTTAATGTTAAAATTAGGTTAGGCTAAATTGTTTTTAAAAAATCTGAAATGCTTTATTTTTTAGGGAAATGTAAAAAATAAATTTTTTTATAAGTTTTATGACTTTATATATGTGTAATAATGATGTACCAATTAATTAAAAATATAATTCATGAAAATAAATATGTTATTATGTTAATATTATGAATTTTAATGGATTTATACTAGTTTCTAAACTAATAAACGAATTTCAAAATTCTAAAAGGAAAATAATTATTTTAAAAACTATATTTTGTGGAAGATACACTTTTATATATTGAATGTTATATTAAAAAAATTATCTTTTAATTTATTATTAAAATAAAAAATTGACTCAGATGACTAAAACCATGAACAACATCCATTTGTAGGAAAAAGGTTGTTTCAATTTCCAAAATCATGAATTAAAAGACCTATATTTAAAAATTGTCAAACAATTCTTTCTCTTTTAGTATAAATACCCCATCATCCACAATAAATCTCCACTTAAAATAAATTATCCCCCAATTCTTGTCATTTTACCTTCCAAATATTCCTTCTAATGTGTTCGAGAGTATCAAGGTTCCCGAAAAATGTTTTAGAATGAAAATACTCTTTTTAGGGGAACTAGAAATACCATATCATTTTAAACTAATTACTACATGATTTTATGCATTATTAACCATAAAATTACAAGATTAGGATCTTAAATTCTTACCTATTTGGATGATTAGAAAAATAAAACTGAAAACATGGAAATAGATTAAAATATATTTATTTTAATCCACTAAAAAGGTCTCCTAACTCCCATTATGCTCCTACATCTTCATAGGATAACATATGGAATATATAAATAAAATGGATGAGATAAAAAGACTAGTAAGGGTATAATAAAAAGAAATGAGAAAAGTCCATGGGTTAGAAGGTTAAAAATGATTCCATTAAAGGAATGGAACATGAATAAAAATAAGAAAGAATAACATGTAGATAGTGGGTACATATTATCGAATAATTATAAGAATGTTGAAACAACACAAAACATGACATTGACATGAGTCAAGGTTAACTTCTTAGACCATTGCACCTAGTGGAAAAAGTCCCATAAAGAAATCCTGTTCACTCCCTTTACCCACATAATGCTTAATGTGGCTACAAATTAAACATTTAATTAGGGTTCTTTCTGGGAATTCCCATCATAACATTATCATGCATATGTCTTCCACATGAATAATCAAACATAAATACAGGGGTTAACCATGGAAGGAAATTCTTATCATATTCATGTCATAAGGCATAAAAAATCAGTGTATTATAATAATAAAAATGTAATAATTTATTTATATCATACATATATATTTATAAGGTAATATAAGAAAATATAATGATTAATTATGTCCAATTGAAATAAATAAATGTAAATACATATTTTAAGAAACTTCTATAAATGAATCACTTTAGTGTGGATTATAGAATATATTAAAGATATTTTAAAGTGGGATGAAACATATATATTAATTAAACTTGAAATGGACCAATATTGTTTTTAAATATAGACAAAGTTATTTTAAAGAAAAATATGTATTAAAATATATAATTAAGATGACATAGAAATGGGTAACAAATCAAGAATTTCTCTTTAATCAGTTATACTTATCAGAAATAATTGAGAAGATAACCTTTTTAGAACATATATTTCTCCATAAAAAGTCTGAAATAATTTTTATATATGAGTATGGAACATATAAATATAATTAATAAAATAATAATTAGAATTACATTGGGGTAATGAGAGAGAAATAGTAACTATAAGGATAAATGGTGGATTTGGTAGAATCCCCTACCGTTTGTCTAAAAGTGTTCTTCACTTGATATTAACCTCTAATATAGTCCTATTAATCCCATTAATTAATTAATTTAGAAAATATTATACTTGGATTTTATTTTTTTTGATTTTATTATGTTAATTTTTGGGATGTTTTTGGATTTGTAAGATTCAATTTCTTCTTTTGGAAGTCTTTATTTCCTTGGTTTTCTGGATTGGTTCATTTGTATAAATGTATGAAATATCATGTAAAATTAGTGTAGTTATCCAAAATTGAAGTTATATTTTATTAATAAAAATCCAATAGATTAAATGGTTATACAATTAATTTGGGTATTTTGGGTGAGTATGAATAATTAGATAAGACATTAGTGATAATCTTTTATATTATTTTGGTGGTTTTTTTCGATCATCGAAAACTATTTTTGCTTCATTATCCATTAGTGTGTATCAAAAAAAGTTTCAAAACATAAATAGGTTTTAAAAAATAATTTATAATATTTACCAACCATTATAATGGTTTTATTTCTATCTTCAAATTTGGTAATAGAAAATGAAAAATGTTCATCCTCGAAGGTGATTAATAAACACCTCGCATAAGATATTTTCATTTTTAAATTTAAAGGAAGAGGATAAGAGACTTGATGGTGGAATTACAATTATATAATAACATTATAGTATATATAACGCACTCTTTTAATCATGCATGTTTAAACAATGTAGTTTAAGAGTGTATAAGAAAATAAAAGAAAGTGAAATGAAAATAATTAAAGCAAAAGAGGATTTTACCTCTTTAATTATTCTTCTTGATAACCTCATTAAAGAAATTTGTTTGGGTATTTTGTTGATATGAGATCCTCTTGAAAATGGGTTAGAGTCTATGGTAGAGTATTTGGAAGAAAGTGGATAGTTTTTACGTATTAAGAGGTGTGAGGAGAAGTGGTGGTGAGTAGTGTAAGAGAGGGGTGTTTTTTATTAGTTTAATCATTTTTTTATTATTTGGGAACAAGACAAGAAATAGTGTTGATTCATGTGACTATGTACAATAAATTCTGTATTTTAGTTTTTACTAATGTTTTTGTACATCATACATGATGATAAAATTCATTTACTTGCCTCAAAATTTTAAATATTGTAAATTAAAATATTGCACTATTGATAAAAAATTTAACTATTTTAGAAAAAACTCAAAAAATCAACGTAACCACTGTATAACATGTAGAAATCAAAAAAATAGTCCATTTAATGAAAATAATTTTCCATATATTAGAAATTTTATTTTAAATAAAATTCAACATTAACTCGAAAAATACTGATTTTCAAATTATAATTGATTTTATAACACTATGAAAAATTAATTAAGGTATAATAAAAATAAATAATAATCATAAGAAAAAATAACAATAATTTTTGAATTTATTTTATGAAAATAAATTTTCTTTTAAATCATTATATTTGTTATAAAATTGTAAATATACTTCACTGTTTTATAAAAACTCCTTAACTTAATTTATAATATATAAAACATTTATTTACTTATGAAATGATATAATTATACAATATTTTCATTTATAAGATAGATGAATAAAATTTATACTTCTATAGTTGAGGTTACTATACTATTGGCCAGTTTACTGTTCATAAGTTTTACATTACTATTCGAAAGAAAAAATTACTATTTAATTTGTATATATTCATAAATTATTCATTTCAAAGGTATTTTTTGTGTTCATTATGTTATTTTATGTGATTTATATTATATAAAATAATTATAAGAAGAAAATTTTCATTGATAAATGTTTGGGTCATTACATTCTTCCCCCCTTATGAAATATTTCCCTCAAAATTTTGTTTTACAAACTATAGGGAAAAATGTGATGTAACTTTTCTTCACTATTTCCTATGGTTCCCATATTTCCACTTCATACATATGGTTTATCTAGATTACTTTTACCAAATGAGTGGTCATGTTGTGTAGAGATTAATCATTAGGATCCTAGATCTTCACTGAATGCTCCTCATGAGAGATATCATTTTCCAATTGTACCATCACTAAATTTAGCACATTTGAGGGATCATGTATGTACTTCATCATGGGGGATATGTGTAATACATATTGTACTTGAGACATAATTTGTAGAAGTGTTAGTCTATAGACCAATTCTCCAATACGATCAAGAATCTCGAAGGGGTCGATTTACCTTGGACATAACATTCCTTTTTTCACTAATATCATGACCCTTTCTATGGAGGTATATAGAGGAATACTGTAACTCCATCATTTAACTGAATGTCTCATCTATTATTATCTTCATATCTCGTATATTTACATTAGGAAACTTTGATGTTTTGTTTAATGGTTTTCACCTTTTCCATTATTTCTTCGACCATTTCATGTCCACCAAATGTACGTTCACTGACTTAATCCAAACATGTGGGGGTCTACATATTTTCATATAAATTGTTACATATGGAGCCATTTGGATACTTCCGTGGAATATATTGTTGTAAAATTACTTGATAATATGTAGATTTGTGTCCCATCCTTTGAAGTCCATAGAACATTCTATCAACATGTATTCTAGTGTATTAATAATAATGTCCTATTGGCCGTTAGTTTGAGGATGATAAGCCGTTCAGATATTCAAATCACTGTTTAGAGAATGCTAGTGAATTTTGCAGAACATAGTGGTAAATCTCATAACCTAATCAGATACAACTGATAGTGGTATTATTTACAGCCTGAACACTTCATTAATTTATATCCGAGAAAGCTGGTTGTGTGAGAAGTATTTGCGAATTTGGATAAAGTGAGTAATAATTATAATAACATCCATAACAACACATATAAAATTGTTTCCATTGGATTCATTTGTAATTCTAGTGGTAATTTCAATGGTTATGTTTTAACACTTCCATGTTGGTAAAGGTAATGGTTTCATCATCCCCTTAGACTTTTCCTTTTATCCTTAAATTTTTGACATACCATGTGCTTTGGTGTTTCCTTAGTGATCTACTTCTTAATACAATCCCACCAATAGTACTCTTAGAGATCTTGATACATATTTGTGCTCTCAGTGTTAATAGAGAAAATTGAGCATTGTGTCCCATTTATAAGATATTTCTTTATCTCTGGATTGGATGGTACACATAGTCGTGGTCCAAACCGCATGACTCCTAGGTCATTTATTTTAAAGAATGATGATTTCCCATTTCTAATAGGTTCCACCATTTTTTTAATATCTACATCCTTTATTTCATCATCCATTATTTTCTCCTTGTGTTTTGGATGATCATTCATTTAACAAAGGATTGATGATGATAATCCCTTAATGATTACCTTGTTTATCCTTTTCACATCTATGAATATTTGATCCTTTTCAATTCTCAACATTGATAATGTTACATGATCATTTCTAATTGGAGAATCCACAATTTTATTTCCCTTACCAGAATGGATGTGGAATGAGTAGTCATAATCCATGATGAGCTCTAACCATCTATGATGGTGCTTATTTATATACTTCTTTTTGAATCTATATTTGTGCCTCCTATGATCATTATATATTTCTCAGTTCTCCCCATAGAGATAATTCTTTAAGAGTTTTATTGCAAAGATCACAACCACCAACTCTAGATCATTAGTGTGATAGTTTTTCTCAGATGTTTTCAACCACCTTGAAACATAGATTATCACTTTATCATTTTGCATCAGTACACTTCCCAATCAGTTATTAGATGCAACATTGTACACCTCAAAAATTTCCCCACTTATCAGAAGTGTGATTACTGGAGTGGTGAGAATCTTTTTTTCGGATCTATAAATCATTCCTCACAATCTGGAATCCAGAGAAACTTCACTACCTTCTAAGTCTGTATGGTTATTAGGTTTGAAAATCATTAGATGTTACATAGAGATCATCTATAATAACCAACTAGACAAAGGAATCTATGAATCTATATTATTTAAGTTGTTCTGGGCTAGTCCTCAATTTTCATTATCCTGGGAGGTTCTATAAATATTCTATTACAAGGGATAGCATGCCCCAAGAATGATACATCATCTATCCAGAATTAAAATTTATTATATTATGCATAAAGATTCGCATTTTGTAATCTCTTATAAATAGTATTTCAATTCTCCCCATATTCCTCCTTTGATATAGAGTATATCATTATATATTCAATAAAGAAAAAAATTGTCATGGTATTCACTAAATACTCAATTTATTATATCAATAAAAATTTCTAGAAAATTTTTTAGTTTAAAAGGCTTCACTATTAACTCATAGTATCCATAACTCATTTGAAATAAATTCATGTGAATTTCTTCCTTTCCCAACTTTAGTTAGCAACAACCCAACCAAAGGTCAACCTTAGTGAAATACATGTACCCATTGAATTAATTGAAAACTTTATTGATAAATGGAAGGGGATACTTGTTATTTATCATGAATTTTTTGGGATCTCCATAATCAATACATAAGTGCATCGGTCTATTATTATACTTAATAAAGAGTAATAGTTCAACCAGAGTTGAAGAACTCAGGTTTATAAATCCCTTGTACAGATTCTCCTATAACTACTTCCTTTGTTCTTCCAAATCAACACTGTCCATTCAATAATGTTTCTTTGTTATAGGTATAGATCCATGAATATGTTCATTTGAGAACATGACCTCATTATTAAGAGGAAGATAATGAATTTCTACAGGGAACACAATGGTGTAGTCCCCCACAATTGGATTTTATTCAAGCATGATTATATTCTTTGTATGAATCATTTTAGATAGGAATGAATTCTTATAAAGTAATAATATCAAAAATTGTGATTATGATTCTAATAGAGATTCATCTCCCTCCTTACACTTGTACAGAATTGGAGGATTCCCCAGGATGTGAAAACTTGTATCCCATTCCCAAAAGTTGATCTGGGATTTGTATAAATATATCCAATACATTCCCAATATATAGTATAACTAAACCAAAGGAATTAATACAAAATTTTTTGGGTGGTTGTTTCCATAATCAATAATCTTGGACGATTTATATACATTGGATTCAATAATTTTCCCATTTTTTGTTCTCATAGATATGTTAAAATCCATATTTTGAGGTGGTGTCTGAATTGTTAAACTATAATTGAAAGATATAAAAGAATGTGTATAACCATAATAAGTTAGTGTGTTCTCTATTATTGAATGAATAACTGGTGCACATATCACCACATAATTGCCAGCTTCCACCTCATTAGTAGTGATAACATATTAACTTAATTGATTCCCAGGAGGTTATAGTTTTTGATTGCCTCTAGAAACCCTTGCCGTTGTGTAGTGGATTGAATAATTACCTTGTTACTTGTAGTTTAAACAATACATGATAGGATGCGTATTGATCTATCCTTAATTTCATCTCTCAAATTTTTTTCATTTTTCATATCCATTCAATCATTATTATCCATATGGCCCTCCCTTCAATATTGTAATCATATATTAGTTCACATTTTTTAGTTTCCAAGACTCTTATTCCCACACTTTAGGCATGTGGGATGTGGGTTATTATTTCCATAATGGTATTTATCTGTTGATTAGACCATTTTAAACTTTAATTTTCCTCTTTTTTCATTGGTTAAAAGATACCATTTGGAGTCTTCGATCTCCATTTCAACATTAATGGAACACCGAACTATCTACTCAGAGTAGTCAAAGTATCGAGTCACCAACACTTATTATAGAATCACCATTAGTATTCTAAAGGATTGATCCTTATTTAATTCATTGTTGATGAAAAATCTAGAGGCATATCATAAATTCCTTGGGATGTTTTCATCGTACTCTCAAGTTGACTCTTCTTCATTTTTCATTAGTCCAAGGAACCATATTTTCATATTTCAACATAATTTCAAGGGAAAATATTTATTGAAATATATTTTCATGATATATACCTATTCAACGGAATCAATTTCCTCATCATACATTGTGTAATTGGTCAGTGTATACCATTGATCAACATTACCATCAAAATGATAGACTTACAATACAACATTCTATTCTTATAAGAACCGGAGGAAACAAAATATCTTCTCAATGGAGTCAAACCATTGTTCTACAAGGATGGGATCAAAATATCTACTAAACATGGGAGGCCTTTTAGGCATAAATTATTTGACTACAACATTATCTTTCATAGGAGAAGGATGGTGTTCAATGTGATTAATGTTATTTTTCATAAGATGATTGAGTTGACAAAATATTCTCATGATATTTTAAGCACATTTTATCATCATATTTGGAGTATCATTAGGGAAATCGTCACATGGAGTATCAAATTGGTTTTTGGAAGAGGTTATTATATTTCCATCCATTAACTGAGAAAATAAAAACATAATTAGTGGTTTTTAATATTTATCTAATAAGAATTTTAAAAAGAAACATTGAATATAGATGAGTAAACTTTAAAATTGGAATGGTACCCTATCTTGTAATTCCATATGTTCCCATCTAGGTTATACATGATGAGAGAATTATCCATTTGGTTCTTACTCTGGTGCACTAGTCCTTATCTCTAAAAATAACTAGGCTATGCTCTAATACCAACTGTAAAGACCCTATCCATTTACACAAATTTTTAGATGATTTAGAGAATAATTAACCACAAAATTACAATCCATGGATTGTAAATTCCATTGTATTTGGATGAATAGATACATAAAATTGAAAACATGGAATTATATTAATATATATATTAATAAATGGTAAATATATGTTAACATCCATTTAACTCATGCATATTCATGGGATAACTTATGGGATACCTGAACAAAATTGATGAGCTAAAAATCCCGGTAAGGTATAAACATATGAAATAAGTAATATAAATGTGTAATAAGGCATAAAATGATAATATAAAAGGGTTTGAACATAAATCTACATAAATAATCATAACATGTATAGAATAGGGACATACAGTAATGGAATCATAGTAATGAGGAAACAACACATAACATGACATAAGTATGAGTCAAAGATAACTGTCAAGACCATTTTATATGGAGAAGAAAGTCCCAGAAATGAATAAGGTTTACTCCCTATCCCAACATAAAATATCATTAGAATAAAAATTTCTCAATGAATTGGAGATATATCTTAGAACAACCATAATAATATGTTCATTCATGTGTACCATATAAAAAATCAAACATAAACATAAGGGTTACCCATGTATAGAAATTGGGGTCGTAATCATGTCATATGGCATAAAAATGGGATTACCATAATAGTTCCCATGAAAGAATAGATTTAAATCTAATATGGATATAACTATGCTATAATAGGAATTTTAATTTTAAAATATTTCTAATTTAATTAGAAATATGTAAAATTATTGTTTAAGAATGTTTTAGAAATGATTTTTTTTTGTGTTGTAAGGAAAACATTAAAGAACATTTAATATAGAAAAGGTATAATTAATTTCAAAAAAAGACTAGAAATGAACCAAGGTAGTTTTTAATGGTAAAAGGAGTGATTTAATAAAACTAATTGTGGAATATAATATATTATGGAGATAATATGAAAATGGGTATGAAATTAGGATGTTCCCTTTAATCAGGAATGCTTATCGGAATGGATTGAGAAGATAACATTTTTAAAACATGTATTTCCCCATAATAGATATATAAAATGATCTAGATAAATGATTTAAGAACATATAAACTACATTTTTAATAATTAAACAAATACAATAATTAATTATATTGGTTTAAACAGAGAGAAAGATTAAACAGGATGAATAAATGGATGTTTGTGTAGAATCCCTCTCTTTATGTCTGAAAGCGTTTTTTACTTGAACTTAATGTCCAAGATAATAAAATTAAATAGATAATCTAACTATTTAATAATTTTTTATACATAATTTTTTTATTATAATTTTATTATGTTCATTTATGGATTTTTTTATTAGTTATAAGATTCAATTTTGTCGTTTAAAAATGTTCATTTCCTTGGTTTTCATGATTGGTTCCCTTACAAAAATGTATGAAAGATCATATAAAATTTTAATTGATATATATAATTGAATTTGTTTTTTATTTATGAACATAAAATATATTAAATGAATATATAATTCATTTGGTTATTTTTAGTGAGGTTGAATCATTAGATAATATGTTTCTGACAATCATTTATATTATTTTGGTAGTTTTCCAATCATTGCAAACATGTTTAGTTTCAAAATTGGATGTTGTTTAATTTTTTTTAGATTGTAAAATGGGTTATAAAATAAATTTTACAATCCTTATCATCTATTATATTGGTTTTATGGCCATCATTGAAGTCAATAATGGAAAAAAATCACTATCGAACGTGACAAATCAACACCTCACGAATGATATTTTCATTTTTAGAATAAAATGAAGAGGATATGAGGATTGATAGTGTATTTTCAATTAACATAATAAAATTTCAGTATATATAATATACATGACTTATCATACAATTTTTTAATGGGGATTTTAGTAATGTATAAGAAAATAATATAAAGTGAAATGAAAAGAAAGAAAGTGAAAGAGGATTTTACCTCTTCAATTCTTCTCCTTGAGAACCTCTCTAGAGAAGTTTGTTTCAGTCTTCTGTTGAGAAAAAAACCTAATGTGCATGAGGAATAAACATATGAAGTGTATTGGGATGAAAGTTTTAAATCCTAAAGGCTTAAGAGGTGTGAGGATAAGAGGTGGGGAGGCGTGGTATTTTTAGTGGAGGAGAGGGGTGTTTTTTTAATATTTTAATCATTTGTTTATTATTTTGGATCATGACAAGAAATAAAGAAGATTATTATGAATAAAACTAGTATGTATTATATTTTAGTTATAAATAATGGTTTTTAACATTATTAATGTTGTTAAAAATCATCTATTTGGCTCAAAATGTTAAATATCATAAATTAATATATTTCACTATTCATAAAAATTCAATTATTTCTTAAAAATATTAAAAATTCAATCTTTCCATTTTTTTACATTTAAAATTTAAAATTGAACTCCATTGTATGAAAATAATTTTACAAATAAGTGAAATATAATTTTTAAATATAATCCTTATTTACATAAAAAATAATGATTTTAAAATTATAACTAATTTTTATAACACATTGAAAATTTAATTAATGACACATAATGTTATCATGTAATAGTAAGAAAAAAATAAAATAATTAAGGATGTTATTTTTCGAAAAAAATTATATTTTAGATAATAATATAAAATATAAAATTATTGATACGAATTATTCTTTTATAAAAATATAATCATTTAATTTATCATCTTCCAAACATTAATTTATAATACTTATGATAAAATTATATCATAATTTTATTTATTGGATGGATAAATTTTATTTATTACTTTAAAATTCCAGTTACTATTCAATTGTCTGGTTTAAAATTTATAAGGGTCACACTACTATTCCAAAGGTCATGTTTCTATTCCATTAGTATATGTTCATTAATTTCGTAAAATAAATCTTATTTCATTCATTATTAATTTATAAATTTCGTTTTGTGTTACTAATTTGATTTTATGTAATATATAATATATGACATAATTATATGATTAATATTTACTTTGATAAATGTTTGGTTTGTTACACAAACATTTCTCTTCTAAGTTTCAATTAAAATTCCTCATTTTTGGTATGTCTTATAAATTTTGAATTGCATTATTTTCATGCAATTTTTATTGTCCCATTATTATAAAAATAATTTTTTAATCAATGGTAGGGCATCATTCCATTCCATTATTCCATTTCCTTAATGCATGTTGTATATTGTAATACTCCTAAAATCATTTCATGAATTTGTCTCTTTTAATGGAATGTTATATTTTTTAAAACACCCAAACCTCCTCCTTATCCATTAGTAATCACTGTTATGTGAACATATTTTTTGGTCGGGTATTTACATGTATGAAACAATATTCCCTTCTCAAGGGTTTGAAATGATAAAATTTCGATGTATTTAAACTTTTATGAATCCAATGATTTTATATGATACCCATTCTTTATTATCCTCAGGTTATTGATTAAATGATTTATTTTTGTCAATATGGCTCACATGAATTAATACATATTAAGGGTGAGTCCAAATAATGATCCAATACAATTAGTAATGAATTAATCTCTATATATGAGACGTTTTACTAGACCTTGGGGAACAAACATGGAAATTATTTTTTTATTTATCCTCAATGATAAACCTTGATATTATTATTATTATGAAGGTGTCATTTTTTTATAAAACCACATTTTTATGTTACGTATCTTATACATATGATTATTATATCATGGTATGTATCTTTGTTTACCCATGATAATATTCTCTGATCTATTTTATTTATTTATCCCTAAATGGTATTTATTGTCTCCCTTTTCAATTGATGAATTTCCCTAGGAAATCACATACAATGAGATGAAAAAGGATGGAACAACAAATGAATATTTCTAAAAGTATTAAATAATGTTAATGTCTACATTTTTATCATATAATTGATGTATTATATACAGATTTTCTATGAAAATAGGCCACAAAAGTTCCAATATAGATATTAATGAAATATTTAATTAAGGAATTATGTTAGTCAATTAACAGGAAGACAGCATTCCATACACTTATTTTCAAGGGGTCATGGTTTAGAAATGAAATTTTTCAAAATTTTCCACTCATTGATCCTAATAACATTATATTTATTTTGTGGAGCATGACCTTGTTTGGTTCATGACCTATTTTATTTGAAGTATTCCTCCCAATTAGGTATTAAATAAAATTTATGTTTTTCCTCTTCTTAGTGTTTTTCATTTTAATCGTATTTTCAAGTGGATTTTATTGGGAACAATATATGTTGTGTATAAATTAAAGGCTAGTTATCCTTTTTTAGTGGTTTAAATTCATGAGGATCAAGCTACTCGTAATTTAAATATATATTTTTTGTTTTATCTATGGATTATTTTATGTATTTTTTTTTGTTTTTAGAGCCATATTCATTTCATATTTTCTCTTTCTTAAGGATTGGAAACTTTTTTATGTTCATTCCTCATTCATTGTTCCTTATGTATCTATTTTTGAGATTTTATCCTTTCGATGAGGTCTATGAATGAGTTTCAGTATATTTAATTTTGTTTGGGATGACCTTGTCTATATGATTTGAGTAGAAAATATCAACATGATTACGGTGGATATTATACATTGGTTGGTGTCAGATTAGATCAATTTGGGTTTTTGTTGAGATGGGGGCCTAGGTATGAGGGCATAGTTCTCCCTTTTCCTTATGTTTATAACCCAAGATTAGTTTCCATTTTAATTCTTCATTTAAGAATTATTTATCAGTTGTTTTCATTCGATTATTTGTAATGTTATGGTTTTATGTCCATTTCTACTAATTATTGATGTTTCTTGGTTTTGTGGTCCTTTAGTGGTCTCATGGATAATTCTTCCTTTTTTGAGTTATTTAGTAATTTTTTGATGTTTATGGTCATTGGAATCTTGTTATTTTATTTATTTATTTTTAGTTATTATATTTTATGGTAGTGATATCATTTCTTATTTGGTTACCTATTGGTTCACAATTATTTTTCATTAATAAATAGTGGGGAGATCCATGTTGTGACTCCACATTCTTTGAGGTTTTTTGGGATGATTATTAATAGTATTATTAATTGAGATTATTGTCATTGATTATTGATTTTAATAGATTTTTGTAATGGATATTATTATATAATATCCTAGTCTTAAGGTAATCTTGAATTTTTCACAACCCTACTTTATTTCGTGTTTGTGTGTCATGGTTTTTCTTCACAAAATGATTCTATTTTGACTAGCGACATTTTTGATTTAGAATATGGAATGGTGTGGATAATTGTGTAACCCAAATTTTATTATTGTTTTGTTTTCAATATAATTTTATCATATCTTGGTCATTTTAATATTTTATAGTGTTTTATTTAAATTTTAAATGTTTAATAATTTTTCTTTTTGTAGATGATTTGGTCGCACAGTTTAATAGAAATCATGCGACTACCACTTATGTAATGGGTTTTTTTCAGTTCATTTTATTATTTTAAAGTTTGTTCCACATTGTTAGCACATAATTCAAATCAAACAATGTTAATCCTTGTTGGAATCAGGAATTAAGTTTTTTATATGGGTTTTGATGCAGAACATTCACATGGATAGTGTAAATCATGTGATAAGAGAGAAGAAATCACTAATGTTTTAATAGGCTGGATTTCCATGGCTGCAACATGGTTTGGTAATTTTTTTCCAAAAAAGTGTGATATTTTTATAAGGTATTGTGAGATATATGGTTTGATGCATGGTTTTCAAATACACGTAGCCTAACCACACAAGTTGTATAGATTTCACTTAAACGTAAATTTTCATCTATACCCCAACTTAAATTTTATATTTCAGCCTCTCTCTCATCCAATAGTTATTGGAAATGATTGTGGTGTTCATGGGGTAGCTTCCTCACTCTCCCCAACATCAATTTCAAGACCAGTCACTCACTAGGTCAATATCGTTTCAAGAGGTAAACTCTAATATCCACTCTTTTCTTCTTCCCCTCTTTTCTCATTTCCCTCTCCATAAACCCCCATGTTTTTATGTGTTGTGAAAATAAGCATAAATTTTATTTCCTTACACTCATGTGGATTAAAATTTCCATTTTCCTTACTACATTATCTTGAAAAAAATTTCTCACCACTCAATTGGTTGTGTAATATGTTGTTTACCTGAGGAAATGTATTTTGTTTAATTATAATTTGTTCAAATTTAATAGAGTATTGATTATTTAATTAAAAAAATATTAATTCATTTTCTAGAATTTGAATGGTGATATATTTTCTATATATTTATATTAAGATTAGTACAATGAACTTGATTCTATATTGGTGGTTTTCCTAAGAGAGGCATTAATTCACATTGGGCGTCGGGGACGGGGCTGGGATCCTTTTACTTTTTCTTCTTTCTCTTTTATTTTATTTTTTTCTTTTCCTTTTTTCTTTTCTCCACTCATCCATTGGTTCTTATGTTTTACCCACGGTTGACCCTACATCACACATCCAAGATAAATAGATGTATAAATGTGTGATTGAGAAGATATTTCACCAATAAAGAGTATATCTAGGACAAGATTGAGGCACGATGGTTGCATGATGTAGATCTAGTGTGATGCTTTATTATTTAACACATAGTGGATGTCATTTTTTACTTTTTTTCCATATATAACAATATATTTTTTATTTTATGTTCTAAAATAGAATTTGGGTTTTTTGGGACCCTAATATGGTCGATCTAGTGGGTATTTGGTGATAATGGGGGTTTCATGCTGATTATAAGTGTTTTCATTTTGGAAAACCCAATTACAAGATAGTTTGATTAATGAACACATGTGTTTCATTATTACTATTTAGGAAATTTAACTTTTTTGATTATACATCACATTATCATAGTAAATTATGTGTAGTGTTACACGGTAATATATCCATGAACCAGGTAAAACATCTCATTTAGGGGGGAGATGGAAATTTAATAGTCCAATGTGTCAACCTATACTTTTATTAATAAAAGTACCCTTTCAATTTAATTAAATGGTTTATTAAATAATATGGTTATATAAAACACATGAACATTTTTTGTTTTATTATATCTTATCATATTTAAAACACCATTAAATACTGTTACATTTCATAATATAGTTGTTGGGTAGTGATCACATGATTACTGTAAAAATAGGGCTTTAGCAAATCCAATTAACATAGAAAAACGAAGTGATGGCCTCAACATATAGGATCATACCCTATAAATATATTTTATCAGTGCATGATATTGAGATATATCTCTAGTATTTTACCTTTACCACTACCAAGATGAGATTCAATAACATAAGCATGAGAAAACCCATTTACGGGAGAAGTTCGAGCTCAACAAGATCACAGAACAAAAAATGTATGCTGAACAACCCCAAAAAAGTCTCACCATTACCCACCATACCCATAGGTATATTTCTAATATATTAAGGATTTTATTATCAATTCCCTTATAATATAAATATATATTTTATATAATAAATAATTTATTTTCATCTTATTGTTGTTTCTTTATAAATTATTATTTTTTGATCCAGTAAAACACGAATTGTATTTTTGTGTAATATTCAAATTAAATGAAAGGATTGTTTTTTTTAATTTATGGATTTTTTAATAAATAATTTTTTATTGAAATATTAAAATGGTTATTAAATATTAATGACCACATTATTTATATGAATTTATATGTTATTCGTATAAGGGTTCCAAAACCTATTATTGTCAAAAAACCTAATTTTTTTTAATAAATGTCATTCGAATTTATAAAAGTAAAAAAATAAAACTATTTTGAAATTTATTTTGATAAAATTACTAATATTTTTGAAATAATATCATTGAAATTATCTAACGGTGAATTTTTCATAATTTTCGAAGACTTTTAATTTTTTGTGAAAAAATTAAATAAAAAATTAATATATGTTGTGTATAATTACATCATAATGACACACACAGTGGAGTAATAAATACAATACAGTGTATCGATGACCAAATATATGTTTTGAATTTTAAATAATGTTAATTTATGTTTATTTGATTATTTTTATAAATCCATTATGAATCATAAAAAACCTATAATATATTTTATGGTTTTAAAATAATTTCATTACCAGTATGACTAACTTCCACATTAGAAAGGATATTATTCTATTATGTCTAGCAATTTTACATTTAAAATAATTAAAACCTCTCCCCATTGGAAAAATCCATGGGAAAATACAATTCAATATTTTTTGGGTTTTTTATTTAATTATATATAGTAAAAACCTATGTTTGAGAAATGATAATCAATTCCCCAGTATGTTCCTATATAAAACAACCCAAGATCCTATTTAACTTCACTAAAATATTTGGAGAACATCGTTACTCTTCCCTACCATCTCTAGAGACCTCCCAAGATCCCCCTAATCTCTAATGAATCACCTCCCATGAATTTTGAATCACACACTCATGGTAAGGGATCCATTATTTCTTCCCTATATTCAAGAATAATCTTTATTTTATTCCATTTAATATTAAATTTAAAATGTTGGAGTGTGATTTTAAAAATTCTATAATCTCCCCTTGTGATTTATAATTGATGAGAAACCCCTTTCACTCTTACAAATCCCTCACTGGAAAATTTGTGTTCCCCCATTGTGCTTCTGAAATGTCACTATGGGATTCCATGCTGAAAAATGTTTACTGAATAACCATACCAAATTCCTATTAATGGTGTTCAATTTTATTCACTTATTCTTATATGATTATGTAATTATAACTATATATTATACATTCCTTGCTTTTGGTGGAAAATGTGATGAAAAATGAATCCATTTTGTATGATTTTTATGGAGCACTTAAAAATATGAATGAAATGAAAGTGATGGGTATGCAAAAAATTATATATATCTCTAATGCAATGGATAATGTTTTAGCCTCATGAGACACCATGTTGGGAAAGGATGTAAAATTTATTCCATTATAGGACCATTTCTACCATATGATATAGCTTTGGAATTTATCATTGACTCTTTTTTTTGATGTTGTGTATTAATTTGTTGTTACATTTCCCATGTTGCTTTTATGGTTATCATTATATATAATTTTTTTAATTCCCATGTTTTTGATTCTGAACTATTTTATGAACCATTGATATGAATTTTTCAAACATATACCATTTTCATAATGTTATTCCATTTTCAATCCCTCACTAGACATTATAGCTCACCCTTTATTATGTATGAAGTAAAGTTATCACATGTTTTTTAAGCATGATCATGTTTATAATGTTTTCAATGAAGATTATGTATTTCATATTTTATATTATTATATAATGTGCTTAATTCCCAAATTCCATATAAAAATCAATATTATATGTTTTATTATGTTTACTTTTCTATTTCAGATCATGAATTATTATATACTAAATATAAGGGTAGTCATATGCACAGACTGACACTATGTGTTCTTTTTTTGTCATGTAGTAGTGCACGGACTAACCCCATGGTGTCTTGGTCTTGTGATAGTACACATCCAGACCCCAAGTGTACCCAAGCCATGCATTACTACATGTTCATTCTATGGATTTGGGAGTGCAAAACATTTACTTTGGGTACATGATGTGTACTGCTCCATCATGAACCATTATAGGGTTTTTTCTAATTTTTTAAATTTGAAAAATAATTTGACATAACATGATTCCAATGTGTCCATTTTCTTTGTAAAACATGATGGTGGGGGCCTTCATGTATATGGAGGACATTTTAAGATTTTATTCAAGGTTATAAACTTATGATGATGGGTTTCTCCCTCAAGTAAGTGAAACCAAAGGTCTCTTATGGGAGACATGGGATCAGAACCATAAAAGTGTTTGTTGAATGGGTGGTGGATGTGGAATTTTATCACGAATAACCTAATTTTTTATTAGTATTTTACATTCCATGGTTGGAAGGATTGGGATGCAATTAGAGGATATGGATAGCTTGGGTGTCATTTTGGGTATTTAAAACATTTTGGTAGCTTTCCTTTGGAATACTTAGCTTGATGGAGACATCATTGTGTTTCATAGAGGAGGCTAGCCAAACCATTGAGGGAGGGGGAATCAATGTTAGGAATTTATCTGCTTCTTTTCAAACATTTCATGAAAAAATTCCATGGAAAATCATTAATCAACATTTGATCTGGGGAAGGATTATTGGGGAAATATGTTTGTGATATGGGCATGACTATATATCACTCATCCTATCTCTATCGTATGCTATAACATCACCTTTTTAATCTCCAGTGTATCACCTGGTGGAATTTTAGAAGGGGGATATTAATTTATGGTATCATAATTGGGTGGGAACAATGGTTTTTATAGATGTCCAAATGCAAACCTTATATTCAGTCATGATTTCTCATACCCAAGCCTCATTCATGTGGTTCTTGATACTAAAAAGTGAAACACTTTTACCCTCATCAGCTTCGATTTGGATTTGGATGATTTCTTCTTTATTAGATCCTCTATGGACACATTCTCAACTATGTATTATTGGGTTGTGACTTCGGATCATAGTGATTCAGATCCCTAGGGAGAGATCTTTAGTTCTCAGAGATCCATGTTAGTTTCAACATCCTTACATGTCATGTTAGGAAGCTATCACTACCCATAGAATACAACATCAAGAATATAATAATTCCACTAGTGACACGATTATTTTTCTATAATTGTACATGGGAATAGACCTTGACCAATCATTTCTTCTTGAGTAACTCGTTAGTTTTCCTGTAGCTTCCTTTGCAACATTTCTAGAATACTTACCATCCTGTGATGGGGCCACCATTTCCTACCACTAGCTTCTAGGTATAGGAACATGTGGTCAAGAATTCAAGACCTACACATTGATGATTGTTGTTGTATTCTTGAGAATTTGGAAGGTGAGGAACTATACTCAGCATGAATGTATCAATTACACTCAGACCATAATTGTCATCAAATAAAAAAATATTCTTCTGGAGAGTTCTCAGATTATACTCAATTGTTGGGATGCCCCATACCTATGTCAATCCTTTACTGCGAATGTCACTCTTCACGTGAGTTCCAGTGGTATCAAAGGATGATGGGTTTTTTGTACTCCTCATAAAGCAGAGACTAAACACAACACAAGTGGATCATGAATTTATGGTATCATGCATGGGGGAGGAGTATTCTAAGAATCCAATGGTTCTATTAATCTGGAATTCATAGCCTACTTTTGAATCAGGGACTCTCTTCAAGCTAAAACCAATGCGCTGGTCACTGGCCTATGCATATTCAAGTGGGGAGTTGTTTATCTTGTTGTAATAGAAATGGACTCCACCATACTTCACTATTCCTTGAATGGGTCTTGGTCTGTCCTCTAGTCCATTATCTATCTCTTCTACAAATTATGGGGATTAATCATGGCCCACATAGATATTATTCATGTATGGCGTGATGGTAATAAATGTGTTGATTTTATTACTTCTTTGGCTACCAATGGTGTTACATTCACTTTTTTCTCAATCCTTATGTCCTTTCATATATAAGGTTTGAATATTGTTAGAGGGTATTCCCTTGATCTCTATTATACCCCACCCAACCGTAGTTCTCTTGTTCACTATTCATGTCATGCACTTATTTTCTTTTCATCAATAAATGATTTGATTTTTATCATAAGAGGCCAAATAATGAGCTGGCACTATGGGAAGCATGTTTTCAATAAGTGATCATTATTTTTCTAACAGTTTAGTTAGGATTGAGGATTTCAAGAGTGATGTGTAGACATATTTTTTGACTCATTGAATACCAATAGTGATTCCTCCACTCGAATATAGATTCTGAGGATCCCAATATGGGTTCCTCCCCTTATGAGATAAACTAGGGGACCCTAATGGGTTTTCTAGTGTATAACTAACCTTGATCGGGTGTTTCTATTTGGGTAGATATTGTTGTAGGTATCACCTAATAACATAGATTATGTGTTATCTCTATAGTGCAGAGATAATGATGAATTGTGTGGGTTTTCATCAAACACTTTTTTTAATATAATTTATTTTATAACCTGTTTTATACCATATGGTATGTTGTGATGTGGTTGGGATTCCATGATTTGGATCCTGGATGATAAGAATGTCATTGAACTCATCCTCGTAGTCATGGAGTTGTGATTGAGAATGTAAAGGATTTGGATCATCGATAATAAGGCTATCGAGGGTGTCATCCCAAATGTCATGAAGATATGATATGGGATTCAATGTATTTAGATACTTGATTATATGGTTTTCAGTGGCCTCACCATCAGAGTCAAGATGAAATAGCAGGGTCTTCCATGGATTTGTAAACAAGTTAATAATGTTTTTGTGGGACTCATATATGTAGTCAAGGGGATGTGATAGGGGATATATAGATTTGGATCATAGATGATACTTTATTCATCGTCCTTGTCCTTATATTCATGATAATTTGATAGAGGATTCCATGGATTTTTATCCCATATTATAGTGATTATATGACAATATTAATTATAGTTATTAGGATAAGTGAGGGGTTCCCATGAATTTTTTTCTTAGATGATAAAGCTTCTATAGGCCTCATTCCCAGAGTCATGATGATATGATCGTGGATTGATTTTATTGGGATCCCAAATGATAGGACTGATGTTGTATGTGTTACTAGATTCATGAGAATTTGGAAGGGATTCTATTGATTTATATCCTATATATTACTTGTGATTCATGGTCCTTGATAAGTGGTCAAAGACACCACAACATTGGAAAATGAAGATATGGATGATGGGGTCATGAACCTAAGGATCAATTGATGTGTTGCTTTATTTTTATTTCATTTTATTGTTGGGTATATTATACATTTTTCTTGAGAAATAACTTATAAATATATGTTCTTGGTCCTCCATTAGGAATGTCTTATTCAGATTCATATCTTACCCTGTGTACGTGAACATCAGTTTGTATGCAAAAATTATGCCTACTTCTATGTTGATCATTGATTCTCAAAGGATTTGGAGGAGGCCCTAATTTTATGATTTAACTGAGACACTATTTTTTAGTCTTAGGATCATCGTTGTTCGAATCGATAGTCTTGGATACTATGTGTATGGAATTTATCAAAGTTTTCTATTAATGCTGATGCATTTAATTTTCTGTTGTTACTTTTATTTTATTTTTGATAGGCCATGGAAAGATCAGGTGTTTAATGTTATAGTGATTATTTGTGTTTTTTTGTAGAATTTAATTTTATTACAACATGTACTATTCATTTATTGTTATATGTAATTCAATTTATATGAATTTATATGATGTTTAGGTTATTTTATCTATGATTCCACACTCTGATCTGGGGGTATAATATCTTCCAAGTATAACCTCAGACCCCTACAAATAGTCAACTGCCTCTGGTGTATGAGGAGTCACACCAAAGGACTTATAGAGATCTACTTTGGCTACTATTCATATATTGTGTTGGGGGTTTTTTTACAATGTGGTATTATAGAATTCCTTTTATATTGGATTATTGTTTTCAAATTTCATAGACCATAGATTTTGGACTGCGTTTGAACCTATGATTAATATAAGATTAGTGTATCGATAACACTTGTTATGGTAATAATTATACATTACTAGGGATGTGGGACTTATGTTATTAATTTCCAATGTTATGGATGTATACTATTTTCAACTTTATTGAAACAAATGTGGATTGTATTTTATGATTTATGATATATTTATGAATCTAGGCCTATTAGAAAAATGTCAGTGATTTGATTTTGAATCATAGAATATAGATGAATTAGGTTTCTCATGCATCGTATCAGGCATATAGGATCCACTTGTTATAATCCTGCTAGTTTGTGATTGTCTCAATGTTTATTGAGGCTCTGTTGTTCAAATTTTAAAAAACTACCTATATGATGTTTTTATATATAACTACATGGTGTAATTAAACTCAATTTTGGAAACATATATATTGATTTTATTCTGATGGAAGGTCATGTTGGTATATAATGATAATCTAATTGATGATGAGGAAAATGAAGTTTTCTCATATACAAGAGGTTAAATTTCCCTGATGGGGTCAGGATGAATATATATTATCTGAATATTGAACCCCTTATAGGGTGTTTTTGTTTATGCCGAGTTATTCAAAATCCAATTAACAATATATACGGTGTATGCATCTTACTTAAATAGAGACTATGTGATTGTTTCCCTTGTTTTGGATTATCTATAATGATGTCATTAGTTATTGGAAGAGTCTAAAAGTGAGACATGATACACCGGGGAGTAGTATGATGTAATGATGATCAGACACGATGGGTTTCCATGTTCTAGGTGGTTGTTTGGCAAGTGATTCCATCATATGTGAGACGTCATTAATTGGTTTTTGGATGTTAAATTATCATGGGTTGAGGTTGGAGGATGTGTGAGGTCCCATGAGACGTTTTCTTAGTGAGAGGATTAACCAATGGGCTCAATTATTTGATAATTATTCCCTTTATGTGAATTGATGTGGTGGGGATAGGATTAAGATAGTTATAAACTTAATAAAAACATTCACACTAGTGAGTATAAAGTTGATATAATCATGTGGGAACCATTATAGGTGTTATCCTAGGATGGTGGTTTCTATAAGATAAACGTGTGATATGTGATTTGAATTTTGATATCACTGAATGGGAGGTGATTAAGGTTTGTGGGATAGGTAGTATGATTCCTTTCGTCAATGAGGAAGACCCTGGAGTGGTTGGGTATTAAGACTAGATTCAACTGTAGAACTTTTTGGGTGCGATCCCTATGGACAAGGGTGTTTGATTTTATAACCATGGTTAGAACATTGGTGTATGCTCATTATTTGAATAGTTTCGGGTGGTGGTTAAGAGTGTGGATGAGGTTAAAAAGTCATATATCGAGAATAATAACTTTTAATATTGGGTAAAACCAATTATCGATCAATGTGTGAAGAATCATTACATATGTGAGATGCCTATTTTTAAAGAGGACATCAAAGAGTTATTCTAGTGTGTCGAGGGTAACATACCTTGGAGCACGTTCCACTTCGTATTAATGAATAATGCATCGCTAAATCATTATTTGGGTGATGGATTAGGTTTTGTGGAATGGTCGACTAATGACTTGACCATGATACACATTTTCAAGTAGATATGGTGTCAGGGGTTAACAGTTTGTAGACATGTCTTTGGAGGAGTGACACACATGATTGGATGTCAACCCACTATGAATTCACTCAAGGATCATTATATGTTAATCTATATATTAGAGAGTGTACAACTATCTGTTTGAGGTTGGTAAACATTAATATGAATTTAAATTTAGTGATTTCTAGTGTAACTGTTTTCAGGAAACAGGAATGAGAAATGTTTTGGTTTTGCGGGTTGGTGATCGAGAATGAGAATTTGTGGTTCTGAATCCCTAAACCCGCTCTTTCAGCTTTAGTACATATAATTGTTTTGTTATGTTTTTTTATAGAAAAACAAAACAATTACCCAACACATAATACATTCAAGGAATGTTTCTGTTATATGTTCAGGATAATTACAAAACTCCGTAAAATTTATCAAAGTATAAAATAATTCACTTCACATGTTCAAACTCCAGAGATGATTGTCTTTAAACAACTAAGACACGTATGCAAACCATTTTATATAAGGGTTGATAATTAAATTTACTGTTAAGGGGTTTTAATATCAGTGAAATACCTTTATAGAAATATCCTTTGAAAATACATATTTATTAATGATTTGAATCATTCATTGCATAATAATTTCAAAAATACTTTAAGAAATACTATTTTAAAATATTATTTAAATTATTTACACCTTTAAAATACTATAACACTTTGAAAATACTTGCACTCAATTTTTTTTTTAAAAATATTCCACTGGTTTTTCGAGAAATAATATTTAGTGTATTGAAAAAAAATAGATCCACATGATACATTTAAGGGTTCCATGGCCCAACCCACTTGTTTTTGGATGGGTTCAATCGCAAATTCCATACCATATTAACAACTTTCTAATGACTAGTTGTATAAAAAAAATAATTCTTTCCTTACAAACATATAAACTTTCACTAGAGTGTTTTACTTTAAAAACCATAATATATATACTTATATATATATATATATATAAACTTTCATAATCTGATAGATTTGAAACAACCAAATCTCACAACACTAGACTTTTCATTTAATGAAAAATAAATGAAGTTCATGTAAACATATTTTTATTGAATACAAATACAAATACAAATATATATATATATATAATAAATGTAGTTCATGTATTGTAAATTCATGATATTTAATGAGTTATCGATAATGGCCATATCATGTATTTTAAATGACATTCATGATTTAGCATGTACTTGCAGACATAAAATGATAGTTTTATTATTTTAAATAATAACCATAAAAGTTATTATAATATAAAATCATTGTTTAATATGTAATTTATCTGAAAATAAATCATAAATGTTTACTTACGATAAAAAAACAAGAATAAAAACGTTTTTATAAAAATTTGATGAAATATTTATTACAAAAAATTCTGAAATTAAAGATCCATTAGAATAATTTCTTTTTAAACTGAAAATAGAATAATTTTCAACATAGTTTGATTCCCTTAAATCTGAATATTAAAAGATATATTAGGTAAAAAATAATTTTACAAAACCTTACATAAACTTAATTAAAAATAAAACTATTTTTATAATTAGAATACAATGTAATTGAAATATGAAATATTATTTATTTTTTGAAATAGAATAATCCCCTTACCTACTAGGAATGGAATTCCAGTGCGCTATGGTGATTGGGCCAGATGGAATGAATAGCCTTTTGCGTTCATGGTATTTGACGTAGTGATGACAAGAGAAGAAATAAAAGGGAGTGATTTATCCTAGGTTCGTCCAATAAAAACATTTCACACAATTACACTCACTAAAACCATACCAACAGAGGGATACATACCCCTCCAGTCTATCTGCACTCCCATATTTATACATTTAGTAGAAAAAATGTGTATATATAATTTCAACATGTTGATAGATTTTAATCCTCGAATATTTTTTCCCTACAAGATGACATACTGATATGAAATTTATATTTTTATTCGACCGAATTTTCTTAGAAGAAGACACAAAAAATATATATATTTACTCCAAAATTGAAATACACGAGAAAAGAGAACTCAATTTTCATAGTTGAAAACTACAGAGGAAGAAAACTTCAATGTCTACAAATACCGTAAAAATGAAACTTCTCATATATTCGTCCTATAATCTGCACAGAATAGTATACATGTATGAATATAACTCATACCAATATTGATAAGCTAAAAGTAACAGTAAAATAAATGAGATCAAAGATAGATTTTTTGAAATTGTTGAAAGTACTAAATCATTTTCATTTCAGATAAGGATGGACGATAAATATCATGTAAGATAATAGAAGAATAAAAATTTGTCGACATACAAAGAATACAAAGGGGATTCATGATATAAAATTAAAATACACACCTATCTTCATAGATGATAGAAAAATGTCCATCAGAGATTTGAAATCCTTTTATGGTCGATCCTTATCCATGATCAGATCTCTATAGAAAACACTCAATCCACCCTCATCGATCTCCATCTCACTCAGATCTCCCAAATCAAAGCCCACACCAAGCTCTTTTCTTTACTCGGTCTGCATTTGATGACATCCTCACAGTCGAACCTCACACTTGAACATCTGATCTAGCTCAATCTTTCATTCCATGACCCCTTGCTCGGCATCAACCTCAGTCTATGCTACATGGCTTAATTTCATACTACTCGGCCTCAACTCGAGCTCTCCCTCAAATTCCTAAAACTCAAAATCCTTAAAATTAAACCCTCATCTAATTTATTTACTTTTACTATTTTATATTTTTTATCTTTAATAAATTTTTATTCATTTAATAATATGTTCATATACTAAAACATATGTGTATATATATCTTATAAATTTCATTTTATATAGAAACTGATTAAAATTCATTTTTATATACAAATTAGAAAAATATGATTTGAGATACTAAATATATCTATAATCCTCTTTACATTTACTAATATATTACCTTCAATATTAAAAAAATTAATAATTTTTATAAAAATAATAAAAATATCTTTTATATTTTTATATAAAATACATTACCTTGAAAATAGAAATAATTTTCCTTTGAAATTATTATTGTGATTATATTTATAATTATTTTTTATTTTTTAAAAATAATTCATTGCTTTATGAAAATATGTATTGAATTTTATTTATTTCAATTAGTGATAAAATTTTGATTAGTGGATTATATATATATATATATCATTACATATGTATTCTTTATTTTCAAATATAATTCTTACATAATAATTTTAAATTTTAAAATTAGTTATTCGTAAGTAATCAAATTTTATTTATATTAAAATATTATATAAAATAGTATCATGCATTTAAAATATTTAATTTTTTAATAACATTGAATATTCATTTAATTTCAAGAATTATTCTTTGAAAATAATAAATTTTTTAAAAAATATTTTAACATTTGATTTTGAAAATAATAAAATTTTCAATTAATTATTTTAATAAAAATTTACAATTTTACTCTATTATTGTTATTATTTATAATATGAATTTAAGACAATAATAAAATTTGTATTTATTATTCAAAACGCATGATGTTACATTCTCCTACCCCCATATAAATTACCCCCTCACAATTATTTCCTTAGAGTTAAGAAAATTATGATTTTTAAATTTAAAATTAGGAAAAAATAAAATTTTTGTGGGAAAATAATTATCTAATGAAAATTATATTGCATGGATTGTGTTTTCTTTAATCAACAACTTCTAATCTCTAAATTTTTCTATCTTGTTGCTCGAATGCCAATTTTTAATCCCCAAAACCGCAATTCCAGATTTCATACATATAAATGATGTGTAATGTGATTTTATAAAATAAACTAAACAATTACACAAAATATAATACATTCCGAGAAGCTTTTTTGACTAGGTTCTAAATAATTAGACAACTCCGTAAAATTTATCGAAGTACAAAATAATGAAATTCATGTGCTCTAACTCCAAATATTTTCACCCTATAACTTTTAATATACCTTTGAAAAAACATATTAAGCAAGGAAATTCCTTTAAAATCCAATTACGGAGTTTTACAATCAGTGAAATACCTTTTATGAAATATCATATGAAAATAAGTATATAGATATACCTTGAAACATTCTTTAGATAATATTTTGGAATATACTTTTAGAAATACCTTTTGAAAATATTATTAAAATTATGTTCACCTTGAAAATACTATAACACCTTGAAAATACATACACTTAAAAAATAACTTAAAACTATTCTAATGATTTTTCTAAAAACAACGTGACTTCTTTTGAATACAAAACATTGGGTTCAATTAATACATTGAATATTTTCTTGGACTTACCCACTTTCCAAGGTATTGTTTCAATCCCCAATTCCCTATCATATTTAAAATTTTAAATTGCCCAATTTTATAAAAAAACATTATTTAATCTTTCCTTACTTATATGTAAACTATCACTGGATCATTTTCATTAAAAAAATGGCAATAAATTTACTTATACATATATATGTGTGAATATATATATTCTTTCATAATCTGATAGATTTGAAACAAAAAAATCTCATAACACTAGAATTTGTATTTTATTAAAGAGTAAATGACATTTATGAAACCATTTTTTAATTCAATACTCAAACATACATATAAAAAAATAGTAAAACTACTGTATGAATTATAAATGAATTTTATGTCATGAGTAATATATTATGAAAATTTTCTTATATTTTAAATGAAATTAATTAATGCACATGTACTTGCACACATAAAATGATAATTTTATTATTTAAAGTAATGAATATAAAATTATATTATAATATCATATCATTATTGTATAATTATTTTTGTAGAATGAATTTCATAAATATTTACTTGCACTAACATAAATTGATGTAATAGTTGAAAGATAAATATCTACATTACTATAATCAAAATTAAATAATTAATTGAAAAATAATTATTTTCTCATTTTATAATAACATTTTAATGAAAGAAATGATTGAAAATTATAATTTTCCTCTTACAAACTAAAATCACTATAGTTAATTATAAAACGGAATACATAAATTTTAATTCACTGAACATCAATGATTTTAAAAATAAAATACTTTAAAATAAATTTTATAAACTGAAAACAAACCAATTTTTTACATAATTTAATTCTCATAAAATAATCTAATTCATAATAAAAAATTTAAAACTAAAAAATTTATTCTCTTGCAAATAAATTTAACATAGAAGTTAATCATGATAAATGAAATAGATAATGAGTCCATTACAATAAAAGAAATAATCATTTGAAAAGAGTAGTTTCCCAAATAATATTTTCCATTTAATTCAATAAGAAACATTCCCTTAAATTATTATAATTTAAAAGAAAAATAATAACATCAACCTTTTTCCAATAATTTTTTGAAATATATATTATAAATAAAGTTAAAAATAATAAACCCTTTGAACAAATGTTTTTATTTCTAAACTCAAAATAGAATAATTTTTTAACATAAATTAATCCCATTATAGCATAATATTAAAACATATCTTAAATAATAAAATATTATAACGTGTTACATATCATAGTTAAAAATAATAATATATTTTATAATTAGAAGATAAAAAAATTGTAGTATTAAAAATTAGTGTTACTAAAATAAAACAATCCCCTAACCTACTGTAAATGAAAAACAAGGGGCCCGAGGTACGCTGACCAGATGGAAGGTGAGGCCATCTGGGTACACGGTGTTTGTTATAGTGATAAATACAGAACAATGTATAGGAAAGGATTCATCTTGGGTTTTTTCAAATAGAAAGAATCAGTGGACACACATAAACATAAAAAACAATACCTGTAGAAGTGCAGATGCCCCACCAGCCTCTCTACACTCCCCTATGTATACACTCAACAGGAAAAAATATGTATATATTTTATATCAACTTCCTTTATAGGTTTTAATTATCAAATAATTTATCCATCCATGTTGGGATACAATTATGAAATTTAAATATTTATTTGATCAATTCGCCTGATTAGAAGACATAAAAGTTTATCACAGCTTGATCCAGAATTGAAATAAACAAGTAGAGAGAATTCATTTGTAAATGTTGAAAAAAAAGAGGATGAAAAATTCAGTGTATGCAGAGACCACAAATAAATGAAATTTTTCTTCTATTTGATCTCTAATCTTTGTGTAATAGTATATATATATATATATATGAATAAAACTCATAACAATTTGATAAGATCGAAGTAAGATTAAAATAAACTAGACCGAAGACATATTTTTGGAAATTTTTTACAATACGACATCAATTTAATCCGATATAAGGGTAGCTGATAAAGATCCAGTCAGATAATTAAAGAGTAGGAAGTTGTAAATATCTAGAGAAGAAATAAAGTATTGAGAAACCAAAAGTAAAATACAGACCTATCTTCATAAACTACAACAAAATATCCATTCATCATTGGATATAAATTCATGGTTGAAGTCTATCCATATTCATATATCCTTAGAAAACACTCCATCCACCCTCGCATGCCTCAATCTCACTCTGATCTCACAAATTGAAGCCCATCCTGAGCTCTTTTCTTTACTCAATCTATAATCAATACCACACCAGTGGTTGAATATCACAATCGAACTAAATATCTATCTATATATTTCGGCTTGATACTCCTTTCTTGGTTTCTACTATAGTCTATGCTATGCCACTGAGTTTCCTACCTTTTGGCCTTGAGTCAAGCTCTCCCTTAAAGCACTGTTACCTTAAATACTCAAAATGAAACCATCTTCTGATTTCACTATTTTAACTCTTATTTATTTGTTTTTATTTGTAATAAATTTATATTTATTTCATATATCTTTTATATTCTAAAACATATATATAGTATAATTTTATTTTTATATATAAATAGATTAATATTCATTTTTATATAAAAAAATTGACCAGTCTGATTTCCAATACTCAATATATTTATAAAATCATTTATATTTATTAATAAATTACCTATAATTTTAAAATACTAATATAACAATAATTAGAAAAAAAATTAAAATAATTACAATTTCTTATATATAATATATTACTTGTGAAATAATAATAATTTTCTTTTAAAATTATTATTTCCCTTATTATTATCATTACTTATAATTACTTTAAAATAAGACATATTTTTCATAAAAAATATATTGAATTTTGTTTATTTCAAACAATGATATATTTTAATTAGTATATTGTATATATATATATTCATTACATATACACTCTCAATTATCAAATTCATTTCATACATAATAATTTTAAATTTTCTAATTGGTTATTAAAAAATAATAAAATTATATTTATATTAATATATTCTATAATATAATACCATATTTATAATGTATAGTATTTGTTCAAAAGTTTTAATATATATATAATTCAAATTTCATTCTTAGAAAATAATATTTTATTTAAAAATTTATTTTAACATGAGATTTTGAAAATGATAAATTTTCATTGTTTTACTTTCTTAATAATTTAAAATTTTATTTTATTAATATTACTATTTCTAATAAGGATTTAATATAGTAATAAAATAAAAAATTATTATTTATAACTAGGTATGTCACATTGGCTCTGACAATAATTGAATTAAGTGATATATAGAGCATGGGATGCATAATTGGTGTTCGTTTTCAAGGTGACGATAAGGATACTCTTGTTGAGGGGAGTAAGAAATTAGTGATGGTGATATAATCCTTATGGGGGTAGGTTTAAGGATATAGTAAGAACTACATCAAGAGGGTTGGTGGACCGTTAATTATGTTTCTCGATTGGTGATTTAGTTTGTAAGGATAATTTTGTATCAAAGTCATCCATTATGAATTGAGTTTAATATTGGGGAGCCCCATGAACCTGATGGTGATTTTTTGATGGAGTTTTTACTTATATATATGTATGGGTGCATTTACACACCGGCGTGGTGGTTTTATATTGAAGAATGTGGTGGATTGATCGTTGATGGACTGTACACCTTTAGTTTGGTGTTTTGAAGAGGAAACATGGTAATTGTTTCATAGTAGAACACAATGGTAGGATGAAGAATTAGTGACAAAGGTGGGCTAGGATGTGTCGTTTTAATACTAAAAAATATTTTCGATGATCAAAATCATTATGGTGGGGAGATTATAGACACCTTATTTTAAAGATTTTGAAAATGGTAAATTATTTTAATTTTTAGTTCCAAATGAAAATATGGAGTAAAATGAAAAATTTTCAATATACTAGATGATCTCGGATAAATTTTCTAAACTCTACAATGGTCCCAGAATAGGGTGTATATCTTATGGTAGGCATTTTGTGTAATTCCATGTCATTTCATTTTTAGTAGAATATCTAATATGTAACAAAATAAATATTAATTTATTTTCATACATTTAAATAGTGATATATTATTTAGTAGAAATGTATATTGATATTCGAACTCAACAATTGAGTTCTGAATAAGGATATTTTCCTGTATGAGGCTCGAACTCACACTGGGTGATAGGATTGAGATAGGGAATGTTTCCAATTTCATTTTGTATTTTCTTTTATCTATTCAAACATTTTTCCCCTATCCTCTTTTTCATAACTCAAACTCCCCTTGGGATCACCTAAATCACACATTCGAGAGAGGAGGAGGGATTTATTAGCGTTAGGGAGGTGTTCTACCGCTATGGAGCTTTTCAAGATCTTATTGGAGCTCAGTACCTGTGTGACACGAATATGGTGTGAAAAATCACCATTGTATGCCTCATGGTAGACCTATTTTTTCATAAATTTCCATAGATTATATATTATTAATTTTTAATCCTTATTGGGATGTAAGGAACCCCTAGAGGGATTATATATTTGGTTTTTGGGGTATACGTGGGTTTTGGACTAATTTTAAGGGGTTTTGTTCAAGAAATCCCAATCAAAATGAATACCATTTCTGGAAAACATGTATTTTGTTCTTACTATTTATGGTAGAATAATTTTTTCGGACAACATGTAACACCCCAAGCTTCCACGGTACGTTTCCCTTTAAATAATACAGTAGCTTGTGTTGTACGCAACTTCGAGTTCAAACACACCACAACTAATAAAACAGGTCTTTATGAATAGTAATACCAACTTTTTAAAATTTTAGAAATTTTATCTTTCAAAATGGACTTCATTTTTGGATTTAGAATATCGAAATTCTTATAGGGTGAATTTTTTGTATTTTTCTAATGACATTCAACTTTCGATGAATAGTGAAAGCAACTTGTTGTTTTAAACTAACTTTTTATTTAAATAATTATTTATTTTATTTAAATTTATTTTAGGTCAAAATAGATACATAATACCTATATATATTCAATGTAAATCATTAGAGTAATTTCAAAATAATTTTAGATATATAAAAATTTTATAGATCTTTTTACCGTCATTTTCCCACCTCCTAGGAGCATTTGCAAATTTGCAGAAAACATAATTATACAGATTCTATGAATTGAATTTCAAAAATACAAGAGACACAGTTGATATTGGAAAGTAAAATGTGGTTCAATAAGATAAAAATAATTTTTGGAGAATAGCAACCTTTGACTTTTATTTACCATGGTTAAAAGTAAACAGGATAATTAAACAGTAAATGATATTACAATTATCCGGACACATGTCCTAATTCTATTAGATAAGTATAATTAGACAAAAAACAACCTTAGTAATAAAATATTATCCCCTTTGGTCCACTTGGATTAGATTTGGAAAATTATTTTTATTTAATTCAAAGATGAGTTAAAAGTGTTGAAATTAATGTTTAATAACTAAATCATTTTTAATATATGGTTACACATAATATAAATTACACTATAAATATTCATTAGAAAACTAAAATAATTTAAGAAATAATGGTATTTTATTTATAATATTTATATATAAATTAATTTAATTTATTTATGACACAATGATGATGATGTAATTTCTTTACTAATGAAATATTAAAATAATTGATATTATAAATACCCAAATAAATGTAATTTGAGACTTTTCATGAATTAGACTAATTTTCATGGTTAATATGACAGGTTAGGGTTGATTAAATGAATAATTATCTAATTAATAATTCTTTTTTGAATTTAGAAAAAAAAACAAAATACCAAATAGTGTCAAAATTGAAATAAAAGAGTTTTTTAAAAACATATTATAATATTAATTCATATAATATTCCTAAAAATATAAGGCTCATCCAAATTACTTAGATAAGGTTTTATATATGAATAATTAATTCTCGTGGCCTGTTATAGTATGTTTATTAATAATGTAATATAAATATAGAAAGAGACAAGGTAAATGTCAAAATAATTAACTAAGAGTTAAATCTTAAAGATAAGGTTAATATAGTGACCCAACCATATATAAAACATATTGTTTGAGTTTTGTTAGACCCCTCACCACCTTATCCTCAAAATAATTCATTTTTAGCAATTATAAATCGAAAATGATTTTATTATAAAATAATATTTCAATATTTTCCTATGGTGCCCCTCACCCCTCTTATAAATGGAAACATACCCTACTCTCAAATTCACACCTTTAAATCCATTTGGTTAATCCAAAACCTACCCAAATATCCTCTCAATTGTCCTTCATTAATCATAGAGGAAATCCTTTAGTCAGAAAGTCATCCTAAGGATCCCTATTGATCAAATCAAAAGAAAGAACCTGAAGAAGAGGTAAATATTTCATCACCTCTTTCAAATTATTTTCTTCTTCTAATTATTCATTCTATGTTTTTTCCATTCTAAAATAATAAGTCATCTATATTATATATAGTATGATGTTATTATAAAAATGGAACATCCATATTCATTATTCTATCCATCTTATAGATGACAATGTCACCATATGTGCATACGTACGGATTATCATCTCCACGTCGTGGTGTAGTTTGTTACTCAAACACTTCATCATTTGGATGGGTATAATAATGAGTATAAATGATGTAAATAAAAAATATAATGTGATAATGATTCTGTATATATGATATACCATCCAAAAAAATATGATTTTAATATCAAAATAATGATATTTTCACTCGTGTGTACGTATGAATTTCCGTCTCCACGAACGCGATGAGATTCATTTCCCCATCATAATAAATCAATTATAATTTTAATATTATGATTCAAAATAATGTTTATGAAAATAATAAAATTATTTATATAAATAAAATTCATCTTATTCATAGTAAACTTGACTTACAAAACCAAGCATGAAAAGGTAAAAGAATTAGTTAACACTTAAAATGATGATAATACGAAAATATTATTAACAAAGAAAAATTAGAAGATCATAAATGATATCATATTTATGTATATTATTATTGTACAATATAATATATTTTTTTACTATTATACATGAGGTTAACATAAAATCAACTAAGGAAAAGTACAAGGTAAAGGTTAATTTCACAATCTCTTTATTATTTGAGGTTGTTTTTATTTAAGTATCTACAATGACCTCTTTGTCATCCACATATGTGTTTTCTTAAAAATGTATTTCAAAACATTTTTAATATTTACTAGATAATGGGTTAAAGTCATTTATACCCTTATTTTACCTTATATGTTTTTGAAAGGAATATTTCTATCATTTTCCAAAAAAGGTAATTTATGTCCTTTTCGAAAAAATAAGGTAAGATTGTTTTTTTAACTTATACAGCGTGTGCGGTTATTCTCTGTCATTATAAGATCGTCAAATCTTCCCTTACAAGATTATAAGAATATTTTCAAAATAATTGTTTTCTTTTATAATTACATGTCTTTGATTTCAAAATAGAAAGATATATTCCTATTAAATAATTTTCCTTTCATCTATGTCAACATCCTTTGATAGATTTTAAACTAGTCTGAAGTTGATCTACTACTATACAAATCTTCCATATTGTATTGAAGTTTTTGATATGTTTTACTGTGGGTGTGTTATTTTTATACCATTCTTGTTTTATGGTTAATGTATTGACATTTTTTATGCTACTTTTAATAGAAATGTTTATGTTATATTTCAACCCTTTCATATGGGGAATGTATTCTACTTTGTAAGTGACGGGTGGAGCCCACTGTAGCTCCTAGGTGCGTAGGTAGGTATCACGAGACAACTATATGTGGAATTGGTAGAGGCCTTTCCCAATTTGATATATGGTTTTGGAAGAGGCCTAAATAATTTTTATACGTCTTGGCCGAGGCCTTGACAAAATGTTTCAGAATTTCTGGCATTATACATTTCCTCATTAAGTAAATAATATTGATGGTCCATGTCTTCATTCAACTAGTAGAATACCAGTGATTATGTTTTATTAAGTAATTATTTAATCAGCTCATATTACTTTGATTAAAGTTTTCATGTTTATTATTTTTAAAGGCATGTGTTTTTAATTATTCAACATGCTTAATATTTATGTTATCTTCCGCTGTATTCCTTACAATTACTAAGCATTTGAGCTCAGCCCTTTCTTATGATTCATTTTCCCAGGATATGAAGGAGTTAGATAGGAGTGAATTTCAGACATAATATAGGAGGATTGGATGTTTCTAATTAATAAATTAGTGTTGTATTTATTTTCAAGATGTAAAGTTGAACTTATGTATGAATCTGGTTTCAAAAAATGATAAACTGATCAGTCTTTAGGGGCATGATTTCCTTGTGATCATGGCAATGTTATGTAATAGTGCACTGTCTCTAAGTAAATAGGGTTGGGGTGTTATAGTTGGTATTAGGGAAATTTTAGTAAAAACCTTGGAAACTAGAATTAGACAAACTCTTATTAGAGCACATTTCCCAAAGATAGACTTTGATGATTAATATAAAAGAACATACTAGAATTTTGGTACTGTAGATATTTTGTGAGTTTTAAATAAAATATATCAACATCTGAATGTGAGCAGGTAGAGGAAGATCTGGAACAAATGTACCTAGGTGTAAAACCTGAAAACACCACTTTGAACTAGACTCGAACAAGAACGAGTGCATGAAAATATGCCTTACTGCACTCTTGGTTACGACACACACAGGGGATATTCTTAGGATAATTATTATTTTATTTAAAAACCATTATGAAGTGTTTAAGAATATATATTTCCATAAAGAAAACTGTTTTATGATTATGGATTATATCCATAAACTTTTCAATATATGCTAAGTGTTTTACAAGTAGAGAATTATGTATTTCGATTCATAAACTAATCTAGTTTATGCCATTGTTTAGAAATGGCGCCTAGTGGAAGGAATGGAAACCATATCAACGCATGTCATCCATGTTGGTATTTACCTCCTACTCAAGATAATTATAGTGGAGCAGGTGATGCAATTGGGGATGATCATCTTATCAACATACTGGGACAACTCACCCAGTTTATGAATAATAACATTACCCATATGAAGCACCCTGATCCACAACACAGAGGATCAATATCAGACCGCTTCATGAGGAAACAACCACAGACATTCAATGGGAGTACAAATACTTTATTAGCTGAGAAATGTATAACTTTTTTAGATAAAATATTTCATGCTTTGGGGAGAAGCGAAAGAGAAAAAGTTGTTATGGAAGTTTATCACCTCACTAGAGATGCTGATCAATGGTGGTCATTGAATGAAAACACAAAGGAAGATGATGATGTATTAAATATCGTATGGGGGATTTAAAAGAGATTTTCATAAAAAAATGATTTCCTCATGACCATCAAGATGATATGGAAATTCAATTTCTGAGTCTGAGGCAAAAGGAAGATGATAATGTCACAAAGTATAAGGCTTACTTTACAAGGTTAGCAAGGAATACAACAGATTATATACCTAACCCAAGGGTTAAGATCGATCGTTTCTTTGATGGGTTAAAACAATTTCTCCATCTAGAATTAGTCTCACAAACATTCTCATCATATGAAGGTATTGTCTCTTGTGATATCATGATTGAAAAGGAATTCTCTAAGTCTTAGGACTTTAAAGAAAAGAAGGAGAATAAGAGATCTGATAAACACTCTTGGAAAGGAAAAAAGGAAAAGGGAAGAATGGAAGAGTTGAATTTCCTCCCTATGATAATTGTGTAAGGAAGCACCCTGGTGCCGGTCTAAAAGGAAACCAAGTATGCTAAAAATGTGGACAAAAAGGCCATCTTACTGGTCATTGTAAGAGAAAGAAATAATCTACCAATGTTCAATGATACAATTGCATGGAGATGGGATATTATGAAAATGAATTTCCTAAGCATTAGGGAAACATACCTCAGAAAAGGCCAAGTGATCAAGGCCAAGCATATGCAATCACTAATGCCGAGGTTGATGCTCCTAAAGATATGGTGAAAGGTAATTTAATTGTTTCCTCATGTTTATTAAATGCTTTATTTGATTGTGGATCGTCTCATTGTTTCATATCTTTCCAATTTTATATGAAAATTATATATTTCAAATTTGATTTTACAAGGGTGTTATCAGTCAAAAATCCAAAGGGAAGTATATTTGCAACAAAGTTTTGTGAATCAGTCCGCCATAGGGCATATAAATGTTCTTTATCTGCAGATCTCATTGTCACACCCGTGATTTAATTTGATATATTCCTCGGTATGGATTGGCTTTTAGACCATGATGCGAAAATTTATTGTATGAAGAATGAGGTTAAAATCTTTGATTATGATTAAGAGTACCTTATATTTAGAGTAGAAACGTCACCACATGATTCTTATCTAGATCCACCACCAGTAGCTCAACTAAATTCAATAATTGGGGATGAAGAGAATGAAATAAATGTGGGTGAGGAAAAGAATGTTCAAATAGAGGATGTACCTATTTTTCAAGAATATGTTGATGTGCTTCCAGAAGATTCATCTAGACATCCTCTAGAATGAGAAATTGAGTTTTCCGTTGATTTAATTCATGGTTCAAGGCCCAAATCAAAGACCCCTTATAAAATGACCACTATGGAATTAGTGAAACTAAAGAAACGAATAGATAAATTGAATAATAAAGGGTTTATTATCCCTAGTGTTTTTTCATGGAGATCTCTCGTCCTTTTTATTAAGAAGAATGATGGATATATGAGGATATGCATTGAATACAGGGAGATCAATGCTATAATGATAAAGAACAAGTACACCCTACCATGAATTGATGAATTATTCAACCAACTTCATGGAGCTCAATATTTTTCAAAGATTGACCTTCGATCTACATATCATCAGTTGTGTGTGAAGAAAGAAGACATTCCGAAAACATCATTTCAGACCATGTACAAGCATTACGAGTTTACAATAATGCATTTTTGGCTGACTGATGCACCCTCTTTTTTCATGGATCTAATGAACATAGTTTTCAAGGAATATCTTGATGAATTTTTAGTGGTATTTATTAATGATATCCAAGAATACTCCAAAAGATACGAAGATCATTAAAATCACTTTCACACCATTCTGAAAACCATTAGAAGAAATGAATTATACGGGAAGTTTAGCAAGTGTGAATTCTGGCTACAAGAGATTTCTTTTCTGAGCTATATTTTCATTAAGGATGGAATATCTGTTGATCATTCTACGACAAGAGAAATCCAAGAATATCCATCACCGTCGAGTATAACTGAGGTACATAATTTTATTGGTTTAGCAGGTTATTATCGGTGTGTTGTCCAGAATTTTGCTCGATTGGCTGACCCATTAACCAAGATCACATGTAAAGGGGTTAATTTTTTTTAGAAAAATGAGTGTGAATAATTTTTTTAAGAATTTAAGAGAATATTAGTCAATGCTACTATCTTGACTCTACCATTGGGGAATAATGGGTTTTTTATTTATAGTGATGCATAAATTAAAGGACTTGGTTGTGTCCTTATGCAGAATGATAGGGTTATTTCCTATGCATCAAGATTGCTAAAAATTCATGAGAAAAACTATCCTACTCATGATCTTGAGTTATCAGCAGTAATATTTTCTTTGAAGATATGGAGACATTATCTCTATGGTGAAAAATGCGAGATATATACTAATCAAAAGAGTTTGAAGTATATTTTCTCACAGAAAGAACTCAACATGAGGAAAATGAGATGGAATTAACTACTCAAGGATTATGATTGCACTATATATTACCACCCGGGGAAGGAAAATAAGGTGGAAGATTCTTTGATCAGAAAGGATCATTGAGTTTTGAACATGATGAGAGTTTAAAGGGATCTTATTTTCATGGATCTACTAAAAATGGATATGGGAATAATCATGGAAGTTTAAACACAAATACTTTTTTAAATGGTTTCCAAAAAATCTTTACTAGAAAGCATAAAATGGTCTCATGTTGATGATGAGGAGTTTAAAAAGAAAATTAAAGCTGTGAATGATAGGAGTTTGATCGACTTCATATTTGAAGATGGGATTTTGAAATTTGAGAAGAGACTTCGTGTTCCCAATATACCTGATCAGAAAAGTGAATTGTTAGATGATTCCCATAACTCCAAATTCTCTATACACCCTAGTAGCACTAAGATGTAGAGAGATTTGAAATTAGATTTTTGGTGGGAAAACATGAAGAGGGAGAATGCTGATTTTGGGTCAAGATGTCTGGTTTTTCAACAAGTGAAAGTAGGAAGGCAATAGCATGGAAGAGTAATGAAACATCTTCCCATACCTGAGTTCAAATGGGATAATACTATGATGGACGTTTTCATGGGATTGCCAAAGACTCCTAGAAGGAATTATGCAATATGGTTCATTATTTATCATCATACCAATTGGGCACATTTTCTTGCTATAAGATAAGATTTACCACTTGAATGTTTAGAAATATTGTATGTTAATGAAGTTGTAAGACTTCATGGAGTACCCCTATCGATTTTTTCTGATCGTGAGCCCCATTTATATCAAGATTCTGGAAAAGTATTCAAAGATCCCTAGATACAGAACCTTGTTTGAGCACTGCCTACCACCCTCAAACTGATTGGCAATCAGACAGACTATTCAAAAATTATAAGACATGTTGAGATCTTTCTCACATGACTTTCATGGTATGTGGGATCAATATTTAACTCTTGTATAATTTTCCTATAATAATTTCTTCCATTCAAATATTGAAATGGTTCCATATGAAGAATTATATGGAAAGAGATGTCGCACACAAAACTGTTGGGATGATTTTGGTGAAAGAAAACTCATAGGCCTAGAACTTGTTGAGGAAACGAAGGAAATTGTGAAGGTAATCCAAACCCACATCAAAGTAGATCAAAGTAGGAAGAAGAGATATGATGATAACAGAAGGAAGGATTTTTAATTTAAGGTAGGAAGTCATGTTTTCTTGACGGTATCTCTATGGAAAGGAATTATAAGATTCAGTTAGAAGGGTAAATTGAGTCCCTCATACACCAGACCTTTTAAAATTCAAAAACGAATTTGGGTTGTAGCTTACTGTTTGGAAATGCCTCCAAGCCTCTCTAAAGTTCGTGATGTGTTTGACGTATCATTGTTAAGAAAATACATGCTCGACCCAATGCATGTACTCACCTATGAGAAATTAGAACTGGAACCCGATCTGTCTTATTGGGAAGATCCTATCAAGATTCTTGATACAAGGGAACACGTGTTGAGAAACTAGATGACTCGTCTAGTAAAAGTTCTATGGAGAAACCATAAGATGGAAGTGGCAATGTAGGAACCCGAGGAACATAGTAAGAAGAACCATCCAAATATTTTTATGAAGTAATAATATAGAAATTTTGAGGGCGAAATTATTTGAAGGAGGGGAGAATGTACCATCCCAATCTACCATAGTATGTTTCCATTTGAATAATATAGTAGCTTGTGTTGTCTTCAACTTCGAGTTCAAACACACCACAACCAATCAAACTAGATGTTATGAATAGTAATATCCACCTAGTAAAATTCTATAAATTTTATCTTTCAAAATGGACTTCATTTTTGGATTCGGAATATCGAAATTAGCTTAAAGTGAATTTTTTGGTATTTTTCTAAAAACATTAAATTTTTTATGAATAATGGAAAACACTAAGTAATTGTTTAAAATCATCTTTTTATTTAAATAATTATTTATTTTATTTAAATTTATTTTAGCTCAAAATAGATAAAAAAATACCTATATATGTTCAATGTAATTTATCAGAGTTGTTTTATAAAATGGTTATATATATAAAAATTTTATTGAACTTTTTACCGTCTTTTTCCCACCTCCTAGGAGCATTTTAAAATTTTCGTAAAACATAATTTTACCACTTATTTGAATTGAATTTTAAAAATCCAACAGACATGGTTGATAATAGTAAGTAAAATATTGTTGAATAAAATAAAAATAATTTTTGGTGAATTGTAATTTTTGACTTTTATTTACCACAGTTAAAAGTAAATAGTATAATTAAATGTAAAAATGATATTACTATTACCCTAACACATGTAATAATTATATTGGATAAGTATAATTAGACCAAAAATAAATTCTGAATAAAATATGATTCCATTTGGTTCAATTTGATTAGATTAGAACATTTATTTTTATTTAATTTAAAGAAGAGTGAAAAGTGTTAAATTCCAAGATTAATAACTAAAACATTTTTCTTATAGGGTTACACATAAGATAAATTTGACAATAAATATTCATTAAAAATATAAAAACATTTCCTATATGATGGTATTTTATTTATAATTTTTAGACACTATGTAATTTAATTTATTTATGACACAATGATAATGTAGTAATTACCTTATTAATAAAATATTGAAATAATAGATATTATAAATAGCCAAATAAAGGTAATTTGAGACTTTTTATAAATTACACTATTTTTTAGGTTAATATGACATTTTAGGTTTGATTAAATAGATTTTTTTCGAAGTTATGATGCTTTTAGGAATTTGGAAAAAACAAAATACCAAATAGTGTCAAAATTGAAAAAAAGTGTTTTTAAAACAGATATTATATTATTAATTGATATAATATATCCAAAAATATAAGGTTCGGAAAAATTACATATATATGGTTATATATATTAATAATGAACCACTTGGGATTCTCTTGTCTTGTTATTGTATGTTTATTAACTATATAATATCAAAATACAAAGAGACATGGTAATTGTCAAAATAATTAAGTAAGCGTTAAATCTAAAAGATAAGGTTAATATAGTGAACCAAACCATAAAACCTATTGGTTGAGTAGTTCTATACCCATGAGCACCGTAGATGATAAATAAATCAATTTAGGATCCATTATAAACCAAAAATTATTTTATTATAAAATAATATTTCAATCTTTTCCTAAGGTGCCCCTCACCTCTCTTATAAAAGGGCACTTCCCTTTCTCTCAAATTCACACATTCAAAGACATTTGGATCAGAAAACCCCTGCCAAAATATCCACTCAATTGTGATAACTTCATACCATAGGCCTTAATTCACACATAAATCCAACCTATGGAGCCCTTTTTATCAAATCAAAAGGAAGAAACCGAAGAAGAGGTCAATATTTCATCACCTCTTTATAGTTCTTTTCTTCTTCCAGTTCCTATTTCTATATTTTTCCATTATAAAATAACAACTCTTATATCATCCATATACTGTTATATTATTATAAAAATGTTACAACCATATTCATTATTCGATCCATTCTATAGATGACAAAGTCACTATACGTGCGTACATACAGATTACTGTCTCTACGTCGTGGTGTAGTTTGTTATTCAAACACATAATCATTTGGATGGGTATAATAATAAGTATAAATGATTTAAAATATAAATATAACATGATAATTATTCTTTATATATCATATAACATCCAATTATATATTATTTTAAAATCAAAAAAATGATATTGTCGCTCTAGCTTATGTACGGATTACCGTCTCCACGAACGCGATGAGATTCTTTTCCTCACTATAATCATTCAAGAATAATTTTAATTTTTTGATTCAAAATAATTTTTATGAACATAATATAATTATTTATATGAATCAAATACATCATATTCATAATAAACATGGCTTACGTAACCAATCATATAATGCAAAACGAATCAGTTAACAACTGAAACGATAATAATAAAAAAATATTTTTAAGAAATCAATATTAGAAGATCATATATGATATAATATATGTGTATATGGTTATTTTAAAATTTATTAACAATTATTTTTAATTATACAAGAGGTTAACATTCCATCGACTAAGGAAAATTACAAGGTAAGGGTTAATTTCGTAATCTCTTTATTATCCAAGGTTGTTTTTACGTAAGTATATACTCTGACCTCTTTATCATCCACATCCATGTTTTCTTAAAAATGTATTCCAAAACATATTTACTATTTACTAGACAATATTTTAAAGTAATTTATACCCTTATTTTACCATATATGTTTTGGAAAGGAATCTTTTCGTGGTTTTCCAAACAAGGTACTTTATGACCTTTTCAACAAAATTAAGGTATGAATGGTTTTTTTAACTTATACGGCAGTTGTGGTTATTCTATTCCGTAACAACATCATCAAATCTTCCCTTAAAAGCTTATAAGAATATTTTAAAAATAATAGTTTTCTTTTATAATTACATGACTTTTAAATGATTTCAAAATATAAAGATATATTCCAATTAAATAATTTTCCATCCATATATGTCAACATCCTTTGATGGATTTTAAACTAGTTTGAAGTTGATCTATTATGATACAAATCTTCCATATTGTATTGAATGTTTTGATATGTTTGACTTTGGATGTGTTATTTTTATACCATTCATGGTTTATGGTTATTGTATTGTCATTTATTATGATAGTTTTAATACAAATGTTTGTCTTATATTTTAACCCTTTCATATGAGGAATGTATTAGACATAGTAAGTGACGGGTGGATCCCGCTATAGATTCTCTGTGCATCCATAGGTCTCAGGGGACAACTAGATGTGGAATTGGCCGAGGCCTTTCTAAATTTTATATATGGTTTTTGCCGAGGCCTAAATCATTTTTAGACATCTTGTTTGAGGCCTTGACAAAATGTTTCAGAATGTCTGACATTATACATTCCCAAATAATGAAAATAATATTAATCGTTCATGTGGTCATTCGACTAATATAATAACCATGATTATATTTTATTGTGGAAATATTTACTCACCTCATGTTCCTTCCATAAAATTGTTCATGTTTATTATTTGTAAATGCATTTGCTTTCAATTATTCACCATGCTTAATATTTATGTTATCATCCGCTGTATTTCTTGCCCTTACTGAGCATTTGAGCTCACCCCATTCTTACATTTTTTTTCCTAGGATATGAAGTAGTTAGTTATGAGTGACTTGTAGGCATAATCTTGGAGGCCTGTATGATTCTAATGAATAAATTTGTGTTTTATTTCATTTCAAGATGTAAAGTTTAACTTATGTAAGAATCTTGTTTTCCATAATAATAAACTAATCAGTCTTTCAGGACATGATTTCTTCATTATCATACCAATGTTATGTAATAATGAACCGACTTTGGGTAACTGGGGTCAGGGAATTACAAAACACACCGTGTTCATAAATTAAATACTGTAGATTGGTACTTTTTATGTAGTCGGTTCTGTGGAAGACACCTTATGTATGGGGCTTATGTGTGTGTAGTAGTACAGGGCTAGACCCCAAGGGTGCCCTGGTTGTTGTATTATAGGGCCATAAAGCATGTGTGTCCTAGAATTATAATACTACATGGCTAGAACCCTATGTGTACCCAGTCCATGTAGTAGTACATGGTTAGGATTTTGGTTTTGGGGAACACATCCTATACTTTGGGTACACATTATTTACATGAAGAACAATCCATGTACTCCTCCTTTATTTCCCATTTGATGGTTTTCAGTGATTTTTCACAATTGAGTAATATTTGTACAATATATGAGTCTATTTTGATAATTTTTCTGCATAGAACATTATGGTAGATCCCATAAGGAGTTTTCTTGAATTTTAAAAGGAAATTAGAGGTGGGAATGTTATAAGGGGGTGTGTTCTTATTCCTATAAGAAAAACTAGATGTCTTATAATGGATTAATGGAGTGAGACCCAAATGAGTTCCATGTGGTTGGTGGGAAAGTCATGGGATATCCAATTTCATATTTTTTCACTGGATAGTCTATGGTTAGTGGGACCTCGATTTTATTTAAGCAGATGAATATATAGGATTTTTGAGCTAACCAAGAGTGGGACCTTCAAATGAAAATGGGTCATTTGCCATATCCATGGACTGATAGTTAATTTTATTTTCCCTTGATTCCAAATTCCTTTTTTGTGTTTTCACTATCTAGAATCATATTTTCCATGAATAAAAGGAATTTTCCTAAGAGAGTAGTTCTGGATGAGAATCCTAGGAGGGATTATTTCTCATATGTTTTTGTCTAGGGGGTCAAAGGGTTGATGACTCCAATTTTATAATGATCTTGAGGATCCCCGTATGGATTCATCCAATCATAACCCATACTTGGGGACCTCTTGGGGGTTCCACCATGTTTAAATATCCCCGAACTGTTTCCTATATTTAGTTGGAGAATGTTGCAAGTGTCTTCTTGAACCTGAATGGATGTGTAATCCCAATGTGGTGAAATTATGATGAGGGTAATGTGAATTCCTCCCACCCCCATGATATTTTTCATTTTTATGACTTATGTTGGAAAAATTATTATTCCCTCATGGTTGTTTTTTTTGTGTTTGGTCTACCACATTTTGGATATCAGATGAGAGGTTTGTCAGAACCCTCATCCTTAGTATTATTAATGATTGCCATATATTTGAAGGTAGAATTATATAGCTAATATGTGCCTCATTACTATAGTAATGATGTTATGATAATTAATTTAATGGATATAGATCCTAGATGATAGGGGTGATGCAGGCCTAACCCTTCCAGCTCTAAGGATATAATCAGGGTTTCCATGGATTTAGAGATTATATGATAAGAATGTCATATGCAAAATTACCTTGAGTTGTAAGGATATGATATGTGATTACATTGAATCAGATCTTAAATGATAGTGATGTTGTATTTCTCATCAATATATTCATTAGGGAATTATTATGGATACTATGGATTAGAATCCATTATGATTGGGTGTCGTTGGCCTTATCCCCAGTGTTGTGAGGATATGATAGGCTCCACCATGGTTTTAGTACTTGGTTGGTAGTGTCATTATTGGTCTCATTCCTAGAGTCATGAGGATATGATAGGGGATGCTTTGGATTAGGATATGAGATGATAGAACAGTCTTGTTAAATGTAATCGAAGTCATGAGGATTGTCTGGGTCTGCCTTAGATTTGGAGCCAACATGTTACATGTGGTGCACGATCATGGAGAAATGCTTAGAGAAAAATCAGTATTGGATGAAACATGTATGGTCAATTGAATTCATAGTCATAAGGGATATAGGTGGTTTTGGTTTATTTTTATTTATATAATATCAGACTAGGCTAGGAATATTGTTACAACACGAATTTATAACAGTAGGATATAGATCCACTTTTGTGGGTGGCATACTAATATTCGTTTCCCACCCCCTGTATGTGCACCTCGGTGTGCATGTAGAACTTATGTAAGATTTTAGTTTGAACACAAGAGTATAACAAATAGAAAGGAGGCCCAGGATTTCATAGTCAAGACTAATCTCTTGTATGGTGTCTTAGGATTGTACTAGTGTGGCTCAAGAGATATGGAGACTTCGTATGTGGCATGACTCAAAGTTTTTAGTAGAGCATGATGTATTTATTTTTCAGCTATTCATTTTTTTTATTTCCAATTTTCCTACTGGTTAATCATTTTTATAATTTGATCATGTCTATTCCAGTTTCAATGAGGAATTTTATTTTATTTTAAAATTTTCACTTTAGTTATTATTTTGTGTACCTTGATGCTTAAAAGGTTTATTATGATTGGTTTATTTATTAATTATAATTAACTATAATATATAGGTATAATATCAGAAATGTAACAACTTAAAAACCTATTCAAAATTTGTAGAATCCGTCATATGAGGAGTTGTTCTAGAGGTTTTGTAGTGAACAGGCCTGACTACTATTCATAGATTGATCTTGGGTGGGATGTAATTCTCTCTATTGACATTTCCCTATTTTTTGGACCCTATCCTCTATTTGGGTTGGGATTAGGACTTGGTAGTGTTCTAATGGATGGATTTTGGGGTTTTTATAATTATATAGGACTTCTCATAACTTGGTTTTGTGTACAAACCCACATGTGCCATGATTTTACTAATATTTTTCCTAATACGGTATGAATTTATTTAGAATTAACATTTAATGCATGTTATAAAAATCTGAGATGTTTTTAAATTGTTTCGTAAAAATTTAGGGTACTTGAAATATCTATAGTCATAATAACAAGGTGTTGAAAATATTTCAACACTTAGAAAGGTTTTTTAGCATCAAAAGCGTTCATAAAAATGTATAAGTGTCTCTTTTAAATGATTTTAAATGTTATGAAAGGTTTTTTTGACATCAGATTCATTTTTATAAAGATATTATTTTTGTTTTAATTGTATTTTGATAAAAATACAATAGATTCAGATCTTATTTTAATTATTTTCAGTTCTTCGGGCATCAATGGATTTTCAAAATGCTTTCAAATAAATATTATGGAGAGCAGCAGTTTCCAAATGAATTTCCAAACATGGGATAACAAATGGATTCAACGAAACGTTTTTAAAGGGGATATAAAATTGTTTGAAATATCTTAGCAGTCATAGATTCTATTAAAAGGGTCAATTGGGACCATTTTGAAGGTTTTTATCTATAAAATATATGAGACCCTTATTAGATCCCCCTTGTAGTTAGTATGCCATTTTGAATTTTAACCCCTTGATTTGATGGTCTATATTGGATTATCTCTATTTTACTATTATGAATATTGGGAAATGTTATATTCCATGTGAGGGTATAAGAGGTGAGATGAGTTCTATTTGAAATTATTTATATTTTTTCAATGTGATTATTGGTTTCTGAACTCGATTTAAATTTCATGGGTGTCCTTGGCCTTTAAGTATTATGTTTAGATATGTTCATCCCCGGAGTGTGAATTCTGCTCTTTCTAGTGGATCATTACCTATAAATGTTGAGTGCTTCAGGGATTTACTATGCTCCCATAGTACTTGTGTTAAACCCCCAAAAATATAAAAATGGATATTATCTTCCTTTGATTATAACTTAGAGTATAAATCACATAAAATCACATAGATAACCCAATACAAAATTTTTAAATGAATAATGAACAAAATATGAGATATTTCTTGATGTTAGGAAACCCATACCAATAGAATAGTAACATGAACTTTGGAATATTAATATGGAACTTATGAAAATTAAATACGCAAATAGAATCGTATAATATCCATTGAAAATATAAAAAAAATATTAGACACATTATAAATGAAAATATGACATAATTATATAACAGTGTGTGTAAATAAATGTATTGGAAATGATAAATTATGTTTCAGTATTGCTGAGAAACATAAATGATTATTTAAAATTTTATAATTCATCTAATGATTAAAAATAAAAAATGTTTTAATAAAATAGATTCATTAATAAATATATTGATTCCTTTATTGTTTAAAGATAATTTTACGAGACCTTAATTATCTTTTCAGTGTTTTATAAAATCATTTATAATTTTAAAATCGTAATTTTCCATGTAAATGATGATTGTCACTAAAAACGAAAATTTTAATATTTATAAATTTATTTTCAAAAAATTGTGTTCATCTTTTTAATTGTATATTTTCAAAAATGGTTAGGGGGATTTTTTAGGAATTTTTCTAAAATACTAGTTTTTTTTCTAAATAATAAAATATGATAAGTTATGTTGAAATCTTAATACATGAATTATTGGGTCATAGATGATGAATTGATAATTTAAGAACAATTTCACAAAATATTCATAAAAATATTAATATATTTAGTGATAATTAACAATCTATTGATGGAATTTAGTAATACTTATAAACTAATGACTAAAATAATGAAGAAATAACCATGTCCTCTGCTATAACTACCACCCCATATCCTCACTACTTTTATGATTTTCTTCTTGTCTGAATTCTACTCAATAATCTTCCCAATTATCTACCCCAGGTCTAGGATCCCCCATTCACAAAAAAAGAGGAAACCAATTTCCCTGAGAAGGTTCTAAAATAATGTAAATTGAAGAGGTGAAACCCCCTTTCATTTTCTATTAATTTCATTTAAAATTCCATTATTTTCTTATACTATCCTCACCTACCCTAATCCAAGTGGAATGAAAAATACATTACCTATTATATAAAATGATTTTATCATGTTAATGGAATAATTTATCATCATTTCTCTTCCCTTCTCATTTTTAAATAAAAATGAAAACATTTTCCATGATGTGTTAATTTATCACATTCATGGACACCGATGTTTTCAATTACCATTAAACCCTTCAAGACTACTCATAAAACATTTTTTATTTTCAAAATAGATAAAAATATTTTAATGAAAACTAATTTAATATTTTGGAACTATTTTATTTATATAATATTAATTAACTAAACATAACTAGTTTGTTATGGTCGAAAAATAACCAAAGTAATCAAAATGATTGTCACTAACTTCTTATTAAATGATTCAACATGACCAAAAATTACCAAATTAATTATAAAAAGTTTATCTTCTGTAGATTAATTAATAAAATATAAATAAAATTCTATAAAACTGTTGTCATTTTAAATTATATTCCATAAAAATATAAAAGTAAACTTTTTAGGAAAACCAAGGAATAAAATACTCCCAAATGATGAAATTGAATCTCATAACTCATAAAAAAGGCCATAAATGACCTTAGTAAAAAATTGTTTAAAAGTTTCATAATTATTTAATTAATTATTGTATTTAATCTTATTATTCAAGCCATTAAGTATAACTGTAGAACTGTTTAGGCATATGGTCAGGGATTTACTCTGAACCCTCTTATGGTCCTTTGGGTTACACATTCTCTCCCTTTACCCCAATGTAACTCTTATTTATTTTTATTTAATTTTTCAAAATTATGTATATATTTTCCATATTCATGTATCCAGATCATTACATTCTTATTTTTTGGGTAAATACATATTTTAATTATGTTCCTCTCACAATTCTTATAGATACGGATTCTTGAATAAAGGGATCTTCTTAACTTCTTATCCATTTTCAAGTTCAGTATGTAATATTTTTTAAGAAATATTTATTTTTATAAAATAACTCATTTTTTATTAAAAAATATATTTCTTAATTTATAGTTTTATATAAAAAAATATTCATTTTTTCTCATTGAAGACACATTAATATTTTCCCTTAAACTGCGTCAAAGGGACTCATTTCTAATGTTCCTGAGACACTTTTTTACTTTTTTACACATTAGATTTATGTATATTATCATGAATATTGCCTATTTTCAACTATTAATGTCAATTCATGTTTTAAATAAATTATTTCAAGGATAATTTTAGGATATTTCCATTTTTTATGCTCTATGACCTGATTACAATTCTTATTTAATTCTACGGGTTACCCTTTTTTATATTTGATTCTTCATGTGTAACAAATATGTGTCAATAGGTCATCATGGGTGCATCCAGATAGTTCTCCAATGAATTGGGTAATGTTTTTTCCCTTCTTATTTCATGATGTGTTAGGGAGTGAACCTAATTCCTGTAATAGACATTGTCCACTATGTGATATAGTCTTGTTAGATAACATTGACTCATGTTTATGTAATGTTATCTATTGTTTGTACATTTCAATGTTTCCCTAATTATATGTTCCCATATTATACATTCTATTATTCCTTATGTTTATTTCTGATTTATTCCTTTTTGAATCAAGTAATTACTTATAACCCATGTGATAAGTTTCATTCCTAAGCTAATTTCATTACTGGGATTTTTAGCTGAATCCTTTTGTTCAGGTATTCTCCAGGTTATCCTTTCCAGATGTAAGAGCTCAAAAAACGTTTGGATCTCATTATGTAGAATAAATAAATTGTTTTTTATTTTGGTGATTTTTTTTCAAACTGTGTAAATAATATTACAAAGACAGTATAATTTATGATAATTGGTTGTATTACATGGTTGTTTATGGTTAAAATCATGTAACGATGGTTGTAAAAGGATATGGTCAGTATAGTTGGTATCAAAGAAAGATCAAGTTTTTTTGGAGATTAGGAATACAAAACTTTTGTAATAACCCAATGGATACTTATATTACCATCGATAACAACTATTGGAACAAAGGGGATCACATGTTAGGATATTCCTTTCATTTCCAAGTTTATTCTTTTTATGTTAAATGATTTCTTTTCATATTATTATTAGATAAATATTCAAGATGAATAATTTTACATTATTTTTCTTAGTAAATGTATGGTAATAGAATAACTCATGTAAAAAATCATTCTGATAGTCAATGTGATGATTTTCCTTATAATATTCAAAATTTGATAGGAAAGGGTGCTAAAAATATCATGAATATTCTTGATCTACAAGATCATGTTTTGAAAAATTACATGAATTTCATTGAAAAACCTAATTTTCATAAGAAAGGTAATGTTTCAGTTGAATGCTTCATATAATAAAGGCCTCCCATGTGTAGTGGATCTTCAAATAACCTCCTTGTAGAAAAATGTATTAAATTCATTTAGAAGATATTCTTAGTGATCCAATTATAAGAGGAAGATAGAGTTTTTTTGGCAGTCTATCATTTTGGAGGGGAAGAAGATTAATCTTCGGAACTAATCAAGGACATGAAGAACAAATAATAAATTGATTCCATGGAATGGGAAGATTACAATAAAATATTTTTCAATGAATATTTTCCACAAACCCTCCATCTTAAAATAGAAAGGGAGTTCCCTGGTCTGAAGAAAAAGGATGATATGTCTATTGGATTCTATAAGAAAAAACAAACAAGGTTTCAAGATATGCATTTTGTTTTTTAATGAACACCAAAATAAAGGTGGATCACTATATTATTGTACTAATGTTGTGTCTACGAAAAGCATAGGTGATTCAAAACGTTGATAGTTATGAAGAGATTTTTTATTGTGCCCAAAACGATGAAACGGAAATCAGAGAATCCCAATGGTCTAATTCACTTGAAGATAAAAAAAGTAAAATAGTGTTTAATATGGGAAGATCAAAAGAAAAATCTCAAGATGGAAAGATGACCCATCATCCCACGTGTCAAAATATAGGGAAGAAGAATCCTAGAAATTAGTTAAAGGGAAAAAAGATATGTTTAAAATGTGGAAGATAGAATCATATGGGTAATAACTTCATAAGGTATATGAACAATCCCACTATAGAGATAGAGGAAAGGATGTTTTAGATTGGTACATATCCTATAGTGTAGTGTTTTAACGACAAGTAACATAGGAATTATAAAAATATATTACCTTAATCTAATGTTTGATGGAGGCATTCAACAAAAACATCCTCCAATGTTATAGGAAGGGAATATTCTATCACTACTTCTAAAGTGGAGCACAATAATGATGTGGTGAATGGAATTATGGTTATTAATTCAAGAATACCGAATGTAATATTTGATTCTAGTTCTAAACATTCAATTATATCATTCATGTTTAGTATAACATTTCAATCACCACCTCAAAATATATAGTTTGAGTTATCCATGAGACCATTGAATTTCTAATTTATTGAATCCAAGTATATAAATACCCCCCCCCTTCGGTGGTTTTATTCATAAAACTCCCAAAACAATTCTTACATCCTTCAATGGATGTTGATTCTATATTGGGAATGGATTGGTTATCTTTATAAAAACCCAATATCAACTGCTAGGAAAGGGATATCACTCTTCAAATCTTGAGGCATACTTAATTTATGTATAAGTGTAGGTACGGAGATGAATCTCCATTATAATATGTATCTCAATTGTGGTTATTATTTACATATGAGAAAGCATATCTATCTCAGATGATTGATAAAATGGAGATAATCATGCTCAAATACATTCCCATTGTGAAGGAATACACTAATGTATTCCCTAAATAATTTCCTTGTCTTCCCCCTGATAGTGAGGTTGGGTTCTCAATTGAACATATTCTAGGATCTTTCACTATATCAAATACACCATATATAATGGCCACTGTTGATCTATAAGAACTAAAGAAGCGATTACCAGAAAGTATAGTAAAAGGGTTTATATGCCTGAGTGCAGCACCATGGGTTGTGTTGGTCCTATTTTAAAAAAAAGATTGATCAATGCATCTTATCTTTTATTATCATGATCTCAATAGAATAATGATAAAGAACAAGTATCCACTATAGCAGATAGATGAATTTTTCAATCAACATCAAGGGGAAAGTATTTTTATAAGGATGACCTTCGATCTAAATATCAATAATTAAAGGTGTGGAATAAAGATATTCCCAAGACTACCTTTCTAATGAGGTGTGTACACTATGAGTTCCTTGTGATTCCCTTAAAACACATTAATGCTTCTAACAATTTTCTTGATGTAATGAATAGAGTATTTAGAGATTGCCTCATCAAATTTGTTGTAGTCTTTATTGATGATATTCTAATATATTCCATGTTCATGGAAGAATATGAGGTGTATATGAACACTATGTTGATAACTTTTTGATGAGATAAACATTTTGAAAATAATATTAGTTGTGAGTTAAAAATGGAGGAAGTATCATTCTTGGGGCATGTTAGCACCAGGAAAAGAATATATTTGAACACTTCCAATACAATGACAATAAAAGAGTGTCCATGGAAACATATATAATGAAGATCCATAGTTTTCATAGTCTATATGGGTAATACTGATGATCTATTAAGAGCATATGATAATTTTCAAACACATTAACCAAGATAACTAATAATATAGTGATGTTTATCCTTAAAAATAAATGTGGAGAATGCTTAAAATAGTTGAAAAAGAGGCTTATCACTATTCTATTACTCATGCTACCAACAAGTGGAGAACACATTATGGTATAAAAATATTATCAAAATAAGTTCATAGGATATATAATAATGAAAAATGATAAATTTAAAGGATAAAATATAATGTAGTTGAAATCCATAGAAAACAATACAACACATTATTTAGAGTTTTCAGTTGTAATCGTTGTGTTGAAAATTTGGCGGCATTATCTCTATGGGGAGAAGTGTAAGATATATAATGATCATAAGAGCCTCAAATAGATATTGAAATTAAAGTATCATACTATGCTCCATTGAATATGGTAAGAGATCATCAAGGATATCAGTACTAAATTTACTACCAACCTGGTAAGGAAAATAAAGTGGTAGATGAACTATGTATAATGCATACTCAAGCATTATTAATGATGATAATTGATAAGGATCCAATATTCTTGGAACATCAAAGTATGGAAATGGGTTAAATTAAATATGGAGGGTCATATGTCCTTTATCAAATGATTATTCAACCATCCTTCAGGAAGAAAATAATGGACTCTCAAAGAAATCACGTGGAAACTCAGAAAAATATGGAAGTTGTAAAAAATGGTAAATCCACAAAGATGAAAATTGATGAGGATGGAGTCATAATATTTGTGTCATGACTATATATACCATTTAATCAAGAGATAAAAAATGTGTTTCTAAATGACATACATAGATCAACTTTCTCTATTCTCCTAGGGAGTATAAATATTTATTGTGATCTCTAAGAGATCTATTTCGTGGAAAATATGAAGGACATTATTAAATATACACTCAATTTTCTTGTAGGTCAGCAAGTGATGGCTGAAATGAAAAATTATAGGGTGATGTTACATCTTTTATCCATACCAATATGGAAGTGGGAAAACATCACCATTGACTTTTTCACCGGTCTTCCAAATATATCTAGTGGAAACAATGATATATGTGTTTTTGTGGTTTCTCTCAGAAAGACAGATCACATTATTGAAATTTTAGAGGACTTCATATGGGAGAAAATTGCACGAATATACATCAGATAAGTGGTAAGGATGTAAGGAGTGCCACTATCGATAATATCTAATTGAGATATGAGATTCACCTCATGTTTTTGGAAAATCCTCCAACATGATCTAAACACTAATATGAATATTAGTACAACCAATTATCCTCAAAGTAATGGCCAATCCTAACAGAATATTCATACATTAAAAGTATTTGTTGATAGAATTTTTTATAGACTTGAATGGAGGATTGGATCGACATATTCCTCAAGGTGAATTATCTTACAACAACATTTTCAATTATAGAATCCAAATAGATCACAGTAAAACCCTTTATGGGAAAATATGCAGAATAGTGGAATGTTGGGATGAAGTTGGTGAATGTAAGCTTCTATGTCATGAAATAGTGGACTAAATGGTCGAGAAGGTGGACTATTCAGTATCACATCAGGGTATATATAATTCAAAAAAATAGTTATGGAGATAATAGTTTCTGAATCCTTGAGTTTATGGAAGGAGATATTGTATTCCACTACATATATCTAGGTAATATGATCATGAGATTTGGGAATAAGGTAAATCTTTTTCCCAAGAACGTCATCCCCTTTGAGATTCTTGATCATGTTTGAGCGGGGGCTTATCGACTAGAAATTCCACCACACATGTCTTACATACATGATATATTCTAGGTATCTCTGTTTTGGAAGTTGATACTAGATCCCTCAATTGTACTGAATTTAGAGGTTGTACAGTTAAAGAATAGAATTTCTTAGGATGAAAAACCAGTGAAGATCTTCAATATTAAACATAAATTTCTACACAAAATTACTACCCACCTTGTCAAATTATTATGGTGGAACCATATTTATGAATAGGCAACATTGGAACCATGGGAAGTGATGATTGATAACTACCCTCAATTATTTTCACTATCGAATTGAAATAGAATTTGGATGGAAATATTTAATAAGGGGTGAAGACTGTAACAATCCAAAATTCTATCAATGGAAATTAACATCTTCATAATTATTCCATATAGTATAAATTACATAAAATTAAATAGAAAACATAATAAAAACATAAAAAATGATGCATGAAGAAAATAAGAGGTATTTATATGAGTTAAAGAACATATAAAAATGGAATAGTAACATGGAATTTTAAATAGTAATATGACTCTTATAAATAGTAAACTAGCCAATTGAATAGTAAAATAGCCAATGAAAGTATGATAAAAGATTCAGTATAATGTCAAGGAAAATACGACATAATTATACTATAATATAAGTAAATAAATGTTTTGAAAATGGTCAATTTTTTTAGGTTTTCTTTGTGAAAAAATGTGTATTTCCAGTTTATAATTAATATAATTATTTAACTAAAAAAATTTATTCATAAAATAGACTCATAAATTAAAATTTCATTGTCTTAGGAGTATAATATAATTTAATGAGACTTTAATCAATTTTTCCATGTGTTTTAAAATAATATATAATTTTAAAATTAGTATATTAAAATAAATCATGATTATAATTAATAATTATATTTATCATATTAACAAATTTTATAGAAAAAAAATTATTTTATTTATTGATTCCACATGCCAAAAAATGGTTAGCGTTATGTTTTGTAATTTTTCTAAAATACTTGAATTTTTTGAATAGTAAAACACTATAATTTACAATAACAGCAGAATACCTAAATTGTTGAGTCAAAGATGTTGTGTGGATGATGTTATCTCATAATATTAAAATATCCGATATTATTTAAATATTTTTTAATGCTAAAACTTTTTATAGTCTTGAGGAAAAAGAATAAACTAATCAATAAAAGAATGGAAAAATACCCCCCTCATGCACTATAAATACCACCCCTCACCATCTCTTATCCTCACCAAAATTAATATTTTTTTCTTTATATAAATTATTCCCAATCATATTCCCAATTCTCTCCCCCATGTTCAAGATCCCTTGGTCTCATTAAAATTATGAACCCCTTTCCCTAAGAAGGTTCTCAAGGGGAAATTCAAGATGTAAAATCCCCATTCATTATCTTTTAATATCTTTTCAATTTATTATCTTTTCTTAATCCCTCATCACCTTACCTTAAACAAGTGACATAAAAACTAAATTATATTATATATAATTTAATTTTATCATGTAAATAGAATATTCCATCATGATTTCTCTTCACCTCTCCTTTTGAACTAAATATGAAAACATTTTTTGTGATGTGTAAATTTATCCCATTTAAGGATGACGATGATTTAAATTTCCATTAACTCTTTCAATACTACTCAAAAAACCATTTTTTGTTTAAAAATGATTTCAAAATATTTATTACAAGCTATTTAATTTTTTTGAAACAATTTTATTTATATAATATTAATTAATAAAACAAAATTGGATTCTTATGGTTGAAAAAACAAAAAAAATTCTAAACGATTATAATTGATGTTTTATCTAAGGATTAATTCTCATGAAATATTTAAAAATGAATTATATAACCATTTATTTTTATGAATGTTCATTAATAATATATAACATGAATTCTATAAAACTGTTCTCTTTTTACATGATTTTTTGTACATATATGCAATTAAACTGATCATGAAAACAAAGGAAACCAATACCCCCTAATGATGAAATCGAAAATCATAATGAATAAAAAAGGACATAAATAATATTAATAAAATTATAATAAATAAAATAAAAGTGGAAAATGTTCTAAAAAAATTAATTAATGTATTTAATCTGATTATTCAATATATTAAGTAACATTTTTGAACTGTTTCAGACATAAGGTAGGGGATTTTCTCTGAACCCTCAATTTTTCCATCATGTTTCGATTTCTCATTTTTTACTCAAATGTAAAAACTCATTATTTTTATATAATTATTAAAAAATTCTATGTATATGTTTTAAAATCATGTATCTATAGTAGTGCATCATTCATTTATAGGGAAATATATATTTTAATAAGGGTACCTTTTCAATTCTTCTCGATAAGAATTACCGAATAAAAGGAACTTCTCGATCATACCCATTATCAAGTACAAACTATAGTCTATTTTTAGAAAATTTTATTTTTAGAAAATACATAATTTTTTCATAAAAAAACTATCTTGGTTTATTTCTAGTTTTACCCAAACTATTGTTCATTTTAATCATTGAATAGTCTTTAACATTTCTCCTTAAACTGTATTAATGTGACTCTTTTCTATTTTTCCATTAAACACTTTTTATACATGTTTAACCTTCATGTTAACATAAATTATCTTGGTAGATGACTATTTTACATTATTAATTTTCATTTATATTTTAAATAAATTCTTTCCTTGAAAATGTTATTATACACCCATTTTTTATCCACTATGACATGATTATGATACCCATTTCTTTACATGGGTAACCCTTATGTTTAGGTTTTATTCTTCAATTGGAATAAATATTATTGAACAAGTTATAATGGTTTAACCAATATAGCGCTCCAATAAATTGGGTAATTTTATGTCTCACGAGATGTAACGTTGGGATAAGGAGTGAACATGATTCCTTTGTTGGACTTTCCCCCATGTAATATAGTCTTGACAGTTATCCTTGACTCATGTTTATGTCATGTTATATGTTGTTTCCACACTTCTGTGTTGACAATATTATATGTTCCCATGTTATACATGTTATCATTACTTCTTTTTATTCATGTTCTATTCCTTTTATTTCAGCATGTTAGGCCTTCTTACCCATGAGTTATGTTTTATTTTTATTACCATTCCCTTACTGGGATTTTATTTTTTTTGAAGGTGATGACTTGGTCAAAAATGACCAAAGCCTTAGATTTATTAAAAAAGAGAATAAATATTACAAGAGTATAAAAGACGGGATCATATTACAATATTTTTCATGCAAGTAGTGGAGAGAAATGGGGAGGTCATCAAGCCAAGTAATTTCTTGATTGATTCCCATGTTGGCCAGACCATCTGCAACCGCATTTTCTTCTTGGTAAACATGTGTGATGATATAGTTAAGATCACTTAACGAGCGGGAGCAATCCATCTAGCGGTTGGTGATCAGCCATGCAAGGAGGATTACGCCATTCCAAATTGCTTGGACAATGCTTGTCGAGTCATTTTCGATCCAAAGGTTATTCCAACCAAAGGATTTGGCAAAGGTAATGGCATGAATCAAGCCCAACATCTCAACTTCGAGGGAGGTGGAAATTCCACATTTACCCATGAAACAGCCATGGATCTGGCCGTGCTGGTTTCTGAAGACAGCACCACGTCCTGCAGTTCCCAGATTGCCTTTGGAGGTGTTGTCGATATTGATCTTGATCCATCCCGGAAGGGGGGATCACCAGAACACCTCCAGAGTACGATGCTGCTGAAAAAAATTACCTTTAATCCTGAGACACCTCAGGATCACAAAGTCATGGATGATGTTTTGGAATCTTCCTTTTTGAATTGAGGCAGCTTCTTTTATGGCAGTGAGGATCCACATTCGGACTGAATATTGATTGAATGAGTAATTTTGGTGAATAATTAAATTTCGATCATACCAAATCACATTATAAAGCTCAAAAACCATAGCATGAAGGAGATTCTAGATTTGTTGAGAGCCTTCCATTTATGCACATTTTTTTAGTTTCTCTTTGACAGAATTAAGCTTCAACCATTTGCAGTCAAAAATTTCAAGAATATAGTTCCAAAGAGAAGAAGAAATATCACAAGAGAGAACAAGGTGGTTAGTATCATCCCAGTGCTTATTACATATTTTTCATTTGGAACAGAGCTGGATGCTTAAAGATTGGAGGCAAAGTTCAGGGGGCACACTGTTGTGCACAAGACTCCATATAAGGATGAAACGCGGTGGCTTTATCTAAGGTTTGTTGAAGTGTTTTAACCAACTAAAGTCGTTTTCTGAGTTACAAAAAAAGTGTTTATAGATATGATTTTATTTGAGCATACCATTGTGAGCAGGTTCCCAGATTAAGTGGTCATTGGTGGGAGATAAGGAGTAGTTGTCAATAACGTTTAAAATAGTGTCGGGTAGTTGATCTTGTTGAGAGTTTAAAATGTCTTTAATAGAGATGTTGGTAGTATCATGGATTTGATCAGGAAGAAACATGGATATTAAAGGCATTCCAGTCCAGTTATCTAACCAAAATTTCATGGAGGAGTCTCTAGAGACCATCCATCGAGAATTATGCATAATATTAGTAAAGGAGTTTTTGATGGAGGGCCAGATAGATGAGTAAATGAAGTTCGAGTTTCCTGTTTTAAGTTTGTCTAGAAAACTATTTTTATTAAAGGAGATTGCTTCAGGGGTATTGTGAAAAATATTCCAAGTGAGTCTTTCTTGAAGGGATTCATTGAACTGTTTGATATTTTTTATACCAAGACTTCCATTTTCAATGGGTTTGCAACAAGTTGACCAGGGCACAGTCACATGTTTTCTTTCAAGAGTGCTACCAGTCCAGATAAAGTTCTTTATGGGTATGTTTATTTTTTTAATGAGTCCAATTGGCCATTTATAGACCATCATTAAATAAACCTTCTTGGAGATAATAGTGGATTTAACAAGACAAGTTCTACCGGTTATAAAGAGAGACTTACCTTTCCAAGAAGAAAGATGATTAAGGACATGATCGGCTATAGTCATAAAGTGACAAGATTTGGGTCTACCCAAAAAATGGGAACACCAAGATAGGTGAAAGGGAGCGTGCCTTCTTTTAGACCTAGGTCTCTGAGAATTTTACATTTTCTGCCGGAAGAGAAATTCCTCCCATATAAGATTCAAGATTTTTTCCAACTAATGGTTTGAACAAAAACCTCTTCAAGTGTGGGAGAGAGTTTTTAGGTTAAGAATGTTTCTTTTATCTCCCTAAAGGAAAATGATGATGTCATCAGCGTAAAAAAGATGAGTGGGAGCGTTAACATTTCTAGAGACATGAATAGGTTTCATTTTAGGGGATCTCATCTCTTATTATTTTTGTATCTTATAATTTATGGTTATATGGTACCTATTATTAATTGGGTTTATATTTGATTTGATCTTTTTTATTCCATGGTGTCCCTTTTTTATTTTGTTTTAATTTGAGAAAATGTTGGATTAATTTTTAATTGAATTAAAAAATAGTTAGAATTATACTGTTTAAAATGAACTAATTTATAATTTATTAAATGTGAATTAAAGATGTGGTTTTAAATAAGTTTATTTGTGAAAATAATATGTTGAAAAAATTTTAGGAAAAATATACATGGTGAACTTTATTTATTTTATATGTTCTCAATGCACTATTTATAATTTTTTTGAAAAGGTTTAATTATAGTATCTGACCTCCATTATTTTACACGGAAGAGGTGACTATTTTTATGTTTTATGAAACTATGTTACATGTAATCTTTTATACACATGTGTAATATAATATTCAATACATTATTATAAATATATCATTTTATGAGTTGTGTTATGAAGGGAATATAAAATACTTTTTAGTGAGATCCTAGTGGGCATGTTTAGCTCACACCCATTATGTGAACAGGTTCCTTGGTGTGTATTACAATTTTAGGTTCTATTAAGGCTGACCATTTCTATGATAGTTTATTATTCTGTTGGACTTCATATGGGTGATTGTGATGCGGTGAGAAACTTGGGGGCACAAGTGGTAATATTGGAACAATTTAGGTAGTATCATCACTACATTTATGATATTGTATCACCCTTTTGGTATGTTTTATATTTTTATTTATTATATTGGTTTCACCTATTTACATTGTGTTTATTTCAGATTTATAATGTTTATATATTATTATTGATAATTCTATGTTTTTTTGGTTAATTTATTTGGTATATATTTTTTTCTATTATTATTTTTCCCTGTTATTATTTTTTTTGCCCTTATTGGTGGTGAAAGGATTGCTAATGAACATTATTAATACATAGGAACAACATTCCATCCATACCATGGGGTTTCAGAACAACCTTCTTTCCAAACTGTGAGACCGATAAGGGGATGGGAAAGGACAACACAATCTGACTCCTTACTATGATACTGGGGGAAATAACTTGGATGTTTATATTAGGTGAAAAATTCTTTAACTCAGCCAGATATCCCCTATAAAATTAATTGTTTTATTAAAATCACTATACCGACAGTATGTATATCTGGAGGGGTTTATGGTTAGTTACCCTTACCCAGAACTAATAAAAATTATGTATGCATATTATTTTCCTTTATATTTTATTTTCTGATGCACATATTGCTTAAGAGTTAAGGATATAATTGAATTAATTATTAAGGAAATATTTTTTGGGTAAACCATTTATGAAGTCATTTCCCAACTCCCTCTTAAGTTACTATAAATCTCATATAGAGACAACATTTTTTATTATAGTAGTAACATTTTATTTCTAAACTCATTCCATTTGACGTCTAAATATCACTTTTTTGTACAATAGATGATTCCAATTGTCTCTTTTAATAGAGAATTACATCAATGGATAAAACATTGGGATCTTGAAAGTTATTATAATCATCTTCTTGGAAACCCATGGACTGAAATTATTCATGAAATCATTAAATCCTTATTTAATTCCCAAATGTGATAAAAAAACAGGCTATGTTACTAAATATGTTCAGTATGATTTAAATAAAAAGGCTATAAATTTTCTTTTATGTGGATAAGGTCATAATGATCTTAACTACGTTTCACAATGTGAAATAACTAATGGGATGGAAAAAACTCTTTTTCTACCTTATGAATGGATATATATTTTAGAATAAAAAGATAAAAAAAATTAAAGTTAAATTTTGACACATTCATATTTTATAAAGTGAAATAATCACACAAATGAATGGAAAAATAAAGTAATAGTAAATTATGTACCAACCCTGGGTACTCCAATTATAGAATCAAATATAGAATTGAATGATCTCATATTCTTTACTTCTAAAAATTGTATAATTTCAATTTTAACAGGACAATCAAATGTAGTAAAGGACATGATAATAAATGACGTGATACAATACCATATTATGTATGATGATGAAATAAAAAATGAAGCAGTTTCTCAAAAATTAATTAAAAAAAAGTATTCTTCTAGATTTCCTACAATTAATGATGAGAATAAAGAGAAACAAAAAACTCATTTGACTCCTCTAATAAAATTGGATCAAGTTGTTTGTAATTTTATAGCATAATCGATCAGTTTTAATGGATGTTCAAAGTGTTTTGCTACAAGAAATAAGGATTGATAAAATAGTTGAATAAGTTCAAATGTTTTAAACAATTTTCAAAATAAATATAAAAATTGGATTAAAATAAAATTTAATTGTAATAAAATAGAGAATAATCCTATGAATGTTGAATAAATGGATTCTAAAGTTTCTATTTATTATTCCCATGTGAATTCAGAAGATAAAAACTGTAATATATAAGAAAATATAAGCATTATGGATTAGAAAGAAGTGGTACAACCCAATTATTTTTCATATTTTGAATTTAAATTTGAAATTGAAAACTATGCTTTTGAAGAATTAAATTTTTTTTATAATACCACTATGAATCTATGAATAAAAAAGAACAATACACATAAAAAATCATATGATGGTATTATTATAGAAAAATAAGTCATAAATGACTAGATTTCTGATTTCAATTCAAAATGAGATAAATCTTTTTTTACGTGTACTGAATATGAAAACAAGATTAAGCGGTTTTAAAGATATTATAAGGCACTAGAATATTTTTTTATGTATTTTTAGTAAGGAGATAATTTCCAGAATTAAATCCTTATAGGTAATAATGGAAATAAATATATTCTTCATATAAGAAATGGGTTCTAAAGTACTAATCTATATAAAAATTAGTTTTTTAATAGTTATAATGAAAAAAACATATCTACTATCACTTCATTCTACTGTGTAGTCAATAGATATTATGAAAATGATTTATATCATGGAAAACCAAAATTCTGTGGTGTTAAAAAGGCCCTTATTTTAATAATTTCAATAATTTCATGACTAGAAAATCTAGTAAATGTAAATAAATTTTTATTCCTAAATATTTATTTTCTAGAATATATGGACCCAACTACATATGGGTACCAAATAATATTTTTAAAATTTATATTTTACCAAAACAACCATAAGGCAATCCATGCAATTTCGTATATTTATAGTGGTTGTTCAAGGATTATGAGTAGAGACGTTTCAAATTTCTACTCACTAAAAAAATATTTAGAATTTGTAACCTTTAGTGATAATGGTAAATGAGGAATCAATTTATTTGGCTGAGTTGGAGATCATGATTCAGTACATATCAACAAATTTACTAATATTAAAGGCATAAAAATAACTTTATAAGTATTTATCAATAATATTAGGATGGAGTTTCAGTTGATTTTCCTAATAATTTACTTTACGTGTTTAGAGATAAATTTCATATGTTTATAGAACCGAGATCATAATTTTTTTCATCTTATATTAATTTGCTAAATATAATGTAAATCTTTGGAAATATCAAACAGATGAATTTTGGATATTATATAGGATTCGAAGGCATTAGAAACTTTTTCCATTGAACAGATTATCTAAAAATAATTTGATTAAAAATTTTCCACATTTAAAATTGAATTTAAATAATAAAATTATATGATGTATCCGGAATTGGAAACCCACACGAATTATCTTTTAAAACAATTAAAGAGGTTAGAACTTATTTAAAATTATAAATTCTTCACATTAAATAGTTTGGACCATCTACAACTGGAACACTGGGTAAAACATAATTTTTTATGTTTTACTTGATGATTGTAAAGACTATTTTAAATTTTATTCTTTGAGTATTAAAAGTGAATCTAGTTCAGTTTTTAATATTTTAAGAATGTAAGAAATAAATAAGTTACCAAAAATTATTTTGGAACTGACCATAAGGGAGTGTTTTATAATCATGAATTTAATTCATTTTTCTCAAAACATGAAATTAAACATGCCTTATATACTCATAGGAAACTTTAATATAATTTTCTTGCTCAAATTATTAATATAACCTTCCATGGAACCTCTAAAACTATGTTATTTGAATATATCATGCCTACTCAACTTGGGGCTAAATATAATAGAATAAAATGACACACCATTTTCATAATTTTAAAAAATCGTAGCATGAAGAAAAAAATTTATGAGGAATATAATAATAGGAATTTAAATGTTTGGTACTTTTAAGTTTTTGGATAAAATTTTTACTTCATAAAAACAAAAATATAAATTTACTAAGTATAGCCTAAATGGTAGTAAATGAATCCTCCTAGGTTAATCTAAAAATTAAAACCATTAATGAGTTTTCAATAAGTAGTCAATGATAGTTGAATAATCCACTCATGTCACATTTAATGAATGAAATCCCTTTGATAAAAAATATAATTCATGTTGATAACACATGTGATTCTATTTAGAACTTGATACTTAATCGTCTTGTTGATAGTAAAAAGTGATAAGGATTTTTAAAGTGATCACAAACAATGAATTATTAAGAAACCAAATCCAAAGAACCTAAATGTGTGCTGCCTAGAGAGAATAGAAAACATAAAACCATATCTTATATATTGTCATATTTATCATATATTTAGGATCTAGCACAAATAAAAGTGGTGAACCACTATTGAATATTTTTATTTTTTTATCACATTTTGATCCCAAAACCCAAAAAAATACTTGAGTGATAAGGGTTAGATATTCAAAATGAAAGAATAATGAAACCATATCAAGAGGAACACGGTATGGTAATTAGATTATAAAACTTACAATTATTCCTATTAGAGGAAACATATGGTTATTTATAAATACATTAGATAATAATGGTTTGAACACCGAAAATAATGACATATTGGCATCTAAAGGTTATAATTAAGCGGAAAGAATAGATTATGAAAAAACATATTACACCATAGTAAGACTAGAATCCATTATGATCCTTATATTTTATTCTTCTCACATGAATGCCAAATTTTTCTTTATAGAAGTTAATCATTTGTATAAATGTTTTTCTTATGGATGAAGTATATTTTGTAAAACCACATGGATTTGAAGAATCTAAATTTAAAAATTAATTCTCCAATCCTAAAAAATCTATTCATGGTCTCAAACACATCAACATCTTGGTATAAAATAGTACTTTTTTTTCTTTTGTGAAATAATATTTCTGTGGGTTTTGAAAAGGCAACTTTGATCAAGAAAATCCCATCAAAAGATACTTTAATTTCCTTAATTTATGTCATTGAGGTCATTTTTTGATGGATAAGTGGGAATTTATATAATTTTTTTTTGCAAACCTCAAGGAAAAATAATTTTAAATCATAATGGTTACTGATTTAAATGTATTCCTTGGAATTATAATCTATGAAAAATATTTTGGAAATATCTCCATTAAAATTAAATTCAACTATTATTTACTAAAAAATGATTAGACTCGAAAACAATTAAGTGTGTGATGTTCTTATAATTTCTAATATTAATCTTGATTTTGATAAAGCTGGTAATCCAATTGAAGACTATTTATATAGATTAATAGTTTGAAATATATTATATATAACATTTATTAGACCGTATATTATATTCTTTCTGGTTATTTTCTATATTTTATAAAAAACCTAAAATAATCTCATTTGATTAATACCAAATGTATTTTAAATTTTTTTAAAAATAAATATTTATTTATAAATAATTATTTTCAAAAAAAACATTTATATGTTGTTTAATTTCATATTCTGATACTGACATTGGAGGTCCTATATTAGATATGAAAAGTACCTCAAAACATTCAACTTTATAGGTAATTCATTACTTTCATGGTTGATTAATATGATACAATCTATTTCATTATCGACTACATAAACTAAATTCATTTCATCTGGTAGTTATTGTGATCTTGTGTTGTTAGTAAAAACACTTTTACTGATATTATATTTCCTTTTTAACATGTACCAATTATATTTTATAGAAAAATTGATAAGAATAATCACAAAAAATGATATTTTATTCAAGATCAATGCACATTGATTTAAGAATTAATATAATATTTTATTATGAAAAAAGGGTGATATCTATTTATAATTCATTTAATCTAAAAATAAACATGCACAAATATTAAAAAATATTATTATGGATGATTTATTTTATCTTATTATGAGTGGGTTGGGGTTGTTTGAAATTATGTTAATTTTATTTATTTCTGTTTATGTTATCTAATTTAATTTTATTGTTACATTTTTTTCTTGGGAAGATATTTTATAAATGTTTAATAGTTCATGACTATTAATTATATTTATTATTATTCTTATTTTTCCACCACATCACACTTTAGTTACACTATAACACAAGTTTACTCATTTTATAGTTTTTAAACCCATTCAATTGAAAAACCATATAACATTGCTCCCTCTATCATGTCTTTGATCCCAAAACCCTAAATCAAAATCCATTTAGTTTTTTGATGTTTATATTTATGTATAAGATTTTTGATGTTGGTGCAAGATAATAATATAAGAAGGTTATAGTCATTGGCTGAGGAAAGACAATGATTTTAGGGAAATCGATCATTTTTTTTCTGGTCAAATCATAGTAAGTTGATGTATAATAAATATTAAAGCATTCAACAATTGTAACATTTCTTTGGTGAAAATAAGAGAGTACATTATTTCAGAAATAAGTGTTAATTCTATATTGAAAATCCAAAATAATTTTTTTATATAATGTTTATGAACTCTCTTTTAATATAAATCATATGGATTTTTCTAATAACACACTTTATAATACTAAGTTTTTTTATTTACCACATGAGGTAACGTTCATTTTTAGAAAGTATATTGAATTTGGAGACTCTTTTATCAACAAATTATTTGATGTTTCATTTATTTGAGACTAAAATTTAAAATATTTTTAAGTAAATTACCAATAATATAATCAAATGGAATTTAAAAAAAACATCCAAATAGAGATTTCATAAAGTAGTAGAGAGTTTTAAAAAGTTTTGTTTTAGTATATGTATATTATGGTCTATCTTTTAAGGGATTTGAAAGTTTATTTTCCTAGATAAATGAAAACACACATGTATCAATTTAGAATAAATATATCCATGGAATATTTGAATCCATATTGTTTATTTTTTTCTCTACCTTTTAATAAAAATAACGTTGAATTTAATGTGATGTATATTGTTAGGTGTCACCCGAATCACACATTTTCAGTTAGTATTATAAAGTATATAAAATTGGATTATAGTACCACTTAGGGAATGTTGGATTTTAATAATAATTGTGAGAATGAAAAATGAAATGATGATTAAGAAGATGTGACACATGATATGGGGATTGAAATATGATACTAATGATGTTTTCATTCTAGGGGACCATTTAGAGATGTCTACTATAGTGCCTAATACACCCACTATTAATGTGGATGGACATTCATTTTCTGTTGATGAAATTAGTCTTGATAAAGTTAAATAATATGATCTAAACATGAATCTTTCATTTGAGGATCCTACTGATCCAGTTGTTGTAGAGAAATTATATTAGAATCATCATATTAAAAATATGAATATTTAATAAATTGATAGTAGATATGAAAGTGGAAATTTTGGAGCTAAATTAAAACTAATTCAAAGAAAAAATGGGGAGGGGTTTTTGTGAGAATCCAGTATGTAGAATCCGGTTTGGATCCCTTTTATATTTTTTTAATTTCAATTGAATTTTATTTTTGAATTTGGTATGGGGTTTCTTTTAGGTGGGGAAAGAAAAGATCTCTTGGATAGTTGATGGATGGAAACATCTTTTTGATGCTACCTAAAAAAAAGTCAATGGGCTCTACTAGCCAAATGGTGGTCTTGTAAAAATTATACGATGGCAGGCCTAGAGATACAAGAATTATTTATAAACCCATTGGGCCACTAGTGGTCTTCCACATGAAAGATGATGGGGTACCTATAAGTGTAAAAATTATACCTCTAACCACAGAGTATCAGGTGGAGTTGTTAGAGACCCAAATTAAAAAGGAATTAATTTTTATTTTGGATATTTTTTTCTTATTCTCCATTAATATATCTCTCTGACTCTGATATATTTTATCCCTTCTGTGATTACTTTTTGGGTCTCTTCCCCTCACTTTTGGTGAATCATTGGGCAGATTTTTGGATTGAATGTATTTTCTTCATAATCTAGTAAGTATACTCATTCTAATATAGTATCTCCACTTTCTATATATTGTTTTGATTTAACTTGAGACATGATTGGTGGATATATAATATAAATGGATGATTTTCCATGTTCCCATTACATTTAGTTTCATGTAAACTTGATCTCATTTTTCCCATCACTAGTCTTGAAGAGGCGACATTATTCCATCCTTCTCACGATAGGTGTATCTATTCTATAATCTAACTGTTATCCAGACTTGTGTTATTTAATTATTTTATTTCATTTTAAATATTAAAGTTATTTATTTATTTAATTTTTATCATATATGGTACGGAAATGTTTCTCATAATTTTTTTCTTTTAAAACTAGATTTTATGAATATTCATATTTGAAGAAATGAATCAAAGAATATTTATAAATGGAGATAGGTTTTTAAGAATGAGAGTGCTTTATTATTTCTGTAGAAATTTAATTATGAATTTCTTTCATGGATTAGAGATAGATTATTCATGGGAAAATATTAAGGAATCATGTTTTTGGCATATTCCTTGAAAACTGTTTACAAAATATTATTTGGTTTTCCTTGATTGTAATGATGGTGTATTATCACACCTGTGATACCATGGGGTTAATGGAAAAACTAATTAATGTATATCCCTAGTGTATTTATCTATCATTTTGGGATGTGCATTTGATTTCATGGTGATTATGGGGTATCCTTTCTGAGGGATAGGGGTACATAGACATATAAGATGTGAATTCTTACAAGTGTTCCCTTGTGACTTTTAGCATTTTGGTTGTGTGCACCCTTATTTCAAATATATATTCCACATGATTTCATGGATATTACATTTTGTTCATGATATTTCAATACTCTTATTTATCAACATGTTTAGGTATTGAAAATTATTTCTTGAAATTTGTTTAAGACATTAGGGATGAGATATTTCATATTTCTTTATTTTCAAAATATTGAATGTTTTCTAAAAAAATCCAGATAAATAATATATTAGGGGGAAATGATCTATTTTGATGGGTTTTATGTATTTTTTTAAAATATGAAATAATGGATTCACACTGTCATAGATATTACACATTATCGTGTGGTATTCTACATGGCATTTTTTCTACACCCATTTTTTTCCTCTGGAAATTCATAGACATTATCGTTCCAAAAACAAATAAAGAAATTTTTTTATATAGAGTAAGTCTTCCATTTATTGTGTTTTCTAATGATGGGTTGGGTTAGATGTGGCTTATGGTCATGTGGAGACAGTCCCATGGGTTTCTTTAGGTCTTGTGTTGGTGATTTTCCTCTTGTTATATCTTAAGGACTTATTATATTGTTGTCTGTTTATACCTTTTTTGTTATTTTTTTTATCATATGATATGTTCTAGTTATATATATTTTTACTCTAATTTTTTACTTTATATAAAATTTATTTTTCAGGTGAAATAATTCTCATATTATCTTTTATTATACCTAAGTGCTTCTCACTAGCTTGTCTAGATTATCAATGGGCTTCAGGACTTATGGTGGAACAATTTGTGTAATTATAGGATTTTTTCAAAGTTAATATATAAAAAAATTTATTAGAGGATTAATGTATGATAAATATTATTCTCATGGGTTTTTATCACATTATTGGGTTTCTGGGTTACCTTTAGACTAGAGGTAGGACTATGAGAACTCGAGATGTATTTAGTGAGTGCCCCTAGATAACTGACTCTCAAGACAAGAATCACAGTGAAAATGGTCCAGTTTATTCTAATTAATGGATCAAAAGGATAGATTAGATTTCCCATTTTCTAAAAATTCTAAAGGAATCTATGGTTGGATTTTTCACTCAAATGATTAAAGGTAAAAAGAGTGAATGTTGGGAATTAATTATGTAATATAAGTTGTATAAATATCTCACTTGGAAATCCTTCATGAAATAATACTACAAAAATTTCTTTATACAGACACTATGATGGGTGATGAATGATATTTGGTTACCTATGAGGATGGACATAATTTTTTAGTGTGTATGATACTTAGTTTTCCTAGTTGGTGTACTTGTCTTAAGATCTTATTTCCAATGATGAACTTATGGATCATATATTTTAAATGGTTTTAAGGGTATATAAATTTTATATACTGATTATTAATTGCCTACCCACATATGAGGAAGTTTTTTATAAGGTATCTATACTAGAGGAAAATATATCATGGAATAAAGGGCCCTTTGGAGCACAAATGATAGTAGGAGATTGACATAATTTGCTTCTAGGTAAGAAAAGGAAGTGGGATAACCATCAATGTGGTAGAAGAAAGAGTGTGAAATGGAAGTTAGGTAAGATTCATAAGTTCAATTACAATTGAGAGAAAAGGTAACACCTTTAACTAGATTTCCATGTCACATAAACGGTCTGTCATTATTTTTAGAAATATGGTCCTCCTCAACGTTTCATTGAGAGATAATCATATGGTTGTATATTTAGACCCACCATTACCTAAGAATCCAAATTTAGACCCTAAACATTTAAAGGGTTGGGATATCAACCTCTATATAAGTGAGTATTAATTTGTATAAGAAGTAGAAGGTTGATGTTGGGTTTATGTGATTAGTAGAGTGTCCACCTGAGGTGATAGAGTCCGAACAGGCTACCATTAATGGTATGTTGTTCATAGAAACTAATATGCTTATGAGTTTTATATATAGGTGTAAGTCATTATTTTCTATAATCTAATATTTACACTTATGTCTTATTTAATGTATAACTCACATATTTATTGATTCTTCTATCCAACCCTTTGTGAAAGAACATGGCGTGGGGGTTTTAATGTATCATTTGTTCGGTGGGGATTGTCAACTACCAAACTGATTGGGTCTTTTTAGTCCTTGACCTTGACATATTTTATCTTATCCTTGGAATGGAATGAATGATTAGCTAAACATAGATTAGAATTATTTGTATCATCATAAGGTATAGTTTAACTCTCCGTATAGATTCAATCATCTCTTTTAAGGGGATTAGGATCCATGATTTGGAAGATAGGTTCATGTTTATTCTATTGTTGAGTTGATATATTTAATGTTTTTAGAGTTTTAATTTATTCTAACAATCCATTTACTAGTAAACCTATTCTATTGGTGGTGTTTGATTATTTTTATGACAATCTGATATATTTCCCTAGGATACCACCCCATAGGTATATTTAGTTCACTATAGACATGCTTCATGGGATGAGATCCATTCTTTACAATTATACTATATGAACCCCCTAGAATTAAATTATTTAGAGGCTAAATATGAGGATATTTTAGGATAAGATATTTATTCGTCCTATAATTTCACCTTGGAAATTTCCAATACTCTTTTTAAAGAAGGTGGATAGGAGTCCCCATGTTTTCAATGATTATCAAAAACATAACAAAGTGATGTTAATGAACTATTATCCCTTATAAAAGACTGGTTACCTTTTTTAATTTCTTAATGGGTGGTCAATCATTTAAAAAAATTGATCAAAGATTATGATACCTTCAGCTATGGTTAGATGGATAAGACATTCCCATGATATAATTAAATATAATTTTTGGGAATTATGGTTAGTATTTATTCTATTTGGCCATACTAACGATATTATGGTTTTAATGGAATTGATAATCCAAATCATTCATCAAATCATAGATTCATCTGTGGTTCTCTATATGGAATATATTCTTGTTTATTATAGAATTGACCAGGATAGTGTGAAACATCTAAATATAATTTAAGGAATCTTGAAAGAACAAATTTTTGTGGGATGTTATCTATATTACAGTTTTGGATTTTGGAGTGGATATTTCTTGGACACATGATTTCCAAATGGGTTTTTATTTGGATTTGGAGAATATTATCGTGCTACTGTATCGGTATTATGTATGAAATGGGTTTGGGATAATTATTTTCTTTGAGATAGAAGGTTATTATAGTTTCTTTGTTCAAGACATCTCTAAGATAGCATCCCTACAGACTGAGTTGACCTATATGGCTGTAAATATATTTAGAGTGATCAGTTATAGAGTGACTTTGAGGAGTTTAATGTGATTTTGACATCAAATCCAGTCTTGATTCATTCATATTCAGGAATAGATTATGTTTCCTACTTTAAGGCCTCAGGTATGCGTTTTTATTGTGCTAAAATGTAAGGTAGAGGTTTTGTATCTTATATCTCATTTCTATTATTCCCCATTTATAATAACTTCAAAACTCGTTATCTTTATTTGGTTTAAGTTATGAAAGAACTTTTGATTTAGTTCCACTACAACTTTAGAGAGAGATTATGGTGAATTATTTCCCTAAGAGTCGGTAGTATATTTTATCTAAAAATAAACTCAAACTAATATTGAGACATTGGTTAGAGTATCTTTAGACTTCTAATTTGGATATTTTTTACACCCTCAGTAGAGGGAATGAGGTTGTAACCAATTTGAGTAAGAAATTAACAACATAGGTTGTGAAATAATTTGTAGAAGATGGGTTCTTGATGATCATGATCATCAACATTGTTATAAAAGAATATATTGCTTAATGGTGTGTATACATATCTTTTACATAGGCCAGATCACTCTTAGATGATCATATTCCACTAGAGTAAATTGATGATGTCATGTGTCAGAGTTTCAGTAGTAATTTTTAATGGAGATATTTCAGGTGAGTTGTCTCGATCACCCAATGGATATTTGTACTTTCATTGTAGAATTATTTTTTATTGGCTTAAGGTGGAATTTTATAGAAAAAGAAATCAATCAAGTCATTCCAAGAACCATATAGCTACAATGTGGTATCATGACTTGAGACGTCATTTCGTGTTGTCAGGGATAGGGTGATCAATTGAAAAATAAATAATCATGATAAACCACATGAAATAAAATTATGGCAGTGAATCAAATACATGTTTGTTTATTGTAGTAATCATCCATTCCTATATTGAAATGGATCAATATAGATATTGTTTTTCACATTAGGATAAGATGAGATCCTAGTGGTAAGGATGTGAAATAAGTGATTATAGATCATTACATCAAATTTACACATTTCTTATATATTAAATTGTCAATAATAGTTGAGTATCATGGTAAATTCTATGTGTGAGATTTTCCTAGAATCCAGGGCTCTTTATAGGCCCTCATTAAGGATACATTGCCTATCTCTTCATCCCAGTTCTATAGTGGCTTTTAGACAGTGATTGGAACATGGTTGAAGTTGAGAACAACTTTTCATATGCAGTTTGATGGCCATAATGAGTGATCCATCTAGATTTTTGTGGATATTATATAGGAATGTGTGCATGATTTTTGTCATTAGTGGATGAAACATATTCCCTTATTCAATATTTCCTATAAAAAATTATCATGCTTTTATCAGAATGGTTATTTTTTAGTTTTTTTATGGGAGGCACTGAAGGCCTCCTCAATGTTTGGAAGAGGTTGGAGAATAATTTTTCTAGGATAGGGTATCATTCAAGAGACTACATATACCATTTAGTTGATCAGTAAGAGGTTGGAAACAACTCTATATCACTATAAATATTATTTTTAATGTAAAATTCATCTTTGATACTTTGAATTAAGTGGTTAGGATTTCCTCAGGGGTTCACCTCATTAGGGACCTAGGTTCTTGCAGATGCAGGGTATGTTAGGACCTTGTTATGTTGGACCCTTTGAGATTTTTGTGAAACATGGGAATGTGGCTTATTGTTTGGATTGTGTACTGTATTTACATCTATCCCTGACATGTTCCATGTTTCTCCCCTAAAGAACTATCATTTTTAGCCATCCCATATGCTTTAGTGGGAGGAAATTGAGATTGACCTTAACACCTCAATAGTTGAAAGACACATTCAAATAGAGGATCAATAAGATAATATTCTATATGAAATGAAAATCCAATTTATTTTAGTGAGGTGAAAATATGGTAGGGAAAACCATGATATATGGGTGTGAGAGGACTTGATGATATAATAATGACCTACTCTTTTCATAGATTCCTGATATTGTTCCTTTATAGGGAAATAAATATTTAATAGATTATATAGTTTTTACACTTGGATATACATAAAAAATAATGGAGAACATTTAAGTTTCTTTCATTTCATTTTTAGGGTTTATTTAAATTTTGGAGTTGATATTTGGGTTGTGAGTCATAAGAGAGGGCTAAAGGTTTTCCAATATTGGTTGGTAGAACACATATAAGTCTATATGTGTGATATACCATGTAGTGGGATTCCACTGATCAGTTGGTGGATTTTTAGAAGGTATAGTAATTCTTCTTCCACCCACTAACTTGATGGTGGTGTACCTAGGGCTATGAATTAATAAGGTCTTATCATTAAATTTTTTAAAAAAATCTCCATCCAACTTATTCCATATCTTCAAACATACTCAATTTTAACCAGATTTTAGAGGCTCCTTTTTTACATTTTAGATATATCCCCCTCTCGTTTGGATAAATATTGTTTAAATTGAATACTTGGATCTTTATTATTTGAAATATAGACAGAAAACACCATCTAATTTGGTTTCTCCTCCCATTCATCATGATTTTAATGTCTTCTAATGATAGATTTATATATCAAGAATAACTATGGATAATTGACATTTTTAATTGGAGATATGTACATGTGATTCTGATGTCCTTTTTTCCCACCACTGAACTTTAATAGAATTTTTTTTCATCATTATTGTTGTATGTGACCTATCATACAATATAATCCATGGAATTCCTTATGTTAAATGACTATTTTATTTGGTGTTTAATTATGAAATTTTATAATGAAATTGTATTTTCTCTTTTGGGTCTAAAAAATGGGTTTTCAAAATGGATTTTCTTTGGAAACTAGATTTTATGCTATTTACGAGTTTCAAAAATTGAATGAAAGAAGATTTTTAATGGTAATTATATTCAATAATGGGATTGGTTTGGGATTTCTATATAAAATGATTTAGGAAATGTGAAATTAGATCTGAAATGGTTTACACCTTGGAAAATATTTATAATACATATTTTTGGATCATTTATTATGAAATGTTTAAAAAAACATTTATTATTTTCCTATAACATTTTAATGATATATTAAAACACTTAGGATACCTTGGAGTATGGCTAAATATAAAAAAACTAGCCCTAGTAGAGATAGCTATCACTAGCGGAGGTGCCTTAAATGTCATAGAAAATAAAGGTAGTCTTTCTATGGGGATGAGGTTCTCCAATATAGGATACATATATTCTATCTAATGTTCCATTGATAGTCTTATCAGTTTGGTTGTGTATGCCCCATGTCATTTATAACCTACATGGATTCTTTGAGATTATATTACAAGTATAATACTTTTATATTCTTTTTTTAACATGTGTAGGTATTGTAAATTTAATATTCAAAACAATTTATTTATTATTTGATACCATTGAAGATACAATTTTTCATATTTATTTATTTTATAAAATATGCCATGTTTATTTAAAATAAGAATAAATTATGATGTTTAAATAGAAAATGATTAATTTTGAATTGTTTTAGATATATTTTTTTACATGAGAAAATACATGAAAATGGTTATAAATTTTATATATTCTCTGTTGATATCCAACTAGGAATTTTTTTGCCCACTATAACTTTTCCCTTGTGAATATGTGGCCTTGGGGTTTTAGTATTCAAGAAAAAAGAAATGGAATCATATATATGATGTATCCCCTGGATCATGTTTCCAATTAAAGTGGTGGGAAATATGTGGCTTACGGTTAAGAAGAAATAATCCCATGGGTTATTTAATGTACATTTTTTTGTGATGGTTTTATTTTTATGTCTTCAGACCTTGTTTTTATGTTTTTTAATGTTATTTTTTCAGGTAATTTTTTTACATATGATATGTTATAATTATCATCTTTTTTACTCTATTTTTTTGATATATTACATATTATATTTTCTAACTCTATTTTGTTAAATCTAATGTTTCCTTTAATTGAAGAATAATACAATTCATTTTGAAGAAATCCCTTCACTTTTTTTGTCATGGATGAAGTGATTAAGTTCCATAGGTTAATAAGGATAATTAAAATATTATTATAGATTAATTTTAACAATGTAAATACATTCATGGAGAGTCAATCAAGGAATCTGGAGATATACTAACAAATAGTTTTGGATATTATACTATGTTTTTAGGAGCTGTATATACCAAAAATACCCCCTCTCTTTATGATAAAAAAATGTTGTTCCATAAGTTAACTAGAATGAATCTCATTATAATTTTAATGATAATGTTTATATATTTTCTATGAGAGATATCAATGAGTTTTAAAAATTCAATCGATATTTAGATAATATCAAGGTTGAGATAAAATATTAAAAGGATGAGTTTTAGAGCATATAATCTAAAGAAAATTTAACTAAAATAATATAAGTGTTGTATTATATGTCTGACTTGTTCATAAATATACAATGTGTTTAGTTGTTTAGTTCAAATATAGAGGATTGAAATTTAATATTTATTGAATCAGTTGAAATAATTGAAATATGATTTTTTTTCAAGACTAATTTCGATTATCAAAGGAAGGTGAAAAGCTATTGATTTAAATTCATGAAAATAATCGTGTTTCTAATCTAAATAAAATCTATAATAAATACTTTGATGAGTTTTGGGACATGGTGATATAAGATTCTACCCTTCCAAGACCTATTTAACATATTTATATTGGTTAACTTGGACATATCTCTATTCTTGACTTTTTAGATAACAAGTTTATGGTTGTTGAAACATAATTTAATACATTGAAATAAATAGGTGCATCAATTCAACGTAACTCATAGTATTTAGAAATATTTTTAGAGATTAAAAGGGATTTAATACATGAAATCAAGTTTTTCATCGTTGATTGTAGATAGGGAATTCAAATTCAAGAAAAACCCATCTATAAGGATAATTATGTTTTGATAAATATAACAGATCATTGAATCAACCTTCAATGGATAAATTTTTATCATTATATAATACAATCGTCATATTGAAACAATGGAATATTTTTTACAAAAACATTGGAATTGTCTTTAAAAATCTAAAACCCATTTAGATAGATGTTGAAAATATATTTACTTCAATTTATAAATCTTCACAGTCTAAAATATATTCATCTATATTGGATTTTAAGATGTAATATACATTAAAAATATACACTTGTGAAGGGAAAAAAGTTTTTATTAAAAGTGAATCTCATGTAGTTACTACTATTTTTTCATCCTCAATAATTACTTTTATTATTTCATTTATTTAGAGATATATTCTATATAGAAAGAGTAAGAGATTCTAAGAAACAAAAATTCATTTTCTTATAATATTTTTTATAAGTAATTCTTATTATAATATTGTGTAAAGAGAATGATTAATATTGTCAATTATTGATTACAAGATAAATAAATATGAATATGAATATTATTTCTATTCTAATTAAAATAATATTTTCTCTATGTTATATCTTCATATATTTTCAGTTGTTTCTTACAACTATGTGTCAATCCAACTTTTAATTGATACACCACTTTTATTTATAACATGATCACGACATGTACTGAGTGTGTGAATGATATGTAGAATTTCTATAAATGGAGAGGTTGGTTAGAATCTCTTAGAAATTTATATCAATTGATATATTCTTTCACTCAATTGGGTAGTCCATAGGAAAAAATATTCTCTATTAAGATAATTATACTCTCATTTAGTGGTGGAGGAGTCGAATAGAAGAAATTTATCTTTTCCTTCTACCATAAAAAATAATTATGTATTTCTATTTCATTTTAATTTTATTTTCCACAAAATATAAGATTTAACAATTTAGGATTGATTTGTGTTATATTTAAATAGGAAAGTGTTGTTAGGGGTAAATAAAATTAGAACTAAATTTCCCCCAACTTTAGTTAGTGTACATCACATGCTGGGAAACAGTGATATTAGCACCATTTTAATGTTTTGAGTAATTTTTTTAATGATGAAAACACTCTATTTTTTTATAAACTGTTTTAGGTTTTTTCATGTTTATTTTTTATGACGATATTGTATGGTTGGAAGGAATTCATCCTAAATATGGATTCAATGTAGGAAAAATGGGATTTTTCCAAAGGGTATGAAGTAGTAAAACATACATTAGCCGATATCATATGATAGAACTAGTAAGACTATGATTTTATAAGGACCATCGGCTACACGGTGGAGGCCCACCGAATGACTAGTGGGAGAAGACTAAAAGGGTGCACATCTAGTAGAACCACTGGCTACTCAGTATATGCTACTTGGTGTTTGGGGTTGTCATGATAAAAATTTTGATGGTGAATTTATTATTACAAAAAAAATTTGTTTTGTGTAATTCATTACTTAGACTTATTTATTTAATCCCAATACCCTATGGAGGCTACAAAATGAGGCATTGGGAGGAATAGTTAATTATCCAAATATTGTGTACAATTAATTAAATTCTCTTCCATCATTCATGACATCTAAATATCCAAATGGGATTAAATGCTACATATTCCTCTTATGATTCTATATAAGAACATCTTGAATATTCAACATGGGAATTGTGAATATTTAAGTTCACCATCCTATAGAGTGATCTTCATTAGAAATCAATAAGTACCATCGATATTTCCTTTATCTATTCATTTTTATCTTTTTTTTATATTACACATTCTTTTTCATGGTCCTTTTTATTTCATGTATAAACCCTTTTCCATCTCATTTTTAGTTTACATTACTCACATTATATATATATATATATTATCTTTTATTATGAGTAGATACAACGTTATAATGGGTTTTCTGTAAATTCAAACCATCTCTTTTATCCCTCCTTCTCATCATTGGTATCTTAGTTTCCCATTCCATGTTAATGGATTCTATACCAACTCTTCTATTTATTAGACATTAGTACTTGATTTATTACATAATATTTCACCTAAAATAACCAAAAATATTAAAAACCTAGTGTATTTGATAATTAGGTACATGGAGTAACAACTGAAATCATGTAGTACATAATCTTTATTTAAAAATTCTTTAACATGGTCGTTCTTAAAACATTATTGGATAACCCGAGGAAATACATATAAAGTGGTGAGCCATAAAGCTGGGTAAGGGAATAAAAAATTCAAAAAATGATAAAATTAACAGAAGTTTGGTAATAAGAATAAAGGAGTGTGGATAATAGACATGAAAAATGAGATATGATATAACTAGATAATCATAAACGAAACATATGAAATGTGAGACCATCATAAACAATGGATCATAAACATAAATCAATGTTAACATCCAATACATCATAGATAAATTAACATAATGGAATCAGTTTCACTCCCTATTATAACATGAAGTATAATGAGACAAAACATTAACCATTGCATTGCAACACAATATAATTTCATGTTCACCCATCACTCTCATTTAACTCTCATTGCTAAGTGTTCCACATTGATCATACAACATGGATTCATTCATCATCATAGTTTATTCCACGATCAAAAAGTGTGGAAAAAATACGTGTAAGACCCATTTAAATTAATTAATCTTTTCTAAAGGTGAATAAAATTGATAGAATATGGGTATGGTATTCACGATACACTTGTTTTGGTATAGAAAATCAGGTGAAATTTCAGAAGCATAACAACTTCACTTATAAATTTATAAAATGGTTTTATGAGAGATAAAGTTTTATATAATCATATTTACATTAAATAATCCATAATTTCGACATGTAAATTCATATCCAAACATTTGGAATTTGAAATATATGCCATATGATAATAAATAAACCTTAATAAAGAATAGAAGGCGAGGGTCTCGTACTTGAGACAGTGACACCAAATTCTGGGGAGGAACTTATCGAGAGCTTGGGGAACCATGGGATGAATATAGAGAGGATAGGGATGAGTAAGTATGTGATACAAGAATTCAAGTGCATATAACGTGGAGCTTGGGGGGTTATGTAGGAAATGAGTGGGGATTTCTTTAATATTTCTCAAACTTTGTTTTTGGACTCTATATAATAAAATTACCAAACATGCATACCATAACATGGTTTTCTTGTGGATTATTCTATATGGTATTGTTTATAATTATTTTATAACTCCAAGGAACTAAATTAATAAAATAAATCCCTTACATCTATGGTGGGGGGTCATGCTCTTAAGAAAATGATTTTAAACTATAAAATATATTAATGGTTTTAGAGGATTCATAATGGCTTTATAATATTAATAAAAAACATGAAATCAAATTATATTAATGAAAAAACATATATTTCTTCATGGATACCCATTAGGGTATTTATTACATCCCTTTGGGGTAATTATTATGTCATAATACACAAAGTAAATTGACACAGTATTTAATTTTTACTCAGAAAATAGATTGTCTCAGAAAATTATGAAAAATCCACCGTTGGATTATTTTGATGATCTAATTTCAAAAATAATATTAATTTAATCAAAATAATTTTTTAAATTAATGAATTTTCACTTTTAAAATACAATTTATATTTGTTGAGAAATGTTTGGTTATTTGATAATAATAGTTTTTTAACCGTTATTAAATTAACATTTGACTTCCAAAAAATTACCTAATAATTTACATTTAATAAAAATTATATAATAATATTATTTTATTAATATTTTACTTATTCCAAAAATCCATTAATTTTTGAAAATAAATTTCTTAGCTTAATATGAATATTACCTAAAAATAAAATATGTTTTTTATTATAAAAATTAAAATAATTTATAAATTAAAAATAATAGAATGAAAATATATTCATTATTCAATAAAAAATAATGCAACTACTCATATTTTTAGGGTCTTGATACATATCCCTTTAATAAACCAGAGAATAATCTAGGACTAAGGTGGGAATTGGTAATTATTTCATGGTGTTCATCATCAAACATGGTTTTGGTCGTGATCTCGATGAGATTAGTCTCCTCTATAAATCAGTTTCGCTCATGCTTAATTTTTTGCATCTCATCTTGGGCTTGGACAAGGAGAATCGAAATGATTCCATGTCGCTTTAATGCTCTAAAAAATTGGATTCATAGGGTACAATCCTACTGTTTGTGGTAATCACATACTTTGTCTATATCCATTAGATTTGTTAAAATCATGTATTTATACTAATCATGTGATCACTATTCAATGAAAATATTATCTATGGTAATGATACTTAATGGTATTTTAAATATGATAGAATATTCTAAAACTAAATAAGTACTTGTTTTTAATTGACATATTACATAATATAATATTTAATTAAATCAATGGGAGAAATTTAATTTATAACAGTTTGGGTCCCTACCATTTTCCCTGATTTATAAATTTCACCAATGAAATTTTCATTTCCCACACTAAAACAGATGAGGTTATCTATGTTTCATCACCTCCTTTGGTTCCCAGCTCACTTCTTCAACATTTTTGTTTCTCCATAGAACTTTGGGAAGGTTCATTGTCTTAATTCGTAAAAATTTTCACTACAATCTAGGATCATTGTTGACTTCTGTTAATATGAATAATCATTCTACAATTGTACCACTTATGGATTGAATACATGTGATGGGTTTAGTATGTACTTCCTTAATATTGATACATGGAATACATCATGTACATGAGATAGGTTTGGTGGGAGTGATACTCGATGAAAAATGATCTGATGTGATAAAGGATCAAAAATGGGTTGGTGTATCTTATACTAATAATTCACTTAATCAATAATATCATCACTTTCATACATGGAGATATGATACGGAATACCATATCTCCAACACCATACTGTAGGACTCATCTATGATTGTCAGTATAGCTCTTTTGTAGACGTTGAGAATCTATTATGTGTTGTTGAATACTCTTAACATTTTCCACCATTTCCTTGACCATTTATGGACCTAGTTGTTTGTGTTCTTGAAATCCATCCATTCATATAGGTGTTATTACCCTCTTTATATAAAGAGATTTATGGGGATCAATATGGAATCTTGATCAGGAACTGTTGTTGTAAGAGAACGAAAATAGAGTTACATGTTGATCCCATACTCCCTTGAAGCCAAATGACAATGTTCTCAACATGTCCTAAAGTGTTTGGATAGTCCACTCAGAATAGGCATCAGTTTGGGGGTGATATGTTGTATCGAAGTTAATCTCATTATTTAGAGAATTTTTGTTACATTTTCAAAACTTTGATGTGAATATTAGATCCCAATCTGAGAAAATAGACTGGGGTACTCTATATATCTTTAACACTTCTCAGACATATATATGTGAAAGTTAATTTAATGAGGAATCCTATAAAATTTTAATAAAGTGGGTGGTTTTTATAAGATAATTTGTTCTAATCCACATATAATTATTTCCTTTGGATTTATTTGGAATACTAATGAAAAATTCCATTGTTATTTTTTTACCATTTCCATTTTGATATGGGTAAAGGTTGCATCATCCCCATAGACACTTTTAATTCATCCTCCACTTTCACACATAGAAAGAAATTTGAGATATATTTTTTGATATCATTCTTTATATTTTTCCATCAATAGTGATCTCAGAGATATTGAAACATATTTTTTCTTCCTATAAAATTGGAGAAAGTTGAACAATGTGCATCATCCAAAATCTCCTTCTTTAAATTAATATTTGATGGAACACATAATCATGACCATAATCTTATAAATCCTTCTTCATAAAAATTGAACTTCAAGGATTTCCCATTTTTTATAGTTTCCACTTTGTTATGAATTTCAACATCATCTCTTTTAAAATCTTTTATGCATCAAAAATGATATTTTTGAGAAATCATTGGTGAAAGGATTAATGATTTTTCTCCCCTTAAAATTCCCATTCCCATCCCTTTGGAATCTAAGAAGATTTTATCCCTCTAAATTATCTTCAATACTATAATATTTTCATCCTTAAAATATAAAGAATATTATTCTCTATTCACTTTCCCAAGATAGTAGTGTATTGAGCATTCATATTTCTTGATTAGGAGCATATTTATCTCTTTTGTGTGTGTGAATATATACTTATGGTTTTTGTGATCCATATATATTTAAAACTTCTCCCCAAAGAGATAATGCTGTCATATTTTCAAATCAGTGATCACTACAGCCAACTCCAGACCATGTGTTTCATAGTTATGCTCATGAAATTTCAATGACCTTTAAGTATAGGAAATCACTTTTTCATCATACATTAACACATATCCCAATCACTTCTATAAATAATTTTTCAATACCACTAAACATTCTAAACTAGTTGGAAGTCTGAGTACAGGTGTAGTGATGATCCTACTATTAAACTCCTCAATGCACTCATCATGTTCATCCTTCCATGAAAACATTAATCCCTTACGGTTTATTTTTGTGAGAAGTTTTGATAATCATGACAAATTTATCAAAAATCGTTGATAATATCTAGCTAACCAAAGAAAACAATGGATATCTATCCCAAATTTTGACCTCTTCCATCCATCAAATAATTCAATATTTGAAGAGTATATAGGTATACCATTTATTATGATGTTATTCCAAAAGAAATATACTTCCTTAAACATTAAGTCACATTTTTTGCAATTAGCATAATGATTCTCTTTTCGTAGGGTCTTCAGCACAGTACTTAGATGCTCCTCATGATCCTCTTTGGTTTTGGAATATATTAGCATATAATCAATATATATTACAACAAATTTATTGATGTAATATTAAATGAAAATATTCACAATTTCCTTAAATAATTATGGTGAATTAGTGAGTCTGAATGAAATTACTATTAACTCATAGGTCCCATAGCATATACAAAACGTGATCTTATGGATATATTCATTCTTCACACTTACTTGATAATTTCCTGACCAAAGATCCACCTTAATTAAGTATTTTGCACCACATAGAGGATATGACAAGTCATCTATCTATAGACTTGATTAATTATTCATTATGATGATCCAGTTGGGTTCACGATAATCAATACAAAGGCACATCGACCCATCCTTCTTTTTGAGAAAGAGAAATCGTTCACCCCATGGTGAGGCACATGGGCATATGAACACATTATAGACATTCTCCTTTATTTGTTTCTCTAGATTCTTATGTTATAAAACATCCTTTGTATATAGAGTATTTGAAAATGGAAATACCTGAGGTATAAGTTTGATTGAAAATTCAACCTCTTAGTAAAGAGAAAGACCATGCAATTCCTCGGGAAACACATCAACATATTCCATCATATTGGGTATTCAATCAAGGATGAATGTTTCCATAGAATCACTCATTTGATCTAAATACACTTTCTCATAGGTCAATAATATCCGTTCTTGATATATATTTTCAATGTAATATTCATCCTCCTCTTTGTACTTGAACAGAATCAGGGGTCAATTCACAGTATGGAGAGTGATTTTCTTCTCATGGAAATTTATGTTGGATCTGTATAAGAAAACCCAGTCTATGTCTAGAATTTCATCAAATTTCACCAAAGGGAGGATGAAAAGGTTTTCTAGGAATTTCATCTGAAAAAATTAATGGGGGAGGAATTATATAATTAGGATGCAATAATTTCCCATTTTCCAATTTTCCCCAACTAGTTTGCTTCTTTTAATTGAAGATATGTTTGAATCGATCTGCAAATCATTTTTGATATGACATAATGAATATAAATACAGTGATAAGATTTTTTCTCTATTCATGAGTGTATAACTACCGTACCTATCTCCACATCATTATTAAGATCCATATCAGTAGTTATGATGGAAAAAAGCTATCCCTTTTTCCTTGGGGTTTGTTTGTTGTCTCTGAAAACCATTTGTATACTTCATTGGTTCGAAAAGTTCCATGGTTATTTTCAATTTAAGAAATTAAAAATGAGATGATGGTTTACTATAACATTCCTTTCATCCATTTATTTAGTGGGATTCAATGATTGAAAATTGTTAGCTATCTCTCCCTCTTTCTCTCACCTAAATAATCTTCTTATCCCTCATAAAAAATATATGGGCTACTTTATTCCACACATTTCACAAGTGGGATGTTAAAATTTATTAGAACCATTATATATTTCCATTGTACTGCATTAATTAAACTCCACATCCAACTTTTTTCATTGTGATGTCCTTGAGATTATCCGACCTCCTTTTTAACATTCAGGGAAAAATAAAATATTTCCTCATAGATATCAAATTCTCGGATTTACAGGGCCATTCATAGACTTGGTTTTATGCCATCAAATAAGTGTCCAACCTTGTATTCGAGGGTAATGACAATGTCACATGTATATTGTGCTATTCTTGTGATGTTTCCCATACATGCCTTGATATATTTGATATCTATTTTCATGAAGGAAAAGAAATCTGTTTGCATTTTATGTTATAGAGTTAGGGAAAAATATTTATAAAGAATAATATTTTATATAATTTCTTCAATCCCATTACTTTGATCACTTCCTAAAGTTTAATATTCATTATAAATATCCACCACTGATCAGCTTCCCCCTCCTCATGATAAACAACTATTAGAATGTTCCCTTTTCTGAAACATTTATGGATGGTGAATATAATCACAATGGAGTTGATCTATTTTATAATGATTAAGGGATCAGAAGATCCATTGAATGTTGGGATCCTTTGTCGCATAAAAAAAATTGAAACTTTTCTTGGTTAAGAGGATTTGGGAACTCATATTAATCTAGGATTCTATTCAAAACATGAGTCAGCTAAGAGAGTATCATTATAATTTTTACAATTATTTATCTTATCAGGTTCGGAATATATTTGGGGAAGTTATCATACTTCCAATATAATTGATATTTTACCCGATTTTTCAAATTTTTGAACATTTTTTAGAGTAAAATAAAAATTAGGGAAGACTATTTTTCAACTATTAAACAAATAAAATTTGAATCCAATGAAAATAAAATGATAACATATATATTACATTAATTTCAATTTTTTTGAATTTTTAGGCTTCAGTCCATGTTATCCATGATCTATTTCCTAACATATACTCTTATGGGAAATTTTTTCCCTAAATTATTTTTTGTAAGAATATTTTCAGTTTCCCATATCATAACCACAAGGTGTGTCAAACCAAGTTAGAATTAAGGCATATTTTGTATAGGAGGTTATATTGAGTCAGTCTCGACGAACCTTATCAGAGTTAATATCACTAGGTATATATGTTCCAAAACCACATCCACTTATAGTATCCATACATTTATGTATTTTCCTAATAGTCAACATACTATATAATTACAAAAATATAGTTCTTTTTTCCTATAGTTAGCCTTATCCTTAAAGATTTCACCAGGGTTTCCTAATCTTTATTGTAAAATAAGTAATCTTTTCCTTTAATATCAACTATAACAACCCATCTCTTTTTTAAAAATTTATAATTTATTTATTAAGTAGTAGGACACTTAAAACAACCAAGATGATTGAGAAGTATAGTGGCTTTAGAAATTATGTACATTGCATAAAAACATAAAGTAGAAAATAAAACATCTTTATTGAAATCTTCATTAACATGCTCATACTTCAATCCTGATGGGAAAACTAGGAGACGTACATAAGAAAGGGGTGAGATATAAATCCTAGTAAAGGAATGAACAAAAAATAAATTAATGAAATTAATAAATGTTATTAAATATTAATAAAGGGTTTTTAATAATAAATATGAATAATTAAACATGATATATCATGATAATCATAAAGACAATATGGGAAATGTTGAAACACCTTAAGACACTATATCATAATCTTAGGTCAAGGAATACTCCAAAGTAATCTTAATATAAAAATTCCCAAAAAATAATCATTTTCAATTATTCTCCCAATATAATGTCTCATGATACTAATTACTACCCAATACATTGGAGTGCTATAAAATAATAGAAACACCCATCACATTCATGTCATTATCATGCTTTTTTGAACCACATAGATTATACAACATTTACTAATTAATCCTTATATTTTGTTTCATGATCAATTGTGGTGGAATGATTACATTTTTGTTCCATTTTAATGATGTATATGTTTATAAAGTTTAATAAACTGGACAATAAATGGGTATACTGTTTACTACACAATTTTTTCGGCATAGAAAACCATGGTGAAATTTTGGCAGCATAACGACATCACTTAAATGTTCATAAAATGGGTTGAAGAGAGAAAAATAAATGTATCGTAATTTTTTCATATAAATGAATGTAATGGAGACATTAAAAGTCATATCCTAACATTATTATTTACAAATAAGTTACATAAGTTAACAAATACTCATTAATAAAGAAGAGAATGTGTGGATTCCTTTCTTGAGTAAGGGACACCAAATGTTTGGAAGGAGATTCATGATATATTGGGGGAACATTGGGAGGACTCTAGAGAGGGTATGGAATTGTAAGGATGTGATTAAATAATTCTGACTGAAGATAAATGGGATTTTGTGTTGGTTTATAAAGGAAATGATTGGGAATTTCATTAATAATCTAAAACAATGGTTTTGGACTTTATATAATAATATATATAAACAAAAAACCATCCCATGGTATTTTCCATTTTTTTCAAAAAAAATGGGAGTGGTTATAATTATTTTATATGTAAATGGTTTTAAAATATTAAAACAATTCCCTTTCTTATGTTGAGGTGAGTCATACTCCAAAAGAAATTATTTTAAAACATTAAAATATATTAATGGTTAGGGATGATTCATAAAGGATTAATATAATTAATCAAAAACCATATTATGTTATGGGTAAAACATATATTTGGTCTTTTATACCCTTTATTTTATTTATTAAATCAATTCTTGGTCATTATGAAGTTCAAAATGAACAAAGTATACTTATAGAGTACTTAATGTTTAACTAAAAATTATATTATCTCAGAAAATTATGTAACATTAACCATTGGATAATATCAGTTCTCTAATTCAAAAAATAATATTCATTTAATCTTAATTATTTTATAAATATATGAATTTTCAATTTTAAAAAACAATTTAATTTTATTGAAAAATGTTGGGTTATTTGACAATAACATTTTTCAAACAATTATTAAAATTAAATTTGAATTCATAAAAATTATATGAAAATTTATATTTAATAAAAAATATATAAAAATATAATTTTGTTAAAATATTATTTCATTTAAAAAATAATTAATCTATCTAAATTAATTCTTTAATTTGATTTGAATATTACCCGAAAATATAATTTGTGTTTTATTCTATCTGAATTAAAATCATTTATAATGTATCAAAAGTATGATGAAAATATATAAATTACTGTATAAAAAATAATTTACATACTCATATCCTTAGGGAATTCAATCATATCCCTTTCATAAACTTAAAAACTCCATATGTTAAGGTAGGCGGCGATGAGAGTTTCATGGGGTGGTTCAACGAACATGGTTTCTGGTATTTATCTTAATGAGATCGAACTTCTATCATAAATGGTTTCACTCATTCTTAAGTTTTTAGATCAAAGGGTGGGATTGTTCAGGAGAAATACCCAGTAATGTTATCTCCATTCTATTCACTGATAAATTGTATTTATAGTGTATGATCCAACTGTCGGAGGCCATCACTTCCTTTTTCTATTTCAATTGGGTTTGTTAAATTTTTTTATTTATACTAATCATGTGATCATTGTTCAATGGATATATTATCGATGGTAATTATTATTAATGGTATTATAAATATGATATAATTTAATAAAACCAAGGATGTGAATGTTTCCTCTATAACCATATTACAAAATAATAAATTTAATTAAATCTAAAAGGGATGTTTTTTTAAAACAGTTTGGTTCATTATAGATTCTTACTTTGGTTCAAGGATCATCTTAAAACCTAAGATTCATGGTTTATGTATTTTTACATTAAAAATAAAGGGGTGATTTTAGTTATTCATTCCCATTAAAATAAATGGATTACATAACCTATCAATACATATAGAGGGGATGAGATGTAGGAGAACCTTTGTGTTCAATTTCTAAACTCTATTATCAAATTTCTCATTTATATTTACATTCAGAATTTATTTATTATCATCTATTTGTATAATTTTTTTTAGATTCTATTATACATAACATTGATAATATTTATTTTATTTTTTACATCTTTATATATTTTATTTCATTGATCATTTTGTTTTCATTTAATTTTCAAATGCAATTCACCCCCACATTTTCCCATATCACTGACCCAAAAATTGATCTTCTTTTTTTAGTCCCTAATACAAAAAACTAATATGGAAGTATGTAGTTTATTTTATTATTTAAATCACTTTTTCAGATATTTATTTTAAAATATATTTTATTAATATCTAATCCTAACTTATTTTCAATGTTTTTTATTATGGATTCTAATTCTTATATATATGACCTTTTATTTGATGCTAAAAATTACTCATATATGAAGAATATCATTTAATTTTTTTTGTATAATTAGTTACCCCATTTTGAAAATGGTAATTCAAGAGTATTTTACAACTAATGAAGCTGAAAAAATGGACTCCTTGATATATTAAGTGCTTTAAACTTTATAAAAAATCTAGGAATTTGGATCACTACAGTTTAGATCAAAATGTATTTAATATAATATCTAACAAGTTTACCCCAAATGAAATTTGGAACTTATTATAAGATACTCATGGAGGAAATAACAATTTCAAGGATGCTATATTTGATATTTATTGTAATTATTTCACATGTTTCGTTGGGCATGAAAATTTATCTACTAATAGAATCTTTAAACATTTTACTAAAAAATGAAATGGTAGAAAATATATTTGTGATATCTTCTCCAAATAAATTTTTGTAAACAAAATCCTATGGGTTTTACGTAGTTCAATTTCTCCCAATCTGATAGTATTTCAATAAGAAAAAGAAAATAAAAATATAGTGGTTAATGAGATCTTTGACTCCATAATGAAATCAGTGAAAATTGTGAAACCCCTACATGTTATAATACCACATAAGACAAAGAAAAAAATAATAACATTACTTTAAGTGTAATAAAATAGGAATAATCCACTAAAAGTAACATTTATTATTAATTATAAGTTTAATTGATTGTAAAAGTAGTATAAATACTCGTAAAGAAGAATAAATAATCATGATAGTCCAAAAAGAATGATCTAATTGATGTTCCTGAGGTAATGTGATATAAATTAAAGAATTTGGCACATAATACAATTTATTCTCTTTAGAAATGATGTTAAAATATATGAATAAATGAAAATGGGGTTAAATGTTTCTATATGTAGTGATAGTGATGAATCTAACTCCTCAAGAAACATGATTTCAAAATGAAAAATTGCACAAATAGACTATGGTAATGAGGTTAGTACTATAATGTATCACTCTCCTTATCATTCTTAATATACTTATTTATTATCCTTCAATTAATTAAATTATAAACAACTAAAATATTCTCCATTATAGAATGATTTTCAATAACATTATCTTTATTCTTCATATGAACAACATGAAATGAAATATAATCACGCCATAAAAAAATTATTATGCTTTAAATGAAAAGAATATTATTTTGTAATAAAATAATGATTTTATGTTGAAATTATAAAATCATCCAGATATTGTAGGTTTCATATCTAAAATAAAGAAAATAAAAATATAACATTAAAAATTCAACCATGATGACTGATATATCAATATTATCCTTAGTTCTCAATCTAGGGAAAACAAATAGTCTTGTTTTTTATATAATAATAAAACTTTTTAAAAACCCACTACATTTTTGAATGTTGTTTCTAGAAATAATTATTGAAAATGTTTTCATAAATAAAATATTATTATATATAAATACGAATTAAAAAGTTCAAGATATAGAAGTCATAAATTAATATATCTTTACAATAATATTACTAAAACATCTAATAATGTATGGGTCCTGAAATCATTATGCTCCAATGTTTTCGGACCTAAATTTATTTTTATAACAATATCATGTAGTGGTAACGCATAAAAACCCTCAAGGGTACCAAAGTGAAACCATTTATGATATCTCATATGGATTATACACTATACATCATTAACCTATAAAATTGGGGATCCTCTTAAAAATTTTATTTTCATTCCCATTGAAAAGATTGACCAACAATTTACACCTTGATCTTGATGTTTTTTGCTCTAGGTTAAGAAGAGAATATATCTTCTCTTTTTGATGAAGCATGATTGTAACACCCCGAGATTTTATGAAAAATATTCTTTTAATTTCATTAATGTCTTGTGTTGTATTCTACACCAAAATTACCTTGCGCTATACGCAACACCGTATTAGCTTGCAGTATACGCAACACTATTCTTGGATCGTGTTACACACAATTTTGATAATAGTTATTCTACGCAACATTGAGTATATATATATATATATTAAATGTATAAATAAAATATGGTTGGATTCTGTTATACGAAACAATGAAGGATTCTTTCACAACACGCAACCCTGACTTGGCTTGCATTACACGCAATCGCGACCTTCCTCGATAGCGTGTGTTGTACGCAATACCGGGTTTTAATAAACAATGTTATATTATTATAATATTTTCATGAACTAGCCGTTATGAATAGTATTAACTAAATTTTGAATTTTATAACATTATTATTCATCTTACACATTTCTAGAACATGGTATAAGAACAAAATAAATTTTTCGGGTAAAATAAGTATTTTTCAAAAAATGCAGTTTTACCGCCTTTTGATGGCGCACCCACTTTAAATATAGTTTCTGGCATGTTTATATGTTCAATTTGACAAAATAATATTCTTCTTTTGAATCAGGATGTAAAAATTTACATTAGATAAATTTTTGATATTTTTCCGATAACTTTCATATTTTAATGAATAGTAAAAACATGCTATATTTTAATTAAAAACAACTTTTTTCATCGTAATATCTTATGTGGTTAAATTATAATATTGAATGGTTTTAAAGTATATTTAGAATATATTTTTACCACTTAATATAATGTTGGTCATTGGACACAATTTTACAATTAAACCAAACATAAACAAGTGTCAATCTTTTGATAGTTATTATCTCTTAAAAACACGCTTTTTGTTTTGACAGCGGGAATTAATTTTAAATTAATTTCTGCCACTTCTGTGTTTTGAATTTAGAAAAATGGATTCCATATTTGGAATCAGGATGTTCAAATTGTGTAAATAGATAACTTTTATTTTTAGACATTTTGAATAATTACTCCGGTAAATATTTTATTTACCATGGTTAAGGGTAAATCCGGTAAATAAGGGTTAAAAAATAATGTTATAATAATATTAAATTACCCTAAAACGTGTCTTAACCCTATTGGTTGATACATGGTCGACCATTGGCATATTTGGGTCGATTTTGGGACCCCATTGATCCACTTGTAAGTGATAATGACACTTTATTTTAATTAAGTTAAAATGAATACAAAATTGACACAAGCATATATCTTTTAGAAAAACAATTGTTACATAGGGTTATATATGTTTTATTTTAGATTATAAATATTCATTAGAAAGATAAAAAGATTTCATACATAATGGTATTTTATTTGTAATTTTTAGACTTTAAATAATTTAATTTATTTATGACACAATGATGATGCAGTAATTATCTTATTAATGAAATATTGACATAATTGATGTTATAAACACCAAAATAAATGTAATTTGAGACTTTTTATGAATTAAACTAATTTTCTAGGTTACTATGATATATTAATGTTGATTTAATTAACTTTCTTTGAACATTTAATTCTGTTATGACTTTCACAAAAATCATATATCAAATAGTTTCAAAATTGACACAAAATAGTTTTTAAATCAAATATTATATTCTTAATTGTTATTTTATTCCTAAAAATCTAAGGTTCGGCCAAATTACTTAGATAAGGATATATATATATTAATAATAAACAATTTGGGGTTCGTTTGGCATGTTATAGTAAGTGTATTAACCATATAGTGAAAGAAAACAAAAAGACATGGTAAAAGTTAAATTATTTAATTTGGAGTTAAATCTAATTGATAAGGTTAAAATAATACCCTAAACTTGTCTAAATTCCATTGGTTGATAGGATTTCGACCCATCCCCACCTTAGCATCGAAATAAGACCCTTTGGAACCATTATAAACCGATTTTGACTTTAATATAATATAATATTTTGAGATATTCCTAAGGTGCCCCTCTCCTCCCATATAAAAGGACACCTCCTCCCCCTCCTCCTCACACCAATTTGAGCACTCAATCTCGGCCAACCCCTGCCAAAATCTCTTCTCCACTTCCCTAGAAACATCCTAGAGGATCTGGTCTTCCTCAAAGACAAATTTTAGTGCCCTAAGAGGAGGTCTCAAAGAGGCACTTCAAAGAAGAGGTAATTACCGTTACCAATTCTTTCATCTTTATTTCTTCTTCCACTTCTTCTTCTTAGGTTGTTTCATTATGAAGTAATAACATCAGTATCAATCATATACTGATATGTTATTATAAGTATGAAACAACCCTATTTCACCATCTATCCATCCTACGGAAAAAGAAATCACCGCGCGTGCGTACGTGCAGAATACCGTCTCCACGCCGTGGTGTAATCTATTTTCCACCACCACCTTACATGGATGGGTATAATGGTGTAAATAATAACTATACATAGTTATTACAACATCATATTGATTCTGATATATTTTATGATCCACTCCAATTCAATTCAATATTTATAGAAATGATATCATCACTCGTGCGTACGTACGGACTACCGTCTCCACGACGCGATGAGATTCATTCTCCATGTTAACCATTTAAGAATGATTATAAAGTATATATAAGAAATAATAATGAAATATATGACATTATAAAGCTACTGGATTATGTATATATATATATGTATGTCATCTACTTACTTCCATTTCAAGACAATAAGGAATGGAAAACAGCGTTCATGCGTACGTACGGACTACCGTCTCCATGAACGGTGTTTTTCATTTTATTTATCTATCTATTATATATATATATATACCGAATATATATGATATATAAATCAAATTTTATATTCTGGAAGTAAGTAAATCATGATATAAGTAATAATAATGTCAAGAACAACAAGTCAAAACACCTACGATAAATGAAACGATTTTACCCAAAACACTTCTTTAACATGGAATTTACAAAAGAACGGGTAATATAACGTCATAAGTGAACCATATATGATATCATAACAATGAATATGATTCTATAATAAGTCAATGACATTATTTAAATCATTATACAGGAGGTTCGGACACATACGAAGCAAATCGGACCTAAGGTAAGGGAAAATATCACAATCTCATTTTTATCCGAGATTGTTTATTCGTAAGTATTTACTGGGGTGTATTTTATCATCCACATCCATGTTTCATCAATATGTAATATTATTTCCATCCACCTACAATTGTTTTAATCCATTTTTACCCTTAGGTGAGTTTTTAGTAATATGTATGAAAGGAATCTTTTGTCGTTTTTCGTACGAGGTACATTTTGACTTTTCCGACAAAAGTACGAAGAATGTTTTTTTAACTTATACGGAATGAATGGATTTTTAAAAAATTATTTCCAAGAAGCTTACTTTACAAGTTTTCAAGTTTATTTTTAATCAACTTCTTTTATTTTAAAGTTGTATGACATGTTATGAAAGGAAAAAAATGTTTTTGAAGTAGAATGGATATTTTCCTCAAGAATGAAGTTCACGTATTTTATCAAAATTATTTTCCATCTAAGACAATAAAAGGGTTCTGTTTTTATCCCTATTATTACATGGATTTGATTATGTTGTGATGGAAATTTTTTTTTGAATTCCTTTATCTTATATGAATTGTTTTATGATGTCATGTTGTTTAAGAATCCCATTTTTATTACATGGGTTATGTGATGATGTATGATTTATGATTATGTGGCACACATAAGAAAGGATTCATTATAAGATGGGTGGGACCTATATCTCCCTCCAATGCATTGGGTAAAGATTTTATATTTCATGAGATAGACATGGCTGGAATGGTAGGTTATACCGGTTCAGTGAAACAGGACTGGAACGAGGGTTACTCGATTCAGAAAGGGACTTTGTCCACTAAGATAGTCTTGGCAATGAGTCATGACTAACAAGAAATGATTCTCTATGATTATGTGTGTATGCCACAAAGTTTCATGTTTTATGTTATGATTATTGGGATTACATTTCACTTCTATGATTTATCCCATGTTATGATATTATGAGCTCTTTTGCAGGTTAAGATTTCCAAAAGCTATGTTCTTATGTATATGATGTGATTGATTTTTCTTTTGTTTACCCTTACTGAGAATTTGAGCTCACCCTTTTATGTTTTCTTTTCCCCAGGATATAATGAAAGGTTTTAGGTAAAAAAAAGGGATGACCTTTATGGGAGATATTGAAGAACTTTCACCACGATTAGAAGATTACGTTCCGAGTTTCCAAAGACACTAAACTATTACGATCTTTATGTGTGTGTTTTTGTTATGTACTAAGTATTCCGCAAAAGTAATGTAATGTCCATGTACGTCAAGATACGGGTCTCTACAGTTGGTATCAGAGGAAAGGTTTAGTCAACCTTTGGAAACTAGGATGCGAAAACGTTAGTGAGATCCCTAGAGATATTTCTAAGGTATGTCTAGGGATGCCCCTAAGGATAAGTATACGTATAGGATATAGTCCTAGAACTATGGTAACGATATTAAGTTAAACCAAAGATGATAGATATTTAAGTTACTCCCCCTTTATTATGATTTTTGCATCTAACACTATTCTGTTTGGGTTTTAGAAAATGGCTGGAAACAAGATGATTCACAATAATGGAGGATATGCTGGACAATGGAATGATATTCTTCATCAGCAACCAAATGAAATGGGATTTGGATGTCCAAACATCATTATTATGCCGAATCAGCAATCTCACAATATGATCAATAAAGTAAAATTTGGTAAGTTTCCTGACTCGACTAATAAGAGAAAGATGGAGTTCCATGATGATCATAGAGGAAAGAAAGTTCAATTTCCCCTATGTAAATCATGTGGGAAGAGGCATCAAGGAGAATGTTTCAAGGGAACTGGAAGATGCTTTGGTTGTGGAAAAGAAGGACACAAAGCAAGTAAGTGCATAGGAAAAGGGTCGGTTAACACCATGGATGAGGATAATGGTATTGCTACGACATCAAAAATGGTTAAGTGTTTTAAATGTGGAATGTATGGGCATTATGCAAACAAATTCCCTAAGGGAAAGACTCATGAAGAGAATCAGTATGGTCATATGGGTAGTATTTATGTGGATGATGATGAAGAGACTACAAATGATATGTGAGATGAAAGAATTTTTGAAGCTCAGTCAATGGTTTGAGAATGTAGTGGAATGATTACATGTTTATCATGTGTAATTTTGGAATAAAGAGACATCTATGGATTGTTACACTGTTGTCTTTCCTTGTGTTTTGAAAGTGTATGATTAATGTTACCAGTATCCATGAAAGTTTATTCAGATATTTTTGGAATGAAGATGATATGCACATAATGAAGGGATAAGGAGAAAATTAAATGTTTGATAGTATTCATGAGCTCATGATTGATATAAGGACTAAGTGATATCATGGTTTGAGTATATAGAATTTTGAGGATTTCGGTATGTGAAAAGTGTTAACTTTTAACTGCATTCAAGTTTTCACTAAGGTTCAATGGGTATTCAAGAGAGTACAAGATTAAGGCCTTTGAATGTTTGGAATGTGACCAACAAGATATATCTTATGATATATGGGGATCAACGATGGTATTAAATCTCTGGTAATCGTTTTCACTATGTTATGAGAATGGACTGCAGTATTATGGATAATCATAAAGATTGGAATGGATTATGTTGGACATAAGTTAGTATTGTTTAAGGATAAATGTTTTCTCGATATTATTGATGGGATGTTATAGTAATATAGTTTTAGAAAAAGGACAACCTGCAGGACGGGCGACAGCCCATCGCTTCAGACAAGGCTGTAGGAATCGAACCCACAACCGAAGTGTGACTGGCCTTTATCACCTACCACTGACCTACAAGAAGTCCCTGTTTAGTAGAAACTAGTTTTATTATATTAAGCAGTATGATATATGAAGTATAAGTCCATTTTAAGAACCATATATGATTAGTCTCACTATAGATCGACTTATGTATATAAGTTTTGCTAACCTTTTGTTTGAGACAGATGGAATGACCTGTCATTCTATCACATGATCTGCTAACACATCACGAATAAAAAATTCAACTTCATTTCTGTAAGGGAAGAAGTTTAAATTGTTCAATTCACGAACAATAGTGAGATTATACCAAAATCAAGTAAGTATTTCTTCTAATTCAAAATTTTCAACTTTAGGGAAATGATATTGAAAACCAAAAATGTTGTCCTAGTAATCTTATATCTAATGAATCGGATGGTACCTTAGATCGTCACAAATTTATGGCTTTGTGATTGCTAGCTTTTCCATAGCCATGTTCTCTACCACTCTCCATCAGAACATGATTGTTAGATTTCTCTTCCATATCCATATTTTCACCTATGTGGAAACCCAGTGATTAGTTTATTTGGGTAACCGTTACGTTTCATACTTTTGTTTTTAAAGATAAGTTTTGGTATTTTTTTTACGATGTGGGTTTCTATCAAAGAAACTTTCGAATAGTAAACCATTTATAATCCCGACGAATTTCGAGGGCGAAATTCATTTTAAGGGGGGTAGAATGTAACACCCCGAGATTTTATGAAAAATATTCTTTTAATTTCATTAATGTCTTGTGTTGTATTCTACACCAAAATTACCTTGCGCTATACGCAACACCGTATTAGCTTGCAGTATACGCAACACTATTCTTGGATCGTGTTACACACAATTTTGATAATAGTTATTCTACGCAACATTGAGTATATATATATATATATATTAAATGTATAAATAAAATATGGTTGGATTCTGTTATACGAAACAATGAAGGATTCTTTCACAACACGCAACCCTGACTTGGCTTGCATTACACGCAATCGCGACCTTCCTCGATAGCGTGTGTTGTACGCAATACCGGGTTTTAATAAACAATGTTATATTATTATAATATTGTCATGAACTAGCCGTTATGAATAGTATTAACTAAATTTTGAATTTTATAACATTATTATTCATCTTACACATTTCTAGAACATTGTATAAGAACAAAATAATTTTTTCGGGTAAAATAAGTATTTTTCAAAAAATGCAGTTTTACCGCCTTTTGATGGCGTACCCACTTTAAATATAGTTTCTGACATGTTTATATGTTCAATTTGACAAAATAATATTCTTCTTTTGAATCAGGATGTAAAAATTTACATTAGATAAATTTTTGATATTTTTCCGATAACTTTCATATTTTAATGAATAGTAAAAACACGCTATATTTTAATTAAAAACAACTTTTTTCATCGTAATATCTTATGTGGTTAAATTATAATATTGAATGGTTTTAAAGTATATTTAGAATATAGTTTTACCACTCAATATAATGTTGGTCATTGGACACAATTTTACAATTAAACCGAACATAAACAAGTGTCAATCTTTTGATAGTTATTATCTCTTAAAAACACGCTTTTTTGTTTTGACAGCGGGAATTAATTTTAAATTAATTTCTGCAACTTATGTGTTTTGAATTTAGAAAAATGGATTCCATATTTGGAATCAGGATGTTCAAATTGTGTAAATAGATAACTTTTATTTTTAGACATTTTCAATAATTACTGCGGTAAATATTTTATTTACCATGGTTAAGGGTAAATCCGGTAAATAAGGGTTAAAAAATAATGTTATAATAATATTAAATTACCCTAAAACGTGTCTTAACCCCATTGGTTGATACATGGTCGACCATTGACATATTTGGGTCGATTTTGGGACCCCATTGATCCACTTGTAAGTGATAATGACACTTTATTTTAATTAAGTTAAAATGAATACAAAATTGACACAAGCATATATCTTTTAGAAAAACAATTGTTACATAGGGTTATATATGTTGGATTTTAGATTATAAATATTCATTAGAAATATAAAAAGCTTTCATACATAATGGTATTTTATTTGTAATTTTTAGACTTTAAATAATTTAATTTATTTATGACACAATGATGATGCAGTAATTATCTTATTAATGAAATATTGACAGAATTGATGTTATAAACACCAAAATAAATGTAATTTGAGACTTTTTATGAATTACACTAATTTTATAGGTTACTATGATATATTAATGTTGATTTAATTAACTTTCTTAGAACATTTAATTCTGTTATGACTTTCACAAAAATCATATATCAAATAGTTTCAAAATTGACACAAAATAGTTTTTAAATCAAATATTATATTATTAATTGTTATTTTATTCCTAAAAATCTAAAGTTCGGCCAAATGACTTAGATAAGGATATATATATTAATAATAAACAATTTGGGGTTCGTTTGGCATGTTATAGTAAGTGTATTAACCATATAGTGAAAGAAAACAAAAAGACATGGTAAAAGTTAAATTATTTAACTTGGAGTTAAATCTAATTGATAAGGTTAAAATAATATCCTAAACTTGTCTAAATTCTATTGGTTGATAGGATTTCGACCCATGCCCACTTTAGCTTCGAAATAAGACCCTTTGGAACCATTATAAACCGATTTTGACTTTAATATAAAATAATATTTTGAGATATTCCTAAGGTGCCCCTCTCCTCCCTTATAAAAGGACACCTCCTCCCCCTCCTCCTCACACCAATTTGAGCACTCAAGCTCGTCCAACCCCTGCCAAAATCTCTTCTCCACTTCCCTAGAAACATCCTAGAGGTTCTGGTCTTCCTCAAAGACAAATTTTAGTGCCCTAAGAGGAGGTCTCAAAGAGGCACTTCAAAGAAGAGGTAATTACCGTTACCAATTCTTTCATCTTTATTTCTTCTTCCACTTCTTCTTCTTAGGTTGTTTCATTATGAAGTAATAACATCAGTATCAATCATATACTGATATGTTATTATAAGTATGATACAACCCTATTTCACCATCTATCCATCCTACGGAAAAAGAAATCACCGCGCGTGCGTACGTACGGAATACCGTCTCCACGCCGTGGTGTAATCTATTTTCCACCACCACCTTACATGGATGGGTATAATGGTGTAAATAATAACTATACATAGTTATTAAAACATCATATTGATTCTTATATATTGTATAATCCACTCCAATTCAATTCAATATTTATAGAAATGATATCATCACTCGTGCGTACGTACGGACTACCGTCTCCACGACGCGATGAGATTCATTCTCCATGTTAACCATTTAAGAATGATTATAAAGTATATATAAGAAATAATAATGAAATATATGACATTATAAAGCTACTGGATTATGTATATATATATATATGTATGTCATCTACTTACTTCCATTTCAAGACAATAAGGAATGGAAAACAGCGTTCATGCGTACGTACGGACTACCGTCTCCATGAACGGTGTTTTTCATTTTATTTATCTATCTATTATATATATATATACCGAATATATATGATATATAAATCAAATTTTATATTCTGTAAGTAAGTAAATCATGATATAAGTAATAATAATGTCAAGAACAACAAGTCAAAACACATACGATAAATGAAAAGATTTTACCCAAAACACTTCTTTAACATGGAATTTACAAAAGAACGGGTAATATAATGTCATAAGTGAACCATATATGATATCATAACAATGAATATGATTCTATAATAAGTCAATGACATTATTTAAATCATTATACAGGAGGTTCGGACACATACGAAGCAAATCGGACCTAAGGTAAGGGAAAATATCACAATCTCATTTTTATCCGAGATTGTTTATTCGTAAGTATTTACTGGGGTGTATTTTATCATCCACATCCATGTTTCATCAATATGTAATATTATTTCCATCCACCTACAATTGTTTTAATCCATTTTTACCCTTAGGTGAGTTTTTAGTAATATGTATGAAAGGAATCTTTCGTCGTTTTTCGTACGAGGTACATTTTGACTTTTCCGACAAAAGTACGAAGAATGTTTTTTTAACTTATACGGCATGAATGGATTTTTAAAACATTATTTCCAAGAAGCTTCCTTTACAAGTTTTAAAGTTTATTTTTAATCAACTTATTTTATTTTAAAGTTGTATGACATGTTATGAAAGGAAAAAAATGTTTTTGAAGTAGAATGGATATTTCCCTCAAGAATGAAGTTCAAGTATTTTATCAAAATTATTTTCCATCTAAGACAATAAAAGGGTTCTGTTTTTATCCCTATTATTACATGGATTTGATTATGTTGTGATGGAAACATTTTTATGAATTCCTTTATCTTATATGAATTGTTTTATGATGTCATGTTGTTTAAGAATCCCATTTTTATTACATGGGTTATGTGATGATGTATGATTTATGATTATGTGGCACACATAAGAAAGGATTCATTATAAGATGGGTGGGACCTATATCTCCCTCCAATGCATTGGGTAAAGATTTTATATCTCATGAGATAGACATGGCTGGAATGGTAGGTTATACCAGTTCAGTGAAACAGGACTGAAACGAGGGTTACTCGATTCAGAAAGGGACTTTGTCCACTAAGATAGTCTTGGAAATGAGTCATGACTAACAAGAAATGATTCTCTATGATTATGTGTTTATGCCACAAAGTGTCATGTTTTATGTTATGATTATTGGGATTACATTTCACTTCTATGATTTATCTCATGTTATGATATTATGAGCTCTTTTGCAGGTTAAGATTTCCAAAAGCTATGTTCTTATGTATATGATGTGATTGATGTTTCTTTTGTTTACCCTTACTGAGCATTTGAGCTCACCCTTTTATGTTTTCTTTTCCCCAGGATGTAATGAAAGGTTTTAGGTAAAAAAAGGGATGACCTTTATGGGAGATATTGAAGAACTTTCACCACGATTAGAAGATTACGTTCCGAGTTTCCAAAGACACTAAACTATTACGATCCTTATGTGTGTGTTTTTGTTATGTACTAAGTATTCCGCAAAAGTAATGTAATGTCCATGTACGTTAAGATACGGGTCTCTACAATGATATTCAATCATAATCTTGATGTAAATAGTTTCTTTTATAATATTAGTTCTCCCTTGAATATATTTTCAAAATATCTTATCTCTTGTATATATTTTCATGACGTATGATATATTTATTTTTCAAAAGATTAATTTTTCTATTATATTTAATATTCCTTGTTTGTTTTTGTATATGATTCATTTACCTCTATTTTTATATCTTTTTATTAGTGGATCCTTATCTGACTGAAGTTATTTTTCTTGTCATTTTTACTTTTGTTTATAAAGTTATATTATCTTTATATTATCTATTATCTTTACTTTTTATTTAATATAATTTATTTCATCTTTATATTTTATCTCTATTTCATCTTAAGTGGTTTACTTATTTAACTATTTTTGTATTCTCTACTTATTTTACACCGGGGGAGTTATTTTAATTATCATTCTATTTTATACACTGTCTTATCTTATCATGTTTTCAATTATTTATCTTTTACTAAATATATTTTAAATATCAATCTCATGGAGTGAAATTCTTCGAATTCTTCAAAAATTTATTCTGAATTCATTGAAAATATTTTAATATGTTTTTTTCAATAATTATATTTTTAAAATAGTTTGTGTTCTTTTCTTCTTATAGATCTTATTCTCTCTTGCACACGAGATTTTATTGTTAATATATATGGATTATTTAACTTTATTGTCTTGCCTCTATCTTATATCTCTATCCCTCTCTATTTGATGATTCCACTTTAATAATCTAAATGGTAGAGAAGTTATTTGAGGACATGAAAGATAAAATAATGATGGTTTCAATTGATGTTTCATCAAGAGGGGGAATTGATTTTTAATTTATCACAAATTGAGAGACATGAATAATTTAGTAACTCCTTCCATTTTATCATTTCAAACTTCTCTATATTTGTTTACATATCAATCATCTATGATCATTAAAATGGGGGTATTATTGTACCCAAAAGTGCAATTGTTTTAAGGGTTGAAAACACCATATTATTGTTTTAACTTGTCTCTCATTATTTCATAAGTACTATTTGTATTTATTTTATGTTATCATGCGATGAATTTATTTTTCATAAAGATGGATTCATATTTTTATAAAATGTATATTTTCAAAGTGTGTACATCAATACAGCACCGGCTAGCTAGTGAAAAACTATATGCTATATGGTTACATATGACAGAACCAACATGACTCAAAAGGCCCCCATGAAATACGGTGTAGTCCCACCATCCTATTGGTGGAAGTAGATGGAAAGGGTGAAAATCTATAAGCACCACTAACTATAGTGTGGATGCTACCAGGTATTTGATGGAATGGGGACAAAAAGTATAAGGGTTCATTGATTATGGTCAAAACATGTTTTTTATATTAATTAATTCCCCGGATAGATTAATTGAATCTTGATACCCCTTGTATTCTATAAATAGAGGATTTATGGGGATAGGTTTTTCATCGAATTAGAGTGTTCATCAATTTAAATTCTCCCCAATCATTCACATATCTTAACTCTCTAAAAGGGATTCAATAATCAATATTCCTCTTATAATTGAAAATATGGTCATCATGAATATTCAACGTGGTAATTTTTAATATTCAGTGGCAATATCCTAAGGCATCATCTCCACTAAAATTCCATGATCTCCTTTTATATATCTTTGATCTAATATTTTCTATCTCTTGTTATCTTCCTCATTTATCATCTTGGACTATTTAATTTATTATATAATTATTTTTCTATCTCATTTTTAATTTCATCCCATCACCTTCACTCTATTCCATATATTTTAGTTTTAGTATAGACTAAATTATAGTAGGTTTTCTATAAATGCAAACAAACACTTTTCTTACTACATCTAATCATTGGTTTCTTTCTATCTCATTCAAAAGTAAGGGATTCTATTTTAAATTCTTGGATCCCATTAAAACCATTGTTTCTTGGTTTCATTATTTTTCCATTCCAAATAAAATGATTTATTCGGTTCATTATTACCATTATAATAAAAGGGTTATATAATCTTTCAGTCCTTTTTGAAGGAGGATATGTACGGGAACCTTTGTGTGATACAAAAGAAGTTCATTATCTTATTTATTATGTCAATTTAATATTTGTATTTATTTTTTCACCTTTCACTTTCATAATTTACATATTTTAAACATTGATATGATTAAATTTTACTATATCATGTTATTTATTTACACCATCGTGTCTTTTATTTCATTTATCATTTAATTCAATTTAATTTTTCCAAACATAAATTCATCCCCTCTTTGCATATATCAAACCCAATAAACTCCCTTTTAGTTATAGAAATATTATATATTTCCTCCCAAAATGAATTAACAAAATAAAATTTTCTAGTAAATCGGTGAAACATCTAGTTCATATGTTAATCTTTTTAAATATCAATTTCCTAGTATTTAGTACATAGCGTTCAATGCTTTTATTATTAATCTTGTTTGATGAATAGTCTGTGGATTGAAGTGTTCTCCATATGTATTGAGATTTATTATAATATGTGTCATGGTTAAAAAAATTGTGATGAATTAAAAATGATAATATATTACGTACTATATCATCTTAAACATGCCTTACTTCATTGTTACCAATAATTGTATTAAGATCAATATCAGGTAAATTATATTGTTTGACCATGATCTTCCAATGGTTAGTTATTAGTTTCTTTAGGTATGCCTCTATTTTTTCCTTCAAACACCCATATTCATTTACATAAAAATATAATGGAATTTGTGGAATACAAACATCATTTAAGTTAATTCCTTCCATAAAAAAATATTATTTTCCAATGACTATTTGTTCTACGATATGTTTAGCAGAATGAAAATAATGCAACATAACCTATATCATATTGGAATAATCTCTTACTCTTATTTTTTTCCATATTAGATGAAAATACCAGCCACATGGGTTTAATAGACCTTTTAAAAACCTAAACATAGATGATGATGGGAGGATAAGAGAGTATTAAAAACATCCATAGGTGATCACATAAGAAATAAAATCATAATTGGACAATGGATGGGGGTGAGGTGCACATTGGGTGGTACCTTAGGGTAAGCCGTTGAATAGATGGGGATGGGTGAGGAGGATACCCCCCATAATAACAATAACAATAATAATAATAGTAATAATAACATCAATAATAATAATAATAAAAATAGTAATAATTAATTAATAATAACAACAATAATAATAATAATTAATATTATTATTATTATTTCCTTTATTTAAACTTTTTTTATGACATGGGAAGGTCACATGGTTTGGTTTAAAAACCTTCTAGACTATCTTTCCACCATATGGGTGAATCTATACCAAGGAGTCAGTCACATGATTTCTAAGGAAGGGTTTTATAAACAAGTACCAAATTGTGTGGGGACCAGTGCCACTACATGAGTTCACACAGTCACCTAGTAGAGGTCATACACTCATGCGCCGAGTTTTGTAGACTTCAAAGGGCTTCTGTTCAGGGTAACATGGTTCAACTAGGGATGGTGCATAATCTCTACAAACCTTGATCCAACTGTGCACCACCCCCTATATTACGCAGAAACTACCAAATTCAGGTATACATACCAAATAAAAACTATATAAAAAAGGGAAATTAATGTAAAATAAAATAATAGATTCGTTTTAGTATAGGGTGGGACAATTCTCTCCACCGTTGGTAGTTTCTTCTCACAAAATTCCAAAAAATATTTGGCTAACCAAAGAATGGGGAATGGAAAAACTCCACATGAATAAAACCACATAAACAAAATCACAAAGAATATAAACAAGTTTTCCACATAGAAACCAAAACCTCAATATCCAAATAGGATGGTAATAATATCCTTAGGGAACTGGCGCAAAAACAAGAGAAATAACTATCATGGTATAAATATATGAACCAAAAAATGAATAGATGAAAATAAAGGGACTCAACTCTCCAAACATAACATAAAATTGAGGAACACCCCATCCCCTAACATTTAACTCACCAAAGATGCAAATAATATTCTATTTATGATCCCTATAAAAATCCATCACATGACCACCCAATTAACCAATTGCCACTATGATTCGGGTTTGGTGAGGTGGACATAATGAAGCTCCCAATAAATAAAATTTAGAAGGAGGGTTCACCATGAGATTATCCTGTGGGGATATCTCCACCATTACTAGATGTCGGTAGAACAGTACTTTTCTGATTAAATGAAGCAACTCAGAAACCCAAAATAAATTAAGAACCCATAAGGGTGTTGCATGAAATAAAAAAATCAGCAATTCTACCTGAAGAGATCTTGAACCTCTTGAAGGAAACATACATTAAGACCTGATTCCCCAGTGGTGGAAAGGAAGAATTAAGACCACTAAATCAATTATTAATGCTACTAAGAGAGAATTTTTTAGATAGGGAACAAAGGAAAACATCAAAGGATCATATATTTAAATTGAATATAATAATCTTATGAAACATACTTATCACTCAGAAAATTATCTTAAATTGTATCTAAAACACCAACATGATGGAAAAATCCAAAATAAATGAAAATTATAACAAAAAATATATAATATAATGGAAATACACAAATAATAATTCACCAAAAATTCATACCTTAAAAAGAGGAATGATCGCTGAACAAAAAGGAATTCTTTAAGGGACTATGAAAGGGGGATTCAATAAGAAATTTTTTAGAATTCGTTCTAATATTCTAGCCAACTCAAACATGACAATATCAAATTTCAAAATAGTAGAAAACAAGATCTCCAAAATATAATTATATCCTAAAATCGAAAACCAAAATTGGGGGAAACTCTAACGGATTCAATTATGGAAACAAATGTAAAAAATCATATAAACCTTCCCACACACCTATTAGCTCCTCTACTATATGAAAAGCTTCACTTTGGGGACAATAATAGGAGACGTAATGTATTGAAACATCTTCCTCCCAATAGTATGGAGCTTTAAATCTCTACCCAAACATTCATTTTTGTAGCGTACAAACAAAAAAAACCATGTGACCCAAATGGACACACCAAAGTGAAAAAGTATATATTTCAGAAACCAACCACCCCCTCACAAACAATTTTTTGTGGAATAATAAAATAACATGAAACATAAAACCAAATCAAGACACCTTATATACCAAAATTCTACATCTCAATAGTAAATCAAGAACCAAAATTGAAAGCATCATTGATAAAAAATTTGAACACGTCAAAACCATAATCTAGTAGAATAACAATCCAAACCCAAAAATAAAACACCAAAAAATATTCAATAACTTTTCAAACACTGAAATTCCCATGTTTTTTAAAAATAATTTTTGAAAGGAAAACAAACTGAGGAGTTGGGAAGTTAACATTGGAGTTACCTAAATCCAACCATTGATACATTTGTGAAAAATCATGTACACATCCACAAATACACACAACAACCCATTTAACATATTTATACATACATATATTTATGAGCATTTATAGGAATACCAAGCGTCAAAATAATACATTAACATTTCCAAAAGAAAATTTCCAACCAAGATTTAATTTTTCCAACCTATTTTCAAATCCACATATTATCATCAAAGAAACAAAGTTACTAATTCCCAATAAACATATATTACACATTTCACATACCTTTTCCAAAATCCTAAAAAAATCTCAAATTAATTTTGGATTAACATTTTATAAAACCTTTCAATGATCCCAAAATAATTCCCAAAACACATTACATTTTTAAAACAATAAATTCCACTTAAAACAATCCATGTTTTTCGTTATGGAAGTATAATTTAAACATATCATACATAATTTTCAATTCTAATGAAAACACCCAAAATTCAACAAAAATTAATACTAGGAATAACGAAGAAGAAGAAAACATACTCAATGAATTAGAATCTAAAATACTTAAAATAACCACAATAACAAATTATTTGGTTTCATGGTTTGGAAGGCCATGAACCAACTTTATTGGAACATCGAAGGTGATTTTAAATGTGGAATTGTCTACACATTGTTTTCTATACTATGCATATCAACTATGAACCCTTTTGAATTCCTCAAAATGAACCACTCCAGGCCTTCTATTTTCTAGAAATAATAGAAAAATTATCCAAGAAAAAAATATACCATAAAAATCCAAAATCCTTGAAATCATCCGAGATAAAATATTTTATTTTGAGGAACAACCATCACAAACCACCATGGAAGTTCATGTATCATTCCGAATAAGTGGTGATCCAGAACCAATGAATAAATGGCCAATTTATTTATATAAATGCAATATATGAAATACTATAAAACTAAATGAAATAATGGTTAATTACTATTATGCATTTTTTTACAATATAACCAAGGTTGAAACCCAAAAGGTTTCCTGAGCTAGCCCAAAACAAGGGCTGGGAGTCATTCTTTAAACTCCAGTGATGGAAACAAGTATCAGGAATCAAGCTCAACTCAATTGGGAATGATTTATCAAATAATAAAGATATATAAAATAGAATAACCTAAAATAATACTAAAAGTGGGAATGAAATGGATACATAGATATATAAATGTAATCACTAGACATAGTTGTGTGTGAGATCATGGGTCATCATTATACATTGAACAAATACCACTACATGGAAACTAATATTGTACTGGAAACAATATAATTATACAAAAATACAGATAGATATATTACCATGAGTATTAAAAATAGAATTTGTGGTCGATTGGACTATTCCTTATAATCTACCTTTAAAAAGATTTCCTTGTCATGTTAGTCAGAAATAAATATATTCAATATAATTTTTTAATTTCTTTTAAAAGAGGAACAATCGAATTATTTCTAAAGAACCATGATACCATCCATTTTCCAAATAGGATTAAAAATAATGAGTATTTTTTCAATAAAAAAATTTCATAAAATAAAACATGTGGTGAAGGAAATATATCAGATAAACTCAAGAATTTGAAAACACACTTTAAGTAAATAAGTGATTTTATAATAATTTCTAGTTGAAACATACCTATTTGATTAATTTTATTAAAAAATCATGAAATGAGGAAAATTATAATACATGTAAAAGAGTTTTCGTGGGATATACATAGACATAATGTGAATAGACCCTAGAAGTACTTTGTTCAGAATCCATATGTTAGCCTATCAATGCGATCTAAAGTCAATAACCAACCCAACTTCAAAAAAACTAGTCACATCTATGGCACATCCCACATGGACACTCCATGGGGATATAATTTATCTAATCATGACTAAATAAACATCTCTTTACTCCCAATATGACACCAGTGATCCCACTACTATAGAAAACTTGTTAGGTGAAAAAGAAAGTATAAATAAAACATCATAATCACAAAATGCCACCATACATGCTATGGGTCGCCTCCCGACACCATCCATCACAATTCACTATAGAATGGAGATTATTGATAGAGGCAGCCACTTTTCATGAAAAATTCGAAGGTACCAACTGAGACCCATAATTTATAAACAACCTTTTACTATTGAAAACCATTATTTGAAACTCTTTTAAAAAATAACATGACATTAAGTTAAACACTATCTAAAGGGCCAAAAGATATTTGATACATACCTAAATTTATACATAAAATATTATAGAAGTTCAATAAAACGCTTATTTTCTTCACGTTTCATAAAAAATTTAAAACACTCTTTATTAGAGAAATACTGTAGTCAAAACATAAAAATTTCTGTAAACACAAAAGAGTCTAATTTCATCCATTATAATAATTTTCCATATTATAGTAATTTTATAATATAACAAAAACATCGAATGAAACCTGAAATTATTTTTTCCAAATTAAGGGAATGGACATTGGGAACCTACCTCCAAACAAATCACCACAAATGATGGAAACAGAAATCCTCTTCACACTTACACACATATAAATCTTGATATATATATATATATACTTTTTTACACAATGTGTATATTCTTCTTTCTGGGAGTGAGCATGTACAAGGAGGATATATATATATATATTATGTATATGGGGGATGGGGATTACCTATGTATAGACATACAATTAACCTTCCAAAATGAAGATCCAAAGCTATGACATGGTGGTCCATGTTATACTAATAAAATACCAGGTACCCATAAATTACAAAATCCATAATTAAAATTGGTACAAAGAATTATAACATAAGAAACCCATCCTAGAAGCATTGGTGAACTAACTACCTTCAATGATCATGGATAAAATCCGTATAAATTGGGACCCAAGGACCCCATACATTACGAATAAAAATGATAAATACCCAGAATCAGGTTAGGGGTTACCATAGTTCACACACCACATGAGTGAGAGAGAGAGTGGAAACTGAAAAATAGATAAATACCGAGAAATAGGTAAATATGAAACACTAATCAGATGTGATAACACCATAAATCATGGGGGATAATCCAAAAAGAGGGAGGATGGAGGGGAGTCATATGTCAGGTTCCCCCTATGGGCATGGTGGCGAGAGTATGGAGACGAAGTGAGGAGGATACCCCAATTGGGGTTTAGAATAATAATAATAACAATAATAATAATAATAATAATAACCTTGATAATAATAATAATAATAATAATACATATTATTGTTATGATTTAAACTTTTTAAATGACATGGTAAGGCCTCATGGTTTGGCCACTTGGTCTTACAGAAAGTGTGCCAATGATGAGGACACTTCTATCCAAAGGTGGAGGCCACATGATTTGGAATGCATGGTTTCCTACACTAGGAACCTAAATGTATGGGGCCCTGGTTCCTTGTCCTGAGTCTGCATAGTAAGTGAGTGTATATATTTTTTCATTATCATATAGTGTGTGAAAGAAGAGAATATATACAAATGTAGGCTATTTAAACTATTATATAAACTCAATAAGAGATCAGAGGAAATTTCAATAGGCTTTGTCCTTAGTTCTCTATAATCCCAAGAAGGATGTGATGTAATTTTGGTAATTTTTTATCATTCCAATATTTCAATACATTTATTAGTTATCAGGGATTCACGCATTTTAGATTTAATATAATGGCGGTATATGGATCTATTAATGTACCTTCATGGGTTTATAATAATAAAACATTTCTATTTTGGATCCCCCTTTTTCACATGATTTAGGTATAATATTTGGTATACCTTCACATCTTAACTCTACATCACCACTACCTTCCATCCTAATAAATACGAGTAAAAGAAGTAGAATATTTAAATAGTGGAGGCTACATTGTGGGAATCTATGATGGATTCTGGTGGACCACGGGTAAAGAACATTCCTTTAGTGGATTTGTCTTGTAATAAATGATAGCATACTTCTTTTATCATTGAAAATTTTGAGTTTTTTATGTAATCCCTTGTGGATATATATTATGATAGACCAATTATAGATGGTAAATTCTTTAAGGATTAGATCTGTGTAAGATCATGAATTATATGGTTTATTTTATTTGGGAATGGATGAATGTAGTACAGGATTTTCAGAAATCTAATGTTTATTAGGGGTGGATACCACTGGTGATACAGTTTAGATATCATGTGTTTTTTAATTTTTCTACTCATAATGGTCTATGGACAATTGTATGAGGGGTAATCTCTCTCCCTAGTTTATTTTCCCATTTGAGGTTATTGGGAATGTCAATGCAGTGGTGTATCAGTTTGCTCTTCCCCCACATCTATACTGGATCAATGATGTCTCCCATATTTCATGGGTTTTATGATGAATATCATATAATATATAAGGGATATTCAGACATCATGGATGATGAAGCATTCACAGATCAATGATTTTATTTTAAGATCATCAGATGAAAGTGTTTTATGTTTGATCTATTATGTTAGTTAGAAATTTATATTCAAATAGTGGTGAGAAGAAATGTAAATGGAAGTGTGAGGCACATATTTTATATTAGTATACTAATGTATTTTGTGTATTTCATTAACTGTTTATTTGATTGTTAACCTCATGTTGTCATTTTTTAGATTATATGATTTTGTGTTGATATTTTTGGGTCTTTTTAATTTATTGTGATTCTTTGTAACTTATGGGTAACTTTATTTTTGTTTGATAGGTATCTCATGTGTATTTTTTGGTTTAAATTTTTTTTCTTTTTCAGGATTGGTATGATTCTTAGGGTTGAGAATATTTTTGAGAGGTATCTGATGTAAGTGTGCATGTTTTCTATAGAACATTCCATTATCTTACATTGGGTTTAGGAAATATTGAGGGTTCCCTCGAGTTATTTCAAATATTTGAGAGGGCTTTTAAAATATTTTCTTAATGTGATTTTTGTATTGTTGAAGAGATTTTATAATATTATAAGAAACTGGAAATATTTTAATTAAATCCTATATATTGTTTTTTGATTAATAAAATTTCTACGTATAAAATCATTACTCCAATAAACCAAATCATCTAGAGTCACCTATATGGATAATTTTTTATTAATGTAAAAGTAATTTTTTATTTTCATAAGAGTTGTTATTTGTATGTGGATAATTTATTTGCCAAAATTTCATTCTGTAAGATTCATGACATTTTGTAAGGATAATTTTATGTTTCTAAAAGATTTCTTTATAGATTTTGATAAGGTTCATTTTTTATATTCATAAGAATCATTTTGGTGATCTTGTAAGGAACATTAATGATATTTTATAAGTGTAATTCAATTTTGAAAGACTAATTTTTCACATACGTAGGAGTCATGGACTTTATTAAATGACATTCCATTATGAAATTTTATTTCCGTAAAATTCAATTTAGGGTTTTTATGGATTAATTTATTATTTGGTTAGGATCATTAATTATATGAAATATTTGTTTTTTATATAATTTTTACAAAATTTCAATATATCCAAAAATAATATTTTATTTTTTAAAATGGAATTTAAAATCATAAAAACTTTAAAAATAATGTTTTTTTAGATAAAGTTCATTTAATCATGAGATATTTAGAACTATGATTATGAGAATATATAATATTAATAAATTGAAGATTATTTAAACAATAAATTTTAAGGGGGGAAGGTGAGGTTAGACGATTCATTAAGTAGGGATATTGAGAGAATCACCACAAATCATGTTATCTATTATTTTAAATTTAATAATTCACTATCTCATTAATGTAGTTTGGTTTCCTTTAACTATTATAATTATAACTATACATTTGTGTTTAACAATCCCTCTAAAATCAGTTCAATATTTTTTTGTGGCTCTTAGAAATTGTAAACATACTTCTATTTCAGTTAATGTACAATGAGATTATGAATACTCCACTTGATGTAGGGGACTCTTAAATCTCTCTTTTATTTTTTGAATATCATTGTTTTATCATTATTTTATTCAGTTGGGTAGTAGTGAGAATTAACATTTAATAACATAAAACTGTAATACCGGAATGGAAGAGGGAAGAGTATTTCATTTGGTTTGCCTAAAAAATTTTATTTCATTAGTTTCATGGATGTTAGTTTTTTATGCATGTTATTAATATTTATTTTTTTTATGGTTATATTTTTGAAACATGTTTCATAAAAATTTGAAATGTTATAGCTAGTAATGAATGTGATTTGTGGTTTATCTGGAAATAATTATTGATGATAATGTTTGTTGTAACTAATATACTGAATGGAATGACGAATTATGACCACTTTATATATTTTTCTACTAGTTGTTTATTCTGGATTTTTGTTATTGGTTGTATGTATCTACCTCTTGTGAGAGGACATTTTATTTTAAATTTCACATGGTTGTTATGAAATTAGTATTTGGAATGTGCTAAATAGTTTAAGGATTATGGTGGCTATTTTCGAGGGTTTTTTTATCATAACCCATACTTTTCATCTATAGATATTAAATTATAATAGATTAATATCAAATAATTTTTAAAAATACATTCCTAATTACCATAAAAGTATGGTTTCTTGGGACACTTGATACAAAATCATTTTATCTCTTGAATGATATTCAATATCTATCACAAAGATCTTACTAAAAGTCATCCTTTTAGACACGACCGAACTTAAAACAGTTTTTCATAAAATAGGGAAATGAAACATTAGAAAGGGTGTGATCATATTCTTAATACGGGTAAAAAATGAGATATCAGTGAATACATATGAATAACTTGAGCATAATGATATGAAAAAATTATCTTAACATTTAAAAACATTACCCTGCATATCGTAGATCATAATCTGGAATCATAGAGTATATTTGGCTAGATTATAAGTCATGAATCATTAATTATTAAAATATATTAATCTATGAGATCATGACATAGATATAGTAATGTGAAAAAAAACATAACCTTATGAAAATGTGAACATGTATAATTAGAAACAGGTTCCCTCATTATGTTAAATACATGAAATCATGACCTCACATAAATAGTGGATATGAAATCAATTTCCCTACATGATCATATGGATATTAAATAAAAGACCATGCATAATCTTATAGAATTTAAAACTAAGATCACACATAATTTTATGGACATGAAAACCTGGTCCACATATAAATTTTTGAACATGAAATAACGTTCATGAATAAGATATTTATCTCATTAGTTAATAATATATTCCAAATTCATTGGAGGGCTATAAAATAAAATCTTATAATATAATCATAATCCATTCATATGTATTCCAAATTATCATGAAATTTTTTTATGTATCATCATAACATGATATGTGGAAAAAAAATTATTGTAATCATATCATTGTCAAAATAGTAAACAATATATAGAAAAATAAGGAACTTATCGTAGAACTATATCACTAGTAAATCATAATCAACATCATATAATGTCTCCCTAAATTAAAATTCCATTAAAATATAACATAGAACATTTCATGAGAAAAATCCACTTTTCATTTTGAAAATCACTTTTTTAAAATAAAAATATTTAAAAATAATAAGGGAAAATTTTATTTGGAAAGAACTATGGAAACCTAAAATGGAGTCTTCAATGAATTGAGTGACCCTAATGGTGGAAAATTATATTCATTTTTTATACATAAAAATAGATTCATTTCCACTTTTAGAAAAATTCAAAAGAACCTCATTCGTAAAATGACAAGAATATTACATTCACCCAATTTTTTAAAGAGTAAATACTGGTTAAAATGAATTCAAAAAATAATAGGAGAGTATTAAAAACACTAATAAAAACATGGACTTAAAAGAAAAAGTATTTTCAACTTAATAGATAAATAAATTCAATTTTCCTTAAAAAATTCTTTCAGTATCATGAGTTCTCGAATAGTGGAAAATGAAAGGAAATAATTTAATCTCTATTAATAAATTGGGGAGAATAGAATTCGTGGTATTCATGAGTAATATTTCATAAAATTTAATCATGATAAAAACAATCATTAATATCCTGATAGACAATATGATTGTAACATGAATATTATACTTCTTTTGTAACTTTATAATAACAATTCCCATGAAAGAATATAATTAAATAAAAAATTTAAATTAAAGATCATAAGATTACTCGGTACATTACTTGTCTCATGGTATTTATAAACACATAATAAATATTATAGTTTTATAAAATAACATATTACCAAATGATACAATTTGAGATGATAAACCCTTATCGATTTGGTAATCTCTTAATAAAAAACGTTTGAAAGGGAAAACCTAAGATGGATTTATAAATCAAAATAAATTTTTAAAAGAACGATCAAATAAAAAATACATGGTTTGTGTGAGAATGAAAAAAAAAGAAACTAGTGGTGAGTATGGTAGGTTTCTTACATAAATAAAAGTGATATAAGAAATCCTTATTCCTCAAGTCTTGCCATACTTTATACACAATCAGAACTAATGTATCATAAATATAAATATTATATAAATTTGATACATAATGATACTCATATATATTATATTATATATGATTTAATTATAACAATTTGACCCATTTTTATTAATAATTATTTATTAATATCACTGTTTCAAGTGATATCTGCTTCGTTCTTCATGCATGGTTTGGATCAGCATCCTCCGTCTTTAGACTTTGATCGTGGTTCAAAAAACAATAGAATGTTACCATGATATTAATATCCTATAAATTATATATATATATATATATACTTTTGTGAATATATATTTATAAGCATCCATAAATGGTAAATATTGAAAAAATACACTACACCATTCATGGATATGGAAGATCGTACATATGCTTGAATATTCATTCTATTTTCCTACAGATAGAACAAATAAAGTTAAATAATAATTAAAATTTCCATAATAATTATTATATCATATAAATCATATATATATCAATAAAATATATTCTTATTACCATCCATATTAAGACAAACTGAAAAATGAACCACAATACTCTCTGTAGGTGGTAGTCAACACACACACTCGAGAGACATTATCATTTTCCAACAAATGGAAAGACAATGAATAGTAGTTATTGAATAATAATAATATTTAATTATATGAAAAATAATGAATTCATTATTTTATAATTGATACCATATATTTATAGAAGGTATAATTAGAAATAAAATTTAAAATAACCAATTAAGAGTTATATAAATGGTTGGAAACCATCTATAGTTGGGACCTTAATCATTGAAAGGATGCTCTTTTTGAAAGACCAAAAGCTCTTGTTTGTAGTTATGGATGATAGGCTTGTATTATTTAATTTATTGTCTGATATTTAAGGATAAAACATTTTGAATAATTAAGAATAGCATGTTCTGTTTCATAAGTAAGGAGGGCCACTCTTGGAGGTTTTAAAAGTATTAAATTAATATAACTTAATTTTCAATGAAAAATTGATCCAAATTGATATCATTAGAATATAACATGATTATTAATATAAATAATCTTATATAATAATTTTTTTTTAATTTTGGTTATGTTTTTACCCATATCTGTTAGTTTTAACCCCCATTAAAACTTTTTACAATTAACACAAAATCCAAATTTCATACTCATTAGGGTTAATAATGTAACCATAACAGTAAAAGAAACTAAAAAATTTATCATGGTTGGAATTTTAAACTATATAATATTAATATTACCTAATAAATTATTTTTAAGTATTTTAAATCATTTAATAAAATTTTTTATTAAAAAATAAAATTCATTTCATTTTTTAAACAATCCATTTACACTGATTTTAAATTCATTAATATTGTTATGTAATTCATATATAATACATTAAATCATCCATAATAAATTATATTTTTCTAATAAATTCATGTAACAAAATAATTCACCCATATTGTATTACCTATAATATCCATATGTGATTTGTTTTGTTTTCTTGTCAATTTTATGAATAATGAGTGTATGTTTCGTAATTATTTAAGAAAATTATTCGACCACTAAAAATTAAAAATAAATTAATATGATATAAATTAGAAATATTTAAAAACAAACATTTAAAACCAAATATAAAAACCTTCCACCTTTATTATAAAATACTAGTGACACTAATTTCAGGAGAGTAACATTTTTTATTTATTCATTTCTTAAAGTATTATAAAGGTCAATATCAGAAAAAATGAAACCGGGTGTCCATAATTTTTAAACATGGATGAGAATAGTGAAAATAATCTTATTTAATGTGAAAAATAAATGTTTTAGTGAAATTTTAAGGACCTATCTCAAATTTTTAACTCATCACTAACAATTTACACCTATCGAGGTGACAAATACTTACCATGGTTACTATTCATAATTACTAAAAATAAAAGAGACCTATTTAACAAATTTTAAACTCATAATTCCAAATATGGTATCAAATTTTCAAGATTAATTCTCTAGATTTTTGTTAAATTAATTTTAATATAAATGTGTAAAACACATCAAAAAATATTTTGTACAATAAAGTTGTTTTAAAAAATAAAATTATCTTATATCAAATTCATAAATATTTCCAATAAAAATAGAAGTAATGAGATTACTAACAATAAAATGTATCATATTTCAATTTAATACCAACTAAATAATTTGTTTATAATTTTAAAAGACATTATTTAATGAAAATAAATTAGAGTTTTTTAAAAATCAATAATTCTCACTATTCACTGAATAATCATTCATTTAAAAAACAAAGAAATTTCAAATCTATGTTGAATTTTTCAGAAAGATATAAAATAATGTTTTGATTTTATACAATAAAATTTCTAAATGTGGTATAAATTAATTATAATATCCTCACACAAAATGAAACATAAATATTTTTTGAAGAAGATGCATTTTGAATCATAAAATGAAATCACAAAAAATTAAGTTCTTATTTTCTCATAATTAATAAATATTGGTTAATTCAATAAGTTTATTATTCAATTATTTCATTATTTTTTCACTCGTATTCATACCCTCAATTCAATGAATATGTTATAATAATAATTTTATAATATAGCACAATTCTCTTAAAGTGTATTGTTTCATTTTAAGCAAGATATCAATATTGTTATTATTTTAACTAAATATTCATGGTGTCACATTTTTTGTGTTAATTTTATATATAAATGGTTGGCTATTGAGGAGATTTTTTTCCATCTCATATTGGAATGTAATGGTTTATAATATGATGGAAAAACTAAGTAAAAAGGCTGGGATATGGGCTATGATTAAACAAGTTGTGGGTGTTTAAAAAATTATTTACAAATAAATAGGTTTGGTAAAGGATGAAATAAATAAGTTTTGTTATTATGAGTATTTTGACCGTAAATATATTTAATTAGTATTATAATGAAAAAATAATTTGGATGGTAATGGTAAATTGAGATGTTTTTTCAATTATTAAAGGGAAAATTATGGAAAATGTTGGGTCATTTTATGTTTTTTTTGTGAAACTCCATTAGGGTAGTCCCGAGTGCTTGTTTATGAAACACACACGCACATAGATATATATATATATATATATATATATATATTATTTTATTTTGACTTCATATATACCCATGATAAATTTTAATACCTTTGCAACCCCCAATTGTTTTAGATTTGGGTGTCTTACCTAAAAATATCATTTTAAAAGGGAATACATAGGTTATTAATCCTTCTTACATGATCTGTAAAACATACGTTGTCATGAATAGGCTATGGTGTTAAAAATTCAAAAGTGTGAATGATTTTTTGATGATGGGAAGATGATGTGTTATATATTTGTTTTTATTCATGGTAGGAGGAGGGAACAAGGTTAATGTCTTTTATACTCATTATACCCTATTATGATGGTAAATTGAAGTGTGGCTTAGATATAAATATATGTTTTCTGGTCATGGTTATGTTGTTATTTCATATAATTTGGATAATATATTTGTGTATATTTTGATATGGTTTATCTGTTCAATATGTTTTCTTATGACTTTTCAATTCCTTTATGTTTTCAAAATCACAAACATGTTTCTTAAGGAAAATTATCTTTACCTAAGAAACATTATCTTATATATATTTTTCTATGAATGTTTTTTTCTTAACCTATGATTTTTAATGTCTTGACTATCATTTTCCAAAAACACGAATAACCTTATTTTTTTATCTAAAAAATCTGATTCTTATCTAACTCAAAATATTACAGTTCCATAAAATCTGAATCTACAAGAATTGTGAATCCCATTTATTCTGAAATCTTACTCTAACTTCTCTAGAAATAAGACGCAGATTTTTCTGAAATCAAAAATCAATTTCTCTTGAAATCAAACCATGATTTCCCCTAAAATTGGTCTCCAATTTCTCCTGAAAACAGGCATTGATTTCCCCTGAAATCGGACTCTGATTTCACATTAAATAAAAATGTGATTTATCCAAAAACTAGACTCTAACTTTTTTTAAAATCAGACTTTGATTTCATCTTAAATAAGACATTGATTTATTTTGAAATTAGACTCTGATTTATTTTGAAAACAGACTCTGATTTCTTCTGAAATTAGACTCTGATAAATTCTAAGATGAAACTCTGATTTCTTCTGAAATAAGATTCTGAATTCATCATAAATCAGATTATGAATTCATCTAAATTTACGCTCCCACTTTCAAAATCTTAATAATATGATTAAATTATTTTCATATAGTTACATCATTTCCATAATGTAAATTTTTATTTTATCAGATCCTAAACATGTTATTTTTATTAATAAATACAATTACTTCCATGTTTTATTAAATGAAACGATGTTGTACAATCTTTTTTTAACTAACCATTGTTTTACTGAAGCATTTACAAGTCCCTAGAAAATTTAAGGAAAAATATTACTATTGGTGGAGGATGTTCATCATTGGAATCAATTCCTACAAATACCTAACAATTTGAACAATCTAGAAGTTAGAGTTTTTGTTAAGATATATTGATATTTGGAATGATATGACACTCTATGAAAGATGGGATTAAACATGCCTTGTGACAATTCTATGAAAATCTTGTTAATCCTTGATCAACTTGTTCATCCTGCCTAAATCGAATCCGATTGTTGCTGATAAATCAAGGGATTCTAGGGATAGGAAGATAGAGGTTCTGATCAACTTAGAGATCTAGGGATTATATAGGCATCAATATAGATTTTATTCTTCGTATCGAGGGATTAACCTGGTTTTGGTAATATAGATGTTCTTGAAAGTTTAAATCAAGGGAACTTTATCCATGGCTGTTATATACCCTTCTCTTTGGGATAAAATATTTCTTATACTTTTACTATTTTGTTACAATTTCTAATTAAGCTGAATTTTTTTAAAGAAAAAAATTATAACTATCTTGAACATCCATATAATTTTATACTCTCATAAATAAGATTCTATATGATTTAAGGTAGAATAATTCCCAAATAAACATTTTTTTAAGTTTCTTCATCAGATCCATATTGTTGGATCCTATGAAATTTAGTTTCTTAGTTAATAAAAAAAGAGGGTTCGTGAATCTATAATCTTTAACATTGTTAGAAAAATATTTTGTTAAGGATTAAAATGAAATTTTTTAAACCTAAAATTTTCCCCTATTATAATTAGGAAATCTACATATACATTCTAATCCTATAATTGGTAACAATGGAGTTATCTGAATTACTTATACCTTTATAAATGTTTTTCTTTATCAACTTTTTTTTAATAACATTACATTTTTAGGTTTTTCTAAATATTTTCTTTATAAAATATTTATTTAAAAACTCTTTTTACTGATTATTTTGAGGAAAATATTTTCTGTTAAGAATGAACAGAATGAATGTTGGTTCAATAGACAATCTAAATCCCACCAGACCACCAATATTTGATGGAAGTGATTATTTGTATTGAAGTGATAGGATATAGAATTTTAATATCAACACCAGTTTTTATAAATTATTTATGTTATCTAGAGAATACAAGAATCTAGACGAAGAAATCAGAAAATTCACCAATCAAGAAAAGTAAGAGTATCAACATTACTAAAAGGCATACAATAATTTATTATGTCTTATGACCAAGAACATCTATAGACAGATTTCATCTTGTAAAGTTATTTATATCATCTGGGAGAAACTTGAAGTTACTCATTTTGGTACATCTATATTCAATGAAGTAGGAATAGCTATGTTTAGAAATGAATATCAGGCTTTTATGTATCCTTATTGAGAACCTATGTGAAAATTTCTACAAATGTATATGAAAATTTTCAATATCCATCAGTCTATGGGTGAAAAATCACTTGATGATGATATTCTTGTGGTAAAGATAATAGATAATATAACTAATGAGTGGTAATATAAAATAATAATGATTTATGAGAATATGAACGTTTCAAACATCACTCTTGATGATTTATTTGGGACACTTCTACAACATAAAACTAGAATGAAGAGAGATATTGAGATCAACAAGAAAATAATGTTAATGGAAGGTTTTCTTTCACTACTACATAAAATCATATGAATTCTATTAATCATAAAGAGTTACAAGAACAATATCCATTAAAGATAGTAATATATCTAAATCAAGTGATACTCATCATTCTGAGAATGAATATTCCAATCTTTCTGAAAAAATGAAAAAAAATTTAAAAAAGAATATTTCCAATAGAAATACAAGATGAAAGATATAAATGATATGAAATATTCATAAGTTACTTGTTATGAATTCTAGAGGTAAGGTCATATCAGAACAGACTGTCCTATGCTCAAAAGGAGTGAATTAAAGGATAGGCATTCAGAATGAAATAAGAAAAGGTACTGAAATTATACTTCTAAGAATGTACTAAAATATTATGATTCCTGGAGTGCTATTGTTGGTGATTCTTCTGATGAATCTTCAAATATTGAATCTTCAAGACAAAATCAAAAATCCTGAAAAGAAAAATTAGGATGAAGAATATTTGATCATGAAGTTAGAATATGATCATAAGGAATATAATAAGTTGAAGGCTTCCCTAAAAAATCATATGATAAAGGAGAAAAAACTTTGAATTATTTTCAATTAAGCTTTGATATTTTGTTATATTTTTCTTTTTAACAAATTTTTTCATCCTATCAAAATTAGTTATCATTCCATTTTTTTATCTTGAATATTCCAAACCTTTTAGGTATAATGTTTTTATTTCCCTCCATTATTTTTTTAAAATAAAAAGGGGGGGATGAATGATCAAAAAGAATATTTAGAAGTAATATGCCTAAGTAATGGGGAGATTAGTACATGTAAAATTTTAAGTAAGAAGGACTAAATTCTTTATGAACGACAAGAATACAATCATTAGGGATTTCAAAACCACTGGTGGAGTTAGTCATATTCATCATGAGACATAAATAAAAAGGGACATAACTATTTATTTAATTATTAAAAATGAAAACCATAGACCATATATTCTTTTAAAAATAGTTTTTTATTTTTTCAAGAATGTGGGAGACTTTTAATTAAATATGTTTTCTTATGACTTCACCATTCCTTTATGTTTTGAAAATTTCAAACACATTTTCTTAAGGAATGTTATCTATCTCTAAGAATCTTATTCTTAAGGAAAATATTATTTCTCTAAGATATTTTTTATTAACCAATAGATTTCAATGCCTTCTCTAGTGTTTTCCTAAACAAATATTGTCATTTTTTATGTAAACAATCATATACTTATATAACATAGAGTCATACCATTCCTTTGATCTTTATTCTACCAGAATTGTGAATACAATTTCTTCTTATATCAGACTCTGATTTCTTATGAAATGCAACTACAAATTCTCCTATAATTAGACTCTAATCTCATCTTAAATTAAAATCATATTTCTTCTCAAATTAGACTCTGATTTATTTGGAGATTAGAATCTAATTTATCTAGAAATCAAACTCTGATTTCTTCTAAAATTAGTTTATGATTTATCCAGAAATCAGACTATGATTTCTCTAGAAATCTGACACTGATTTCTTCATAAATATAACATTGATTTCTCATGAAATCATTCATTTATTTCTCCTAAAAAATTCTCTGATATCTTTTGAAATCAAACTCTAATTTATTCTAAAATCATACTCTAGTTTCTTCTGAAGTCAAACTTTAATTTCTTCTATAATCAAACTTTGATTTCTATTAAAATCAGATTCTGAATTCATCATAAATCAGATTCTGAATTCACCGTAAATTAGATTTTGAATTTATCAGAATTTGGACACTGATTTTAAATATCCTAATAATCTGATTAAATTATTTTATTACAGTTACCTCAATTCTATAAAGTAACATTTCATTTTATCAGATCCTAAACTTGTTAATATTTCTTAAGAATGACAATGCATCCCATTTTTTCACACATGGGACGATGTCATACAATCTATTTTTAACTAATCGTTGTCTGAGTGAAAAGTGTACTTGTACCTCTAAAATTTAAGGAAAAATATGATCGTCGGGGGAGGAATTCAACCATTAGAATCCTTACTGATAAATATCCAGCCATTTGAATGAGCATGATGCTAGAGTTTTCATTGGGAACTATTGTTCAAAGGAATGATTTGACACGCTACAGAAGAGCTGCTCAAACCTGCCTTGTGCGAATGCTATGAACATCTAGTTCATCAATGAAAAAATTATTCTACCAACCTAGTGATAATTTTATTCTTTCTGATAAATCAAGGGAGTTCATGGATATAAAGAAGTTATGTCGATCACCTTAGATATCTAGATCATGCAGAGATAGAATTATCGATCCCAATCTTCATATTGAGGTCTTTCCCTAGTGTGGGTAAGGAGGACTTTCATGAAAGTATAAATAAAGGGCATTTATCCAAGTTTGTTGGATATCCTTCTCCTTGGGATAATATATTTCTTAAAAATTTCCTATTATTTATAGGTTATAATTCCGTTTCATTTTATTAAAGTATTATTGTAGAATTTTATTATAATTTCTTATACTTTTATTCTCTAATTAATAATATTTTATACGCTTTAAGCTAGAATCTTTCCTGTAAACATGTATGAAGATTCCTTATCATATCAGTATTATCAAGTCCTAAGAAAGTTAGTTTCCATGTTATGAACTAAAGATGGTTTTAGAATCCATCTTTTTTAACTTTGTTAAACATATATTTTCTAAAGGATAAAAACAAATGTTTTAAACATTGAATTCACCACTATTATAATTGAGAAATCTACATATACATTTCTATCCTACATGGTTATGATGATATATAGATAGGATGGGTGCACACTAAAAATTATCATTTGGGAGTGATAGATATGGACAAGTACGAAAGCTGATAGGGTATTATTTGATATTTGTTTGTTATATTTTGATGTTATGATTAGTGACTATGACTTGGTGAATAAGGGTGGTAGTAGTCTCTTTATAAGTCCATGTTTTTTTTGGTTTATTCCCTATTGAATTAGTATAATGATTCCATATTTTCCTGATAGGTCATATGGAGGACCCTACTGAGTATATCTATACTATATCTATATATATAGACACAAACCTAATAATCTTATAGGTTTCTATAATGGATTTAGTGATCAAGTTAGATATTACTAGATTGGGGATTCAGGTTGTTTTTTGAGTTTCTTCTTAGGAATTTATTTTTGTATTTCTTCTAGAGACTTGTATTTATTTTAAATGTCTACGTATTATGATCATTATGTGATATTGGTTTTATAATATATTATGGTTTTGATTGGTGGTTTTGAATTATGTTCCTTGGATTTGTGAGGGTATTTACTCCCATTTTCATAATTTATACACTCAATGTTAGTCTCCAACTCGGGTCCTTTTTGGGGAAGTCGTCGTGGGTCACTCTAGCCTTCACTACATATTCATAATGGATTCCTTGTGGAAGTGGTTCATCATATGGTATACTATAAATAGTTAATTTTTCTAATTATCCAATCCATGTTCGGGTAAATTCAAGTCATGGAAGAGGTATGTAGATTATGTTTGATCACATGGGTAGACGTATCAAAATGAAATCTCACTTATTAATATTTTTTTCTTCTAAGAAGAATCCTATCCAGTTTCATATGTCTAGGAATACCAAGAAATGGAATGCATCATTTTCCAATTCTCCCAAGATCATTCTTATTTATGTTTATCTAGGTCATCTGCAAATTTTTTCTAATAGAATTGCGTCTAATGTAATTGGCACTCAATCTACCCCTTTAAAAGATCCTAAGGATAAACCTTTTAAATTTCATATTGACAAGGTGACTATTTTTGATATTATTTATTGTATTTTTTTCCTCTTATATGATGTAATTTAGTTGTATTCTATATTGAGTTATCGTCAATTTTGGCTTGTTGAAACCAGTCAATGATAGTATTGCATTATAGATAACTATGAAACATAGTTATGATTATTTGAGAAGTGATGTGACTATTATCCAACTCTTGTTTTATTTTAATAATAATTAGTTGTTGGATATTTAAATCGATCTCTTTTTTTGTAAATTCAATGGTTTCTAATTGATCAATAGGGAAGTCTTGAGATTTTTGGAATCTCTGCGTATTTTTAGCTCTAAATATTGTGGGAGTATCACCGTAGATAATTACCATGTGAATAAAGGACATATCCTTCAAGAAGATAGGTTAGTGTTCCCTAGTGAACCTCATGTAAAATTATTTACATGTCCTTGAATGTGTTTCACTATCTTATGAGGGACATGAAATGATAAATTATAGTGTACTCCTTCAATTTTTTATGGACCATCCCACACATGGAAATATTGTTTGTTGTAGATTTTCATTTGTAATCAAGATTATTATTTTACAATAGCGAGTGGGTCTTATCCAATTTCTCTATTCATAAATATTTTTATTTTAGGGTGTCGTTGGTTTCCAAAATCATGTTTTATAGAATTAGTGTCTATATTTTGTAACATGTTTCTTCAATTATTTTTAATATTTTGATGATCAGATATAGATTCTTTATTGATTATCATTATATCAGAGAAGTTGGATGCTTAAAGTTTATTTTATTAGTGTATTTATAGAGGAATATCTGGTTGTTGGTGGTATTCTCAGTTGATCTTTATGATATTTAGTTTCTCGAATAATGTCATTAAAGAGGATTTTGGACCACATTTTATTCTTAGATCAACCGATAATACATTTTATTCTCATGATAATTTCTACACATGTTCCTCACTATTCACTACTATTTTATTTATTGATAGATTTATATCTATATTATTTTTTCTATTAGTATATATTTGAAATTTGAATGAAGTGGTGTTAAATTGTGTTTCACACAATTATTGAATGGTTGGGGAAAATAGTACGGTTATGTTATACAACACATGACGAACCTTTCAAAGCTTCTTACTCTATAAGCACGCATTTAGGAAAGTCATTCATCAAAACCAATAATCATCTCCAAAATCAATATGATGGGGATGGAATAATAGGTTCATGTTTTCATATACCATTTAGACTGATCTAGTTTCTTAAAATTTAAACATCTCATTTTACCTTAATGGAATTAAATAACTTTTCTATAATTTCATCCACTAATTAAAATCCCTTGACATATATATGATATCATTTCCCCTTTATCCTCATACAATTAGTATTTTATTGAATTTTATCCACTTTTAATGATGATTCATTGAGGTAAACTCATTTAATCCTTATCCTCTCTCTACCTTACTCATTTTACACTCATATTTCCCTAATATCTTCTTAGTGGACTGGGGATTTATGATTCTCATATATAATCTTGTTTTTCATGTATTAGTGATTTATTTTGTTCTCATAGATTTTTTTTGACTTCATCATGGTGGATCAATACTTATTCTATTAGAAATGATGAATTTAAGGATGATTTCTCTATGAACAAATTTATGTTTAAAAAATTGATTTCTTATAACATATAATATAAATTTTGAAAGGTTTTACGAAATAAATAAATTATATTTAATTGTTTTGTACATATGATGTTATCTTTAGTTGAATTTCATTTAATGTGAATGGATTTTATCTTTGGTTTTTAATGTTAAAATATATTTTCAAATAACCATGCAAATTTAGTTTTTCTATCTATAACTGATTGGTAAATTAAGGTTGGTTCCAAATATTGGAAATTATTTTTGGTTTCTACATGTAAAAATAGAAGGCCCATCTCCAAAATGATTGGTTCTTCAGGACTTTTCTTCATGCTTATCTTAGTCTTTTGTGATTAATGATATTTTATAATGAATCCTATGTGATTTGGTTTCAACATAATGTTTTATAACCTTGTTTTTAAAATAATATTCACCTAAAAAAATATAAAACATTTAAAAATGTATATTCTAAATTTTATAATCCCTCAATGGATTAACCTTTTATGTTATGAAAAAATAATAAATTGATAATGTATAAGTTGATTATTCCTGATAAAATGGGTAGAATTTTATGAAATGTGTTAATAGATGAGGTACTTTTATGATATTTATATAGTATATATTAATATTTTGGGATTATTTATTTCCCACATATATTTTTTATGTTATGGGGGACCAAGAATATATATGTGTGATATTTTGGTTCAAATATTGCACTACTTTATGATAACATTCTTCCTAGTGTCCCCTAGTGAGTAGTTCACCCTACTAGTGGATTTTCTCCACTTTAAAACTAGGATAGGACCATGCGTTAGGGAAATTGAATCAAATCATACTGTAAATTTATGGATTTTGTTTGAGTATTTTCTAAGATAGTCCCCAAATATCCCATGTATTCTATTGAACTCTAGTTCTTGATTTTATCATGATGAATGTGATTTGATTATTCCTATGATAGTTTTTATTTATATCTATTAAATGTTTTATTATTAGCAATATTAATATGATTATGATGCAAAGGTTTTCCTGTTTTGGTGTTTTATTTATTGGAGAAAAATGTTTACAATAATCTTGGAATTTTCCAATGTTTTTCATAGAATTTGTCTGTTTATAAAGTCACATTATAAATACATTTTTTATATATCAATTTCTACCATTTATCTCCAAGGATAAATTTATTGTCATAAATTAAAGTGTTTAAAATACATGAAAGCATAAAATTATATTATTTGAGTGATATTTGTGATTAGTTTGATATTTAAACGAAAATCAATATTTTCTAATTATTTTTTCAAACAAGTATGAAATTTATTTATTTTTAATTGTGATGAATGGGGTGTATGTAGGACACCTACTAAGCACTTTATTTCACACTACCATATTTATGGTTGAAAATAGGTTCATCTTGAAAGAAAAGGGCGTTCTACCAATTTTATTCAACTATCATGGAGGTTAGATGTATGGAATTCATTTGCATGACTCATGGGGATGTGTGATTGGTGTGTTTTTTTATTATGGTATTCAGCTTATGTCTTGTATTTTTCCACCTTAACCACTTTATTCTTTATATTATTTAGTTTTTATTTGATTTTTATTTATTTTTGATCTTATATGATGATCGAATATATTTTATTCATTTATTGTTTTTTGTCTTTTCTTATGATTGGTTTGTTTTATCATATTCCTATTGTGATTTCCATTTGGTTTTGTAAAATCTCCTTGTATCTATGTATCCCTAAAAAGTTATAAATAGGTATTTTGGGATCTTGGTTGGATTTAGTTTCCTTATTATTGATTTATCTGATGAATTTTTTATCCAGTGTTTATTTATGATACCCCATCAATAGTTTTCATCCTCTTGGGATCAGGAATGTCATAAAATCCATGTTGCGGTCCATCTTCGGTATCGGGGTTATGGTTTTATTATGATACTTGGTAAAAATATAATCATATCTTAGTTTTTATTTATTTAGTCATAGTATATGGGATCTAATAATATTGGATATCATGTTGAAAATGTGAATAATGTTTTGACCAACACTTTCCTTTATAATCGTTTTGTTACTAAGGGATTATGAGATATATGTCTCTTGAAATATATATTTATTGTCAATTTTTTTGAGATATTGAATCTTTATTTGGATGTTTATTATTTATGATAATTTTTCAAGATTTATTTTTTTGAAATTACTTTTTTAGTATAGTTCAGAAGAGATATCAGATCACATAGTTTACAATTTATATACTATAAAATGATGTAAATATTATATAAACTAGGCGAGATATATTCTGATAGACCATTATTAGTGAGTGAATTGTTTTTCATCCCATTATACAAAATTGTGTGACGTTTTTAATTTAATATATTTTTTAATTTTTGGTAAATTTATTATTTTTAGTGGGTTAATTTTCTTTTGAAAATAAATTAAAGATAAAAAATATGTTTATATGGGTTATTGATCCTATTTACATCAAAATAATTTTAAATTTATTATGAGTGTTTTGGTATTGATCTTAAAATTGGTGGAATTTTAAAAATAACGAGACACTTCAAACAAATTTATATAAAATGGTATTTTATTTAGAAACATTTTTATTTTCATTCTGAAATTTCTAGAGATTTTATTTCGGATTGGGAATATTAATTTGAAATATCTTAATGGGTTTTAAGTTATGGATGTTTTCAAAAGTATATTTTAATGAATGACTATAAAAAATAGTTTTACATTATAATATAATTGTATTAAATAAATTATTAAAATTATTATAATTCATCGAGGTGTGTTTTAATGAAATTTTTGGGTTGAAGGGTGATTTTATTTGGATTTTTGAAGATTGATTTATTAGTTTATACGTTATTACAAAATGTTTTGTATTTTTATTATTTCATGATTGTTTTTTTAGTTTTATTTATATTTATTGTACTCCCGGTCATGAATATATGAATTACTGTGATGTATGTATGGGAAGTTCCCAACAAACATCGATTCTATTTAATCAGGTCCCATATGAGTCAATTAATCCATCTACTCTAATTATGGAGAGTAATAATATTTCTTCTATTTAAAATCATATAGATTCTATTCATGAGTTTCAAAAACATTAAACCACCTCACTTCTATGGGTAGAGATATTCCAACAGAGTGGAGTAATGGTTTTGGGATATTGAGAACATACTTATCCTATTTCAGCTCCCTGAGTCACCAAAGATAATGTTTATAAACTTTATATTTTATAGTCCAAGTAAGTAATGGTGGAAGTTTAATGCTAATACTAATTCATAAAATATTCATTCAAGGTATGTTTTAATGAATTATTCAGTTAGTAGTACTCCCCTAAATCTATAAATGAACCAAAATTTGGGAAATTATATTTCCTTGAGCAAGTTGATTGGTCAGTATTAGACTATGTCATATTTTATTGAGGTGGTATCTTATCACATGTAAATGGATTTGGATTATTATTTAATGTATTGGTCTTTTAGAGTAGTTATTTCCTGATGATTTTTTGGGGACTTCCCTACTTAGAATTGACTCATATGAAGCTGTGGTAAAGTAAGTCCTAAGAACCGGTGATGTAATTTCTAGAATGAAATAGATGAATGATTGTTCCTATATTCCTAGGGTGGGTTGAAAAAATAATGTAATGGATGAAGGAAACATATTTAGTCTGAAAGGATTAGTAGTGGTATCAAAATGTCATCCTCGTTCTTGATATCATCTTCTTCTACAATCAGGCCCATGGTGAATAATCAATAATTGTAATCAGGGAAAAAGAAGACTTCATATCAGGATTCACTCAAGTACTATCTTAGTAGTGACCATATGGTTAATCAATAAAGGTATCATGGAGAAATACTCCTTAATATAGTTGGGTCAATATATACCCCTTTGAAATATCTATAGGTTCATCCTGATATGTCTAATTTCAACGTGGTGACTACATGAGGTATTCTGTTTTGAATTTTTTGTCCTCTTAGATTATCTATTTTATCAACATTATACTTATTTTAACACTAAAATTAGGATTTTTTAACCTATTAATGACTGTATTCCATTTTTGCTGACTTCAAAACGTGATGATGATACTTTGGAAGTGATGTGATTATTTGCAAATTTTTAATTGGGTGACATAGGAAACCGATCAATGGATATTTTCTTGAGCTTGTTTTTTTCTTAATTCTTTGGTATCTATCACGTACATAGACAACTATTAAAATTTTTGGAATAGAAGTGTAGTAATGTCCCTCAATATGGTGATGAATACACCATTTAGGAACCGCCCATGAAAAAATGATGAATTTTCTTAGAATATTTTACAGCAAAATATAGTGAACATTATACAATCATTTAAGATTTATTATGAATTTAGTGTGTTTCATAGTTTAGTAAGAGTGAATTAACATTTAATTGTAGGTCCATAATTTGATCCCCCCTATCAAACCATAACAACTTACAAAATATTGTTTGTTATCATCTATTTTAGTCTATAATTTTATTTGGGAGATATGAGAAGGTTTCATTCAGTTTTTCATATCATTAATATTTTTTGGATTGTGTATTCAATAGTTTTTGTGATCATATTTTATATAATATTATTTTCTATTTTGTGATATTTCATTCATCTACTTTAAAATATTCCAATGATACAATCTATATTTTTAATGATTATGTATGTTTGATTGATGTTGTATTCTTATGGTATGTTTATGTTCAATAATGATGAGAGAATATCGAGTTATTTTTAATATTCTCAATTAATATTTAAATTCCTAGGTTTCTTGAATTTCATCTATAATGAGGAAGATGGAAATTATTTTCTTCATGGATCCACTTTTCCTCCTAAGGCTTTCTAGGGGTTTAAAGTGATGTTATTGGGATAATTTACATGATTCAACCAAAAGTTTCATTTTCATTTTATTTATTTATTGATATTTATCCATGATATTTAATGTTGTGAAGTTTTTCTTTAAAATTTACATGAATTTTGGTTATAGTGAGTGTCCCATAGTTTTCACATGGCTAGTGAAAACCATGTAGTTTATACAAGAATCACATATAAAATTTTTCAAAGTTGTTCACATGGTGAGAACACATGTGGAAAAAGAATGTGTTGAATCATGTACAAATACATATTAAATATATTGAGGGTAACATGGTTAGCACATGGTTAGGTAAACTGTGTTTCAAAACCATGCAGATGACACCAATTCTTAAAAAAGTATATTTTTTTATTTTCTCTTTCCGGAAATAAACATTTTGAGGGATCTTTAAAAATATCATTCAAATACCTCACCCACCCTAAAAATGGACCCTCCCCTTTACCTTCCTTATTTTCATGTTTCATTTCATTTCTTTGATCTTTGATAATGATTTATTGAGGTAAACTCATCTATACCTTCTCATCTCTAAAATTTTTCATTATCCTATCTTTTTTTCATTACCTAATGTGGTCATGGATATCTAAGGATCTATATTTATAAAATATAATATATGGTTCCCAGGTTTTAGGTTTTCATATTCTCCTATAATAGTTTCATCAAACTCATTAATTATTATTAACACTATGACTATCAAAATTTATGAATTGAAGGAAGGCTTCTCCACGAATGACACAAATAAATTTAAATCCGTGATTTCTTATGACATAAAAATATATATTGAAAATTTATATGAAACATATCAAATATGTATACATTTTTTCTAAAATATGTTATCTTTCATGGATTTGAATAAATTAGAAATTTTTTACTGTTTGTTTTTTCATGTTTAAATGTGATTTCACATTTTTATGCACACATAGTTATTGTTTAAATAAATTATTGAATATTTATTTTTAGTTTCTTAACTTAAGAAATGTTTTCTGGTTTCCAAATAAAAAATTAAATATCATTTCTAAAACTATAGATGTCCTCGGATGCTTCATTATAATTATCTAACTTCATGGGGATCCTTAATATGTTTTAATAAAGTTTATGTGGTTTTTTAAGGATAGTTTTATTATCAAAATTGAAATGTTATTCAGAAGCCCTTGTTGGAACCTTTTTCAAATGGATTTTTAAAATATGATAATACTTTTAAGTATTCACCTATTATGTTGTAGAAAATTATTTTTATGAAAATTTTAAGTGTATTATTCTTTTGGATAGGGGTTATTTCTATGAAAGGTGTTCAGAGGTGCAGGTATACTACGATTCATATCTAGTATATATTTTTATTTTTTATGAATTTATCAAATACCATCATTATTTGATTAATGGGGAACCAAGATTACCTATGTTGGATATCCAAGTTTTCATGTTTCCCTTGATTATGTTCACACCCTATATTATATCCCATATTAATAGTTCTACCTTCTTAGTGATTTTCCCTTGGTCATACAAAGGTGGGTAGGATTGGTCATTGGGGTGATTTAACTAAATCAGCCTTTCATTAGATGGATTTTATTCTTATATTCTCCAATAGAGTCCCTTAATCTCTTAGGAATTCTCATGATCTCTTATTCTTTATTTTATCCTCATTTTTGTGATTTGATTATTCTTGTGATTGTTGATTTATAGTTCTTTAATTTTCATTTATTATCATAGATTAATTTATTATGATTTCATTTTTTCCATTTTTGATAAATTTTTATTCATGAAAAATGTTTCAATTTGTCTTATAATTGTTTCCCATTTTTATTAAAATATTGGTGTTTATAACATAAAATCTTAAAACCATATTAATTATATTAAATCCTCTCTTTTATCAAAAATATATATATTACTATCTTAAATTACTTAATATAAACATTGTGTTTAAAGAAAATGATTTCAAGTTTGTGGTATATTTAATATGTTTAACTCTTAAAAATAAAACCAATATTTTTGTAGCTTCTCTTGAATCTATCATTAAATTGGTTTATATTAAAAGGTTATTCATGGGATCTCGGGAGGATACCCATTATTATTTCTTTATTAGAACATTCATATTTTATGTTTAAAATAGGTCCTTATTGGATGTGTCAAGTATTCAATGATTTTCGTTTATCTATGATGGAGGTTCCAAGAAAGGGATCCATTAAATTGAAATAGGGACAACAGAATTTGGGGTTTTCAATATTTTTTTCTATTTTCTTATTATCTCTTGTGGATGGTCACTTTTCCCTCTATCTTCTTTAAAAATATTTATTTGCATTGTTTTTGAATATAAGTCAAGTTTCATTTCATCTTGGGATGTGTTTTTTGTTTTTTTTGATTTATAATTTTTATGAGAGATATTTATTTTCTTATTCATGGTTTTGTTTTCTATTTTTTATACAAGCTTGTTTTATAAGGGTATCCCTCAAACATGGTATATGATTATGTCCCTACTTTGAGTTTAATTATCATTTTATTGATTTATTGGGTTTATTTCTTTTCCAATATTGTATTTTTTTGATTCACTATCACTTGTTTTTAGGCCATGGGGATTAGTAATGGAATTTGGGCCACATCGCGATCTATCTCAGATTCTCAGGTCAGAGGGATCCCAAGCTGGTTGAGGAAATCTTGGTAATAAATAAAAAATTTTATTTGGGGATTCATGTTAGATAAACAATAGGATTCTCATATATCGAGATGGATGTATATGTCAGTGTATTACCAACACTTTTCTCATTAGTACTTGAGTTAACAGGTATGTCTGGGATATATGTGTTTTTGAAATGAATCATTATACTTAGCTATATTTTAGAGATGTCGAGTCTTCACTTGGGAATTCATGAATATAATGAGGATTTAATATTTCTAACAAAAATGTTTATTTTTTATTTCCAAACACTTTTATGGGGATATTGAGAACCCTCAAAACAATAAAAACCAAAAGAAACTGCAGATTTGATGAAGAAAATGATGAGCCTATTAGAATAAATTTCCCTAAACCATATCCAGGGAATAGAATCTACCTAGGAGTCAGGGTATACGTCTAAGATATCTTCATACTGATGTTCCATGTTGTCTCAAGATTTCTTTAATTACTTTATGTTAATATTCCCCATATTGAAGCCTCTAAGCAGAATATGATCCTACTTATGAATCCACTCACCTTTTTCCATAGTGGTGATCACACGAAGAGTTCTTACCATCTTCTTCAACAATTTCATATATATATATCTTCCTTTATAGTTTCTTTATCCGAGTGGAAGAGTAGATCCATGTGTTCCAACACCAAGGATACCTGTCGTTGAGGGTCTCCGAAAGAGTTATCTCATGTTGTCATCCAGGATCCCTTATCTTCATCGGGGGAGTGGCAGGGACACTAACCTCACCCCCATCAGACATTAGGTCTCTATATGTGTTGGTCACTGCATACGAGTTTCACACAGTAATAAGAGAATTTGGGGGCATCATTCCCATACGTGAAGATCTATTTATAGAAGTACTAGTTAGTTTATAATACTACTTCTTAAATCTTCCCCTCCAGTTGTTCTTTATAAAGCCATCAGAATCACAAGTAGAGAACATGCCCTTCCATGAGGAGGATTTGATATATTCCTCCACAATGGTCACTTCATTGGGCTTAGTTGAGGCATCCAAAACATCATCTATATCATATTGGGTCTCTCTCACTTCCACGAAGTGGTCCTCTCCTTGGGTAACCTGCTTCTTATTTATGTCCCCACTATCACGATAGTTGTCATCTCCAAACACTGCATACTGGTTTTGAAAGTTCATATTTCATCTCCAAGCTATAACCTTCCCAACATTAGAAAGGGTCGTCTGCCTGACCTTATATAGCACATTGGAGGCTCCTTCCTGTTGATAGCATCATCCCATATATTTAAATTGCATTGAGGTTCTCTCTAGGGACATACACAAGGAATAATCACCCGATTCATGGTCCTCACATAGTCCCTAAATCACCTCAGTAACAGTGGTTGTGTTTGATGGAACCATCTGTATTTCCATTTCCTCCAGTTGAACTACCATCACTTCATCATTGATAGCTCCAATTGAGCCTCCATCTAAAAGAATGTGTAGGACTTTCCCTACCTCTTTACTATGACCTGAAACGTCTTTATCTTAGGGTACCACCTCGTTAGCACCCATGGCGAATGATGTGTATTTTCTCATCATTTCCCCTCGGATGCACACCCCAAGGCCCCTATTCAATCTGTCAAACAACGTAGATACATTTGGGATTGGAAGGGAGATTATAATTTCCCTCATAGAATCCTTGGTTTCAAGAACAGAACTATGTCTTGGCGCCTCCATATCCCATTTCTTTCCATATTCAGTACCAATGTTGGTGCACACTGGTTCAACTTCCAAGCATTTGCGTCTACCTTCACCCATACACAACCCCTTTCCACAGTCGCTTGGATCTGAAACATATATAGGAGCCATCCTCCCATGTCTGTAGGCTACCCTGGGAGGACCCAACCTCTTATAATAATTACAGAATTCAAACCAAGTTTCATAGAGTAGATGTTTTTTTGTACCAAAACTCTCCCTTCACAGTAATACACACAAAATCATGGGGATTTTTCAATACATCAAGTTCCACACATATACGGGGACAGACCGGGTGAAAGAGCTAGCTGGTTCTTGAATCAACACATAGAAATTTACCCACATGGTTTCCTAGAATTCTCAAAATTGTGGGGTTCTGAAATGGTAGAGGGAGGTGAAGAAAACTAACCCAACCTGTTATTGCAGGGGAGTCACGATGCATGTGGAATTCATACAACCAATAGAAGAGGTAAAATTGAAGACCATCGCCACTATGAAAAACACTGGACTAGGCTTTAACCAAATCCTCTTCTTTTGCAAATCAAATCCAAATATTCTTGTAATCTAGTAGACCTACTATTTCTCTATCCTATAAACCAAATAACCCAAAGATTTACCTGTCAAATGAATCCACAGAGGGAATCACCTACTTAAATCAAGAAATTAAGAAATGATTCAATAGACTCAAATCCTCATTGAACTTTGAGGTTGAGATCAAAAGCATCGAAAGGCCATTTATCAGTTCTGTGACATTATGGCAAAGAGAAATCTGAGGTAAGGATTGAAGAAAATAAGGGTTCAAGAAGGAAGAGAAGGATGGATCCATTCCTGAGAATAATAGATCCATTCTAGAAAATATTGTGTGTAATATGAAAATAATACTTGGTATCTCCAAGTGAACCTCACACGATTATTGTATAGTTTACCAGGCCATGCGGTTAAACCATGACAAATTGTGAATTCTCAAAAAATTTATTTTTTTTGTGGATTTTATGTTTTTTATTCTTATGTAAAAGTTTTTTATTGAGACTTAAGGTGTATTTATGGGTTAATAATGTTTTCTAGGTCAAAATAATTTTTTATTTATGATGACATTCATGCTATTATTCCAAAATGATGTGTAATTTTATAAAATAAGAGTCATTTTGTAATATTTTTTAAATAAAATGAGATTTTGTTTTAATGAAAAAAAAGTTTTATATTTTAAATGTATTAGTCCAATCAATTTGGATTGTGAAAATTTATTAGAAATATATTAAAGGGTTTTAAATTCTGATGTTTTTCAAAAGTGACTTGGAAATGATTGAGTATTAAAACCTGTATTTTCATATAATATAAATTTTATAATAAATGAAATTGAGTTAATGATAATTATTTAAAAGGGTTTTTTGTTAATTTTTTTGGTTAAAGGGTGATTTGATTTGGATATTTAGAGATGGATTTAGTTTTTTATTCTTTATTCGAGAATTTTTTTGGATTTTAAATCTTTTTTATTGTGTTTTGTGTACATTTATTTAGAGTATAAATTAAACAACTCTCTATAGATTATTGATAGGGATCTACATGTTGTTCTCCACTAACATGTATTATAGTTGATCATGCCCCACAGATGTCTATCAATCCATTGACTCTAGTTATTTATAATATCTATATTCCTAATATAACCTAGTATTGGTACTTCATTCTAGAGTTTTAGAACTTGAACACTCCTCATTTCCTTGGGTAAAAATATTCCTAGGAATTTCCAAAATGTTTGTTGTATATTTAGAAAATTGTCATATAGTTTGGGCTGGAAGAGTCTCATAAAAATATGTTTTAATGCTTTTTGTTAGAAGGTCTGACTTAGAAGTGGTGGAAGTACCTTATTGTGACTTATCCTCAGAAATGACATTTTCTATAAGGTTTCAAATAATTTTTCATTTAATAGTATTACCTGAAAGTGATAAAATCACCAAGATATGTTCAATTTTATGGACTTGAGAAAGGATATCAATGGTTATTGGATTATTCATGTTTTTTCATTGTGTTGATACATTATCTCCCTATAATAGGTTTATATAATTCATTAAAATATTGGTATTTTGGAAGATGTGTTTTCTTAGGTATTTTTATTGGATTGTCCTCATAAATCCTTGACTCCTATAAAGAGTTAATCCAGCATGCCATAAATATTAAGGCTGGAGAGACTAGATTACTAGAGGTGATTGATGATTTCTCTATTTTTGAAAGTGCTAGAGAAAAATCCCATAATTAAATAAAAAATAAGAATCAATCTGATCATATGCGTGGAGGTATAAAATTCCATCATGGTTCATCATATCATCTTCATTAGGTAGTAATCCTCCCGTTTGTGATTAGTTCTAATATCTAAGGTTTAGGAATACTTTATTCCATGATTCTTATAAGTCATGTCTTAGTTTTGGTTTTCATGGTCATATATAATGGTTTGGAAGTGATAAATACAAAAGAGAGGGGGTGAATGATCTACCCCTTTAAAATATTCATAGTTTCAACCTATTGTAACAGATATTGATATGGAGACTAAATATGTTGTTATTTGTTTTAAATTTTAAATACTTTTCTAATCTATTTTAATTTTATGAATATTTTTTATAAGTAAATTATCCCTACTGAATCATGTTAATGATTATATTTTATTGTGGGAAACTCTTAAATGTCAAGATTATATTTGGGAAGAGATGTGATTGTTATTAAGTTCTTATTTGGGTTATAAAAAACTGATCAGTACAAATTTTTATTAATCTTCCTTTTGTCTTAATCCTTTACTTTCAATAATATCCATAGAGAAATTCCAAAATTTAGTGAATGAAAGTGTAGTAAAATCTCTAAATATACTAGGGAGAAAACAACGGAGAAATATGTCATGACTAAATGATGTATTTTCCTAAAATATTGTGGATTTTTTTCTAGGAAACATCAATATTTAAATCCTTGTTTTAATGAAAAAAAGAATTTTTAATAATAATGACGAATTTCACGTCTTCTTATAAGGAATTTTTATTATGGGAACATGAGATAAATCTATCTAAATATGAGACACCATTTATTCTGACCCCATTTTCTATGAAACACTACTAGAAAAAATATATTTAAGCCTGAGTTACTTCCAGGACATCACACTGTCACACTGTCATACCACTAGACTAAATAATTGAAAAATTATGAGACAATGTGGATCGACACATAGCTAGGATGTCATACTTCCAGAATTTAAATGTTGATAATTATGAGATACCACCAAATGAGGCACTATAAATGTCACACCACTAGACTCATACCTCCAACACTGTAAGAATTGTGTATATATAAGACACCATCGGACCATACACCATTAGTTGAGACACGACCAACATGATGAATATTTGGATAATTCAAAGAAGCCTTTAGTCACATTCAACCAAATTTTGACACTGATAGAGCTTGACACCGACATAGCATGACACAACCAGATCTTAATGCACCATCACAATTTTTAATACTTTACTTATTTTGAATTTCATTACTTTGAAAACAATATTCATTGAATTTAATGCTACTTGATATTTTAATGACTTTACTATAAATTTGTGACCAAAATCATGTTAGAATGTTTAGTAGGAGGTAGAGAATAATTCAAATCTACTACTACTACAGATTAATATGGAAGCACAATACCTCGTGTGAGGAAGAGGAATATATGAAAAGATGCATACAGGGAAATAGAGGTAGAAGAAGAATCATGATAGTAATATGAAGAAAAAAGTTTAAATACATGAACTCACATAGATATGAACCTTCTAGAATGAGGAATCCAACACATCATCCTATCCAGTGCTTTCCTCCAATCATAAAATAGGAGTTACAACACTCTATTTTTTTAGAGATTTCATGTGAACCTAACTCACGATTCATTTCTGATTCCAAACTATAGTCACAAGATACATTAAAATAGAATTATCCATATAAAACTCTCTTATGCTAGTTTTCTTGGTTTTTTTAGTTTTATTACATTTCGAGAAGTATGTTACCTTACTCTTCTTTACCACACACAAAAAATATATCACGTACTAAACTAGAAGATACATTATATCCTCTCAAACACTTTTTTTCTCCCATGGATAATAGTGGTGGATGTCCCTGTGTGTCCTATTTCCTTTTATTCCCATGCATAACTATAAAGAGATCATGTGTGACCTGGAAAATTATAAACTATTTTATAATCTGGATCCAGGTTTTGGATCATCTAGTTTATTTTATATAAACTACTTGGTGGAAGTTGATCACCAAGTGGAGAGGACTAACTCTCGACTTGATGCTAAACCAGTTGTATTAATTTTTTGTCTATTTTTTAATATTTTTATTTTATTTCCTCTTTTAAAAATGAATATCATTTTAACTATAAACACTATTTATACAATGATAGTTTATCTTAAATTTTTTTCATCTTGTATTTTTATCAAGTAAATTTCTTTCAAAGGATTCAATAATATTTAATATTATTCATCTAAGACCTAGTCAATATATAACTAAATATTTTGATATATTAAGATATATATCATACCACTTATTTTGATAAACATTCTCATATTTAAAACATTTGTGGGATTTCAAAATAATCCATATTCAAAGACAATTGCGTACTCAATTCACCACCTTCTTGAGATACTCATTCCACCCCAAATTTGGTATTTTAGGTTTTCCTTTCATTAGTATTCATGTTTTTATCTTTGTTTTAACTTTGATTATAATTATTTATTAACGATCTCATACTTCTATTAGTTATAGATATATTTACTTAATATGGATAATCATCAAGAAGGTTCTGCTACCAACAGTACTTATTTCATGAAAGGAAAAAATTAGTCCTAATGGAAAATAAATATGAAAATTCACATTTAAAGAATGGGGTTTTATATTTAATCTACAATATAAGATGAATATGTAATACATGATACTTATATAAGAACTTGTGATGATGAAAAAAAATTAGCATACACTAGTAATTATAAATCTATGAATTCCATATACTATGCCTTTGGTGATTATTAGGTTAATAGGTTTTCTTCCTGTAAAACATCTTTTCAAATTTTGGACAATTATTCTACTTCCCATGAGGGAACATCAAATGTTAACGAAATAATGATTAATACCTATACTATTAAAAATGATAATTTGATGATTAAACATAGTGAGAAAACTTCTGATACATACCTCAGGTTAAATGATATTTTCAATACCATGAAATTTCTGGGAAATCCTGTATCAAACAAGGACCAGATAATGAGTTTTCTGCGATTCCTGCCATAAATAAATAAAGGAAACATTAGTTTCAATAATGGAATCATAATATATAAGTAAATTTCAAATGAAATAATTAATATAAAGGATAATTATGCATGAAAAAGAACTAAAGGTATACAGTGAGGATGATGAGGAGCCTAAGAGGATGTCAGCAGCCTTCAAGACTATTGCCCCCAAATAGTGGAAGGAAAAAAGAAAAGAGGATGTTTCAAGTTGTAGATTATAGTGCTAGTGAATATTCCTCTGATAGTTATGGGTAAATGTCTTACCTATCGAGAAGATTTAGTAGGTTCTACATGAAGAATATTTTTTAGAAAATAAAACTACAAAATAAAATATGAAAACGTAAAGAATTTTATGAAAAAGGATGATGATCTAATGGAATTTGTATTCTATGAATGAAAAATAAAAGTTCACATAAAATCTAAATATCCTAAGATGAAATATAATACAAAATCTAAAGACAATGATATTAGATATAAAAGGCCCTGAAATCCACCTAGAGTGCATATGAGGATAGCTTTAGTGACTCAGATTCTTCACCTAAAGAAAATTAGGATATGGAAAATATGTTCTTTATGACCAAAGTAAGTGACTTAACTTATTTACATAATGTTTCTAATGTTATACATGTATATTAGTCTAATGTGTCTGATATTTCTAACAATGAAAACCATATTGATCAAATTATTTCAAATTAAGAATTACATGACTACTGTAATATGCTAGAAAAAACATTTAGCGAATTAAAATACAAATACAATTTTTTGAAAAGACTACATGATCGGACTATAAATTGTAAATTTGATCTATCAACAAAAAAGGATACATATGTTCAACTGCTCAAAGATAATAATGAAATTTAATTTATAAATTGGAAATTTATAAAATACCTTGATATTTTACAAATGGTACAGATACATTGAAACATTTTTTGGGAAATAATATTTCTCCCAAATATGTTAATGGAATTTGACATAAATCAATTTATATGAGAGTAACTAGGAACTATTTTGTTCCTACATAGAGACTTGAAACCTCTAATATGAACCATTTTTTCAAAATGACCCAACAAAGATTCTATTTCTAAAAGTATATAATCTATTTATAGAACACCCATAATGAATATATGGGTTCTCAAAGCCATTATTACTAACATTTTAGGGCCCAAATATTTTTGTGTACTAAAATAATATCTTGTTTAAAACATGTTTTGTAGGAAAAATTCTTGTGGAATTCCATTATATTTATATGGTACTTGGATTGTAGCTTTTTAAGACATATTATAAGTGAATATTCTTGTTTCATGAATCTTATCAAGGTTAATGATGGCCATATAACCATTGGTACATATGAAAAAGGAAAACTCTTAGTCCTAGGCTATATTAGTAACCAAAATGTTGTTTTAATTTTCATATACTTATATATAAATGGTTTAAAATATAATATTATTTTAAATTATCAGTTGTGTGGTGATGGTTTTTATCTTGTGTTTGATAATTATGATTTTATTGTTTTTTATTCCAAAAAATTATTTAATTTTTACTACTTTGGGAAATGAAAATATTTATTTTTTAGATTTGAATTCTTTAGTTTCTCATAATGTTTCATGTTTGAGTTTTTTATAATGAATATTCGCTTTGTCATATGAGACTAAGCCATTGTAACATTAAATCACATAGGAAGATAACAAGAAAGGGGTTAGTTAGAGATATTCATAAGCATGAGATTCCAACTGATAAATTTTGTATACCCTATTAAAAAAGAAAACAGCCTAAAGTTTCATTTCAAATAAATAAATATGTATCGACTTCTCAACCACTTGTGTTGGTTCACATGGATGTTTTTAGACATGACATAGTTTCAATTCTTAATGGGAAGTAATATGTTTACGTTTTATTAGAAGACTATTCTATGTATACTTTCATATATTTTCTAGCTCACAAAAGTGATGAATGCTCTCAATTTTCCTATTTTCCTATGTATTTAGAAATTCTTCATAGACATAGGATTAAAATGTTAAGGAATGATCATAGTAGTGGTTTTGAAAATAAATATTTTGAAATAGTGTTCTCACAAAATGACTACACTCGTTGTTCTCTTCACTTAGAAACCCTCACTAGAATGGACTTGTTGAAAAAAGAAATTGAACCTTACCATAGATAGACCAAACAATATTGAATGAGTACGATTTATCAATCTGTTTTTGGGAAATTTTTATTAATACAACATATTGTATTATCAATAATTGTTTAATTAGACCTATCCTTTAGAAGACCCATTATGAGTTGTGTAATAATAGGAATCCAAAGGTTAATTACTTTATATTTTTTTGGCTTCAATTTCATTATTCTTTACACAAATGAAATTTTGGAAAAATTTCATCCAAAATTGATGACATAATTTTCCTTGGTTATTCAATTTTTGTAAATCCTTTATAGATTTCTATAAGAAGTCCAAAATTGTGGAATAATCAGTCCACGTAAAACGTGATTAAACATGTCCACATGAGTCGATGACCTCTTTGTAAAAACATGATTATTATTTATCTTCTTTGAACTTAAATTCCACCCATTAGATTTTTCTATAAAATAATAAAGAATATCATCTAGTTCTGAAGTATTTCCCTAACATAAAGAACCCAAACTTAACAATACATAAGTGAAAAACCCCTATTTATATAGGGTTGTAAGAACCATTATGTACAGTCCTTTAGAAGCTATTTTATGTGATCTAAATAGGGGAACTCAAACTAGATCTTCCATTAGAAATTGGGTTGAACATTAATCTTTCTTGTCTCATCTTGAACCATAGAACATTAATGAAGCTATTAATGATGAATTATGGGTAATATAAATTAAATAAGAGTTAAATGATTTTGAAAAAATAACGCTTGAGAACATATAGATATAACCAAGGACACCATGACTATTGGAACTAAGTGGGTGTTTATGAATAAAGTTGATGAGTTAGGAAATATAGTTAGAAATAACAGTAGACATGTTTCACAAGGTTATAGTCAAGGAGAAGAAGTTTAATGTGAGGAAGATATGTCACCAATGGAATGACTAGAATTTATTATAATCCTACCTTCCAATGAAGCACCTATTGATTCCAAGCATTATAAAATAGATATAAATAGTGAATTATTATGTTTTTTTATACTTTAGGATGTTTTTTGTAGAACAAACCCTGGTTTTCAATATATTCATTTTTGAAATCATGTTTTTAAATTATTTAAATCTTTATATGGTTCTAAAAAATATCCTAGAGATTAGTGTTATATGATAGAAATTTTTTATTTCAAATGTTTTTTAAAAATGAATAGTCGATTCTACCCTTTTATAAAATTAATTTCAAAATATGTAATAGTAGTGCAAATATATATTGATGATATTATTTTTGGATCTTCAAAAAATTATTTATGTACATATTTTTATAATATAATGAAACATAAATTTGAAATGTGTTTTATGGGTGACCTCAAATTCTTTCTTGGATTTCATATTTTTCAAAATAAAGATGGAATTATTTTGAATCAAAGTAAATATACCAAATTACTTTTAAAAATTTTTAATCTGGAAAGAACAAAAATTTGTGATACTCCTATGAGTACTACCTGTAAATTTGATCTTGAGGAAACTGCGAAACCGGATGATCAAACCAATTATAGAGGAATGAGTGGAAGTCTTCTCTACATGGCTTCTAGTCACCTAGATATTATGTTTTATGTGTGTATATGTTCTCTTTTTCAATAAAACCTTGGTGGGTCACACATAATTTTTGTTTATTGTTATTAAATACCTAAAATATACAACTAATTAAGTATTTTTTTACCCTAGAGGACCATAATTTCATATATTAAGATATTACAATGCTTATTTTGGTGGATGGATGTTAGATAAAAATAGAACCTCTAGATCAAGTCACTTTTTAGGCACGTATACAGTTTCATGGTGTTGAAAAAAGAAAAGATGTGTTTCATTGTCTACTACTGAAGTTGAGTACATAGCTGTTAGAAGTTTTTGTGCACAAATTTTGTTGATGAAACACACTCTACAAAACTATGGAAATCAATTCCAACATTTTCCCATAAACTGTGATAATATAAAGGAAATAAACATATCTTGTACTCTTTTTTCTCATTCTAGGTTAAATTACATTGATATAAAACATCCATTTTTAGATATCATTTCTAAAAAAAGAGATATCACACTTGAATTTATTGGAATAGAACATCAATTAGCTGATATATTCACCAAGACATTGAATTATGAAATAAAGAATTATATAAAACATTAATTTGGAATGATAAATTTATTCTATGTTTAGTGTCCTGTCGTTGGCTTATCATGTCATTGGATTTTCATTCCATTATCTTGTCATATCATTGGTTAGTCATTTCATTTCCTTGTCATGTTTTTGGATTTTCTTATCATTGGATTTTAATTTCATTGCCTTTTCATTCAATTAGATTTTCATACCATTACGTTATCATTCCTTATATTTTATGACTTTGTGATGTTTTTTGTCCATATTTTGAAATATTGGTTCATTTCATAGTTTTTTTCACTTTTTGAAACCTGATGCATGTTTTTTTCGTGTTTTTTATTTTTATTTCAAGAATCATTTTGATTTTAGAATACATAATATCTAAAATGATATGAAAATTTAATAGGTATTCTCCCAAAAATCCTTGATCCCCACATGATACTCGTGTATCTATTTCTTGAGCCTAGTGCTTATTCTTTGTCTCTTGCTATTAAAACCTTCCCCTTACTTTATATAGATCCTTCCAAGCTAATATTAATTCCATAAATGAAGTGTGATTTTAACCATTCACGTTATCTTTACAGATGTATAATGAATTGGATGTAGGAACCTGTGTTTTTTCTCTAGTAACTATAGTACCTTCTTTAATCCTTGAAATATCTAGCTAAATTGTTGTACAAGAAAATTAAGTATACTCAAAAATGGATGTTATCAAGTAAGTCCCTGGTACATAAGGTTCTTCAACACCAAGGGTGGTTGGATGGGTTTCCATCAAATAAGAGGCAATTCTACCCAAATCTATAATATATGTTTTTTCATAGCATGGAGTTTGAGTTTAATTAAGAGGATGCAGATTAGATTAAAATCCTTATCAAAGGGATGGTGTGTGGGTTTTCTTCAAGAAAATGGGATAATTTTTTGAATTTACCCCATCATGGAGTATATGATGACTATAATGGAAGTACCCAAAATATATTGATATGTTCGTTTATGAGGATTACATTTTTTTGTTAATAGTATAAGGTTTACTAATGGGTAATGTTGCCTTGAAATTGGATGGATAATGTAGGTCGATTTTCAAGTTTATAAAACACATTCTTTACCTAATGAAGGGTGGTTTTTTGAATCTATGAGATGAGGTTTTTTATATCCTATATTTTATAATAGAAGGTCATAAGATAAATCTATGAATATTTATAATGGTTTATATGATAAATATGGACAAACCATCCTTTATATCAAATTCGTTCATCTATCCTAACATGATTTCTATCATGTTAAAGGATGAGGGCCTCGTTTTTTATTATAAATTGTCTGTAGTTGACTGTGGGGGATTCTCCATAACTAGTGCCACATTTTCATGAATGAAATTCAATTGGAACCCATGGAAGAAATAATGGGTTGGAGATTCTGAGAAGATGTATACTGTATATAATTTGGTTTATCATCTAACTAGACCTATGAATGAAGAGGAATCAACTTTAGAGTATTTTGAAGTTAGGGAATACTCAGATGTTAAAGAATTTTTTGATAAAAAAGTTGAACAGTAAAAACATGTTGATATACGATGTGACCATGAACATTATCCAAAAGACTCTCCTATAACTTATGGAGCTCATTATCCACCTATGAGGTTTCCAAAAAGGGATAGGTTGATTAATAGTTTTGATGAATAGATAGAGGTCTCTGGAGAGAATCAATATAAAAGTTCAAAATCCCCCAATGATGATGACGAAAAGGAAGAAGAAGAAAAAGAAGATGAATATGGTAATGAAAAAGAGGATTCAAATTATGTTGGTGATGATGGAAGTGATTCTGAACCTAATAATGATATTCATCGAATCAAGATTAAGGATATGGAAATGCCTCTAGATTTTAAGGATGCATTTTTTAACAGGGATAATTCTCTATGAGTCATGATTTTTTTTGAAACTCCAACTATTGATGTTGTTGAGGTTAGCCTAATTGAAACAGGTCTAGAAGTTTTAGATTATTCTATAGCTGAACAGATGAGATTCATATCTATTAGGAAATAGAAATTTGGGTGACAAGGGAAAAATGGGATTATTGAGGAAGAATTTTTAATTTAGTAGTTAGTTGATCTATATGTTCATAACTCTCATGTGGATAAAAATGTAGATGTTTATTCCACTTTAATTGATTCCCAAAAGGATGTTGAGATGTAAGATGCACCAACTATTGATACATAGTTATATTCTATGCCTGTTAGTGTGAAAATAAGATGGATGATTGTGGTTTAGAAATTTAGAGAAATCCCTAAATTTGAGTTGTTTCTTCCAGTGTGGTACCTACTTCCACAATATTTGTTTCTGGGAGTTAGATGGACCCTATGGAAGAGGAGTAGGTAATGTTATCTTTTTATGAATGAATTAATCCTAGGAGTGATCAACAATAAGTTCGTATTGAAGGTGATCTTATGGAATCCTTGATATCCTAGTTTGATATTCTTGTTTTTATTGAAAATTTGAGTTCTATAAGACCTATTGTCACAAAACATTCTCCATCTCCTCCAGTTGTTTCAATGCATATAATCACTCAAGATGACATTATTTTTTTTACTGAAAGGCTGATGTTTGAGTTTCATAAGGGTTTATGAAATCAAACGCTCTTTTGAAAACGTTTAATGACAAATATTCCATGTAATTATTTGAGTTGGTTATCCAGAATACCCAACAAAAAATGATGCATCAAATAAATGAGTTATAAATTGAAAATAAGTAGATTACGGGAAAAATAAAACTCTCAAGCCTTTATTATATGAAGATAAATCTAATATTAAATCTTATTTGGCTGGTATTCTTAAATTCCCTAGGGATACTTCCTTGGATTCTTATAATGGTGTTCATCCTTATCATGTTCCTGATGTTGATCAATTGAGATTAGTAGAAAAAACATGATCTTAAAGCTTCATCTTCCAGTTCATTAGGTAGAATCACAAATCATCCCCAATACACTTTAACTAGGATTCAGTCTAATTATAACCATGTTCCCAAGATGGATTCTAGGTATGATAAAGATATATATGATGATTAAGAGACTATTACAATGTTTATACAGTTTTATCTCTCTCTAATTTATAAAAAACATGCTTTTTATTACAATTTTAAATTCATGGTTCATAATTTGATATGGCCTCCAGTGAATCAATCCTTCAGAGTGTAAGTCAGACACCTCCAAAAGATAACCCTAGTCTTGCACTATTCCAAGAAAGAAAATTTTTGTTCTTTTAGTGCAATGGAAAGTGGTGTCCAGATTATCCTGGAATTCATCAATATCATAATTTCATATCCTCATGCTCAAATATGTGAAGTATTTTCTATGTCATCCATTCCAATTACTCTTCAATTCTATATCAGACCTAGAGTTACTAGTGGTGCCCATGTACCTCTTCCATCAAGTTTACAACTTTTCCAAATGGAACTTGGGCAAGATGTGTCCTAGCTCAGGATAGTTTATGTTCTGAAAGATCTTCCCCTTCGGTGTCTCACTAATCATTCACCTAGTACTCCCTATAAACTTCCTCAATCTGATCCTACTACCATCGAAAATGAGTTAGATCTAGATAAGGATAATGGAAAAGACATGATGGATTCCTCGAACAAACCATAACCTTTATATTTATTTGGAATTGGCTATACTATCTATGATGGTATCATCATTGAAATAAATTTTTGCTCATAATTATGAATGAGTTTCTTACCTCTTATTCTATCTATTTTTTCTTTTATCTTCCTTTGAAATATTCAACCCTCATTTCTTATATTTATATTGTTATTATTTTTCTTTTTTTAAATTCCAAAATGTGGGATAATTTTTATGGAATATGTGTTTATGATAATTATTATGGAATACATGGTTTATATTATGTAATAATGCTTCTAGGTTTTAATGATTTATTATCTCTCTATCATTGAACTGTTTTCTTACCTTTGATTCTTATTTTTGATACTTTCAATTTTTTCCTATTATTTTCCTTAAATCATCTAGAAATAATGTGAATGATTAATCTTCATTTATATATGGATATTACCTTTTATTTCATGTATAAAAATTTTTAATACATATGATAAACTATTTTTACATTTTTAATATTCTCTTGATGCCACAATTTGTGATCATCAAAAAGTGGGGAATTGTTGACCTCTAAGTTTTAATGATAAAAAATGACATTTTTTAATAATGCTCATTAATTTAATATCTTCTTGAATGAAATATTTATTATTAGAATATGTGATAAATCTATCATAGTATGAGACACCATTGAGTCTGACATTGTTTTATATGAGACATCGCTAGCATAAAAAATAATATCTATGTCTGAGATACAGTGAGAACATCACACCATCAGAATGTCATACTACTGGACTAAATAATTGAAAAGGTATGAGACACCATTGATCAACACACCAATAGGATGTAATGCTACCATAACAAAAATATTGATATGTATGAGATACCACTATATGGATCACCGTAAATGTCACATCTCCATTCTCATACCGCTGACACTGCTAGAATTTTATATTTCTAATACACCGTCAGACCATCAACATTAGTTGAGAAACATATATTATACTAAAAATATTATCTATATCTAATCCATTGTCACTATCATACAGCTAAAGCTTGGCACTGCCAAAGATTGTCACTGCCACAACATGATACCCCCAGAACATGACATTTTCAGAGCCTGACACCGCCAGATCATAACACACCATCACTATTTTTATTACATTAATTATGTTGAATATCATTAATCTAGTGGACATATTTGTTGAATTTAATTCTATATTCAGAATTAATTATTTTACCTTAAATTTACAACAAAAACATTTTAGAACATGTAGTATTAGGTAGCAGCTGATTTGGATATTCCTGATTCTACGGATAAAAATGGAAGCATAACCCCTCATGTGAGGAATATGGTATATACAAATTGATACAAAGATGAAAATAGAGGTAGTCACATAAGAAGAAAAATAATGTGATGAAAAAAACTCAAACTACCGAAACTCACATAGACTTAAACCTGTTGGACTAACGAGCCAACACATCATGATATCCAGTGCTTTCCTCTAGTAAAAAAATAGGAGTTACAACAATCTATTTTTTAATAGATTTCAAGGGAACCAAACTGAAGCTTCATTGATGATTTAACTCTACACTAAATAGTGACATTGCTATATACCGAGACTTGTAAAACTCCCTTCCTCTATTTTTAATTATTCTACTTATTTTTTTTACATTTTATGAAATTTTTTCTCTTACTTAACTTTACCACACACACATTGTCTATAGAACTAAATTGGAAGATACTTTATATTTTCTCGAACATATCAATTATTTATTTCTCCCATGGATAAGAGTGGTAGAGGTGAATGTTTGGACGGTTTCATTTTACACCAACCCATAACTGTGGAAGTGTTCATGTGGGATCTCGAATGTTATAAACTTTTGTTAAAACACAATCTAGGTTTTGGATCATCTATTTTATTTTGTATTAACTGATTGGTGGTGATATATCACCATGTGGAGAGTACTATGACTCAACTTGAGACTCAACCAATTTTATTCATTTTTCCTCTATGTGTTTTTTTTCACTTTAAAACTTAAAACTGTTTTAACTGTTAACAAAAATTATACATTGATAGTTTATCTCAACTTTTGTTCATATGTTATTATCATCAACCAAATTTGTGTTAATGGATTAAATAATATTATATATTTTTCTACTAAGACCTATTAAATATTTAATTAAATATTTAAAAACATTAAGATACATATCATTATACTTATTTTGATAAAATTTCACTTATTTATAACATTTCGGTGGTTTCAAAATAAACCATATTTAACAGAATCTTTTATTGGGTACTAAATTCACACCCTCTGGAGATACTCCCTCCAACCAACAATAAACTTGAAAATATGGTTTTCATAGACCTTTTATGTTTTTATTTTTATTTTTACAGATAAGCAATGTCTAATTGTGTAAAATCCCTTTGAATTTTACCCTTAATCCATCACACCCAAGGAAATATTTGTACTCTATGATCTTTAACTATACTCTATGTGCTTCATTGGGAACTTTTAGTAGGTCTTCAATATTGTTTTTATATCATACTTATTATGATGTAAATTTTATCCTTTGTTTCCATGATCATATTTTATATAATTATATGTTCTCTTTTTTGATATTTTTTTCCACTATTTTAAAATCATATATTGATCCGATCATGTGTCTTAAATAATTATCATTGTGTGATGGAAGTTATATTATTATGGTATGTCAAATTCTAATATTTGTAATGGAATATACAATTATTTTTGTTAGACTCAAATTATATTTGTGGTCCAAGGTTTCTTGAATCATTTCTATAATGAGGATGATAGAAATCATTTTATTATTAGATCATCCTTTCCTCCTTATAATATCATGGGAAAAAGTGATATGGTGGAGAAAGTTATCCCACCCAACCTCACATTTCCTTGTTATTTTATTTATTTATTAATTTTTATTCTTATACTTTATTTTGATTTCTTTTTATTTGATATTTATAGGATGTGGGGTTGCAATGTGTGCCACATTGTTTCTACATGATTAGTGAAAATAATGAAACAATGTCATGTGACAACTACAACACTTTCTAGAGATTCTCAAATGGTTGGTACAAAATTTGGAAAACTATGTGGAAGAACCATGTGGCTTCTCTTAGTTAAATCTGCTGAGGGTTTTGTATTTGGAGAATGGTTTGGTAAATAGTGAGACCAAACTATGTAAATCATATTACTTGATAATCCTATTATTTTCTCATTTCCTTCTTCAAAAATTAAATCCATTTTTGTGTCTTTATTCCACTCATTATAATCCTTCATTCTCTAGAAAATGATCCACCCCATTTCTCTTCTTTTTTAGTTTCTATTGATTTCTTCCATTTTGAATGATGAGTTTCTGATATAAACTAATCTAAACCTTCTCCCTCACCATTATCTATTTACCTCTCTTTAAAATTCCCTAATAAGACCATGGAGACCTATGGTTTCAATGTTTTCAAATATAATCATGGGTTTCAATGTTTTTTGGTTCTATTTATTCGTCTAAGAGTTTTATTGATCTCTTTAAGGTGGATTTACACAAAGTATAGTAAAATATATCAATGTAAGTTAGGTGTCTCTATTTATTATAATTTAAATTAAAATCATAATTGGTTGTGAATTATAATACATATTTTGTAAGATTAATTTAAATTTTCAATTATCTAAAATGTTTTTTTCCAAAATATGTCAATTTTATTTTAATTTCAATGAATTAAAAATGGTTTTATACTTGGTTTTTAATGTTTATATGCTTTTTAAAATATCCATGCATGCATAGTGTTTGTTTAAATGCCTTATTTTATCTTTATGGTTTCTTTTAAAATTATGATAAAACTTTGTTTCCAAATTAATTATAGAAGTATTATTTATGAAACTATGGGTGCTCTTGGACTCTTTATCATGGTTATCTATGTGATTTATGATCATTAAGTTGTTTTAATAATGTTTATGTGGTTTGTTTTAAAATGATATTTCTTGTATCTTGGTTTTTAAAATGGACTTTATAACACCTAGTTAGAACCATATCAAAAATGTTTTTTCTAAATATAGTGATCTATTAAATAATATCTCCCTTTCATCCTAGTAAATTAATATAGTGTTAATGTAGAGGATGATTATTCTTCATAAAAAGGTTTATTTTGTGGTGTGGGATTATATGATACTTACCATGTATATATTATTATTTTCTACTTCTGGATTTCTCACCCCCCCCATTTTACATATCATAAGGAACCGAGAGTTTCTAGGTTGGATATATAGGTTAACTTGTATCAATACAGTATTACCACACTCTATAAAGTGTCTCCTAGTAATTATTTTACCATTCTTATGTATTTACTAACTCGTCATTCAAATAAGGGTATGAATTATTTTTAAGTTGATTGAGTTACATAAATTACTGATTATAAGGATTTTTTTATAATTCTCTTAGATTATCACTAGAGGTCTTAGGTATGTACATGACCTCTATTTCACTATTATATAATGATGAAAATGATTTTATTTTACTTGTTATTGTTAATTTGAATTCACTAAACGTATATTAAGAATCATTTTTTTTTGTATTATTATAATGTTTGTGTCTTTCTATTTTCAGTTTCTCATTAAACAAGAAAAACATTTTTCAAAATCATGGATGGTTATATTGTTTTTTTTTTAAATCTAGTTGTTTATAAAGTATGATTATAAAACCATTTTCCATATACCAAATACTCTTCTTTCAAAAAAGGTATAAATTATTCTATTAAAATTATGAGTATAGACTACATGTTTGAATAAAAATATTCCAGTTGGTGATATATATGAATTTTATAACACATAAAATAAAACCCATATTTTCTAAGTCTCTTTTAAATCAAGAATTAAATGGATTTATTTTTAAATTTTAGTCTTGGGATTGGGGTGGATACCAACTAGGAATTTTCTCTCACCCTTATCATAATTGAGTTTAAAAAAAGGTGACAATATAATGTGGAGGATATTCTCTAGATTTAGGATCTGATATGAATGAGGTTTTAATAAAGGGATCCATTTTCTTAACACAGGGATACAGGTGACTTGGATTTATTATTTTCAATTTTATTCTATTTATCTCTATTTTTTGACCACTTCATCCTCTTTTATCTTTAATAGAATTGATATGTATTATTTTTTATTTAACTTTTTTTCAGTTGACAATGTGATATGTTATAAGTTTCTATGGGTTTTATACTTTTGTTTTTAGTGGATTTGATTTCTTATTCCTACTTTGGTTCCTATTTGATTTTTTGATTTCTTACTAAACAGGGGGATCTCTCCAATGTATGGAATGGTCTTTTCCAGATTCCTGGTGGAATTTTTTTTATTAATTATGATTTATTGGGTGAATAATTCCAAATAATATCTTTTTTGGTACCCCAAAATTGTTTTTTAGCCTATGGTGATTGAGAATACCATTCAGGCCTTTTCATGGCCCATCACGGGTTCAAGGGTTAGGGGTAGCCCATTTTAGTTTATGAAAATTTCTATTTGGTAGAGTGATTTGAAAACTAAATTTTTTTATCTACCAATATAGAGGCAAAAAACTAGATTTTTATCATTAATTTCCCATATTAGATATATATATTCAGTTACCAAAACTCTATGAGCTACATGAGATAGATCTTTTTCATCATATTTCTCTTCATCATTTTTTATAGAGCGGGTATCTATCCTTGAAATGTAAATATCTAATGTTATGTTCAGTGGTAGGGAAAACCGTGCATCCTCATCTTCACTAATATTTACATGTGTGTATTCAAATCAATTATAGCATGATACAATATTTATAATTATGTCTGGATTTTTATACAATAATATTAATTTAAGAGGATGTATATATGGATGATATACAATTATAGTGATTAATGTGCCAATCCTATGATTCTCCCAGAATGTGTGTCCTTGTTACTAATGACTACAACTGAATAACTTCTATCAGATTTATTTATTGATCTAGAAAAATCCAACAGTTTATTGTGGAAAGGGACCTTCTTTCTGATGGAATTCATTTTTCATGTTTGGACCAATGATACATAAGAACTTACATTGGTTGATAGGATGGGAGGTCAAGCTCATAAGACCCTTTTTATGGGGAATTATTTCCATCATTGGGAATCTCTTATAGGTTTATGATATGTTCATGAATCCTTATTAATTTACCATGTATAACATAAGTTTCCCTTGAAATTTGAAATAAATTATTATCATGTATAAAATTTGGAATCATACATATGAATTCGGGGTTCTTAATTAATAGATATATCTGGTCGTTTGAGAAGTTATCTATCAATGGTATCCTCTCATATTAAATTTAGATATTCTTTTAAACTTTGTTATGATAATACTTGTTTTTAATCTACTTAGTGGGGTGATCTGGAATTTATTTTCATCCAGGAAGATGAAATATTATTTTGATGTTGGGATCGTAACCATAAATGGGATACCTACATACACATTTGAAAATAATCAGAACCCTCATAATTCAGTTTGGCTTAAGGGGACACATCATACCTTTTAAGGTCATGTGATAAGGAACTGATTGTACTGTTAAATATCATGTGGTAAGGACGTCTATGCGGAAGGCGATTAGTCAAATATTGCTGTCGGGCTTATGCCTAAGCATCCCAAGGTTCCTGGAAAAGATATGAGTTTCCAATTTTTATTAGATCCAATTGGTAATATATTCCAGTTACAATAGTTTTGATTTGGAATGTTTGGCTTCAACTATAGGGAGGCTTCCTATGTATCTCAATCTGATACGAATCAAAGCCCATGCAGTTCGGTGTATCACACAGAGGTGTATAATAATTTGAGAGAAGTTGTTTGGGGATTAATAATAAAGAGGATTCCATGAGATATTTTTTAACTCATTTAGGTTTAGGTGGGATTAATTTTGGGGATTACTCTTATAAAGCATGCACCGATTCAGGTAATTAGGGTTGGATTCCAAAAGAGTATATCCAGTGTGCTCGAGCCCTTGGTAAAGGATTCCAACGTAACCTTTTTTTTGGGAATCAGAGTTCTCATAGTTGAATATATGAGTTGTATTGTGTGTATTTTATGACCATTACAAATCTTTAAGCCCACATGAGTCATACTCGGTGTGATAACCAAGAGGATGTGAGAGATTCAAAAAACCACACTTTTTTTCTTCTACAGCTAAATAAGCCAAGGCGGCGGTGGTTGAGGGAATGGATAAATGAACCCTTAAATATGAAATGAATGTGAAGATCATTGGGTACATCATGAAATACTAGGGGATTACTCAAGGATGGATTACCTTATGAGGATTGGTTGGGGATTACACTTAAGGATGATGCCCATTTTTGGATTGGTTGTGGCTTACTCCAAATGATGATGCTCTTTTGAGGATTTTTTTGGGATTACTCCTTAGGATATTTCCCATTTATTGGTTTAACCTGGCATATATGTTATGTGTGGTGGTTTGGGGTGTTCCATGAAGAGTTTATCGACTCAAGGTACTCGAGGAATCTTTATGGAGAGTCCCAATATAGAACATTTGAATGGAACCAAGAGGAGTAGTTTGATTGAAGAAAGTTTATTGAGTTTTATTGAGTGGCTCAAATCATGGTATTATAGGGCTGGAAATGAGGGCTCATAAAAGGGAACTGTGGAATAATTCATCAAGACGACCTGAATAGTTCATAGTGTGACTCTCCATTTTTCATGGGGGCAGTGAGATAACTGAAGGGACTAGTATGAAGGGCTGGGACCAAAGCCCTTCAGTGATGTCGGGTGGGGTTATGGGGGTGTCGGGGTGTGGGGGTGCATCCACCATGGTATGGACCATAGGGGTCATGCATGTGTGCCGCCTAGTTGGGCAGTGCAGGTGCTCTACAAAGGTGTGTTTCATAGGTGCTCTGCTAAGGTGCGTTGCGCAAGTGAGCCATCATAGCGCATCATGTAGGTGATCCTCGTAGGTGCTCTGCCAAGGTGCATTGTGCAGGTGCTCCACACAGCTGCTCCACTCCGGCACTCTGTGTAGGACCTTGGAATAGGTCTATGGTGTTGATCCATGTGTTCTAGACCATGATGGGACTTTTAAACTCATTACCCATTTAATTATCTATTCTCTCATGCTTCGGATAATTACGTGAGAGTTTTTGGGAACTTAGGAAAAAGAGAGACACAATGAGAGGTTCGAGGGTTCTTCTAGATTTTTTTCTCCATTGAAATGGGGATCCCAAGAGTCCTATTTATATTTATGTATGTTGGTGTGTCTAATGGAGTTTTTCAGCATAGGTCGGACTCTTAGTCCTCAGCATAGATCTTCTATATAGGGTTGAAAAACTTATACTATTGCGTAGGTCCTCCAAGTAGTTCCCCCACAAAGATCATGAAAACCCCTTTATAAAATTTATCTATCTTACAACTACAATAAATTTTCATATGTTTTTCCATTTGGGATAAAACTCAGAAATTTAAATTTAATCATGTCTTCTTGGATAAAACATCGATATTTAAATTTAATCAAATGAAACCTTATCATCATCGATCTTGGAAATGCACCATGTCTTCTTGGATAAAACTTGTAAATTTAAATTTAATCAATTAAAACCTTTTCCTCATCGATCTTGGAAATCCACAACGAAATTTTTGGGATGGGATCTTTCCACTTATACCTAATTTTGAAGAAGTCTTTTGGAAGATAGAAATTCAGATTGCATAATCTTCTTATGCTGTGAAACATCTTTAATCATACATGAAATTTCTTGTCTATGTGAGAATCATATAGTAAATTTTATGGAGAAGTTCACAAAACAAATTTTGAGGTATGAATAGACTCTATGAATATTGAAAATTTCAAACCATAAACCTATATCTCAATAATAGAGTGTTCCTCATGAGAGGATGAGGGATCTACAATTGGGTGGTTTAGAATTGTAGGAAAAAATGATATGTAGGAAAAATTATTGATCTATAAAGTTATAAACTTGTAGTATTTAAGGACACTAAATAAAATATCTCCTATAAATGGAACCAATTATTACAATAGTGAATGTAGGGTTTCCCCAATATAATGGTCTGATTCTAATCTTACTTCAGTTGAAATTGGTATGATAACTAGGGATTAATTATTAATTATTGGAAAGTCAATATTTATGTAGGTATATGAATGAAATTTACTTTCTACCTTAAGTTGAACTCAAATTAAATCATTTTTTTCAGGATTATATATAGCAGAATGCATTCATGATGTCATACCCACAACCTCTTATGATCAAGTTAGAATGGAAATGATTAATAGTTAATGTAAAAAAACCAAATTAAGTGAAAAATGTTGTTATCAATTTTTATAATGAATATTAAATTTTTATTTTCCCTCACTATGATCATCTCTAAGAATGATTCAAACATTCTCAATTATGGGTTCATGTATTCAACTGTACACACTAAGGCTTCCAAATCATGGATATAAGTCAATTAATTGTAGGTTAAATCATGAAAATCTATGTTTTTATGCTCTATGACATACCTAATTCTTAGTATCACCTATAATTTTTTAAAGGTGACATAAAGGTTCCACATTTTGAGTTGGTCCCATAGGGTATACCATGATCACCACATCTCCATGTAATAGATATTTGAAGATATAGTATATTATTTATTTGTATACATGGAGGAGTAACCTAGTTCTAAAAGACTCATGAAATTATTAAGTTATATCTACTCTATTTTACAATTATAGATGGGTTTTTTATTATTATATTCCTCTTTCCTCCAATCTCTATGTACTTATCTGCCGAATAATATATTTTTGATATTTGAGATTTATGAAATATATTACATTTCCATTGCGATACCAATTCATTCAACACCATGTATGGTTATGAATGAACACATTTTTTCACATAATTCTTTTTATAGAAGAAAAACTCCCAAAAAATAAAACCTAGATGAATAGAAGAAGACAAAAATACAAGAACATGGATCTATTTAAGTGCATATATGTGTTTTTCCTATTTTCATAAGATAATTTCATGAAATTTTATTCTTAAAACATCTATATTCGAAATAAAATATACTAAAAACTTCCATTTAATGAGAGATTTTTTGAATAAATTTTAAGGGAAATTTTTATCAGCATCAATGATCATTTAGGTAGTTTATCTAAATGAATATTTCATCATGTTCCCACATGCATTACACTATATTGGATACTAATAAATTAATACTTCTATTGATTGTCCCCTTATAATTTACCCCCTTTGATTTTGGAGCCACAAAAATCTCCCTTAAATATAGATTTAGGGTAAAATATATTCATACAGTTAACTTATTGTTTTTAACCTTCTCTTTAGATAAAATATTTTTAATTATGTGTACCCTGTTATCATTGGTGGAATTTTTTTCAATTTTTCAATGTCTATCTGACAATAAATTAAGGTTATAGTGATATAAAAAATCAGCATGGTTACACTTGGAATGAAATATTGGGTCCCTATGGATATGAATATAACATTAAATTTCATGATAGATAAAATAATTCCCATGATTTTATCCCATATCCTTTAGAAATTTCTTCATCCACTACATCTCATTTCAACCTCCAATGTTCCTTATATACTTTTATTCTTTGGATGAAAAACCAACACACCTCTAAAGTAATGTTTTCCATGAGAATTTACCACCTTCAAATGGTATCTGGCATCCAGATATGGATTTCTTCATGCCTTTATCTTCATATATATCTAGATCAGCATGTCGTTCCAAATAAATTTCATCACTTCCAAAATGTAAATAATTATGGTATGTACCTAGAATACACCATAGTATTACATTAACTATTTTCAATCAATTCTACTTTGAGTTTGATAATGATCTAATAACAATACGAACAATGTGAGAAATATATAGTCTATTTTACACCATATCATACATGATACACTCAACTACAAAATAATAATGTACCATCATCATTTTAGCGTTTTCCACTTTAGTTGACAGACTTTGGATTGACGTGAGATTGATATAAATTTCAAGTGGAGTAATAACTACTTTTAACTTACTCATTTTGATTCTTTTAGGAACATTTTATATGTATAATTAAAAATATAACAAAATAATTTTATTCCTCCAATCATGACTAATCATCAATCCAAGAATCTGAGTAACAGATCCTAGTTTGATTATTCCAAATGAATTGTTCACCACCTTCTTTAAGCTATCAATATTTTTGATTTATCTACAAATAATAACCATATCATCAATATAAATCAATAATAAAAATAAAATCAACCTTACAATACCATTTAATGAAAAAATTATTACCAAAATTCATTCTTTTATCCTCATTTTCTCCATAATTGTGTAAAACTTCTTATACCATCCCCTATATGTCTATTTAGGACCATATAAACATTTTATAGGTTCAAAACCCTGTTTTATTTTCCATTAACCTATTAACCCTCTAGATTCTACATATATATATCAATTTAAATTTTACCCTATATAAATGAATAATTTACATCATGTTATTGAACCTCTAGGTTGAAACTCACTAATAATACAACCACAACTATGATTGAAGATATTTTTACCACAGGAAAAAAAATTCATCAAATTTATTATCATTATTATTACTGTATCACTTCCCAATCATCCTTTCTCTTTATAATGGTTATGATCTTCCATCTTCTACTATTATCCTATAAAAAACATGTTCTTTAGTTTCATTTTTCCATGTGGTAACATTTCCAAATTAAGTGTATGGTTATTATGAAAGGATAACTTCTTCTCTTTCGTAGAAATTTTCAATTCCATCCTTTTCTAACTATTGATCAAATAATAATAACTATCAGCTTCTACCCCATCATTTATAATCACATACTCATGTGGTGAGTATTTAATACATGGTTTTGATTCAATCATGGATCTCCCCATTTTTTATTGAGTTGGAATCTATTATAGAATTTAATATTTTGAAGATATATCATAAATTGGATACTTACTCCATAGTGGTGATATATCATAAATTTCTAGAATATCTCACTGAATATATAAAACTAATGGTAGAAAGGTTATTTCCAAATTGACTAAAACATCCTCATATTTTTACCTCTCTATATTTTATGAATTCATAAAATCATCAATAGTCTGATCCTAGTGAAATAAAATATCACTTTATCTAAAAACATTCTAATGGGTTCCTAGTTTCAATATCAAAACTCAATTTGAGAATATCCAAAAAAGAAAAACTATTTCTTCATTTTTAGTGATAAAATCTACTGACTAAAGTGTACATCCTACATCCATCCTTTTGGATTATTCATTCTAAATTTCTTCTTACACCATTACCAAAATCTTATTTCTATCAGCTGTTTAGTTTTTGACTGAAACTTTTTGTGTGAACCATGTATTTGGCGTTGAAATAAATAGAAAGATAGTCATTAACCCATCATAAACAATAATTTTCATGTATTTTAACTAAGAAAAAATCTCTTATAATGTAGTCATTTGTTATGATACATTGTTCCCATACTTATCCCTTAAGATGAAAGGTTAGAGTTTCAAGTTTTCTTTATTTTTTATGGTTTTACCTACATAAATATTTTCCAATTTTCATTGAAAAACAAAAGTATCATGTTCATTGTAAAAAAAATTATATCATTCTATTGTGGATATAATTCCTGATTCATGTAGTGCACGTACTATTGGAAATGATCCAATATGTATCAACTAATGAGGAAGTGGTAAACATATTATCATTAGATAGAATTCCGATTATAGTATCCTTCACTTATAGTATAATGGGATTAGGGGTCTCTATGATTGGATTCCATATATCTTTGATATATATATAGGATATTCTATTTTCATTTTTAAAATAGAATTATTTAAAGCGTTAAGCTTAATAATGTTATCAATATTTTCATTCATCTATTCATTTATAATTTTTAAAATATAATCATATAAATGCATTTGGAATAGTAAAAATAGTGGGAATAGACTATATAGTCATTTCAAACAGAATCTAATTAACCAATATATGGCAAAAAATATCAATGAACAAGATTTACTGGATAAATGGAATTGATGGGATCACTGAATAAGTTTGTATAAATCTCACCAAAAAGTTAATTTCATGTTGAAAAATGTCATCTTCTCTAGTAAGGGGGTATCGCGACACCCCAAATTTGACATGAATATTGGCTGAATCTACGGATATTGTTTTATTTATATGTTCAACACCATTTATTACATTATAATCAATCTTAGTAGTTATTTAAGATTTTATATTACAAAATATTTCTAACCAACTTAAATTATCCATCCATCAGAAAACATTCTATTCTTGTTGAGGTTTTAACCCCGGCATATCTTATACAAATTTATTAGGGAATGAAATCAAGAAGATGGTGAAATGATAAAAAAAGAGGAAGAAAAACACAAGAACATGAATAAATTTACATGGTTTGATAAGGATTTCCAACATTCTTGGGATAAACACTACAAATTATTTTACATAACATTATCTATTAGAAATGTCAAAGGATTACAAATACCATTTTATAAGATATTTTTCACATATTTTAGTGGATAAATTCCCATAATACTTAGTTGTGGTTTAGGATGTTCATATGAATGGTTATTTAATTGTAGAACAAACTCTCTTGATCTGTGCAGGATTCTAATGAAATAAGTCTATTACAGATAGACATGTAATTGTCTCCTTAAATTGAAATTTTCCTTAATAGTTATAGAGGTTATTGATCATGGATTATATGGGAGGAAAGGGGAACCTAGTTCGCATGTTATTTCACATAAACCATTACTAGAGTGGATGCAACACCACTAGTAATTTTTCAACCTAGGGATCCCATGTCTTTTTCAATATTGAATTTTTTATGTATAGGAATATTATATTGAATCGTTATAACACACAAAAAATAAAAATAGACTCTACATCATCAAATACACCATCAAAATATCTTTAAATGAAATAAAATAGGAACTCCCTTCATAGCTATCACGAGTTTTTTCAATGATAACATTATTGGGAACATCCCCATATTGACAAATGGTGAAGAATTATTGATTCCTCAGTATGTTCATGATATATTTGGATTCTATTAATAATGGTTTAATTTCCAAAATTATTTAAATAAAGGTAATTAACTAGGATTATGGAATTTATTTATAGTTTAGGAAATTATTTTTTAAGGATTCATTAAGAACCATCCAAAAATAATTTGGAATATCATGGAGATATATGATATGTATTTTTCCCTAGTATAAATTTCATTATAATTTTATATATGTTTCAAAAACTCTACTTCTCTTCGATGATATATAATAATAGGGTAAGTTCATTAGCAATGATAAAGGTTTACTTCCTAGATTCAGGGTTTTAGTTACTAAATGGATGAAAATTAGTTCTCATTTATATTAAATGGAATTTTACTGGGATATACTATTTATTCTTACCATCTTTACAAATCCAACCGTGTTAGTTTTAAATTCCCTTCTCTAAAGAGGTCCAGTATGCGCTACATATTCTATAATATTAGTGATTTTGGAACCTAGTAGTTTCAGTACCTATTTCTCCACATTTGTTTCTCAAATACTATATCAATATATATTCCAAATGAGATTGAAATATGAGGAAGTTTTTTCCGTAGGTTATAGTTGGAAACTATAAGTAGTTTTTAAGAATGGGTGGGAATAATTTCCTCCTTATTAAAAAATTTTGGGTAACATCTAAAATCATTACACATATCCCATAAAATGTGTATCCACACAATTTTGTAGGCAACTTATAGGTTTGTGTGAAATTATCCATATTTAAGTTGTAAATTTTCCTTTATGATCTCAAATAGCATAGTATATCTATAATGGTATCTCTTGAATTCTATGAAAAGGAGACTGATACCCAGAAATCCAAGCATTAATTTTTTTAAAATTCAATACATTATTAGTGGAACACATAATGAAAATCCCAAAAACATATAAAGATACACTTTTGTACAATTCATATCATTATCTGCATCGATGTTGATAGTCAACAATTGAACATTGTAAATAACACATAAAATATTTTGGTCTATCATTATCCTCTATGTTACGGTGCCTTATAAATGAGATATTTTCTAACCTCGAACTTTTTTCCCTAGAAAATAACCACCCAAACCCATTGTGATTTTTTGGGGGTATAATGACTTCATTGAGAAGAATAAATATATTCAACTATAATTTAATGGATATTGGAAACTCTAATAAATATATAGCTATGGTAGAAGATAAAATATTATGATATGGATTAATCAATTGATGCAGGGTATGATTGATATCACCATCCACTAATAATAATGTTTGTTAGCAATATCTAAAAATTATATGTGGAAATATAAGAAATCATTTCTAAAAAATTAATGGATCTAAATTAGGTTTCAAATGAATTTTTTTTAAAAAAAATTAATGTTGTAGAGATCATATAATACATATATGGACATATGTTCTAGTTAACAAAATTTGGTGATCTGATCAATTAATGATCATGTGAAATTAGTATAGTTTTGAATTTTAACACATAGTGAAATTTAAAAGGAAGATAAAAAAATCCTTTACTTTTATGAAAATGTGTTTATTCATTAATTATTCCGGACACTCAAGGTTCCCCCTCTTTTTAATGGTCCACTTATATTTGTAAGGGTTAAGATTCCATCTTTGGATAGATTTTAACAAAAAATTGAAAAATGATCCAAATTATTTCATTTTCCCTCTAATATCAATCCTTTCTATAATGAATGGATCTTTTTTAGAAGAGGATTATTTATAAGTATCCAACATATGGTAAATCAATTAAAATATATTAAAATAATATTTTTAAATATTTTTCAACATACCTAGAACATTTTGTGAAGGGTAGACATGTTGATCAGGTATCCCTAGTTGGAATATATGATTGTAAATAAGTTACAAATAAATACCCATAACAAAACAAATCTTAGGGGATTGAAATTTTGAAGATGAAGATAACCAATTACATAAAAATATAAACAAGGTTCATGCATACATCTCAAAACGAAAACATTTATTATATGGGAAAATTAGTAAATAAAAAAAATCCATGATCATGTAGGGATTTTGGATCACCCTTTTATTCTCATCCAATGTTATGATCCCATCATATAAAACCCAATGTTACATATACGTGATTGAAAAAGGTATTTTTAAAATTAAATGATAATTTTTTCACTGAAACCACTATGTTCCCCCTTTATGGAGTGATGGATTCACATATACCATATTTTTATTAAAAAATGGATACAGTTTTGATATTTAATAGAAATCAGTAATACTATTCTATGGTATTTTCTATCCTATAGTAGTCTCATTTTTATAACTTCTTGATAGTACACATATCTCTAAAGTTCTCTACATGAGGTTCATTCTAAACATGAGAAGGGTTCAAATGAAAGTATAACCCTTGTTAAATGATATTTTTCATTTGGATAAATATATCTTGATTAATGTTTGTATTCCTATTATAGATCCACAAGGTTTGGTTTATTTTGAACCCCATGAAATTAGGTTATCTTATCATGTTGAGGACATCGTATGGCTTTTGATCAGGGATTTCATCATGGATGTTTTCATATAACCCTTATCATATGGGTTACCTTTCTTCGCATATGTTTGACACCATCAATCTAGTCATATGGATGATCTATCATATGAATCCTTGGCTTAAGACCGACGTCATATCTATGGGTTTCCTCCTCCATAAATATTGATGTATTTCATTGTAAGATTCAATATAAAACCCAATCATATTGTGTGCGTATATGTGCACCACTCACATTTCTAGGTGGATATCCCTGCACTTTTAGATATTCCATAAATGAACTTATTTACTTAGTGTGGCCCATGTGTAAGCCATGGGCTCATGCCATCCATAAAACCATTTATTTAGTAGTCGTAGTTATATGATATTAAACTATAAAAACTTTATCCAAGTAATAAAACCATAATAAAAAACACATTAGTCCTAGTTCAATGAACTTAAACTATAAAACATTTTTCCTTTTCAAATTATTTTACACTACAATTCATTGGTCCAAATTATATGACCTCAAACAATAAGGCATTTCAACTATTTCACATAAACATAAAGGTGTAAAAATAGTTCATCCTATTCATCCTTAAACTATATAAAGTGGTCCCTTATATATGAACATAATTTTTATGATATACCACTCTACTTATATGTTGTTAAAATATTCCTTAACCTCATATAATAATAACTTGACTATATAAATCATTAACAATGATGATTTTGACACTATTATTTCATATATTTAAATTTTATGTTTTTATTTCATGATCAGCCTAAAATTATAGGTCATTTTCTTCTTAAGTGTGAATGTAAAAATATATCACACAACATTAAACTATATTATTATACTTTGTGGGTTTTCATTTACCAGAATATAGATATGTATAAATTTCTCTAGACAATTAGTCCCAACATTTTCGAATCTCACACCACTTCCACAAATAATTCACTATTATTTATGGTAATAAAAATTATTATATGAGTTTAGTCTTCTTGGATGATATTAAACTCCAATGTAATCCCTTTCCCTACCAACATAGTACGAAACACGAACATAGACAATATGTTTTCCAATATTACCATAAACTCTAGTGTAAACCATTTACTGTCTTGTATAGTAAAAAAACTCAAGGGTAATACTTAAAACATACAATATGACCATAAAAATCAATAAATGAATGTGTACCTTACTAATTAGAAAAAACGACAATTTAAACTTTTAGTATTCCATCAAAAAATTGAAAACTTATGAAATCATTCCACCTTCCTAGAGTCTACTAAACTCTAAAATAATCTTTAAGTCTTCTAGTATGACCTTATTTTTCAACAAAAACTTATATATGTTCTGGATAACACAAAATTATTACATAACACTATTATATCGTCTCATCATACTTCTAACTAGGATATATCCCACATGACTTATATAATGTTGTTAAACTATAATGATCTGTTTTATTTGTATTTAAAAAATAAATTATCACCACTATTTTTTCCATAAGAATGATATTACATATAAACTATGTTTGGGATAACTTGATTTTGTTCAGAGTCTCCCTAAATGAAATAATTTCATTAAATCTATTAATCTATTAAATCAACATGTTATTTAATTAACATGTATTATAACTAGGTATGAATTTAAGAACATATATTAAATCAATAATAGAGTCTCGGAAACAATAATATGCTCCATTTTTATTTGATTCAAACTTCCATTCTCTTGATTTCATCAAATACAACCCAATATTCGATGACTCTTCTCACCAAGATTTGGGACTAAAAGGTTAGGGATGGATAAATAAAAAATAGACAATAATATTTTAGTTATATTATAAAATTACACTCTAGTTTGTTTAAAAATATTGGTATTTTTTTATATTATGAATTTCTGAACATTATAAAAGTCTTTTAGTCTATTATAAATCAATTATAAATAAAATACCTACTTTCTTTGGAATTATTTATTTTTATTTATGATGTATTTCATATAAATTAATATCCTAGGATCTTGTATTTTGTCAATATTTTGGTAATGTTGCAAGGATGGCTTGGTTTTAGATTATAAATTCTATAAGAGAAGTAAACATATTATTTCTATCATTTCACAAAATTTTTAAATATAAATATATTTAAAAAATTCATGTAATTATCAATGATAATATTGGGGAATATAATAATTTTAAAATAAATAATTTTACACATGATTATTGTTTTATTCATCAAATAAATTATCCGAATAAAATGTAATAAAACATGTTTAATGAAAAGTAGTTTTTTCATATTTTGTAAATAGTTTGTATATCATTTTCAAAAGCTAAAACATCATCATCATATTGAGGTAAATATCACATCTTTGTAGTAAATATTATTAATTAATTTACCTATAATTCCATTGCATGTCAAATTCAACCCCCATTTATTTAAAACATCATAAATTCCATTTGTCCTAAATTTAGAGATCCTTTATTTGGATGTGTTTTTTCTCTATTTATAAAATCAATAATGACACATGATAGCTAGTAGAGAATTTATGTGGGTATTTATTAGATATAACACATTCCTAATGTCTTTCATGTGTTATTATCCTCCATTATTATAAATTAATATCACAATACATGTTATTTTTATGTGAATATTCATTATTTCACCACTAAGTATAAAATCCATGTGTAAATAAAATAAAATTTAGAATCATGGTTATACTCATATCAAACATAATTTTTAGAAAGAATCAAATGAATTTATATTCATGAATCCAATTATCAATGATAATTCTCAATAAATGAATCATTTTATGTTTAAGTATTTTTAATTTTGTATCCATTAATATAAAATGATTCACTTTTAATTAAAGGTCCTCGTTTTATTCTAATTCAATTAGATAAATATGTTTTTTCAAAAATTATTGTTTTTAATCCTTTTACTCTTAATTATAAAAAACCATATAGTTTATAACAATTTTGACATAAAATCAATAATGAGTCACAAGAGGTATTATTATAAAAACTTATAAACATATAATATCATATAATGTTAAGTATAAAATATTCTAGTTTTTTTCTAACAATAACATTGTTTAAAAAATAAATATTTTGTGAATAGATAATGTATCATATATATTCCTAAAATGTTGTATGAAAACTAAACTCAATCAAGGTGGAAAAATAAAATTAATTAGGTTTTGAAGTCAATAAAGTTGAATGAAATATTTTATCTGGTTTACTATCCACCTGGAATGAAGTTAGTGGGATATAATTGGGTTTATTCAGTGAAATACAATTCTGATGGTACCATTGAACTTTTCAAAAATTAATTTTTGAATAATTTTGTACACAAAATTATGCGGTTGATTGTATTGATACATTTTCACTAGTAGAAAAATTAATACATCCATAGTATTACTATATATCATTGTAAATTTTTTTACAGCTTTATTATTTTAATGTAATGATTAAATTTATTGATCAATAGTTGAAATAAGAAATCAATATCGGTATCCCATTAGGATTTATAGTGAATTAAAAATATAAGGGTTGTTTATGAAGATAAAGAATGTACTTTTTTTGACTAAAATTTTAATATCCCACCCCGTATCACTCTAATAATAGAAATCAGACAAGTTCTCCATGAGACCTTAAGAATGCCTTCTCATATACTACAGGTTGCTGACTAGAAGAAGCAGTCTAGGGTGGAACTTTTCAGATACTAATCCCCATGTATCAGAGTTCAATATAATAGAATAATTAACCAATCATTATCCCTCATATAAAAATGAAAATTGAAAAAATAAATATAACATGACTGAATAATAAATAAAATATAGCAAGGCCTGAATGGATAGCTCATAAAAACAACATATGACTTTCTAATGGGTAGTTCACATGTACATACAATAGTAAAAAAAAGATAAATGATTAGGAATTCATTACATCTCAACAACATCTCATTCTGAACTCTGAAATCATCTAAGCAGTCCCACTCAACAATGTTATTTAAGGCCACATCCAAACCTATTCATATAGTCAAGTGAGAGTCTTCTCAAGTACCAAATTTTAGTTTCATCCTATGTAGGTTATTAGTATATAACTAGCTATGGCACTCCCAATGTGGCCTCTTAATAACCATCATATTTTTTTATATGTTCATGTGACATAATCTACATCAATAAATAAAAACAACTAAAATAAAAAAATCATTGATGATTATTTTTATCACCCCAATCAAACATAGAAACATCAACTGTTGTTAGGGTATCTCTAAGAAAGTCTCAAAAACTATGCCAACCTGGTATCATGTTGTCTCTAGATCCGTGGTCTATTTGTCCAATCATAACGCCTTGGGGGGACCCATCTTGTGGAAGACCTACAACGATCTGAAAATCTATTGAATCTCCATAAAACCCCCACATCGCTGAGGATAAGTCCCATGATAGACTTATTATGATAGATGAAGACCAATTAGTCCCTTAATATCCTCAAAACTCTAAGGATGAGTCCCACAATATCCCTATCATGAACTCCAAATGAATTATTTCTCCTATCATATGGAATTATAATACATAGAAGCCACTATCATATATTGATCCCCAAATCCATGATGATTATAGCTCGAATCTCTATCTCTGAGGATGGTCCCACAATAAACTGATTTCTATGTTCATCTTAGCACCTATCCATATACCCAGCTATAAAAAATTGAATCCATTCAATATCTGCTCCAACATGGGAACCCAATCACGTCACATCATCCCCATGGGAACTTTCCACAAATCAAATACTTATGGGTGGTTGAGCACTCATTAAAATTATTACAGTCCACCTCCCTCAATGTCTTTCAAACTATATAGTGGTCCATACGGTCACCCAATACAATCCCACATACATCAATCAGGGTCGGCTGGTCAATAGTGAAATTGTTGAATCCCCTTCGTATCATTATAGTTGAGTTACCCTCATATGGTACCTCATTCTCAGTCATGATCTAGAGTCACCACCCAACACACTAGGTTTTGACAAACCAAGGAACCATGAGTAGTGTAACATGCCTTATGGGATTTATGAGTTCTCACCACATGGTAAATAATCAAGAGATATACCACAATCCATAGCAACCCATTAGGTTGCTCTTAGTTGCTCTGCCCCCCCCCCCACCCCCACATTTTCTTGAACTGCCTAAGGTCAATCCACGTAGGCATGTTCAAATAATATTAGATAAGGTCCCTCATCCCATCCTCATCTTGACAAGGTTGAATATCTCTATGAACATGAATATCATGAAAGACTGATGTGGCCTAGGATCTCATTTTCACACTCACATCTATCTTATAGGTGTCTCCTACCTGTAGGCATGGTCTAAAAGATATAAAATGGTCCAGACTCACCAAATAATAGATCTAGAGTCCATCTAATATCTCAAGTTCTCATCCTTAGTAATCAGCAATGGAAGTGTTATGCTACCACTCGATGGTTTTTAGTGAACCTTGGGGATCGTTCATTTTAATTAAGAAATTTAATTTATTTAAAAAATAATTTAACTAATTTAACCGAAGGTGTCTACCTTTGTGAAAATATATATCATCCATATTCCATGTAATTAAAGTAGTAACACATGCAGCTAGTTCATAAAACAAGGTATATTTTATTGATTAATTTTTAACTACTCTCCATAGGCTACAAGCAACTGTAGAGGCTCATCCTTCCACATCCTCAATCTATAAATCTTATATCCATGAACTAATCCCCTAAATAATTCCAAAAAACATAATTAATTATTAATCAATTATAATATTTAAAGTTAATTAAATTCAAAATTTTCATTCTTTACGATATCTTCATATATTCGTCTATTTATTATGTTCTCTTCATGCAATTGGGTGTCTACTATCACTAACAAACCCATGATCCCAAACTGGGAAATATCCCAAACCAATGTCACAAATTCCATAACTAAATAATTACAATTTGTAATATAAAACCCAAAAAAAAATTCCTACATACCTTGTCGAAAATATGATCCACTATATGCCGAGGGCACCCCCAGTCATTCTCATCCAACATTGAGTGAAAGAACCATCATCGATGTCTGATTCAAATATCCACTAGTGTAATCCGAATCAAAAACCCTATCCAAAAAATAAAAATTAGAAAGAGTGGATGAGGAAGAAAAAATAGATTGATATAGGGCGATACACAACTTAAATCACTTGAAAAACCCAACAAAACCTCCTTCCAAAACATGGGATATGAATAATAGAGAGGTGGAGGTTGGTACAGTCACGTGTGAGGAGAATTAGATTAATGTGGGGTGCTTAATTTAAATAACTAAAGGAGGAAAATAGTAATTTTACCCCATAAAATGTGTCATAGGGTGTGCCCATGTGGTTGGACAAACCATGCACCAACCATGTATTTGGTTCTATCTTCTTCCCTCCGTCTTGTATGGTTTTGTTTTAATGTTTCCCAAACATAATACTAAACACGTGGTGTCTTTAAAAAACTCTAAAACACCACAAATGGTTTTCCCATAAAATCTCACATGATTTATATGAAAATGTGTGCAAAACAACCAACCTCATACCAAGTCTTAGGGTTTCCTCTAAAAACCTACATGGTTTATCCATATACACGCACCCAATGTGTTATATAATCGTTATCCATCCAAAATAAATTGAAATATCATTGAGGGTTAGAGTGTCTCATGGTTTATCCTAAACCATGCACCCCAAACCATGCTACATGGATGAATTTCGGAAAAAATCTACAGTCCAACCTAAAACTCCTTATGATCACTCGAACATCTTAGTTACAATTTGATCCTCATTACTCATCTTAAAACTCTTTGATAAATTTTATCCGTTGGAATTCCATTTTGAATCTTCGATAAAAATTCCCTCATCCCAGTAATTAAAAATTATAATTTCTTGTGAATTATTCTTCTTGTAAATATATTGTATCATACAACCTCCACACATTACTACATCAACTCCCCAATAAGTCTTGGTCCAATTCCAACTAAAAATCGAAAAAATTCTTTGTCATGAATTACCACTAAAATTTTCATCTTCCACCGGATATCACACATCATTCTCCTAAAGAACCATATTGAACAGAGGTACTAAAAAAACTAAAAACATACCACACTCATAATCATTTCAGAAACAGTAAGAAGGGGCTTACCTGAGACCATATTACTTGATACATGACCATGTCATCATCTCATTCATTAGCCTACTTGTGGAACTACCCACCATAATTCTTAGTATGAAAAGTCTATTTTCAATCCATGGAACTACCAACCATTTAAAATTCATACAGGAATATTCCTCGAGCATCCAAATGAAATACCAAAAATAGTTCCCAATAACCACACTTGAGAACACTAGGGAATGTAATTTTACACCTACACTGATTCCCATTTCCAGATTCCAAACCACATTATAAATTCTTACACTGTCCCTTATAAAAAATATCATGTCTTCCTTTCGTTGAAAGGCCCCAACCAATGCCCAAAATTCCCCTTCCATATCCAAAACTATGTGTATATTTTTGTTACTTACCAACCACATTATTTAAAAGAATGAAATTATATTTTAAATTACTTTGGATGATGTTTCCTAAAAATGCTCTAATCCAGTCATCGATGCATCATCACAAACTGATCTTGATTCCCCTACGCCAAGATATACCCCTTTATCAAACCAACATACCCAAAAAATTCTATACCAAAATTCTAGTGACATTCCTCTAAAAAACAATCAACTGTCCATTTACACTATTGTACCGAACAGTGATCGCTGGCACAAAACTATCTCGATTTTTCTCATATTTTCATAAGACACTGTAAGCCTAATGCACGTGTTGGGGCCTTGTCTAGTTCCCCTTGCTCAGGTCCAATAGCTACTGATAGCTGAGTTCTAAAAAGACCGTCCAATGACTATCCCATTAACCCAATACCATTATCATTCAAGTGTCTCTTTCTTCTAATTTACATCCCACTCCCCTTTTTTGGAGCATCCTTTCCATTTCCCAACTTAAACAAGATCCCAAATACTACATCCAATGCTTCATCCATCACTAGACAAAACTATTGTCATGGCAATAACCCGCTCACTCCCAAGACCCAAACCGAATGGGTTTCATAAAAAATATTATTTTTTTACCTCCGAAGAAACACTCCACACATTATCATTCTACAACCACTCATGTTCATATCACTAAATCCCACCAGTTCTTGGTACCCCCATTGCCATTACATATTTACTATTCACTATAATTACAACACATGGATTTTGTGTACAGTTTATGTTATGTCCTATATAGTGGGTTTACATCCCCATATCACTTGATAATTTTACCTAACTCACACACTTGTGAGTCACACTACACCAAGGCCATGATGAGTGTGCTCCATGGCTTGTGAGTCTTGACTTTCTAGGATCTCCTATGGAACTCCTCTTCAAAATCAGGAATATCGCTTTTACCTAGATTCATCCATAGAACCCCTATCAATGAATAGTTTTTCTATTCCCAAGGATACACATATTCAATGACTACACTACTAAAAACACACAATATTCAGTAGGGTTAGACAAACAATAAGTCCTAATGTTCGGTGCAATTTCAATACCCAAGACCATTAAGTGATTCTTATTGAAAAAACGATGGTATTACCATTCTAGTATTATACCCCAAAGAACCAACCTATAATTTTTTCTAAATGGGAACAAAAAACATGGGATAATCCCACTCACTGGTATCCCTTGATCAAACACATCTCACTAACTCACTGAAATATGAGTCATATCTCAAGGTCTCTAGGTCATCCACCTAGACCAAAGGTCATTTCTCATTAAGTTTCACTAGTTCTTAACCCCTATCCCAACCAGAAAAGTCTCAAAAATGTCACATATCATAGGAATCATATATTCCCATGTCTCAAGACCCATGACATCATCATGCCGACCAACTCCCACAATTTGGACCCCCATTATCTCGGATAATCTTCACACCAGGCCAATACTTGGAAGATTGCATCCCATCATCCAATAGGTATATGTATAATGGAATTGTCCTAAATGATTTGTACCAAGGGAAACACATACCTATGGTTTAGTAACATTTATTGTAATTACATGTCATGCGGGAAAAACTATATATGTTATTACATATCGTTTTAAATAACTGAACCTAAATAAAAAACCCCACACAGGGGTCCAAACACTTAGGAATCATATACCATACTGACACACTAGGGTCAAATACATCATGTGTATAAGGAATGCATCATAATCCTCATCACCATGTGTCTTGTAATAGATCTTCATGACCTCGCATAAAAAATAAATATATATAAAATTCAACCCATCTGTATAGAGTTCAACCAAGTACATATACGGTAAACATAATAGGAGAAATTATTCACACAATAATAAAATACAACTCATTGTTTGGTTAAACCACCCACTAGATGGCCTATATGTCATGTGAATCCTATATTCCTAGTATGATGAAGAATATGCCTCTTTACACTATAGAAAAATAGAAACAAAATAGTCACTCGACTCTTTATGATGGTCTAAGAAGTGTAAATCCATCATAAATCCTAAAATTCGTATGACATGGGAATTAATTAACATGAAAATAAAATACAGTCATACCTTTTAAAACCAAGAACATCATTCTCATAACCCTTTAAATGTGGAATTCTTGCTATATCAGTTGATTTTAACACAAAAACATGGTATCCATCAACGGCTCCAGCACATGAATAAATCTCAAGTCTACCAATCCCAATGTTGTAAAACCAAAAGATATATCATTTCTTCAATACAACATTATAGAATCCATCCCAAAAAACATCTATTAAAATTGGTTGTATATATTTTTAATGTGACCTCAGACACATTTTTATATATTCTAATGGAAACCTACTAGTAGTCGGGGTCTTAGGTGATAATTTGGGAAGAATATCCCCCATATATCATAGTGAACAATAATAGAATATATAACCACAAATAATCCACCCCAAAAAATATAAGAAGGAAACAATAAAAAGGATGAATAATAAGTTAATCACATAAATTATTGAACTTTCATGTCATACATAAAATATTTGAATTCCTACTGAACCAGTTGTAATGCCCTGACCCCATTTACCCTGAGTCGGTGCATTATTACATTACATTTCCATGATCACAAGAAAGATCAAATCCTGAATGACTAATGAGTTTAGTAGCCTTTGAATAACTAGATAAATTAATAAAGTTTAAATTACTTCATAAAATGAAAACTACAACAATATAGTCTCCATATTCCCCACTCTTATCCCCTCATATTATCCCTGAAGGTCATTCATAAATTACTTCCTTGCATCCTGGGAAAAATAAAACATAGAAAGGGGTGAGCTCAAATGCTGAGTAAGGGTAAGAAATATAGTAGAAACTTTCAAAAATAAGCATAAACATTTAAGGCAATGTATAAAACTAAAACAAAATCCTTTTAAACTTGAACATCATCATAATACGACAGAAATAAAGTGAAAAAATTCCATTTACTTATTCACATGGATATTCTACTAATCGAATAATCACATGAAATATCACTAACCACTTTCATAATGATGGAATGCATGATGCCAAACAATAATTTCTGTGTCGAGGCCTCATGCCATGACCTAAGGGATAACTGTAATAGGAACCCAACCAGGAGAGCCTCTGTAACCGAACTCCATCCTGGAGTGCATCTAATAACCGAACACCAACTCGGAGTGCCTCTAATAACCGGACACCAATCCGGAGTGCCTCTAATAACTGAACACTGACCCGGAGTGCCTCTAATAACCGGACACCAACCCGGAGTGCCTCTAATAACCAGACACCAACCCAGAGGGCTTACTTTTACCAGTCCCCAACCCGAAACATACTAGTCCAACACATTCATCTTAAGAAGAGGATGAAATATAACATAAACATTTGTATTGAAATTAACATAGAAAATGTCAAAAATTAATCATAAAGAATTAATGGCATAAAAATAACTCATCCATAGTCAAAAATATCACAAAACCTTAAATACAATATGGATGATTTGTATCATAATAAATCAACTTGAAACGAGATTAAAATTTATCAAAGGATGTTGACATAGATGAAATCAATACTATTTGAGAGAAATATCTCTTTTTTTGAAATCATTTAAAAGTTGCATAGTTATAGAGAAAAGCTTTATTTTGAAAATATCTTTATAAGCTTTTGAAGGAAGCTTCAAAGGTGTAATAACAGTGGAGAATAACTGCACCTGCCGAATAAGTTAAAAAAAGACATTCTTACCTTAATTTTGTCAAAAGGTTAAAAATGACCTTGTTTGGAAAACGACGGAAAGATTCCTTTATAAACCTCTTATAAAAAGTCAAACAAGGGTATAAATGTCTATAACCCATATTCTTGTAAATAGTAAAAATGTTTTGAAATATATTTTTAGGAAACATGGATGTGGATGATAAAGAGATCCCAGTATATTATTACGTATATCAAACCTCGGATAATGAAGAGTTTGCGAAATAAACCCTTACCAATTTGGTAACTTATGAAATGTACAACCCATGAAAGAGGTATCATACAATGAATATTTAAATACAAATAAATTAAAGTGTATTACACAAAGAATATAATTATGGCCAGTACATACACCACACAAAAGGTAATGGTGGCAATATGGCATGAATCTCACGGGAATAAGGAGTGAGATGCAAACCCCTTACCTTGCACTTTCCTTTAGTCGAGGGTATGTTTACCCTCCTGTACGAAGATTGTAGTATGTTATTAAATTATACCAGAAGCATATTAATATTTATGATATCATACATGATTCATTTATGACTTTATATTACCATTTAATAATAATTTCCATGTTAAGTTAACATTTCGGGTAATAATCACTTTCTTTATCGTATGTGTTTTAACTTATCACTGTTGGTTGTATCACATAGATCACAATTTAAATACTTCCAGAATATAAAAAATGATAAATATATCATATATATTTAGAATATAAATATTTATAATAGACATATATATGAAATGGAAAACACCGTTTATGGAGACGGTAGTCCGTACTTACGCATAAACTATGTTTCTGTTTTCATATAATATTGAACGGAAGTAAGTGAATAAGATATATGTAAGTAAATAAATCCTTATATATATATATATATATCCTGTATCATTATTATTTCATATATTAAATACTTATTAGTAATATATATTTTTATAATCGTCGACTAATGGTGAACTTGGAAATGAATCTCATCTCGTCGTGGAGACGGTAATCCGTACGTACGCACGAGCGAAAATATCATTCTTTTGATATTAAAATAATATATAATTGGATGTTATATCATATATACATAATCATTATCATGTTATATTTATTATTTACATGAATTATAAATCATTATTATACCCATCCAAATAATAATATATTGAATAAAAATTACACCACGACGTGGAGACGGTAAGCCGTACGTACGCACGTATGGTGACATGTCATTCAAAGGATGGATAGAATACTGAATATGGTTGAAAAATATTTATAATAATAATATAGTATATAGGAGATACTGTATTCATTATTTTAGAATGGTAATAACAAAGAAAGAAGAAGTGGAAGAAGAAAGGAACTTGAAAAATGGTGGTGAAATCATTACCTCTTCTTCGAGTTCTTTCTTTTGATTTGATCAAAAGGGATCCTTAGGATGGATTTATGACTAATGGAAGGCCTCTAAAAATAATTAAGGGATGTTGAGAGAGTATTTGGGCAGGTATTGGCCGAACCAAAAGGCTTTGAAGGTGTTAATTAATGAGAAGGGTGAGTGTCCTTTTATAAGAGGGGTGAGGGGCACCTTTGGAAAAGCTAGAAATATTATTATATAATAAATTCATATTCAGTTAATAATGGATAAGAAGTGGATTATTTAAAGGTTAAGGTGGGGATGGGTCGAAAAATAATCAACCAATATAATTTAGACAGGTTTGGGGCATTATATTAACATTATCTTTTCGTTTTAACACTTAGTTAATTAGTTTGACACTTACCATGTCACTTTGTATTTTTATATTATATAGTTAATAAACATACAATATACATCCAAGAGACCCTCAAGTGGTCTATTAATGATAAAAAATCATGATATAAGTCTCTTGGATGATCCGTATATTTTTAAGAATTTAATATCAATTAATAATATAATATTTGTTTTAAAAACTCTTTTATGTCAATTTTGAAACTATTCAATAATTGAATTTTTTAAAAATCATAACAGAATTATTACTTAGAAAAAAGTTATTTAAATCAATAATAATATGTCATATTATCCTAGAAAATTATTTTAATTCATTAAAAGTCTCAAATTAAATTTATTTGGGTATTTATAATATCAATTATTTTAATTTTTAACTATTATGGTAATTACTGCATCATCATTGTGTCATAAATAAATTAAATTATATAATTTCTAAAAATTATAAATAAAATACCATTATGTAGGAAATCGCTTTATATTTCTAATGAATATTTATAGTCGAAAAGACAATATATATAACCCAATGTAAATATTGGTTTGCTAATAGATATATGCTTATGTCATTTTTGTATTTATTTTAACTTAATTAATATAATGTTTAATTATCACTTACAAGTGGCACCATGGGGTCCAACAATCGACCCAAAGATGCCCATGGTCGGACATGTATCAACCAATAAGTTTAAGACACGTTTTAGGGTAATTTAGTTTTATTATAATATTATTTTTTAACCCTTATTTACCAGATTTACCCTTTAACCATGGTAAATAAAATATTTTCCGAAGTAATTATTCAAAATGTATAAAAATAAAAGTTACCTATTTACACAATTTGAACATCTTGATTCCAAATATGGAATCCATTTTTCCAAATTCAAAACACATAAGTGGCAGAAATTAATTTTAAATTAATTCCCGTTTTCAAAATAAAAAACTTGTTTTTAAGATATAATAACTATCAAAAGATTGATACTTGTTTATGTCCGGTTAGTTGTAAAATTATGTTGAATGACCAAAATTGTATTAAATGGTAAAAATATATTCTAAATATACTTTAAAACCACTCAAATTCGTAATTTATCACTAATAATTATTTTGATTAAAATAGTTGTTTTTAATTAAAATTTAGTGACTATCACTATTCATCAAAATATTAATGTTATTCGAAAAGTACCAAAATTTCACCTTAGGCTAAATTAGATACTCTGAATCCAAAAGTGAAGTCCATTTTGAGAGATAATATTTCTAAAATTTTAAAAATTAGGAATTACTATTCATAATCGCTACTTTGATTGGTCGTGGTGTGTGTTAGAACTCAAAGTTGGGTACAACACACGATACTCTATTATTCAAAGAGAAGCGTACTGTGGTAGCTCGGGGTGTTACATTCTCCCCTCCTTCAACAAATTGCATCCTTGCAATTTGATATTGTTATTTGAAAATAAAGGTTGAAAATAGAAAATATCTTTGTGGAAAAAAACCCACATCGGAAATTTGGTTAATAAAATTTTAGTCTTAACAAGATGAAAAGAGAAATGAAAGGGTCGCCACAAAATTATGACCTTGATTAGAAGGACATTGGTGGAAATTATAGACATATAACTGGAGGAAAAACGTAAATATTTATAAGTAGTGATTGAGTTCATCAATCAAAAACAAGTTTAAAATTGAGGTCCTTAAATTCATCAATCTATGATGATTTAAAATACCATCAGTTCAAAAAAACATAAGGTATTAGGATAACACATTTTTGACGATTCAAAATATCTTAGTTGAAATCCCACCTCGAAAAATGAATTAATGAGGTCTCTATTTAAAATATAGAGTGTAAATTATGAAGATTACCGAAAATAACACATACTAGGGTTCCATGTAGGAAAATATGGATGTGGAAGAGAAATATAACCATAAATTATCTGATGGAGAGTGGTAAAGAACATGGCTATGAAAAGGCCAACAATCCCAAAGCTATAAATTAGTGATGATTTAAGGTACCATCTAGGACAACATTTTTGTTATAAGTTCCTTTTCTGAATGTTGAGGAATTTATTTATGAGATTGGCTAAGATCATAAGGAGATATAATTACTTTATAATTAGAGTTTTATCCATTAATAAATTTCTACCACAAACTTATCTTTCACCCCAAAACATAATACAACTCAGAAATACTCTATTTATCATAACCGTATAGGGTTCCAAATATAATGAATTTGTAATTCACATATCATACCCCTTATGTAAAGAAACTACATTATACCATCCAAGAACTTCATGTAGCACAATGGTAGGAGATAAATCCAAATTGCAATATGGTTATGGGTTATATTCCCGCATCTTTTTCCGACACGACAGGTCATCACATGGTCTGCGTGATGTCCTTCTATAAAAATCCAAAAAAAACCTTTAAAACTTAATCCATTCCAACCATTAGACTTATCCAAAATACTATTATCCAAACTCACAGTCCAAAATTTATAGGAAAGTTAAACATAATGAGGATCCTTTTTTCTATGTAATAACATGTGAACGCCTTCCTCGTATATTCTTTTACAACACCACAACATCCTGAATTACCAAAATCAACCATCTCTTATTCCAAAATCACTACCTCAATATTAGGACCATATTAAGGTTTATCTTTTCTTCAACCATGTAAATTTTTTTAAAAAAATTAACTTGTTTTAGAGTCACTTTTCATAGTACCATAAAATCTCAAATCCTTAATTAAATAGTACTGCAATACAATCCTTATTTATTTCCAGAACATCATTGAAACAGCACTTAAATGAAATAATTCTAAAATAACAACATAGGAACACTAGTCACTCCTCTTCATCTGTGGTAGTATCATAACTAGATTATTATCCAATAGCATCATTTTTGGCATAGTCTGATGACTAGGACATTGGTTCGCGTAGTGTCCAAACTCCTTACAAATGAAGCATTGTACATTTGAAACCATTCTCTTACCCTTGCAGTCACGTACTTTGTGCCCTTTTCCTCCACACTTACAACAAACTCCCATTCCTTTCAAGAATGTTCCAGGGTGTTTCTTCCCACAGTTATCACATATGAGAAAATTCTTCTATTCCCTCTCCCCTTTATCCATCTTTCTCTCTTCCATCCTTTTCTTCTCTTTCTTCCCTTCAAAGCCGTAGGACTCTGAGAATTCATTACTCATCTTACCGACATATGATATTATTTATTCATATGATGATAATATGTGGGAAACTATTTCCCTTCTAAATTCTAGCTTAGGACCACAAATGATATGATCCTTCATACTCTTTGGATCATACGTATTACGGGAGTTCACATTCCTTCTAATGGGTGCCATTTCTATACAATAGCATGACTAGTTCAGTTTATGAATTGCAATGAATAATTTCCAAACTTGTAAAATGACTAACACAAATTGAACAGTTTATGGATATAATCCATAATCCTAAAAATGTTTTCTTTGAGTATGTATATACTCTTAATCCATTCATAATGGTTTGTAAAGAAAATGATAATTACCCTAAGCATATCCCATGGGAGTGTCGTAACCAATAGTGCAGAAAGTCCCGTTGTCATGCACCAGTTCTCGTTAGAGTCTAGCTCAAAGTGGTGTTTTCGGGTTTTACCCCTAGGTATATCTGTGCCAGAGCTGCCTCTATCTACTCGTATCCAGACAGAGTTGTATTGCTCAGAAAACTCACAAAATCTCTACAATACCAAAATTATTGGAAGTTCTTCTATACTAATCCTCAAAGTCTATCTTAGGGCTATGTGCTCTAATCAGAGTTTATCTAAATCTGGTTTCCAAGGTTATTGCTAAACTTCCTCTGATACCAACTGTAACGCCCTGACCCCAGTTAACCTGAGTCGGTGCATTATTACATAACATTGGCATGATCACAAGAAAGATCAAATCCCAAAAGACCGATGAGTTTAGTATCCTTGGAATAACTAGATACATTAATAAAGTTTACATTACATCATAAAATGAAAACTACAAAAATATAGTTTCCATATTCCACACTCGTATCCCCTCATATTATCCCTGAAGGTCATTCATAAATTACTTCCTCGCATCCTGGAAAAAATAAAACAAAGAAAGGGGTGAGATCAAATTCTCAGTAAGGGTAAGAAATATAGCTGTAACATTCAAAAATAAGCATAAACATTTAAGGCAATGTATAAAACTAAAACAAAAGCCTTTTAAACATGAACTTCAGCATAGTATGGAAGAAATAAAGTGAAATAATTCCATTTACTTATTCACATGGATATTCTACTAATTGAATAATCACATGCAATATCACTAACCACTTTCATAATGATGGAATTCATGATGCCGGACTTTAATTTCTGTGTCGAGGCCTCGTGCCAAGACCTAAGGGATAACTGTAACCGGAACCCGCCCCGGAGAGCCTATGTAACCGGACTCCATCCCGGAGTGCCTCTAATAACCGACACCAACCCGGAGTGCCTCTAATAACCGGACACCAACCCGGAGGGCTTACTTTTACTGATCCCCAACCTGGAACATACTAGTCGAACACATTCATCTTAAGAAGAGGATGAAATATAACATAAACATTCATATTGAAATTAACATACAAAATGTCAAAACATTAATCATAAACCATTAATGGCATAAAAATAACTCATCCACAGTCAAAAATATCACAAAACTTTAAATACAATTTCGATGATTTGTATCATAATAAATCAACTTGAAATGAGTTTAAAATTTATCAAAGGATGTTGACATAGATGAAATCAATACTATTTGAGAGAAATATCTCTTTTTTTGAAATCATTTAAAAGTCGCATAATTATAGAGAAAACCTTTATTTTGAAAATATCTTTATAAGCTTGTGAAGGAAGCTTCAAAGGTGTAATAACGGTGGAGAATAACCGCACTTGCCGTATAAGTTAAAAAAAGACATTCTTACCTTAATTTTGTCAAAAGGTTAAAAAGGACCTTGTTTGGAAAACGACGGAAAGATTCCTTTATAAACCTCTTATAAAAATTCAAACAAGGGTATAATTGTATTTTAACCCATATTCTTGTAAATAGTAAAAATGTTTTGAAATAAATTTTAAAGAAACATGGATGTGGATGATAAATATATCCCAGTAGATTGTTACGTATATAAAATCTCGGATAATGAAGAGATTGTGAAATAAACCCTTAACAATTTGGTAACATACGAAACGTAAAACCCATGAAAGAGGTATCGTACAATGAATTTGTAAACACACATAAATTAAAGTCTATTACATAGAAAATATAATTATGGGAAGTACATACACCATACAAAAGGTAATGGTGGCAATATTTCATGAATCTCACGAGAATAAGGAGTGAGATAAAAACCCCTTACCTTGCACTTTTTTTTGTCGAGGGTACGTTTAACCTCCTGTACGAAGATCGTAGTATGTTATTAAATTATACCAGAAGAATATTAATATTTATGATATCATACATGATTCATTTATGACTTTATATTACCCATTTAATAATAATTTCCATGTTAAGTTAACATTTCGGGTAATAATCACTTTCTTTATCGTACGTGTTTTAACTTGTCACTCTTGGTTGTATCACTTAGATCATGATTTAAATAATTCCGGAATATAAAAAATGATAAATATATCATATATATTTAGAATATAAATATTTATAATAGACATATATATGAAATGGAAAACACCGTTTATGGAGACAGTAGTCCTTACTTACGCATAAACACTGTTTCTTTTTTCATATAGTACTGAACGTCAGTAAGTGAATAAGATATATGTAATTACATAAATCCTTATATATATATATATATATCTTGTAGAATTATAATGTCATACATTACATACATATTAGTAATATATATTTTTATAATCGTCGATGAATGGTGAACTTGGAAATGAATCTCATCGCGTCGTGGAGACGGTAATCCGTACGTACGCACGAGCGAAAATATCATTCTTTTGATATTAAAATAATATATAATTGGATGGTATATCATATATACAGAATCATTATCATGATATATTTATTATTTACATGAATTAAAAATCATTATTATACCCATCCAAATAATAATATATTGTATATCAATTACACAATGACGTGGAGACGGTAAGCCGTACGTACGCACGTATGGTGACATGTCATTCAAAGGATGGATAGAATAATGAATATGGTTGTACCATATTTATAATAATATTATAGTATATAGGAGATACTGGATTCATTATTTTATAATGGTAATACCAAAGAAAGAAGAACTGGAAGAAGAAAGGAACTTGAAAAAGGGTGGTGAAATCATTACCTCATCTTCGGGGTTTTTTTTTGATTTGATCAAAAGGGCTCCTTGGGATGGATTTATGGATAAAGGAAGGCATCTAGGATTAAGTGAGGGAAGTTGAGATAGTATTTGGGTAGGGTTTGGCCGAACCAAAAGGCTTTGAAGGTGTAAATTAATGAGAAGGGTGAGTGTCCTTTTATAAGAGGGGTGAGGGGCACCTTTGGAAAAGCTAGAAATATTATTTTATAATAAATTCATATTCGGTTTATAATGGCTCCAAAGTTGATTATTTAAATTTTAAGGTGGGTATGGTTTGAAAACTACTGAACCAATAGAATTTAGATAGGTTTGGGTCATTATATTAACCTTATCTCTTAGTTTTAACACTTAGTTAATTAGTTCGACACTTACCATGTCACTTTGTATTTTTATATTATATAGTTAATAAACTTACAATATACATCCAAGCGACCCCCAAGTGGTCCATTAATGATACAAAAATCATGATATAAGTCTCTTGGCCGAACCTTAGATTTTAAGGAATTTAATATCAATTAATAATATAATATGTGTTTTAAAAACTCTTTTATGTCATTTTTGACACTATTCAATAATTGACATTAGTAAAAAACATAACAGAATGATTGCTTCGAAAAAAGTTAATTAAATCAATCCTAATATGTCCTATTATCCTATAAAATTAGTTTAATTCATTAAAAGTCTCAAAATATATTTATTTGGGTATTTATAATATCAATTATTTTAATTTTTCACTATTATGGTAATTACTTCATCATCGTTGTGTCATAAATAAAATAAATTATTTAATGTTTAAAAATTATAAATAAAATACTATTATGTAGGAAATCGTCATATCTTTCTAATGAATATTCATAGTTGAAAATCCAACATATATTACCCTATGTAAAAAAATTTTCTAAAAGATATATGCTTATGTCATTTTTGTATTTATTTTAACTTAATTAATATAAAGTGTCATTATCACTTACAAGTGGCTCCATGGGGTCCAAAAATAGACCCAAAGATGCCCATGGTTGGAAAAGTATCAACCAATAAGGGTAGGAAACGTTTTAGGGTAATTTAGTATTATTATAATATTCATTTTTAACCCTTATTTACCAGATTTACCCTTTAACCATGGTAAATAAAATATTTACCGAAGTAATTATTCAAAATGTCTAAAAGTAAAAGTTACCTATTTACACAATTTGAACATCCTGATTAAAAATATGGAATCCATTTTTTCAAATTCAAAACATAGAAGTGGCAGAAAATAATTTAAAATTAATTCTCGTTGTCAAAACAAAAAATCTGTTTTTAAGATATAATAACTATCAAAAGATTGATACTTGTTTATGTCCGGTTTAATTGTGAAATTATTTCCAATGACCAAAATTGTATTAAATGGTAAAAATATATTCTAAATATACTTTAAAACCACTCAAATTTATAATTTATCACTAATAAATATTTTGATTAAAAAAGTTGTTTTTAATTAAAATTTAGTAATTTTCACTATTCATCAAAATATTAAAGTTATCCGAAAAGTACCAAAATTTCACCTTAGGCTAAATTAGATACTTAGAATCAAAAAATGAAGTCCATTTTGAGAGATAAAATTTCTAAAATTTTAAAAATTAGGTATTACTATTCATAACGGCTATTTTGATTGGTCGTGGTGTGTGTTAGAACTCGAAGTTGCGTACAACACACGCTACTGTATTATTCAAAGAGAAGCATACTGTGGAAGCTTGGGGTGTTACACCAGTCACATTTACATTCTGTAATAAAATAAAGATAAATGATTTTGGATCAAAAAATCCCCCTTCCACATCTCATCCCAAACTTAGACATCTTCTAGGAAGTACCACTCAACCATATTACATTTAGCCTCAGCCCAACCTTTTCCTAAAACCAAGTGAGACTTTTCTCAGGTACCCAAGCACTATGGTAGACCATGCAGGGTGTGAGTTCATAACTTACTAGGGAATGACCAATTATTTAATATATTAACAAACATATTTCTTGATATTTTCATGTGTAATGTTCAACTGATATGAATAAAAACTTACAAAAAAAACTCTTCCGACCCTTAGGTTCAAGACACTAATCATCCATACATTCTTTATCTATTATTGGGATTTATATGAGCATGTCTCAATAAATATTCCAACAATGTATCAGGAGGTCTCCAGAACCATGGCGTCTCCAACCAATCTATAGGACTTAGGTGACCCATCATATAACATATATATCCTGATAAAAAAATACATGGTATCTCTTTTAATATCCAAGTGGGTCTAGAGAAAAGGACCACAAAATCCCATTCAGGAGCTCAAAATACATGGTAGACACTATCATTTCCTAATGGGTCAAAAAAATGAGGCCCACAATTGCCCTATAAGAAGCTCAGAATCCATGGAATCCCATATCATCTGGATCCTAATAAAATGAAAATAATATCATATATTGATCCCCAAATAATTAGAGGATTCATCATTAAGATCCAAATCACTAGAAACTGTGATAATAAATCAAGGTCTATATCTATGGTAGCTCTATCCATTTAACCATCTGAAAAATGTGGAAGCCCCCCATACCTGTAATAGCTCATGATATTATGAGATAGATTATTTTTAAATTTCGTTGATTTCTTGTGTTGTATTCTACAACAATATTAGCTTGTGCTATATGAAACATCGTATTATCTTGTAGTATATGCAACACTATTCTTAGTTTCTATTGCACACAATTTCATGTTCTTTTGATAGATGTCATTTCACTGAACACTGGGTATAGATTTTTTTCAATGTTTAAAAGAACTATGTTTTTATTATTTTATACACAACACCAATAGAATCTTTAACTACACACAACACTGACTTGGATTGTGTTACACATGAGAGAAACCTTCCTCAATATCTTGCGTTGAACGTGATACCAAGTTTCACTAAACAATTATATATTATTAAAATATTATTATGGAATATAAAATAGCCTTTAATAATACTATTAAACACATTTCGAATTTTATATAACATTATAATTCATCTTAAACAATTTTGATAACATGATATGAGAAAAAAAATCAATTTTTCGGATAAAAGAAGTATTTTAAAAAACGGAAGTTTTAAAGAATTTTGATGGATAACCCATTTTAAATCTAGTTTTTGATACATTTTTTAGTTAAATTTGACAAAATAAACATTATTTTTGATATTGGGCTATAAAATTTTATTTATTATTGAAATTTTTTCATTTTTCTAAATAAATTAAAATTTTAATGAATACTGAAAAATACTGCATTTTAACCCAAAACTTCCTTTTCTTATAATTTATTTATATAGGTAGATTATCTTTTTAATTTGTTTTAATGTGTAGTTAGATTATATTTTTTTTCATTTAATCCAATTTTTGTCATTGTAAGTAATGTCAAATTTAAATTCGACATAAACACAGGTCAATCTTTTGATTGTTATTATATCTTAAAAACCCTCTTTTTGGTTTTGACAAAGAGATTTAATTTTAAATTAATTACTACAAATTATATGTTTTCAATTTGAAAAAATAGGATCTATATTTGGAATAATAAGGTTTAAATTCTATAAATAGGAACCTTTTATGTTTTGATATTATGAATAGTATCTTTTGTAATTATTTAGTTTACCCTGGTTAAAGGGTGAATCTGGTAAATAAGGGTAAACAAGTTATATTATAATAATATTCAACTATACTAAAACATTTATTAATACAAATTTTAGTGACATTTACGACCATGGTAATCCTTGGGTAGATTTTTGGACCCCGTGGATTCACATGGAGGTGAAAATTAAATTTTATAAGAATTAATTTAAATTAAAGATAATTATAACCTAAACATATATCTTTCACTGAATCGATTTTAATTTAAGGTTATATAACTAATATCTACATGTATAAAAATTAATTATAAATCTAAAAATATTTCCTAAATCATGATATTTTATTTATAAATTTTAAAAATTAGATAAATACATTTATTTATGACATAATTATGATGTACTGATTACCTCATTAACGAAATATTCAAGTAAATATATTTATAAATATTAAAATAAACATAATATCAATATTTTTATTTCATACACAAATTTTCAGGATGAAATTGACATATTGGGGGTCTATTAATGCCAAATTTTTGACGTAATAAAGTTGTAATGAATTTTTAAAAATATAAAGTATGAATAGTATCCAAAATTGAAATAATTCATAACTTAAAATATAAAATAGTTTATTAAATAATATTAAATTTATGAAAATATAAAAATTGGAAAAATTGTTAATATAAGTATAAATATGTCATAAATAACTTCTTCTAGGCTATTTTATATGATATGGTTATTACATTAACCCACAATGTGTAAAAAAATCGATATCACGGTAAAAGTAAAAAGGGTAAAATAATGGTAAAACAAAAAGATAAGGATAGAAAAATATTAGAAATTTGTCTAAAAATTATTGGATGATTTTTATTTGAAAAACATAATCTAGTCATAGAATTAAATAATTTCTGTACCATTTTAAATCAAAACAAAATTTATAATAGATTAATATTTTAAGACTGTCTAAAAGTTCCCCTCTCCCTCTTATAAAAGGGAACCTCCACCCTATCCTCTTTACTCCATTTTAAACCTTCAATCTCAGCCAAAACCTGACCATTTCTATTCTCAAAAACCCTAGTTATATTCTATATGTTTTTGTCTTCTCAAATGTCCAACTCTAATACCCTAAGAGGAAATTTAAAAGGAGGCATATTGAGGAAGTGATAATCTCTTCTACCGATTCATTCAAATATATTTCTCTTTATACATACTCTTATTTAGTTGTTTCATTATTAATGAATAATATAATTATGAATAATATAATTATATGTAAATATAAATATTAAACAACCCTATTACACATTATATCCATCATACGAAAAACAAAATCACCGCGCGTGTGTACGTACGCCATACCGTCTCCACGCTGTGGTGTAATCTTTTTTTCACCACCACTTTACTAGGATGGGTATAATGGAGGAAATAATATCTTTATATGATTATTATAAAATTATATTAATTATTAGATATTATACACCATCAAATTTTATACCATTCATCAATTATGGGAATGATATCTTCGCTCGTGCGTAGGTACGGTTTACCTTCTCCATGACATGATGGGAGTCATTCTCCATATTAACTATTCAATAATGATTATAAGGTATATATAATAAATAATCATGAAATATATGAAATAACAATTCTACTAGATTTATATACATATTTATATGTAATTTACATACTTCAATTCAATTTAATAAAGAATAAAAAACAGCGTTCATGCGTATGTACGGCCTACCGTCTCCATGAACGGTGTATTCCATTACATTTATCTATATATTATATATATATTTATATACTGAATATATATAATATATAAATAATTTTTTACATTCTGGAAGTAATTAAATCTCGATATAAGAAATAATATCATGAACAATAATTCCAAACATGTATGATAACTAAAACGATTATTATCCCAAACGTTGCTTTAACATGGAATTGAAAAATGAATAGGTAATATAAAGTCGTAAGTGAATAATATATAATATCATAATTATTATTAAGGTTATTTTATAAGTTAATAATATGTTTAAACCAACCTTATAATATTTTGGGACACATACTAAACAAATCATCCCTAAGTTGAGAGATAACATTACCAATTACATTTTTATCCCTGATTGTTTATTTGTAAGTATTTAATGTGTATATATTTATCATCAATGTCCATGTTTTATAAAAAATCATAAATTTTTAATACTCTTCTACGTAAATTTATTTTAATTTTTACCACTTTTGACTTTTACAACTTGGTATGAATGGAATCATTCATTTGTTTACCATATGAGAATTTTTATGAATTTTCCAGTAAAAGTACGAGGAGAATGTTTTTTAACATATACAGGATTAAAATATTTTTACATATTCTTAATTACTTATTTACAAGATTCTTCCTCTACGTGATTTCATGTTTATTTTCATCTAAATTCTTTTCTATTAAAATCTCACGACATTTTTAGAAAATAAAACATTTTTGAAGAAGAATGGATATTTTCCTCAACAATTAAGTTCAAGTATTTTATAAAAATTATTTACATCTAAGCTGAAAAGGTTTATTTTTCAATACCTATTTTTACTTTTATTTGAATGTGTTTATTATGGATAAATTTTTATGAGATTAATTTATTTTATATGGATTTTTATGGAATGGTGTTTAAGAAATCCATTTTATTTCATGGGTTATGTTATGATGAATGATTTATTTTTTTGTGGAACATGTAAGAATGATTTCACTTTGAGATTGGTGGAACCGATATACCCTTCCAATGCATTGGGTAATAAATTATATATCATGAGTTAGATGTGGATGGAAGGAATGTAATTCCAGTTTAGTATTACAGGGTTAGAATGAAAAGTAATCTCAGTTCAGTAATGCACATCATCCACTATGATGGTCTTAGAAGAAAGGTCTGGGTTACTATGGAAATCGTATTTTGTGATTAATGGTTTTCAATAATTACATGTTTTATTCCCATTACATTTTATCAGGATGAATTTTCCTTTATGATCTATGACTTATGTACTTCTAAGATTTATGTCATGACTCAAGATTTGGGATGTTTAAACTTTATGTTCATGTTATTATGTTTAAATGTATATGGTTTGTTTTATTTTATACATGTTTACCCTTAATGATAATTTAAGCACACCCTTTTTATGTTTTCCTTTCCCCAGGAAATAAAGAATGGTTTTGTAGGAAGACAAAATGGTAAGATCTTTATGAGAGATGTTGAAGATCATTCATCATGACTAAAATATTTTTCTCCATGTTTCTTAAGGCACGAAACTAATACGATCTTTGTGTGTTTGTTTGTGTCATGTATTAAATATTCCGCAAAAAAAATGTAACGTCCTTGTATGTCAAGCTTGGTTCTTTACAGTTGGTATTAGAGCGATGTTTAGTTAACCTCTGGAAACTAGGATGAGAAAACATTAGTGAGATATCTAGATATATTTTTTTATGTATGTCAAGTGATGTCCCTAAGGTTAAGTATAACTATACTTTAAATTCCTAGAATAATGTTAATGATTATGGGAAACCTAGGGAGAGCCTAAGGTTTCATGGATTAAATAAGGTTTTATAAGTTATAAATCCTTTAAGAAACATTTTATGATTCTGTGGTTCCTTATTATTTTAACTGTTTCTTACACTATTTTTTCCAGTTTTATTCAATGGATGGAATTAGAAGGAATTGGGTTAACATTGAATCGGATGGACAAATTGGTGACTATGAGCAATAAAATTGTGTAATTCTTAGAGAGAATGATATTTTGATTATGTTGAATGAGTCATAGTGATATATTATTAACAATGTTAACATTAGGGGTATTATTACATCATCAAATAAGAGGAAGATAGACTTTTATGTGTGTTCTCATGGTGAGAAACATAGTGTAAGGAAGATTAATCATTCAACATATCAAGAAAAAGGGAAAATAAACCTTGATGAATACCTAAAATGGAGGGGAAGATGTTAACAATATGGGGAAAAGGGTCATAGAGTGACAGACGGTCATAGAGTTCAATATCTTATAGGTGGAGAACACGAGCATTTCCTAACTCAATACCATGACCTGAGAGGTTAATTCTAAATCGATGAAGGATCTATTCAATGCCGATCATTGAAGATGATGGATTTAAGTATTTATGTATTGGTATTCAAGAATAATTTGGTAGATGTTATTTTATGGTATTATGGAATATTGAAATATCTATGGTCTGTTGTGGTTTTCCTTATGAATATGGTACCAGTAACAATGAAAGGTTATTCAGATATTTTTCAAAAGCATGTGATGTTCACATAATGAAGGGATAAAGAGATGATGAGATGTTTGATAATATTAGATACATCATGACTAATATAAGGACAAAGTGATATCATCATATGAGTATATGGAATTTATGGGATTTTGGTATGCAGAAAGAGTTATCTTTTTATATCATTCATGTTTTCACTAAGTTTGTATGGAAATTCATGTTATTATCACGTGTCAAAAGAATACTTGATTAAGGTATTCACATATTTGGAATGTGACAAATAAGGACTTCTAAATGATATATGGGATTCAAATATTAAGTCAATTTAATTCACCACTTCCTAGTGTTTTATATTTTAATTTTTTGGAAGGATTTTAATGTTATCTAGTTATGGATAGTATAAGTTATTTTCCATTTTTAACTTTATAGATTAATTTATTTTCTCAATATAGGTGGACTTAGGCATAACTGATAACCTGTTTTAACCATTTGTTGAGACAAATGGAATGACCTATCATTCTTTCTCATAATCTGTTAAAACTTCAATAATGAAAAATTCAACTTCATTTCATTAAAAAAGAGATGAAGTGGAAATTGTTCAGGGAATGATCAATAGTGATATTATACTAAGATCATGTTAGTATTTATTATCATGAAAAATTTCAAAAACTTTAGGAAAAGTCACATGAAAACCAAAAATATTATCCCAGTACATTCTTATTCGTGAATCATATGGTCCCTTAAATTATCTAAGATTTATATCTTTCTAGTAGTTAACATTCTCCAAACCCTATTCTCTTTCACTATCCATTGGAATTTGATGGTATGATTTCTCTTCCATATCCATGTTTTCACTTCCCATAGATGTTATCCTAAGTGAAAACATAGTGATGAGTTAATATGATTAACTTTTTTGTTTCTAACATTACATTTTAAAACGAAGTTTTAGTATTCTCTTTTACAATGTGGGTTTCTATGAAAGAAACATAATTGTTCTAAATCATTTATAACCATGATGATTTTCAAGGGTGAAATTAATTTTAAGGGGGTGGAATGTAACCTCCCAAGATTTTATGAGATATATTCTTTTTAAATTTTGTTTATGTATTGTGTTATATGATACAATAAGACTAATTTGGTCTATATGCTACACTATTCTTGTATTTTGTTGCCCACAATTTCAGGTTTTTTTATTGAATTCATTTCACACAACACTGAGTGGAGAAAAATTAGGTTATAATAATATTAAATTACTCTATCCCATGTCTTAATCCTATTGGATGATATATTTACAACCATGGGAATCCTTGGGTAGATTTTTGGACCCCATGGATTCACTTGGAGGTGAAAATGACATTTTATAAGAATTAATTTTATGTAAAGATAATTACAACCTAAACTTATATATTTTACTAAATAGATTTAATATATGGTTATATACCTGATACCTATGTATATAAATAATAATTATAAATATAAAATTATTTCCTACATCTTGTTATTTTATTTATCATTTTTAGAAATCAGATAAATATATTTATTTATGACATAATTATGTTGCCGTGATTACCTTGTTAATGAAGGATTCAAATAAATAAATAAATAAATATTAAAATAAATATAATTTGAATATTATTATTTCATCCAAAAAATTTATGGATGAAATTGAAATATTAGGGATGATTTAATACATTTTTTATGTAATAAGGTTGTAATAAATTCTTAAAAAAGTCATGTATGAATAGTATCCAAAATTGTTATAATTCATAACTGAAAACCTAAAATAGTTTATTAGATAATATTAAATTTATAAAAATATATGATTCGGCCAAATTGTTAATATAATTCTAAATATGCCATAATTAACTTATTTTGGGTCGTTTTATAGGATATGGTAATTACATTAACCCAAAATGTGTAAATAACATAAAACCACGGTAAGATTAAAAAGGGTAAAATAACGGTTAAACCAAATCGATAAGAATACAGAAATATTCAAAACAGGTCTAAAAATTACTGGATGATGGGTATTAGAAACAAAAATATATTATAATCTAATTAATTATGGTTTGGACCATTTTATATCAAAATTTAATTTATAATAAATTAATAGTATAGGACTTTCCTAAAATGTCCATATCCCCTCTTATAAAAGGGAACCTCCTCCCTCTCATCTTGAATATATTTTGAGTCTTCAAGATCAGCCAAAAACTGACCATTTCTCTTCTCAACTACCTGGTTAAATTCAAGAGGTGAGTTTCTTCACAAATGACCAACTCTATTACCCTGAGAGGAAGTTTAAAGGAGGCATGTCGAGGAAGAGGCAGTCTCTTCTACTGATTCTTTCAAATTTATTTCTTCTCTTACTTACATTTATTTAGTTGTTTCATTATAAAGTATTAAAATTAGTATCACTAATATAATGATATTTTATTATAAATAAAAAACATACCTATTTCACCTTCTATCCATCCTACATAAAATGAAATTACTATGTGTGCGTACGTACGACGTACCGTCTCCACGTTGTGGTATAATATGTTTTCCACCATCACCTTACTTTGATGGGTATAAGGGTTGAAATATTAAATATATATGATTATTATAACATGATAAAAATTATGTGATATTATACACCATCAACTTTAAAACCATTCAAAAATTATGGGAATGATATCGTCGCTCGTGCTTACGTACAGCTTACTGTCTCCACGACTCGATGAGATTCATTCTCCACGGTAACCATTCAAGAATGATTATAAAATGTATAAAATAAATAATTATGAAATATATGAAATAAAAATTATACTAGATTAATTTATATATGTATATGTCATGAACATACTTCCATTCAATTTAACCAGGAAACAAAAATAGCGTTCATGCGTACGTATGACCTACCGTCAACTGGAACGATGTATTCCATTTATTTTATCTATTATATATATATATATATATATATTTATATACTTAATATAAATAATATATAAATAATTTTTTACATTATATAAGTAAGTAAATCATGATAAATGTTATAATATCAAGAACAACAAGTTCAAACATGTATGATAAATGAAACGATTATTTCCCAAAACGTTGCTTTAACATGGAATTGGAAAATGAACGCGTAATATAAAGTCTTAAGTGAATCATATATGATATCATAAATATTATTATGGTTCTGTTACTAGTTAATAATATGTTTGAACCCTTTATAAAGTATTTTAGGGCATATATGGAATAAATTAGACCTAAGGTAACCGATAACTTTTTTAATCTCATTTTTATCCGAGATTGTTTATTCGTAAGTATTTACTGAGGATATATTTATCATCCATGTATTTGATTTATAAAAGTTTTTTCATAAATTTTTTAATAATCTTATATATATTTTAAATGTCATTTTTACCCCTTTTGACTTTTACTACATGGTATGAAAGAAATATTTATTTTGTTTACCATAGAGGGTACTTTTCAACTTTTCCTGCAAATGTACAAGGAGAATGTTTATATAACGAATATGGAACTAACATATTTTTACATGTTATTAATGCCTTATTTCCATGAATATTCCTTTACACTATTTTAAGTTTATTTTCCACTAAAATGTTTACTATTAAAATTTCAAGAATTTTTTAGATAAGAACACGTTTTTACAGATGTAAAGATATTTTCTTCAATAATTAAGTTCACGTGTTTTATAAAAAAGATTTTCCTTCTAAGATGACATAGGGTTATGTTTCTATCCCTTTCATTACTTTTATTTTATTGTGTTTATGATGACTTTATTTTTATGAAATCTATTTATTTTATATGGATTTTGATGGAATGATGTTTAAGAAACCCATTTTATTTCAGGGGTTATGCTATGATGAATGATTTATGTTTTTGGGGAACATGTAAGAATGATTTCACTATAAGATTTGTAGGAACTATATCTCCTTAAAATGATTTGGGTAAATATTTATATATCATGATATATACATGGATGTAATGGCATGTAAATAAAGTTCAGTATTACAGGGCTAGAAGGACATGTAAACCCAGTTCAGTAATGGACTTCATCCACTATAATAGCCTAGGAAGGAATTCCTTGGAAACTATAGAAATAATATTATGTGCTTAATGTTTTTCCATAATTATGTTTTTTATTTCCAAGCTATTTTACCATGATTAATGTTATTTTATGATCTATTCCTTACATACTGTCAGGATTTATTTTATGACTCAATATTTTTGATGTCTAAACTTTATGTTTATATTTTTATGTTTAAATATATATGGTCTATTTTTTTCTCCATGTTTACCCTTACTGGGCATTTGATCTCACCCTTTTTATTTATTCTTTACCCCAGGATATAAAGAATGGTTTTAGGTGGGAATTCAAAATTGGAATATCTTTGTGGGAGACGTTGATGTTTTTTCACCATGATTAGAATATTTTGTTTCAATTCTCCAAATGAACTAAATTAATATGGTCATTAGGTGTCTGTTTTTTTCATATATAAAGTATTCCAAAAAAAAGAAATTTAATTTCCATGTATGTCAAGCTTGGGTATCTACAGTATTAGCTTCAATAAAGGATCCCAACTACATCACATCCTCTCTAAGGGAGCTTTCAAAAAAATGGGGTTTGCCAAAATACTAGAATTGTCATTACAGTCCATCACCCCGTAGGATTCCTATAATAGTATATGATCGAAATGGACACCTCATACCATCATATATATGTCCACTCACAGACATTCATCCAACGATGAACCCACGAGATCCCCTGACTCTCAATATAATAGTAGTACCCTCACATATTTCCTCAGTCTCAGTCAGGTTCTTGGGGTTATAGTCAATATACAAATATGTGATGTCCCAAAACACCATTAATAGACAATCACACAATTTCTTCTTATATAGGGTCTTTCCACATAGTAAATTGTTAGGAGATGTCCAATAGACCATATTGGTCCACTAGGTTTCTCTAGGTTAGTATTCTCACCCAACATGATCATGGTCTGTATATGGTCTATCCACCTTGTCTTAGAAAAATATTACAAGAGGTGGTCACATGTCACATCCTACTGATGAAAAGAAAAAATAGCTCCTAAAATAAGAAATTACTGCATGTTCTATGTATTCCATGATCTATAGTCCACCATCACCATTATCATGGAGGTGTATCATATCCCTAATCATAGGATATCTGGTCTCATTAGTTGTAAACACACGTCATGTGAGGTATAGAGTCCATCAGGTTTCTCAAGGTATCCACCTCATCCATCATTGATTGAGGTGTCAGGAAACTGCAAGAGGGTTGTATATGACCCCTGTTTATCATTCATTTTAATAAGAAAATTTACTTTAATTAAAAAAATATTTATTATCTAAATTATATTGGATAGTTTATAACAGTGGAGATCCTAAGCATACATAATCCACATAATTGAAATAATTTATCTGTAGAACCTTAACTAAAGCTTTTCCAATTACCCTATAAGGGTCAAATGAAGTTCCCAAGGCCCATCTAGCCTCATACTTGATCTACCAATCTTATCTCCATGACATTAGACTATAAATCACACAAAACATTCATAATTAATTAATTAATTAATCTTGTCACTTATAACTAATTAATTATTTATATTCATAATCCTTTTAATGATGGATAAATAAATGGGTTCTTCTATTGATTTTCCACTCTTTAAGAAGTAGTTTGTCTTTTCTCCCAACACACCCATGAATCAAATCTAAGTGAAGCACCAAACATACATCACAAATTCCATCATAAAAAATTTCAAATTGTTAACACAAAGCTCATGAAAAATCCATGGTTTTATAACCCTTGGTCAAAACGATGATCCATCATATGGGGAATGTGTCTCAAGACAACCTATTCCTAGGTAGAGTGAAATGCCAGTCATTATTGTCTGATTCAACTATGCTCTAGTAGAACCAGAATTAGAAAATCATGATAGAGTAAATTAAAAAAACAACGAGATATGTGTAATAAATCATATATTAAATTTGGAAAATACATACCTAGAATAACCCTAAAACACACCCAAACCCCTCCCCAAACAAGGGTGATGATGATGTAAATGGGGGAGGTCGGCTGGGTTATACGTGAGGAGGAGGATATGAGGAGGGGCCAACCCTTAAAATATTATAGAGGTTAAATTTTAATTTTTCCAATTTAAATGAGCTAAAAAATTTAGATTCAACGTTTGACAAACCATGAATCAACCATGTTGTTGGATCCATCTTGAGCCATCCACATTAAATGAGTTTTTTGCAGTGGGTTCCATACAATTGTCAAAATGTGTGGTGTCTCTGAATCTTTCTAAAACCCCATTAATATTTTTTCCAATAAGATATCATAGTTTATATGAAACCATGTTCCAAAGACCCTACCTAAAACCAAGTCTCACAGTTTCCTATAAAAAACACATGGTTTAACCAAAAATGTGCATAAACCAAAAAATATAACCATGATCCTTACAAATTGAACTAAAATTTCAGCATGGGTGAGGATGTGGAATGGTTTCCCCAAAAACATGGGCCCCAAACTTTATTTCTTGACCAGAGTTCACCGAAAAACCTGAAACCAAACCTGAAATTTTTAATGATCTTATGAACACCTTAGTTACCCTCTGATCCACATTCTTTATCTATAAAATCTCAATTAAATTCCAAATATAAATTTTCTATTATCAATACCATGAAAAACAATTTCCCTATATAGTAATTGTAATTTGAAATTTCTTTTCAAATTTTCAACTTGTAGAGATGTGGGTTCCTACAAAAATAATATTTAGGATTATCTTTTATAAAATTCACAATGTTTGTAAGATTATATAGATATTATCAAATAAAATCAAATCATGACTTATTTTTGAGAAAAAACCATGTAATTTTACTTCTATGGTTGTTTTTGTTGATGAAATGATATATATATGAAATAATATAGAATAAGTGAATTTATAATAATAGTTGTCATCCTAGTTGTTTAAATATAAATATATCAAATCAATAATAGGGTTTCTTTTAATTATAGTGTTTTAATAAAAAAATGAATATTTTTATCCAACAGAAATTATATAAATGACTTTCTGAAATAGACATTTATATCTAATTGTAAACCAATTAATAATCTAATAGAGGAAGGAAAAGAAATCATATGTAAAATTAAGTCAATAAAGAGTTGATAAATGAGGTACTAAATGATTGTAAGAATATTTATTTACTTAAAACACAAAGGATTGGATATTTCTAGTTCATTTTATTTTATAATTATGATTATTTATAATCTAGGAGGAGAAATATATAATCAAATTTTACAAATTGTAAAATAATTCAATTACACTTTAAGAAAAGTGATAATTTTCACACACAAAAAAGGATTGGAAAAAATATTTTTTTTTATATAAATGATTCAAGGGTTTTAGAAATAGATAATATAATATCCAATTTTAATTGATCAATTTTGGGAGCAATTTTACCACACAGAGAGGTAATAAATTAAATTAAATAGTTTGGTCAACTGTATAAGATAAATTTAATGGGGTATCATTTGGAATTTTTCAATCCTTATGGATCTGTATTTTAAAAATATATATGTTACCAACATAATCATAATATCGAGGATCCCATTGATATATTGAAAAATTATACTAATGTTAATTTAAAAGAATGATAGAAACTGATCTCAATTCAGATATTTTCAAAATTGAATTAATAATACATCGAGGGAAACCATTTTTTCAAAATAATTTTTGTATCCTATGGTGAGGTGTTTAGATCAAATTTCGATTATATTAATGATATAGATTGTTTTTTGATATAATTTAATCACAATTTTTTTATGTATTCTTGTTGTATTCCTTATGAACAAGTTAATGTATGTGTTGTAAGAACATTGGAGTTATATTAATATGTCCAATAATAAAAGGACTAACATTCATCAAAAAATAAAAAAACCATGTCATGAAAGGTGTTAATCATTACATGGAATAGTGGTGTTAATTTAACTTGAGAAATGTATCTATCATATGTAATATGGTAGTGAATTTAGTTAATATTTCATAAAAATTAATTAATTGTACATAAGGAGTAATCATAGTGAAATAAAGTTATCCATTCCATGATGATGCTAATATAAAGAAGAGTTAATCAGAAATGATTATCTAGTGTCGTAGAGTTATTATAATATAGGGAAAGAGTTTATATAGAATGATATGTATCTATAGTTGGATGTGTTTCACCAAGAGTAGTAACATAAGATATTATGAGGAATTGACTATCCAATAATGACCATCCTGGGAGATATTTTTTCATGATAATTTAAAAGACATGTCCCCTCATGTCAGGATTCAGTAGTTCAGGCCCCAAGGTGTGGTGAAAGGAAGAAACAGAATACATGGTAGGACTAACCATGATTCTATAACCTAGGTGATAGTGTTTTGATGAATTCTTTATTATAAATATTCATGGTATACCACACTTTAAAACCTCTTCCATGACTTAATGATCCTAACTAAAAATATTGGTGGATTATTGGTTATCAAAAAAAATATAAATGTCCCACAAAAATTTTCTAATCAAAATTTCATAAGAATAAAATTTATTATATGACACTCTATCATATTTAGAATTTAGTCTTTTATATCATTTGGATCAAAGGATCACACTACAACTAGATGCATCATTCTTCAATTGAGGTTAAATATAATAATATATGGTGATGTTCCTAATGAAAGTTGTTTGTGTTTGTGATGTGAATAAGTGACTATGATTAGCACATTAAACATTTTTAAATTGATTTGACAAATAATTAAGGAGAATAATAAGGGTTCACACCATTCCCAAAATCAAGAGGAACTTAAGGTATGTGAAGCGGTGTTTTATTTAACATTTTAACTCTCATTGATCATCCCATAACTTAATTTCAAGATAATCCTCTTTATTATTTCATAGTTCCATTGATAAAAAATTGGAATTTGGGTAGCTAGACCAAACAACTGCACACCACGGATTAACCACCTGATAATAATGGAGATTGGACCTTGTAAAAACCCATGTTTCTATGTTTTTTATTAAATTATTAAATTATTATCATCAATGAATCACCATTTTGATCTATTCTATCACAAAAAAACCGGGATTTACCTCGAATCGGACACCTGAGACAGATCATGACAAGGTCTGATAGGCATGTTTGATGCCCCCATATTGGAGAAAATGTTTAGGGAATCGGGAATAAATTAAGGAGATCAATGAGATCAACCGAGTTAGTTAATATCATTAACAATAATGGAATCTCCATACTTTATAAAGAACAATTAAATCTATAGAGAGGTAGGATGGTGTTATATCATCTTCCACTTATCATAAAAATTCTTTATATCACCTATATTTGTGTTAATATTCTTGAATTAGGGTGGCCAAAAATTTCAATAAAAAGAGGAACATAAAATCTATGGGTGGGTTGTTTATTGAAATACTATTATCACTCTCATAGAAAAAGTTTACATTTGTTATATAGATAAAGATTGAAACAATAATAATGAATAAAACACTATGATATCTTTAGAGGAGACAAGATGGAAAAATACAATCAGTTACAAAAAATATTCGAATTAGTCAAAAAATATTTTAATAGGAGAAGTAAAATTGGTAGATGAACTCAATTTTTGAGTGGAAAAAATGGTTTTCCTTATTTAAATTAATGGTGAAATTATTTAAGATTTTATCATCATGATTATGTTAAAGTGAATCCTTTCTAATATATTTGACATGAATATTGCATTCTAGATGATCAATACTTGGATGAGTGGGACATTAATGAAATCATTAATATATTAATCAATTATGGTATGATAATAGGAAAACACCTTAATAAAAATAGGAAAATAGAGAATTAGACAACATTAAATTAATTAAATGGTATTCATATGAATATTCCATGAATGTTGATTAATTTTTTTCTCTATTCTAGAATGGCATGAGGTGAGGAAATGTAAAAAAATATTAATTATGACATTCAATTTCCATAATTTTGGAAAGAATAGGGAATTTCTAGTTGGTTTCCAAGATAAGTAAGAATAGTATGAGAAGAATGATCAATCTAAAATATCACCTAGGAATTGTATGAATAAAATTGGATGTAATAGAGGAAGATTTTAAAAAGTAAAATGAAATAAAAATAAAAAAACAAAAATATTTTGTCACTACTTGATTTTATATCTTCTGATGATGAAAATTAAAGAGAAAAATAAAACAATAATTATGAATTGAAAATAATATTTATGGAGAAATAAAAAATATCCCAAATATTTCTAGAGTGGAGAAGAAGAATTATGAAGTTGTAAAGAAGAATTCAGTGATGAGGAGGCATAAGAAGAGATTAAACTTTTAGTGTATCATATGGTGTTGTTGAAATACAATTAAAAATTCAAAATATAAATAAATCATTGAAGATATAAACTTATTCATTTTAGATATTCATTGATGAGTCAAAATTTGATGCTATTATCAAGATAAATATCTAGATCAAATAAAAAATGTCATAAATAAATGTAATTAATAAATAAAGTGATAAAAGTCTTATGATATCATATAAAATATAATTTCCAAGAATGAAGAGGTAAAATATCTTAATAAAAATTAGATGAAAAACAATTCTTAAGGGAATCTAAAGATTCGTTGTCTAGTAATTTATTTAATGAAGGTCGCAAAAGATACAAAACAAAAAAAAAAGAATTATTTAGATGTTACTATGAACCTCACAGACTATCCTATGTCTATACAAAATAATATTATACATAGGGATTACCAATTATAGTTCGATAAGTAGAAAAAAGCTAAAAAATTTGTCTATTACATCACTTAAAAATGGAACCATACCAACTTTCATTTTTGATAATGGGCCTTCAAATTCCAATATAGGAGGGGTTTTGAATGAAAATAATAGAAAGAACATGTACAAATGACATTTCAATGTAAAATAAAAGACCCCAAATAATTAGATTATTGAAAATTGGTTATGGAAAATAATTAGAAGAGAACATAATGATAATACTTTAAAGATCCAATTCTTTATTGGGGGATATTTTTATTTTAAGGATTATACTGTTGTTACAAATTCAATAAACACAAAGCATATGTGTGTTGCTATAATCACTGACCTCTTAAACTGTACCTTCACTTTTACATTTTTATAATAAGTTAATAGAGACGTATTAAAAATATCATTGTGATGTTAATGAACCCACATGAATTGAAATTACAAATGGATAATTGAGGTGATCTTAGTTGAGATATTGTAAAATGAACTTCTTCTTACATTAATAAATAGTGTTCTCTCACAACCATAATTTTATCTTTTAGTGATTTTTTTAATAAAGATTTTTATTAAAGAATAGTTATTAATAGTTCATTGAAGAAATTTAATCATTATTTTGTGCTGTTTTTATATTTTATTCATTAGAAACATGATCATTGATGAGTAAGAAGCTCTTTAGAGTTGAGTGAAGGTTAATATAAATGAAAGGAATGATGTTATACTACTAATGAAAAAAACCATGGTGTAAATGGAGGTAAATACGTAGAATCGTGGTGGATCTAATATCATGTGATAACTTAAACGAACATATATGAGACATCAGTGGGCTGAGTTTATATTTTTCAAAAATTAATTAATATAAAAATAGAAGTAATCATACTGTAACTACCTTTTCCACATATTGATGAAGTTGATTGAAAAATAAGTTAATATTACTTGAGTATATTAGGATAGATGGGTAATAAAACATAAGGAAATAGTTTACATATCAAGGGAAGAATCAACCCATATCTTGAGGTTTCTCCCCACGATTAGTAAACTGATGAATTCAAGAACGTCATCTACTTTGTGATTAAAATCATGGGAGATATAAATCACTTGCTATATTTTGTTTCTAGTTCCACCATGTCATGAAATTTTTTTTCAAGAAATTAAGTCTGGTAAATTTATGAATACCATGAAATAGAATAAATAACCATTCCACAATAACATGTATGTTATAGTTTTGAAAATTTATTAGTTCTAGATATTTATATAGAACCATGCTGCAAAACTAATTCTACACTACAATGAAGCTAAATGCAATATATTTTTTGATTGTTGGTTATAGAAAATTAAAATTTTACATGAATCAATATACTATACTTTCCATAATTCCTACCAAATATATTATGATATAATCTGAGATGTTTGGGATTTGTTCCCCCAATTATTTTTTATTTTCAACAACATAATGGGGATAATCGCATCACAAATATAGGTTAAATCTATAAATATGTTGGGATTATCCTAGAGAATAGTTATTATTTATATATCTGTGATAAAAATATGTGAATATAAGTTTTAAAACTAGAATTGCAAAAGGTAATTTATTGTATATTAAATAGAAGAACAATGTTTTACATTAAGTCCAAATTACGGATTTAATTATAGTAATGAAAGTAAAGATTATTCAACTTGAGGACAGTTGTTCTTCATCTTGTAATCAAATTTAAAGAAAATCATTGGTATCTATTCCTTTTTTCCTTTAATAATAAATTAAACTGTGTATACCATGATCAAAACCACAACACATCGACGATTATCCACCTAATAATTGGAAAAATTGAGCCGTGTTAAAAGCATTATCATTGTGTGTGTCATTACACACTCAAAATCTCATTATCATATAATTTCCATCAATATCTTTTGATAATAAATAGTTATTGTAATAACATAGTTTGTGATATTGTCTATTTTTAGAAACTAAGGATTCACCCCAGACTCCTTTTAGTGGTTGTATATTTTCTCCCAAACCCAAAAAACTGTTTAAATATTTTTGTTCATAAAGTAGGATGTGATATTTGTTATAATCCTTTACAACATGATGAAATGAAAGATGTTGAAGTAGATATTTTTTTTATCAATGTGAAGTTAGACAACAAAAATATTGATGAATAAAATTTATGCACATAAGAACTGTTGGATGATATTCTTACCAAGGTAGTATCAAAATGAATCTTCTTCCAATGTTTTGGAATGGTGAAAATGTAAACAATATATTCAGCTACTGATGGGTGATATATGGAATTAATGAATCAAAAAAATAGGATTTTAGTTTCCAATTAATATAAATATTTATAATTTTCCACTTTTATTATAATATAAATCAATTCTATACTTCACCATTTTTAATAAGAATTATTTTATATATTGAATAGCTTTAAATCTTTTTTCCTCTTAATGTGTATATGTAACGAATTTTAACATAAAATTATTTCAAAGAATAATATTTGTCAACTATTATATATATATATATATATATTGGTGTTATTTTCTTTTTTTGTGGTCATTTTCTTTTCTTTGATCATCAATTTCATTTTTCATTTTTGAACTATGATATTTAATTTTCCAATTATTGAAAAAAAATTAAATGTTTTTTAGCACATACATTGTTAAGCTAAATTTTTGTATATTTAATGACCTCATAACATAACTTGAATTCCTATTTTATCAAATATTTAATTTTATAACTTATTAAAATTTATATGAATAAATAAAAACAAATTAAATTAATTTAATAAGGTTCTAGTTTGATAATTGTTTTGTTACATTATTTATATCATGGTAATTAATTTCAAAACCAATTGGTTGAAATCAATTTCCGTGGTAGGTTAAAACAAATTTTCCAAACTTCTATGGCTGAGTCTATAGTGAAGAACTTATGGCCTAATGTATTTTTAGGTAAATTTGGACTATACCACCTTGTATTATAAAAAAGGTCCCTTAGGTTGGGACACTAGCTTTAACGAGACTTTTATTTTCCATTCTCGAACATAGTATTTTATGTAGACTAAGCCTCATACCCTAAATTTGGATAACATGGTTTTTTTTGTGAGAAAAAATAGTTTTTATAATTTTTTCAAAATTATTATTCATTTATATAAAAATAATAATATAATATATAGAAATAACACAAACAAAAATGTCATAATGAATGAAAAATAGAAAAAGGATAAAAGTGTTACTTGATACAATGTTACATAGTTCACTCATTTAAAATGGTTTGTTAATTATTTATAATTATTGAAAGAAATATAATTTATATATATTCTTAGAATTTTTAATTATCTGATAATGAATAGATATCATATCATTATTCTTGATAATGAGTTACAAATAGGGTACTTAAACTGGAATTATGAAATCTTATAATATAAAAATATATATTTAATGCACTATATTGAAAGTCACGAACATGATTTAACAGTTTTTATCTTTCATTTAATAATATATCCTGAAATTAAATTATATTTTACATGAATAAATTTTATATCACCTTTAAATTGGTGAATTAAAAATATTATAAGGAAAATATAATTGTAAAATTATAATCAAAGGTAAAATAGATAGCTTTTATAATTCGCTATCATAAATTAATGATAACCATTCAATAATATAAAATGGTTCAAAATATTCATTCTCATTCACAATATAATGTGTCATTGGGTATCAAAATATTTTAAATATATTTTTCATTAAATTAATATAACATCGTTCTATAGTATTAATACAAATTTTTTTCTTATTCTTGAACACACACTTTCCTTTAAATAACATCACAAATATATTCATGCATTACTTTCATAGTACTTTTATCTATATAACCAATATCTCTAATATGATACATGTTTTTTTCATATTTATAAAACAATTATTTAATTTTTAATTTAATACATAAGTTATAATTGAAGAATTAATATAACAAATGTATGATCAAGTCACTTCCTTTCTTCATTTCCACCCATTAATTCTGATAAATTTTCTTGCTTGAAATTTTTCAATTTGATTTTGGGTTCTTATATTTTCAAAAAAAGAGTATATCTATTAAATATTTTCACCTAGATATTATCAATAGTATATCTTCATTAATTTATAATATAATCATCCAACATATGTACTTATATGTTTCCATTCATGTAATATTAAATTATAATTATATTTTCAATATGATATTGTGTTCTATATTGAATAAATTTTAATCAATATAAAAATAAATTATTGTCCAATGTAATGGTTATTTTCAAATACATAGACTAAGAGTCCATTCCATAAACATTGTTTTCTTTATTTAGATCATATTTATGTTAGTTTTTCATTTTAGAGTTGGAAATTGACTCTAAATATTTTAATCATTTTTAATCTATTACAAATTTGAATATTTATTAACGTTCCCCGTATAGATTTCAAGAGCTAATAGTATATCATTTTCTTATCATACTATCACCACTTTTGGTATGCTTTCAACTATCTAGTATGTGATTTATATTTTCTTATTGCACTTCTTATCTATAAAAATTATTGTTTTATTGAAAAAAAACGTATTTTAACTTAAGTGGTGTGACACATGGGCTTGGTTCACTCATAATTAGTCAAACCAAAGCTCCAAAGGCATAAATTTCACCTCCTCATACACCACAGGCTTCTAACTAGTAGTGATGGTGTATGTTTTATGGTGGAGAGACTATAACCTATTTATTATAGTGAAATATATAGATAAATAAAAATGTAGTAGATAAATAGTAATGAAGGAGTGAATATAAATAATACAAATGATATAAAGTAGACATAAGAAATAAAAAGGATCAAATACAGATAATGTTAAGAGAATAAAAATAATATAAATATGAAGATATTTTAAATGTATTAAAAAAATACATTTCTTAAAAAAAATACAAAATACCAAAGGGATAAACTCTAAAATCTTCGCAAGAACTTTCTCATCCCTCTTCCCGCATACCCTGATCTAGAACAAAATCTAACATCCATTGTTGGGTGCATCCCTTTATCATTTCATACATCCAACAAGTCTATTTGTGTATCAAATAGAGGAAATAAGATGAATTTCATAAAACTTAGTATACCACTGTCAATGGTGTATAATGAAAATCAAGACATTCAGTAATAACTATAATCATGTGTAACTATGATTTAAATTAAAATGGTAAAAAAAATGAAAACTATGCAAAGCTCAAGATCTTTTGGGGAATCATATCTTACTATACCTACTTAAAACTAAAATTAATGTCTCTAAATATATAATGGTATAATATTTAATGTGGAACAAACCATATATCCCAAATATCCATGTGATAATAACTATATGTAATCCACAAACAGGTCTAGGATTTCCCACACAAATCACCCATTTTGAATCCTACAGATATATCTAAAACCATTCAATGTTCTCCAGATAATCTTAAAGAATCATTTGAATTATATCTAATGTATTAATCATGTAAGACAAGGACTAAATCAAATTGGGAGTGAAACATGGAATTTGCATAAATGTATTGAGTAGTATCCTTCGTGTTCACTCAAGGAATTCTGGATTGGGTATAGAGGGATTACTGAAGGAATTCTACACATACAACAATTTTAGAAATTCCATCAACCAATAACCAAATAAATATTCATAAATAATAAAAAAGTGCATTAAAATTAGTCATGTAATTTATTTATTATTTAGTTCAATCCATTAATTTATTTTATAACACAACACACCTGAATGGGGGTTTGTATACACCAAATAATGGATGTTCACTAAGTCCAACCCAATGAAACACTATAAGAGAGTGAAGTTAATCATTAAAGAATGTTTTCTTAGGAAATTTAGTAAAACACACCCTAAGGGGTGATTTGGGTTGATTTTATCAACCTCTAATGACATCTAATAGTCTCATAAAACATCACGACCAAATCCTAGGAATCTATTTCATGCTAAAAATAGAGGCAATGAAAAATATTATGTGTGAAGTAAAATAGAACTGTTTATAAATTCTGATACCTCAATAAAAAATCATCAACCCCCTAACTAAGAAAAATAATAGACTACTCATCTAGTTTCAAACTTATATTTAAGCTGAAATGAGATTAAATTAAAACCATAAAAATGACAATAAATAGGGAATATTAGATTACATGAAGATCACACAAAATATGGGAAGATAGTGGTAGAAATGAAGGAATGTGAATGTTAGATTCATTGAGGGGGGTCAAATGTGATGAATGATGATCATAACAAATTCTGAACAGATGATACCCACCAAAACCTTGAAGATGAATAAGGTTCATCTCCTACATTGTAGTTGTGTATGATTGGGGAGAAGAAATTATTGAATTAGACTCAATAGTATCATGGGTAAAAGTGATATTTCCATATTTTCAATGGGTCACATGGGTTATCTTGATGGTTAGTGAAACCATTCGATTCCCACTTTACATTATCCCACACCACAGAGAATCTTAGTGTGTGGTTTGACAATCTAGGAGAAAACTATGTCTGGTGAACCTATAGTAAATTATATGTTTTACATAGTTATTCAACCCCTATTGAATGATTTCAAAAATCAAGATTAACCCTATTATAGTTTAATGGTTGAGGTGCACAATTAGTGTTAATTATGTCTTAACTATCTACCTCACCATATTTCTTCAAAAACCCTTACTCACTGCTCCACACTAAGCCTAAATTCTCTAAAAAATATCCCAGAATCCAATTGGGAACTCCTATTAAGATAAAAAACGTATTTTATACTAAAATAAAAAGGATATGTATTTTAACAAAATATTGGGTTCATATAAACTCCCCTCTTCAATATAACTTATTATGGAGTTACCCTAATACGTGTGGTTTAGCATAATCCCTGAATAACTCTTGAAAATAAACATTTGTATCAAACTATCATTCCAATTTTATATCATGTGAAAATTCATGCTTATATATCACAAAAACCGAATTAATTATCTTGAAATGGAGATTATCTGTGCTATAATAGATGATAGAAACTAGATATTCCTCAACAGATGCATCATCCTATAACTAAAATTTTTGAAGATCAAAACAATGAGATGGGTTGGAGTGAAAAAGGTGTAGATAATAAACATGGAAAACATTGTGCATGTTTCTGCACCACTAAAAGAGATCTGTTTTGTATTCTACTAGTATGACACTATCTTATATCTTCAAAGTTAATATGAATCTTTGGGATAGCATAACATTCCATAGAATCCATCGATAAACTAATCTAGCAATGATTCAATAAAATACCTAATCTCCAACCTCAAACTCCAGAGTTAGTGAAAACCTGTGCCATATGAATTCTTTCTCGAATGATTCATATCCATACATTTTCTAATCATCAAAACCTTTTTTAATGTCTCATAGATGATACGTAGTCCCGTTACCACAATTTCCTATACCTATAACCAGCACAAAGGAATATGAATGGGCCGACTATAGAGTGACTCATAAATTTCTATCTAGATGGTCTCCTGAAAATAATTATTTTAGGAAAATAGAGAAATAGGTAAATTATTTTCCCAACAGAATCCAAAATTAGGGACACATTCTCAAATAATATACTATAGTACCTGTATAGTGCGCACATACTAGTCACTGGTCTATGGGTGGTATACTATAATCAGAAGTAATTATGAACCAAGAAATTTCTACAACACCTACTAGAACTGAGAAGTGGTCCAAGACTCCTAGTTTGATACAATGGTACATGGAACCCCATGATGGTGTTGGATCTCTCAAACATAAATCATCCCAAGCACATTAATACATAAGTTATCCTAGATATAAAAGAAATTGGAAAACTTTTCCATCTTTTCTGTAATCAGCCATACAGAATCACTTACTTAAGGTGACTTTGGTATGACCATTATGAATTCCAATGGTGATGTTCTCCCACATCCCCTTTGGGAGGGGTAATAGATGTAAGTGACCTTCTTGTCATGGGTGTTCCCTTTCACCTACTAATAGGTGGAACACTAGGCAACAAACCATGTGATCTCATTTTTCATCCCAATCCCCCAATACTTGTGACACAAGTCAAGGTACATCTTAGTGATCCTTGGATATACAACCCATTAAGAAGAATTAGAATCATGCATCATCTCCTATCACTTGTTCATGGGTACCCATGAATGCCCATAGAATAAAGGATCCTATAATGATCCATAATGAAACTAGTTGGTGAGTCCTTTCCTAAAACATCGTCACTCAAGACTAAACCTTTAAGATTATAATGTTACCTCCACTATAATTGATCTAGGGGTGATGATTATACTACAAAATACAAGACAAATGGAATATTGTGAAACTACTAAACTTCAGAATGAATTTTAAATATAATATACATCAACATCTATTCACTACAGGATTCCTCAAAAACTTGAGTTTGATTCTTTTTTATTAGACAATAAGAAACTACATGTCAATTCCATTGTAGGTAATCATGATCAAATTCAATAGAATATAATTATTTGATCTATTTTTAATATAATAGGTTCAATTCAGGATGAGAAAACAAGTATTTAAGTATTTTATGGTCCCTGTAAATAAAAAGATGTTCCCTAAGAATTTAATGACTCCAGACATGTAAATCATTAACCACTGATGATAACTCAAGGTCCTGCATCAGGTAACTATAATCATGTGGGATCAAATTATTAGACTCCCCTTTATGAAAATAGATCTAAAATCAATTAATGATGCATCAATTTAAACTATGTATCCCCTCTCAAGCTCCAGAGAAATCAAGATTGGCCTTGTGGTTTTCTTTCCCATCATCTCTTGAAGGGCCTTATCATAATCTTTATACCATTTTACCATTACGGTTTTATTAGAAAATCTTTTTAGTGGTAATGTAACTTGTCAAATATTATTAATAATGAACCAATAATAACTAGTTATTTCTAAAAATATTTGACTATCATTAACATTACTGGGAAGCTCGAAGGAAACCACATATCCCAAATTCTCTAGATCAAAATATATCCCTCTTCATAGAATAATGTGACCCAAAAAGGGAACCTTATCAATCCAAAAGTTGAATTTTGTGATATTTTCATAGATCATATTATTTATTATTGTTATTCATTTGATTTTAAAGAAGTTTTGTATATTATTATCTTCTACGTGATTAAACTAAGATATTGCATGAGAAAACCCACCAAGGAATCCATGTATAGGTGGAAAACTAGATTTATCATGGAAATAAATATAGAATTCATATTTGTAATACTGAATTCAATCACTATATATTGGTAAAATCATTACCTGATTCATAATGATATATGTGGTATATATGAGGTTTTGACTATCAATTGATGATAGTCGGATCTCAAATAAATTTTAGAGAATACCATATATACTCAGAGTTGGTCAAAGGTATTATTTATACATGAAATTTGGTACTATGTATAAATAATAAACTAATTAAATCATTAATAATTGACACACTACCTTATGTTTCCATCTACCTTCTTAAGGAAAAGTACAGGTGAGCCCTATTGGGAAATAATTGGGAATATAAACACATTGTCTTTATGGTACCCTAACTATATCTATAGTTCTTGTAGGTCGGTAGGAGACATCCTATATAGAGGAATAGACAATGGTTACTCTCCAGGAATAATCATGATTGTGATTTAAAACTCTCCCTTAGAAGCTTTCCTAGAAAATTTCAACGGAAAAAACATCTCTGAATTTGTCCACCCATGGTGGGAAAACAACATGTAGTACTCCTCAATAATCAAGAAAAAGACCAGAAATATTTTTTTGACACTCCCCATATCCCATGATTCATGGGTCTATATTAGGCCTTTTAAACATTCCATTCCACCATATAAACAATGTTTCTACCCTTTGGAGATAAGAAGGACACCCTATAGTAATAATAATCAATATGGTCTTGATAAGTTAGTAACAAATCAATCATAATATTTATGTTGGATCTCTTCATATCAATAATAAAATGATTCCATATGAAATTATAGCCACCAAGGAGAATAGCAAACTTATTTCATCGATGAACTCATTCTTAATGTATCCCTAATGAAGGGTTTAGAGATATCACCCAATAAAAGTATTCAATTTCGAGGGCTAAAATACTCATTAATGTTGTCGATAATAATCAGTGTGATGTTCTTGTATCCAAAAAAGATACTAAAGTAATTCTACTCAAATCATTCATTATATTGTAGATCTCCTCACACTCTAATCTTGGACATAGGTTTCCCAACATATAACTAGAAATCTCATATCCTTGAGCCATATTCTAACCACCCTGATCAAGTTCTCTATATTGGTGTTGTTAGGAAAGATTTTACATTCCTTTACCATGGTTGCTACATTGGAATGATTTCTCAATGGTACTCCATATTCCTTCTTGGAGCGGAACTACTGATCTCTCTCCATAACCAGAAGCTGGTACAGATCATCTCTCAATGGTAATTGGGGGAAGGGCCATGTGGAATCTCTAATGATAGCTGGTTCTACTACAATATTGGAACTATAATAGGTCATTGTCACATTGAGTATAACACTGGAAAAATTTCTTCCCAATATATTTTTTGAACAACCATTCCCTACACCATCACCTTCTCTAAGATAATTCATGGATATTAGGGTGTTGTTTACCATTTCAAAGATGAAAAATAGCAAAAAAATAACCATCTCAGATCAGATGGTAAATATGATCACATCCTCAAAACATCTGCCCTTGGATAGCTCATCACTAGAAATAGTGAGCACAAATAACTTGAGATATGTGACTTAATATGGATAGTTTATAAAATATCTATTTCCCGACCCCAAATGCATGAACTCACCAGCTCAAGCAGCACTTAGTGTCTCTATAAAAACATAATCTTATAAAATGGTCTAGAAATCTCTCCAGATCATACCCTAGTACCGATCTTATTGGGTCATAACATCCCATAAGATCATGGAAGATCCAAAATGCATCTATGCAGATAAGTTACCGTTACATCTGTAGAAGTTTATAGGTTCTCTATGATTGTGATAATGACCTAAATCTATGTATCCTCCACTAGTGGAATATGTTACCCTATTTAAATAGGCAGGTTTCTCTTTTGAAATTCTCTCATTATCTCAATGTGTGTTGGTGTGGATTCTATAACACCAACCATGGATTGTACCAAGTGCAAGAAACCTTTTTAAAGATGATCACCTATGACTAAAGGAGTAATGGTAGGGTGTACAACAAGAGGTGTAGCTACTGGAAGTATTGGAAGTACTACTAATAGGTCAGTTCCTATCGGCTCAGGATCCTGGTCATCCACACCTTTCTGGTACTCGGCCAGAGGCTGCCATAAAGGAATATATATACAAATCAAATAACATTAATCAAACCATATATATGGAAAAATTATTATAATTGGGAATCAAAGATAGAATTAGTTCTTGATTACTATATATATGGTATCCAAATACCCATTTATAGGTTTAGGTTATTAAACAGGATGCCAAGTTTTAATTGTAAAGGACCAGTTTTATGGGTTTTCAATTCCAATCCATTCGGGAAATCACACTATAACATGTAATTGGAATATAAACTTCAAAACAATTAATTCCATTAAATGAATGAAATTAAAAAAATTATATTTATAAAATTTACAGATATATATATTTCTATTTCCTCATTATAAATATGTAATATTTATAAGTTACTATTGGAATTAAATGTAACTGCAACCATCCTTTTCACATCAAGTCATATGATTTAACATGTACATATATAATATTAAAATTATATGTATCGTCATTCCTAATTTATTGGGGCAAAAACTTTGTAAATAATAATTTTAATCCATTTAATCATTGTCGACTGAAATATATAGCTAATGTTACTAGGATTTTATGACATGACTAGGTAATAGTTGGTTAAATAAGGTAAAACCATCAAGATATGTAGGAAAAAACATTTATGTTGATATATAAAATTTTTTAAACCAATTATATTTCTCCCCTTCATTGAAGGAAAATTAAAAAAAATGAAATTATAGAAATCAATACACATATGATAAGAAACGGTCAATACAGGAAAATTTGTATTTTTGGCATGGAATATGCATGCAATATAAATCACTAACTGCATATGATGATGTATGAGATAACTCTTCCTTTTCATACTAGTAAATGGGTAAAATTTCATACTTAAAACATTATAAAAAATCAATCCCCAACACAGAAAATTGTACAATTTTTACAGGTGAAATCTTCAACAAAAAATCATATCCTACAAATAAGAATTTGTCACCGCACATGGGTTAGCTACACCAAGATATGGATTATTATAATGTTATGAAACTTCTCAGTATCTGATATAAAATCCTAAGACTGTAAAGAAATGTAAAGGAAACCTTATACATGAAATTATGGGAATGGTTCATCCAAAAGTAACTAAACTGGAAGGGAATGTGGACTTAAGCATGCCTCCCCATATGCTAGATGATACCCAATATCATCGAGGGTGAGTGGTGGTATAGTGAGAAAACTATAACCTATTTATCAGAGTGTGGTAAAGTTGTAAATTATAATGAAGTAATGAGAAAAAGTAATATGTAAGTTCAAATAAATCATCCAGATGATATAAAACTAACATAAAAAATTTATAAGGTCAAATAAAAATGATTACATGATTATATATAATATGGAAAGGAAAACATTAAAGTAGGAATATAATGATACATGTATCAAAAAATATAAAAATACCAAAGGAATATACTCTATAACCATCCTAAGAAGTATTTCAATCCATTGCTCCCAACCCCCCCCCCCCCCCATCGAGAACAAAATCAATCATTAAAAGTTGGTAACTTCCCCTTATTCTTTCCTACAACTAAAAAGTCTATATTGGTACCTAACAATGGCCCAAATAGGGTGTGATTAAATCAATATAGGATTGAAAAAAATTCTAATGAAAGTAGGTTTTTTGTATAAACTAAATTTCTATTTATTTTTTATAAAAATTTTAACGTTAATCAAAATGTATATCATTCCGAGCTTAGGATGATCTAGGGATTCCTTATAGATGATACCTATTTTAATCTAAGACATATTTTTATGAAAATATGACATTCTAGTTGTAATTGGGTCCTGAGGAATATATCCTAATATTTAATGTGATAATTACTCCATTGAATCCATGGAATATGTCCACATATTGACACACAATGCATCCATTTCTAATTCTTGGAAGAACTGTGGAATTCTTAACATTTGGTAGTCAAGTGTGTTCATGGTGATCAACCTATGAGATTCTTTCATTCGGTTTGATAGTAATCAGAGGGGTGACTATAGTTATTTAACATCTAATAGTTTCTAACTAATCTAACTAAAAATATTAATTGGGGTCAGGCTGTCCTTGATTGGATTCCATGTGGTTGACCCAAGTCATTCCTTATCTGAAGAAAATGGGTTCAACATTGAGATATAATTCCATGTGTTTTATGTTTTCCAAATAATCCAGATGAATCTTGTAATTTCAATCTATATTATTCATCATGTAATATAGAAACTAAATCTAAATGGGTATTCTACATGGAATTTTCAACAATGAATCGGATGGAATCTTATGGGTTCACTCAAGGCATTTCTTCATGGGAATACATGGATTACTCGAGACATGACACACCTACGATGTTGTGAACAATTCCTCTAAAAAATGTCAAAATCAATATTGATAAATAATAAAACTGTCAAATTAAGGAGTTTTATATAATTATTAATTAATTATTTCTAACCATATCATTATGTAACAACTCACCACTCCTGAAGGGTTTCCTGAAAAAAAAATAAGAGGGCATTATTCTATCTAACCCAATATCACCTTAGGAGGGGATTCAATTAACTGTTATAAAAAAATCAAGGTAATTTAGTCTTACACACACTATGGTGTGGTTTTGGTTGAGTTCGTCAACCTAAAACGGTGTATAAGAGTATCATAACACATCATGATCCAAGTATATGCATATAATTAATGGGTAAAAATTGAAGCAAAACTCTAAAAGTCCAGCATATGTTACAATATAAAAATTTCTAAATGTTTAGTCCTCGATGTAGAAGTCATGGAGCTCCTACATAATCTTCTAGGGAGGCTCCTAATCCAGTATTAACCTCATATTTGGGCAAGAACAATATAAAATAGTAATGAAAAAATACATGAAAATATGAAATATTATCTTGCATGAAAATGACACTAAATATTGTAATGAAATGTGAGAAAATAAGTAATATGATTGTTAGAATAACGGTGTGGGATCTAGAATGATGAAGGAATATAAAAAATGAGGCTCAATAGAAGAGATACAAAAAAACCATGAATATGTAGAAGGGAGAGCTTCCAAGAGGTTATTGTGAAATACTTGGGAGAAGAAAGGAGGGAATTATAATTAATGGATATTTGTTTAAAAAACTTATTTCATTATTTTTAAATGGATTCATAGTATTCTACCATGGTTGACAAAACATTGTGTCAATCATGTGATTCCCACTATCCATGATCCAAAAACACATATAGATTGGGTTCATGGTTATAAAAACTATATATAAACTGTATATTGTACACATGCAGTAAATTATTAATTTTTCACATTCGTGCTTATCCAATTGCACGGTTGTACATACATTTCATCATTATAAAATTCCAACATGGTTGAGTTTTTGGGTTAGTGATAACAATGTTCTAACCATATGCCTCACTAGGTTTCCATAAAAATCTATAATTTAGACTCTGATCCAAGGTTGAACACTTTTAAAACCTCAATAAACCCATTGGGAACTCCAAGTATGGTAAAACAAGAGGTATGTTCTCAAATTATATGTATTTATACGTCAGAAAAATATGGATCTTTCATGTGCAATATATATTGTTTTTGATTTTCTCTTGAATAACATATAAATCATGGTTTATGTGTGTTTCAAATTTATTTATTATTATTTGTAATTTTTTCAACTAGAACAACCTTAAATGACATATATATTGTCAATATCTAGAAATTGTTTTGTTAAATTATTAAAATAAATCCCATTTTAAATATCTAATTATCAATTGTTTTTATATTTTCATAAATAATTAACTATTATTAGAGTGTGGGTATAAAATTGTTCTACTTTTACTTCTAACAAAACTGTTGATATTTATTATTATGAATACATTATGAATTTTTTAGATTATATAAAACCAAATTAAAATTATCTCATAATTAATATTTTATTAGTGACAAATCATATGCATTTATTAAATTTTTTAAGAATCCATATATTGAATTGATATCAATGATAAATAATTTTAATTTAATAAAATATATTTTTATCAAAATATATATATGACTACACTCTCTTATCAATAGACTCTAATGGAAATAGCATCCTCCTTAGTGTATGACATAGAACTAACAAAAATAGTTCTGTGATTTATCATTAAAAATAATAATATAATGTCAAAATACATTATTTCAATATTGGAAAATATAAACATTATATTTCATTTCGTAAAAATAAATATATGTAAAATATTTTGGTCTTCTAAAAAAGTAAATTAGAACATTTTTAATTAAATTTATTTCAATAAATATTATTATCACTAACAAACTTTTTTTTCTCTACTCAATATTTATAATAAATATTGAAATTCACTTCAAGGAATAGATTTATGAAATTAAATTATAAAAACTCAAAATTTAAAATTACAAGTTTAATATTTTTACAAAAATATTCTAGATGTTTTAAAAAATAACATATAATTTTTTCAAATGAAATATTTTATTTGAAATTTCATGTTCAAGAGAATTATAATTATTGAGTTAAGTTGAAGGATTCATGAAAACATTAGTAAGATTATTTAAATAATAAAATAAATTATCATTCCAACTTATTAATCAATGAAAAAATATTTCACAACAATATTTAAAATAGAAAATACATTTTTATAATAAGTTAAATGATTTACATTATTTTCCATGTGTATTAATGCAATAAAATAGGAATAAAAAATAGAACAATAATATATACATATATTAATAAATCAATAAATCTTTAGATAATCTAAATTATGATAATTTACATTTTTCAACATGATAAAAAATATAACGATGAAAAAAGATATTAGATGTACCATAATTCATAATATGATTGTTTCGATTCATGAACTGGTTATTAAAGAATTAGTTAATTCAAGCCTCATTCTCATTTAATTATTGTTGATAGTTATCAAAATTGTATTCTTTCATAAATCTAGTACCTAACTAGTGTCCCATCATACTGTAATAAATAAACTTATATTTATAAATGTGTGTGTCAATAATTTAACCACATTAATTGGTTTCCTTTCTATTTTTTATTGGATTATAACTATAATATCCTAGAGCATTATTTTGGTCTCAACCTCTTCTATATTGAATTATTACTATGACCTCAAATATTTAATTTTCCATATGTAATTACATTCTCTTTAATGGATTTATATAAGACACTTAGTAATGATTCATGATTCCTTATGGAAATATCATAAGAGGAATATCTTAAATTTGACACAATATTATGTGGAAACATTATTTCTCAATTTCATCTTCTCATTGATTTAATTTTCAACCAAGTGTATTTTAATATCAATAATTTATAAATTTTGATTTCTTTCATTAATATACATAGTATGGAAAGAAATTTTTTAAATTCTGTCATAATGAATATAACAAAAATGATAAAATATTCCCCCTTATCCAATGGAACTCATGTCGATAAGATGCAAGGTGTCGGTCGGAATGAGTAACTCAAGAGGGAATATGAATTGAACTTCCAATAAAAATACCTATTCAAATTTGAGGAAAAAAGTATTCCCCCAATTAATTTAAAAATTTCCCAATTAACCCAAATAGCTTTTAATTTTCAATATTTTAATTGAATTCCTAAAAGATTGAATATGTCTTGGCTAGATAATATATAATATTAATCGACCCGTTGAAATCAATTTACTTAATTATCACATTATAAAAACTATTTCTGGTTATATATAAAGGTATATATTTTGTTTATAGTAGAAAAACCATTAAATTTTAAAGAATAAATATAAATTAAAACAAAATAAAGCACACAATTGAATTTATGAATACAAGTTGTTTAGTCACAAGGCAAGAGTTGTTCCTCTGGATTTGGTGATCACATCACACCAAGAAGTTCATATAAAGTAAATAGTTTAACCCATAACCTGGACTAAGTTTTATAATATTTTACAACTATCTGGGTGACACACAACCTCTTCCATGGTTATAGATGGGAGTATAAAAAATGTAGTGACATAGGGACTGATACCACAGTTTTTGTAAGAAACATACAAAAGGGATTTGAAAAGATATCAAGTACCTACTGGTTTGCAGTAGGATACCATATGTGTGTGATAAAACAGAGTATGCACACACACTAATCGAAATGTAAAATTATGTAAACAGAATAGAAGAACTAAGAGTGTAATGGAATATAAGTATTTGATATATTTTCAGTGCATCTCATGACTCATGTAATGTATTTTAAAATGTAACTCGATTCACGTACTCTTGAAAACATTAGTAGATTAGTGTGTCATAGACTATTGTTCCAGCCTCCCGTAATGTGCTTGATTTAATAGTGTAATTTTCTACACAGTCGATTATAAGTTCTTCATTTTCATGAAGTGAGATTAATATTTAAATGTGTTTAGTATGTGCAGGATCCCTTCTTTATATCAGTATACTTTACATTTATTATCTTATCCATTTCATGAGGGAGTGGTTTTCATTTTTTGGATGTAGGATGAATATCTATATACATCCACATATTCAACTTTCCAATAAATCTTTTCTGATACACTCTTTAATCCACTCTATCGATATTTTAAGATAAAATCATTAATAATGTTTTAAAATTAAATTTTATAATATAGACTTTAGAATAACCGAAATGAAAATGCTATTTTTGATGATATTTTCATTGAATAGTGGTCTAAAAATTTCTTAAATTCTAGCAATGTCATAGATTAAGGAATTGAATTAGATTCCAAAGGTGTCTAATACTTAGATAAAAATTTTACTTCACAGGAAGTGTATTAGATGGAGGTAGCCCATCCTTATTGTGGTGGATCCACTTATGGTAGGTCAGGATGGTTGTGTTACATACTTTTCCAAATTTTGGATCTAGAGGCATGACATCCATGACTGTGATTCATTCCATACATTAGTAATTTTTCACACTAGAGGTTCCACATGTGACAATGCATCATTTTTGGAATTTAACAATTTTCATGTTGACGGTGAGAACTTGTGTGGACGTGAGTCATTCTTGGTGGTGTGTCAACCTGACGTTGTATTAACCTCAACGATGACATATTATTTGGACTATGGCATCATCTATCCCAAATTTTAGGATACTCACAGAAAATAAGAAATTCATTAATATCATTAGAATCATGATTTCAAGATCATTAAAAAAAGATGGAAATAATCTAACCCTTTTGATGATCAAAAATCATGGCATCAAAGGTAAGAGTAAACATGTAAACTAAAGTATCAAAGGTATCATAAATAATAATATCAATGGTACAATAAAAAAAGAAATAAAAATCATCCATATGGTATCAATGAAAAATAATGATAGTATATTCTCCAAAACAAATATTCCATAAGATGTCTCCCAATTTCTGGATTATTAAAAAGGAAGATATTTGTATAATAAAAACAGTAAAGGCATTAATAATATATGACTAATAGAGAAATATTAATGAGTAAAGTTAATCAAATGTAATTTATAAAGTGTCAACAATAAATTTATTACAATAAAATATTCCCATAAAATCATAATTTCTAAGCCAACGTCATGTTAGATGTTTGGGTAAAGGATCCATTATTGATTTTCCTTTTCCCTTGGCTTTCTACTAGTATTAGGCAGAAGGTTTAGTTCGATGTAGAGTTGAGGGAACACCAGTTGGAATACCATTAATGGATTGAGTAGGCTGAGTCTATCTAATGGTAATGGTCCTGAGTTGTCTCATACCTTGTATATGAGGAACATGGAAAGGTTAAAACTGTGTAGGAAGAAGTGCAATTGGATCTCATGTAACTCATGGATTGACTGATTCTTCTATTATAATGGGAATGGATTCCAAGTCCACTAAAACTATTACATGAACATAAAGAAATGATGTCATCAGGTTGAAAAAATCTATAATGTTCTTTCCAACTCTTTCCATTACACTATATAAATCTCATTTTTCCTCTGTAGATCTATTTAGCACTAGAGTTATCTCCTTAAACTTCCACCCATATTCTTTGAAGGAAAGAGTAATAGTTGAATCTATTTATTTTCTCTCAAGAACATGAAATTTGATTCCATTGGATTATTTGAATAGAATATTAAGAAACAATATTTTATAGATTAATTTATTTTCTCTCAGTATGAATTTATATACATAGTATAACTAATTATCATCATGTGTTCATGCTTAGTAATCTGCTCAAAATTTCTAAAAATATCCACCATTATGACAGGTTCTCCACTAGAAGGACCACTTGAAGTAGTAGAAACCTCTTCAGTGAAAATAGTTCATATCTAATAAACATCAACAATAGGAGGTGTTGTGGAGGTAGAAGTGTCTGAGGATACATTCTCAAGGATTTTCATAATTATATTAAAAAGGGAATTAAATGTATACTTTCTATCTAAAAGCATATACTTAATAGATTCCACTTCACTGTTAATCCTCTTATTCTCAATTTCAATCTCTTAGTATTGATGCATCATTTAATATTGAATATGGTTATTTCCAAATTCAAATAAGTATAGGGAATTAGTTTCAATTATCTTTTCCATGAGATGAGATTGCCTCCTCAACATATGATTAAAATATAAAATAATTTTCTTACCAAAAGCATCTCATTAACTTCTTGTGACTACAATCATAGGGACAATAGGAGGAATAATAGGAGGAGCTAGTGTCGTTTTAGGTTCTCTAATAGAAACAACTTGTCCAATAATCTTGAAACATAAACCTGTGCCACTATAGATCCTTCAGGAAATCAGACTTCTGGAGCCTTGGGTCAACCATATTTTTGTGGAATTAGATGAAATTTATTCCATTCCTATATTAAAAAATCAACACATCAGTCTTAAATCACCACGATAAAAGGTTCAGTGGAAGGAGGTACCAAAAAAATAGTGAAAATTGAAAAATCATCATATATCTGTCCATCTAAAGTCTGTGTCGTTAAAATGTGATCATCATCGGGAATATCAACTTCAATATGTGTACCAATATTTAGTTCTTCTCTCATATGAACATCTTATTTCTGAAAATAAACAACTGATTTACCTTCCACATACCTATCCACATGAGGCACATGAGAAAATATCCCCAAACTGTTCATTTTCATCTTATTCCTCAACTAGCACTTTTTTCATAAGTTTAGGTACATGATGGTCAATATCATCAATCAAAAAATCTATTGAACCATAAAATATTTATAAATGGACTAACCATTTTCAATAGAATAATCTTTAACTCCACCAACATCTGGAATTTCATGAAATATTTACACAAATAGAGATTCCTCCCCCTCAACAAGTGTACCATTCCCTTTGTGATATGGCTCCAAAAATATAGAAATATTGTTTCTATATAGATTTATCATGTGAAGAAATATTTTATACAGGAATCTCAACTTCTTTCCTTTTTATTTGTCAAACTAAAACATTATTTTATGAATCATCATTATCAACATCACTTCAATAACAAGTTTCATTTTCACCCTCTTGTTCTTTATCCTCATCATCATCCTCTTCATCATCATACCATGATCTACTTTTAAAAATTTATTCCCTAAAAATCTTTGTTTCTTTACCCTCGCTCATCAAAAATTTTATCTTTTTAGAAGACTCTTTGGTTGGATAATAGATAGATAAGTAATTTTTTGTGATTGTGATGACAAATCTGGTTTAGTACATTCATCAACATAAGGTTCCTTTCACACTTATTCTTCATCGATATATTATTCTACATCATCTGAGTACTCAAAACCCTCATATGTGTCCATGTTTGGGTCTACTACATCCCATGGTCCTATGGGATGATACACCACGTTAAACTCAAAAAATAAATTTTAATTATCAATTGCCTAATGCATCTACTAGTGGATCTAACTAATCATCATCCTCAATCAAATTGATATTGTAATGAATAAAAAATTACAATGGGAAAATGTTTCCTCAACATAAGAAACATGTCTATTAGCCTTTAACATTTCATATATCATCTTGGTATAAATTAGGTAATTATATCCACTTGAAGGCTTGATCATTTTAGATAAAGGAACAATAATATGCCTACACATATTGATCTTAATACCTATTTATATGAGACTAATAAAGTAGACATAATGATACCATATATTTCAAATTTAAAACATTATTTGGAAAATAATATGTTGAATAAATTGGAACAACATTTTTCCCTTTCCATCAAGTTCTAAATATATTTTCCATCAAAATATCCCATCACCGCTCATCTCTTCAAGATATTTTTTGTAAATAAAGTAGTCATTGTCCTAAAAAATAGATCGTTGGTAGTCAATATAAACACTATAACAGAGAACAACCATGAATTTGGACAACTATTTTGTGGAAACAATATTTTGTGATAATTAAATCTTGTTATCAAAAACTATTATTCATCCTCATTAAAACGGAACTCGACATTTTGGAAAAATATGTAATAACTCTAACAATAAAATAGTATGTTATTTAAAGAGAACCAAACTTAACAAACTTGGTTCTGATGAACATTGAACACTGATGACATACATAAAAACCCGCTTTGATTCCACCTTATTTCGGGGTACAACAATCCTTTTTGAAGTTCCTTGGTTCACTGGTGCAACCGGAGTAGAAACACTTGTTTTCCCTTTCTGTTTATTATATTATTGTGACTTAGTTAGTGAAGACTCCGAAGAATAATTCATTATCAGCCGGTAGATCACTTTGGTATGATTGACATAAGGAAAATTTAGGTAGAGTATGTGAGAAGAGAGGTTTCACTGGGCTCGAGAGATAATAGAGGTAGAGTATAGGTGTGTGGGAAACAGAAAATGTGTCATTTTTGTCATTTGGTATGTTAGGTATTTAAAAATTGAAATTGAAATTGAATTTAGTATTTCAAAGATATATGTAACAAGTCATAAATATAGAAAATACCAAAATAAGATAAACATGGGAGTTAAAAATAGTATGCGATAAAATTTAAAAATTCATGAAAACCCAATAGTGTGACAACCCAATGGTGAGGGAAACACATTTTTGTGTCAACCACAAAAGTGTGCCAAAAAAATGTCATGTTAATCACAACCATGTGATAAAAAAATGGTGTGTTAATCACAACCATGTGACAACCACACTGGTGATACAGACCACAACCGTGTTTCAATAATAATGGTGTGACAACCACATTGGTGTTACAGACCACAGGGCTGGGACAACTTAAATGGCGACACATACCCAAAGGTTTGTCACCCAAAAAATAATCCCAATTAAAATTAATCTTAATTAAAATTAAACATACTTATCTCATGTTTGATATAATTTGTTCTCTTATTATTTAAGGGAATAGTAAAAATATTTTCTAACAAATGTTCCATACCAATAAAATCAAGATGGATATCAACATTTTGAAAATGATCTCTCAAAATGTGATATCTCATATCAATTTGTTTTTCTAGAATGCGATATAGGATTCTTGGAAATGTTTATAGAAATTGTGTTATCACAATTTATGGGTACATGTCGGAATTGATATCCATTGTCTAGTAATGTTTTTTTAATCCACAAAATTTGTACACAACAACAACCAACAGTTATATATTCAACATCAATAGTAGACAATTCAATAGAATTGTGTTTCATACTATACCATGAAACCAGATAGATGCCCAAAAATTGAAATTTTCCGTATGTTCTTTTTCTATCTATCTTCCAAAGACCAAAATAAGCATTAGAATAAAAAATAAAAAAATTTATTCTCCTCATGGTAAAAACAATCCAAAATTGGTTATCTTCATGAGGTATTGGAAAAAATTTTAAATACCAAACCTAGTTTAAATCACTCTGATTATCTTGAATGAATATAAGCATACACATAATAAACATTATATCACGTCGTCTAGTGGTCATGTAGAGAAGAATTTCAATCATACCTCTATAAATAGTTTGATCCAATTTTTTCCCATCTTCATCAAGATCTGACTTGAAGTTAGTACTCATTGAATTATTACTACTCTTAGTGTTATCCATGTTGAAATGTTTTAAAAGATATTTTTTTTATTTAATTTCATTAATAATATTTCCATATTTTTAAAAAAAAATTATAAATCCATCAAAATACTTATGTTTACCCATTTAACTCATTTCAAATTCATTTTTCATCATTTTAGAAAAATTAGCAAAAAGGGAATTTTTTAAAGATAAAAAAATAATATCATTAACCTAGATTTGTTCTACTAATACATCATTTGAAATTTGTTATCTGAAAATGTTAGAATCTTCTATTTGATGTGGCTATTTTTCTTATAATTTTCCACATAATTTCTTTGTTTTTATTGTATATTAAATGTCAAAAAAATTTATACTATCTAATATTCCCTAAAAATTATCAATTTTGTACATTTTTTTAATTACCATTTTTAAAAAATAAGTATATTATTGATTATTTTTGTCACTTTAAAAAATTTTAAAATTAGTCCACTAATTCTGCTTCAAATTTTTTTATTATATTGTTTTTAATTTAAATTTAAATTTTTATTCTTTTTTTTTCTCTCATTATATCTTGTATTTTGTTTTTATAAATTAGTTTATTAATTATTTCTATTAATTAATTACTTTTTTAATAAAGTTTCAATGTAATAATGTTAAATTAATTAATTTAATATTCAGTTCATCAATTTAGTGTTAAATGAAAATAAATAAACAAAATCACTTTAGTTCATTATACTTTGAATAATTAAATAATTTAATTAAATTCATATATTTAATTATTATTTTATTAAAATTATTTAATTTAATTAATTAAGTAATTAATTAGTTAATTAAAAATTTTAGTTCAATAATTAATTGTAATATTAATTTTTTTGTACTAGAAATTTAATTTATTAATTAATTTAATTTCGAGTTAATTAATTATTTAACTTGAATTTTATTTTCAATGCTTTATTTGTTCTGAATTCATCACTACCGAGCAACCAAAAGTGACTCAAACGAGTCACCGACACTACCCATTGGTAACTCAATTCGCCATTGCTTCCCTTTTCCGATTTTGAGTCTCCATCACCATCCATCGGTGACTTGTCCCACCATTCCACCAATCTTCAAATGGTGACTCCCAGTCACCATTTCCCTCATCTCTTCCTATCAGTGATTCATGTCTGACTATCACCCCCATTTTTAGTAGTCCTACAAACACCACTCATGCATCATTTATAACTTCTCACCGACATCGTGGGCTGCACCACTCACTGATGCATCTCATTTTCTCTCATCATTGGTTTGCACTTTCCCATCGTCACCTTTATTTCCTTCTCACCGTTCCATTTCCCTAGTCACCATCACCCTTTAATCCTCTGGTCACCATTCTTCTCCTCCATACCCTCCATCTCCCAGCCACTCAATGTCACTATTCTCTAACCCATGGGTAACAATTCACCCCTACCCTCCTCCTTTTTCTTTTTATTTTTTTATTTTAAATATTTATTCTAATTATACTTATTATAATATATATATATTAATATATTAATATTTTTTTAATAGTATTAATTTTATATTTAATAATACTTATATATAATTATATTATATTCAATATAACAATTCTTAATAGGGTAATAAATATTTTTAATTCCTCTATTTAAATACAATTCATTTTTCAATTATAAATTATAATTTTAATTTTAATTATTAATATTAAATTTATTTTATATAACTTTAATATTAAAAAGTATATATGTATATATTTTAACATATAGAAATAATACTTTTAATAAGTTGTTTAATTTTCATTATTTATTCATTGGTATTTTTTTGTTTTAATACTTTTTATAAATTAATTAATTATTTCTTTCTCATCATTTTTATCTATTTCAATTTATTCTAATTATATATATAATAATTTTTTATATTATAATAATAACATGTACATTAAAATATTTATATTTAATTCTAATTCTTATTTAATTTAATTTATGTTTTTTTTTCTTTTTGAGGATGGGAGATCATGGAACATGGTAGGGTATTTTCATTTTGTTTCGAGGACCCTATGTAGTGACTGTTGGGGAATAAATGACATCTTGAAGGCATTGTATAGAGGCTTATAAAGTCATCCAGATGATTCTAGAGAGTTCCATAGGGTGATGAGTGGAGTTGAAGAGGAGACTTCTCCATTTTGATAGAATATTATTGTCCAGTTCAGTAAGTACACATCTAGACATGAGGAAAACCACTTCCAGCGAGCAGTAAATCGGAGAATTTCATCCCAGTTCTCGATTCACAGAGAAGTAAGTTGAGAACATCTCATCATACCCATTAGGTAGGAGTAGAGCACAACTGATCGTGCATTTAAAGATTTCCTTGAGGATATATATGGGACAAATCAATTTTTATCCTTGTTCAATTTTTGTGCATTTTTTATGTTAACATATTCATGTTAAAACTTTTTAATCTATTAAATTAATTCATAAATCTTGGATAATCTAATTTGGTGGGAATTAGTTGAGCTGGGTAAACCTATTAATTTCATGTTCATACGCTCCATAATTTAGATTGGATTGTCTCTCTCTTTCTCATGATTTGAACAATTACATTAAAAACAATCAAGATAAGTGGAAAAAAATATTAATCGAATTAAAAATTAAATTTTTTTGAACCAGAATATTTCATTAAAAATAGTTCATGCTCAAATGAGAGAGGCACACAGACATCAACTGACAATTTGAACTTAGTGATTTTTTATTTTTGTCTTTATGTAATGGAATGATTTTTACATTTTAAATAAATTAAGAATTACTCTATCAAAGGTTGATCATACAAAAATTCTAGTTATCCAATTTAAATTGGATTCAGATATTTTAATCTAGTGCATGAAAATTGGAAATAAGTATTAAAACGGACCAGTTAATTTCCCCTTACACATCTATTGATTGATTTCACTTCTTGTTTAACTACTTTCTCACATCTTGGACCTTATTTCTTATCTTCCGATCTAGTCTACTTACACTGACTCACTCACATTCTCTTGGTCACACAAAAACCTTTATTAACTTATTCTTTTCAAAAATATCATATTTTGTTTGTTTTATTAACCTTTGGTTTTGTTTTTTTGTTTTTAATGAAAAATCAGTCCCTCCCTATGGTCCAACCCAATCTTATAACTACTCTAGGAAGTATGTAGTTTTATAAATTTCTATTTTTCCCACACTCAATGACACGTGACATGAAAAATTTGGTTTCATTTCTTGGGAGGGCATATGTGAAAAAATTAAAAAAACAATAAATCACAAAAAAATATTAAAAAACATAAAACACAAAAAAAATTGTTTAAAAGATGTAAAAAATTTACAAATAAAATAAATAATATAAAATATACCAATAAAATTCAAAAAAATATTGTGGAACAAATTCTTCAGGAAAATAGGGACAATCTTAGAAAACATAGAACCTATCAATCCTGAAATTAAAGAACAATAGAAAAACATAAAAAATAACAAAAACGAAGTCAAAATGGAAGTAAATAGGGAGTTTTAAAATTATAACATAAATAATTCTATAGTTGATAATTTGAACCAACCTAGAATAATTAATCAACCTGAAAATGAGATTGTTAAGAGACATAGTTTGAGATAATTTCATCTACCTTCAATCTCTAGCAACCCGTCATGCATTAGGATCTTTCCTAGTCCACGAAAATAAGAAATAAAATAGTCCATGTTGTCTCACTAGATGACCTTCAATAGTATGCCTCGTGAAGGTTCTCATGAATTCATTTGAGATTTCTATTGTAGTTTCCAATAGCTTCCACATTGGATCCTTAGTGAGGAAGAGATGAAACAAAGAGTTTTCCATTCTTCCTCAAGGGAAATGCAATATACTAGTTCCAACCAGTATAAGAAGAAATCTTTATCACTTAGGATCAAGAATATAATTACCTTTTAATTAAATTATATAATTGGAGGTCAATATTTGAGATTAGGAAGTATATTATAGGATTTCTTTAAGATGATTGTAAGCTATTTCATGAATCCTAATATTGGTTTGTGGTATTACGTAGGCAGTATCCAAACGACCTGTGCACCCCTAAATTTCTCATAGATACATTTTAAAATAGCCTATCTTCTTACCACAAAACCTTTTTGGATTAGTCTGTGGGAGGGGACATTAGTGATAGGACATTTGAGGAGCTCAATGAAATTTTTAGCACTATAGCTCAAAACTCCAAGCACTTGTGTTCTAGGAGGAGTACCATTGTAAGGAAGGAACCAAACCCTCTCCCATAAGATGAATCCCATGTTGGTGGGTTTTTCAATGAGAGAACCCATAAAAAATTAGGGATCAATTTTACCTTTGTGGCATGTATGGGAACTCACAAACTTGTTGTCCAAACATTGATATACCACCCAAGCACTTTAGAGTGCCAACATTGTTGGTTATGGTTCTAGGATGCAGCCTAGGGAATAATGTAACACCCCGAGATTTTATGAAAAATATTCTTAACGGATTTTTCACAACACGCATCCCTGACTTGGGTTTCATTACACGGAATCGCGACCTTCCTCGATAACATGTGTAGTACGCAATACCGGGTTTCACAAAACAACGATATATTATTATAATATTATTATAGACTAGCCACTATGAATAGTATTAACTACATCTTTAATTTTATAACTCTATTATTCATCTTACATATTTTCTAGAACATTGTATGAGAACAAAATCAATTTTTCGAGCAAAATAAGTGTTTTCAAAAAATGTAGTTTTGCCGCCTTTTGTAGGAGAACCCACTTTAAATTTTTTTTTGACATGTCTATAAGTTTAATTTGAAAAAATAAAATTCTTCTTTGGAATCAATATATAAAAATTTCCTTTGAATAAATTTTTCATATTATTCTGATAACTTTCATATTTTAATGAATAGTAAAAACATGTTATATTTTAATCAAAAACAACTTTTTTCATCGTAATAATTTGTATGGTTATATTATCTTTTTAGTTGGTTTTAAAGTGTAATTAGAATATATTTTTATCATTTAATCCAATTATGGTCATTGGAATTAATTTCACTTTGAAATTGGATATAAATAAGTATCAATCTTTTGATAGTTATTGTTTCTTAAAAACACGCTATTTGTTTTGATAACGGGAATTAATTTTAAAATTAATTAATCCCACTTCTATGTTTTGAATTTGGAAAAATAGACATCAATTTTGAATTTGGAATATAAAATAATGCATAGGCTTATTTTTTGGTATTTTTCTGAAAAACAACAATTTTTGATGAATAGTGAAACCACTTAGTGGTAGTTAAAAAACTGACTTTTACATTTAAATGAAATTTTACCACTTCTGTGAATTGAATTTCAAAAATCCGAGAGACACGGTTAATATCAATGACTAAAATGTGGTTCAATGAGACGAAAATAATTTTTGGTGAATAGTAACGTTTTACTTTTTTTACCACGGGTAAAAATAAATAGAGTAATTAAGGGTAAAAATGATATAATTATTACCCTAACACATGTCCTCATTCTATTGGATAAGTTTAATTAGACCAAGAAAAACCTTAGTAATAAAATATGACCATTTAGGCCCACTTGTATTAGATTTGGACATTTATTATTAATTTATTTAAAGAAGGGTTAAAATAGTTAAAATCAAAGTTTAATAACTAATTAATTTTTAATATAGGGTTATACATAAGATAAATTCGACTATAAATATTAATTAGAAATATAAAAATATTTCCTACCTAATTGTATTTTATTTATAATTTTTAGACATTAAATAATTTAATTTATGTATGACACAATGATGATGCAGTAATTATCTTATTAATGAAATATTGACATAATTGATGTTATAAATACCCAAATAATTGTAATTTGAGAGTTTTTATTAATTAAAATAATTTTCTAGGTTAATATTACATATTATTACTGATTTAATTAAATTTTTTCGAACTAATATTTCTATTATGATTTTTAGAAAAATCAATTACCAAATAGTGTCAAAATTGACATAATATAGTTTTTAAAACAAATATTATATTATTAATTGTTATTTTATTCCTAAAAATATAAGGTTCTGAAAAATGACTTAGATAAGGTTATATATATTAATAATAACCAACTTGGGGTTCGTTTTCCATGTTATAGTAAGTTTATTAACCTTATAGTGTAAGAAAACAAGAAGACACGGTAAAAGATAAATTATCCAACTTTAAGTTAAATCTAAATGATAAGGTTAAAATGGAACCCTAAACTTGTAAAATTCTATTGGATGAGAGGATTTCTACCATTCCCCACCTTAGCTTATAAATAAATCAATTTTGAGCTATTAAAAACAAAATATGACTTTATAATAAAATAATATTTTTAGTTTTTTCAAAGGTGCCCCTCTCCTCCCTTATAAAAGGGCTCATCCTCCCTCTCTTCCTCACACCACATTGAGTCTTCAAGCTCGGCCAACCCCTGCCAAATTCTCTTCTCCAGATCCCTAGAAATATCCTAGAGGTCCTGTTATTCTTCAAAGACCAATTTAAGTTCCCTAAGAGGAGGTCTCAATGAGGTGCTTCAAAGAAGAGGTAATGTCTGTTACCGATTCTTTCAACTTTATTTCTTCTTCCACTTATTCTTCTTTAGTTGTTTCATTATGAAGTAATAACATCAGTATCAATAATATACTGATATGTTATTATAAATATGAAAAAACCATATTTCACCATCTGTCCATCGTACGGAAAAAGAAATCACCGCGCGTGCGTACGTACGGAATACCGTCTCCACGCCGTGGTGTAATCTATTTTTCACCACCACCTTACTTGGATGGGTATAATGGTGAATGTAATGAATATATATGATTATTGTAAAGTGATATTAATTCTGTGGTATTATACATACTCTTTAATCCAATTCCATGATCATAGGAATGATATCATCGCTCGTGCGTACGAACGGAATACCGTCTCCACAATGCGATGAGATTCACTCTCCATGATAACCATTCAAGAATGATTATAAAGTATAAATAATAATTAATCATGAAATATATGACATAATAATGCTACTGGATTTATGTATATATATATTTATTTCATCTACTTAATTCCATTCAATTCAATAAGGAAACGAAAACAGCATTCATGTGTACGTACGGCCTACTGTCTCCATGAACAGTGTATTTATTTCCCTTTATCGATCAATTATATATATATGTATATTCTGAATATATATTATTTAAAAATCATGTTTTACATTATGGATGTAAGTAATCATGATCTATGTAATCAATTGAATAATTACAAGTTAAAACACGAATGACAAATGAAATGATTTTTTCCCAAAACGCAACTTTAACTTGAATTTACAAAAGAACGGGTAATATAAAGTCATAAGTGAACCATATATGATATAATAACAATGGATATGAATCTCCAATAAGTCAATGACATTTTTTAAATCATTATACAGGAGTTTTGGATACGTACGAAGCATATCAGACCTAAGGTAAGGGATAATTTTGCAAATCACATTTTAATCCGAGATTGCTTATTTGTAAATATTTACTGGGGTTATTTCTATCATACATGTCCATGTTTTATAAAAGTGTTTTCATGTATGTTTAAATTCCTTTTTACCCATTTTTTACTTTTACTACATTGTATGTAAGTAATCTTTATTTTGTTTACGTTACGAGGTACTTTTTTGACTTTTCCGGCAAAAGTATGAGAAGAATGTTTTTTTAACTTATACGCCAAGAACGGATTTTTATGGTTTTATGAAGACTTATTTTCATGAAGCTTCCTCCAAAATATTTCATGACTATTTTCAACAAAATCCATTTATTTTAAAATTCAATGACATTTTGTGAAAAGAAAATGATATTGAAGAAAAAAGGATATTTTCCTCAAGAATTCATTTCAAGTGTTTTATCAAAAACCGTTTTCATCTAAGATGACATTATTTCACATGTGTATGTTTCAAGTATCATGTCTCTATGTTTTACATGTTTTCACTTTTCTAATGATGAAATGATATCCAATTTTTTTGTATGGAAAACGTTATGATGGAATGATGTTTATGAAACCCATTTTATTCTTGGGTTATGATGAATGATTTATGTTTATATTGTGGCACACGAAAGAATGATTTCAATATGAGATGGGTGGGACCTATATCTCCCTCCAATGCATTGGGTAAATATTTTATATCTCATGAGATACACATGGCTGGAACGGTAAGTTAATCTGGTTCAGTACTATAGGACTAGAACGAGGAGTGAACTCGATTCAGAGAGGGACTTTGTCCACTAAGATGGTCTTGGCAGCAATGCCTTGGCTACTATGGAAATCATTACATGTTCTTAATTGATTTTACAATTACATGTTTTATTCTCATGCTATTTTATCATGATTTTTGTTCCATTATGATCTATGCCTTATTTACTTCATTTTTTTATGTCGTTGCTCAACATTTTGATGTTTAAACTTTATGTTCATGTTTTTAAGTTCAAATGTATATGTTATGTTTTATCTTATCCCTACTTACCCTTTCTGGGCATTTGAGATCACCCTTTTTATGTTTTATTTTCCCCAGGATTAAAAGAAAGGTTTTAGGTAAGGAAATAAAAAGTGGAAGATCTTTATGGGAGATGTTAAAGATCTTTCACCACAATTAGAAGATTACGTTCCAAGTTTCCAAAGACCCTAAACTATTATGGTCCTTGTGTGTCTGTTTTTGTTATGTATTAAGTATTCCAAAAAAGTAATGTAATATCTATGTTTGTCAAGCTTTGGGTCTCTAGAGTTGGTATCAGAGGAAATGTTTAGTCAACCTTTGGAAATTAGGATGCGAGAACTTTAGTGATATCCCTAGAGATATTCCTAAGGTATGTCTAGGGATTTCCCTAAGGTTAAGTATAAGTATAGGTTATAGTCCTAGAATTATGGTAACGATCTTAGAATTAAACCTAAGATGTTAGATAGTGAAAGTACTCCCCCTTTATTATGTTGTTTTCCCTAGCACGATTTTTGCCTCTGACAGTATTCTTTTTGGGATTTAGACGATGGCTAGAACCCGAAGGAATCGTGTTGATCAATGCAATGGACAATGCAATGATTGTACACCTGAACAAACAAATGTTATGGGAGATGGAGTGAAAAATATTAATGGTATACTTACACAAGCAATGAATCATTTTGGACTTCCAAATGAGCAGAGAAGGGAAAAATATTCTATTGAGTCCTTCATGGGGAAACGTCCACCATCATTCAGTGGGTCTTCTGATCCACTTGTTGCTGAACAATTGATCAGTACCACTGAGAAGATATTTTCAGTTCTTCAATGTTCTGAACATGATAAAGTCATCTTAGTAGTATATCGTTTGGAAGGTGAAGCTGGTCCATGGTGGAATATTATCAAGAATACGAGGCCAAGAGATGAAATTGAGTCCATGGAATGGGACGAGTTCAAAAACTTATTTTCAATAAGTACTTCCCTCGTATTCTTTGAACAAAGATGGATAAGGAGTTTCTTGAACTAAAGCAAAAGGATGATGAATCTATTGGTGTATACAGATCAAATTTTACAAGGCCTGCAAGGTATGCATCTGGCTTTATCATCCAACCTGAAAGTAAAGTTGATATATTCTTCAGTGGCTTAAAACCAAATATTCGAAGGGAATTAGCTATAAGATACTTCAGTAGCTATGAAGAAATTGTGTGTTGTGCTATCAAGGTAGAAATGGAAGTTGGTTTTACTTATCAATCTCATGGTTTTGACAAGAAACGAAAGACAGAGTTCAAGGAGAAATCTCAGAATAATGGTGAAAGGAAGATGAATGTTTCCTTATGCTCAACGTGTGGAAAGAATCATGGTGGATATTGTCTTAAAGGGACTATAAAATGTTTTAAATGTGGAAAAGATGGTCATCGAGTAGCTAAGTGTCGAAGTAGTGGAGAATGGGTTTCTAATGATGTGAATAAAGAAAATACTATAGAGAATGCAACACCAACACTTCAATGCTTCAAGTGCAAGGAAATGGGTCATTATGCTAATAAATGCCCTAATCTAAGAGTTAGTGATGATCGACAAGAGAAACCACTTAAGGAAAAGGACAAATGGAAGTCACATGCTATCACTATTGGCGATTTTGAATATGACAATGATGTGGTGGAATGATTATGTGTTTGTGTAATGGGATTCCAAAATAATGTTGAATATTGTATCGTGGAATATTGGAATATTTATGCATTGGTCTATTGTGGTTATCAATATTTTTATGGTACCGATAACCATGGAAAGTGATTGAGATATTTTTGGAAAAAAGATGATATTCTCATAATTAAGGGATAAGGAGAAAATTAAATGATTGACAGTATTCATGATCTCATGACTGATATAAGGAAATAGTTATATCATGGTTTGAGTATATAAAATTTTGGGGTTTTGGTATGTGGAAGGAGTTATCTTTTGACAGCACTCATGTTTTCACTAAGATTCAATGGCTATTCATTTTTCAAGAGAATACATGATTAAGGCCTTCGAATGTTTGGAATGTGACCAACAAGACATATCTTATGATATATGGGGATCAACGATGGTATTAACAGGCTTGTTATATGAACTCTTTGGTAATCGTTTTCTCTATAATAAGAGAGTGCACTGCAGTATTATGGATAAGCCTAAAGATTAGAAGTGATTATGTTGGAAATAAGTTAGTATTGTTTAAGGATATAAGTTTTTTCGATATTATTGATGAGAAGTTATAATAATGTAGTTTTAGAAAAAGGAAAACCTGCAGGATGGGCGACAACCCATCGCGTCAGACAAGCCTGTGGGAATCGAACCCCCAACCGATGTGCGGAATGCCTTTGTCGCCTACCACTGGCCTACAGGATGTCCCTATTTAGTATAAACTTGTTTTATTATATTAATCAGTATGATATATGAAATATAAGTCCATTTTAGGAACCATATATGATTAATCTCAATATAGATGGACTTATGATAACTTTTCTAACCTTTTATTTGAGACAGATGGAATCACCCATCATTCTGTCACATGATCTGCTAACACATCATGAATGAAAAATTCAACTTCATTTCATTAAGAGATGAAGTGGAAATTGTCCAAAGAACGACCAACAGTGAGACTGTACCAATATCACGAAAATATTTCTTCTAAATTCCAATTTCATCAACTTTAGGGAAATGATCTTGAAAACCAAAAATGTTGTCCTAGTGCCCTTATATCCGATGAATTATATGGTACCTTAGATCATCACAAATCTATGGATTTGTGATTTATGGCTTTTTCATAGCCATGTTCTCTACCACTCTCCATCAGAACTTGATGGTTTGATTTTTCTTCCATATCCATATTTTCACCTATGCTCTTCTATATGGAAACCCAGTGATGAGTTACTTTGGGTAATCGTTACATTTCATGACTTATTTTTTAAAATTAAGTTTTAGTACTCCTTTTTACGATGTGGGTTTCTATAAATAGTAAATGATTTATAACCTTGACGAATTTCGAGGGAGAAATTAATTTTAAGGGGGGTAGAATGTAACACCCCAAGATTTTATGAAAAATATTCTTTTAATTTCACTAATGTCTTGTGTTATATGCTACACCAACAGGATTTTGAACAACATGCATCCCTAACTTGGCTTGCATTACATGCAATCACGACCTTCCTCAATAACATGTGTAGTATGCAATACTGGGTTTCACAAAACAACGATATATTGTTATAATATTATTATGGACTGGCCGTTATGAATAGTATTAACTAAATTTTGAATTTTATAACATTATTATTCATCTTACATATTTTCTAGAACATGGTATGAGAAAAAAAATCAATTTTCCGAGTAAAATAAGTATTTTTCAAAAAATTTAGTTTTGCCGCCTTTTGATGGAGCACCCACTTTAAATATTGTTTTTGACATGTCTATAAGTTCAATTTGACAAAATGAAATTCTTCTTTGGAATTAGGATATAAAAATTTACTTGGGATAAATTTTTCATATTATTCTGATAACTTTCAAATTTTAATGAATAGTAAAAACACACTATATTTAAATTAAAAAAAAAACCATTTTTCATCGCAATAATTTATATGGTTATATTTTTTTTAGTTGGTTTTGAAGTGTAATTAGAATACATTTTTACTATTTAATCCAATGTTGGTCATTGGAATTAATTTCACTTTGAAATTGGATATAAATAAGTATCAATCTTTTGATAGTTATTATTTCTTAAAAACACGCTATTTGTTTTGATGACGGGATTTAATTTTAAAATTAATTAATGCCAATTCTATGTTTTGAATTTGGAAAAATAGACATAAATTTTTAATTTGGAATATCAAATAATTCTTTGGCTGAATTTTGGGTATTTTTCTGAAAAACGTCAATTTTTTATGAATAGTGAAACCACTTAGTGGTAGTTAAGAAACTGACTTTTTCATTTAAATGAAATTTTACCGCCTCTATGAATTCAATTTCAAAAATCCGAGAGACACGGTTAATATCAAGGAATAAAATTTGGCTCAATGAGATGAGAATAATTTTTGGTGAATAGTAACTTTTTTATTTTTTTACCACGATTAAAAGTAAATAGGGTAATTAAGGGTAAAATGATATTATTATTACCCAAACACATGTCCTAATTCTATTGGATAAGTGTAATTCGACCAAAAACAACCTTAGGAATAAAATATGACCATTTAGGCCCACTTGGATTAGATTAGGACATTTATTATTAATTTATTTGAAGAAGGGTTAAAATAGATAAAATCAAAGTTTAATGACTAATTCATTTTTAATATAGGGTTATACATATGATAAATTCGACTATAAATATTCATTAGAAAGATAAAAGGATTTGATACATAATGGTATTTATTTATAATTTTTAGACATTAAATAAGTTAATTTATGTATGACACAATGATGATGCCGTAATTATCTTATTAATGAAATATTGACATAATTGATGTTATAAATACCCGAATAATTGTAATTTGAGACTTTTTATGAATTAAAATAAATTTTTAGGTTAATATTACATATTAGTACTGATTTAATTAACTTCGTTCGAACTAATATTTTTGTTATGATTTTCACAAATATCAATTACCAAATAGTGTCAAAATTGACATAAAATAGTTTTTAAAACAAATATTATATTATTAATTTTTATTTTATTCCTAAAAATATACGGTTCGGAAAAATGACTTATATAAGCTTATATATATTAATAATAAACAACTTGGGGTTAGTTTGGCTTGTTATAGTAAGTTTATTAACCTTATAGTGTAAGAAAACAAGAAGATACAGAAAAAGATAAATTACCTAACTTAAAGTTGAATCTAAATGATAAGGTTAAAATGGAAACCTAAACCTGCCTAAATTATATTGGATGAGAAGATGTCGACCCATCCCCACCTTACATTCGAAATAAATCAATTTTGAGCTATTAAAAACTGAATATAACTTTATTATAAAATAATATTTTTAGTTTTTCCAAAGGTACCCCTCTCCTCCCTTATAAAAGGCCACCTCCTCCCTCTCTTCCTCACACCACATTGAGCCATCAAGCTCGGACAACCCCTGCCAAATTCTCTTCTCCACATCCCTAGAAACATCCTATAGGTCCTGGTATTCTTCAAAGACCAATTTTAGTGCCCTAAGAGGAGGTCTCAAAGAGGCGATTTGAAGAAGAGTTAATGTCTGTTACCAATTCTTTCAACTTTATTTCTTCTTCCACTACTTCTTCTTTAGTTGTTTCATTATGAAGTAATAACATCAGTATAAATAATATACTTATAGGTTATTATATGTATGAAACAACCATATTTCACCATCTATCCATCCTATGGAAAATGAAATCACCGCGCGTGCGTATGTACGGAATACAGTCTCCACACCGTGGTGTAATCTATTTTCCACCACCAGCTTACTTGGATGGGTATAATGGTGAAAGTAATGAATATATATGATTATTTTAAAGTGATATTTATTTTGTGATATTATACATACACTTTAATACAATTCCACGATCCTGGGAATGATATCATCGCTCGTGCGTACATACGGAATACCGTCTCCACGACGCGATGATATTCACTCTCCATGATAACCATTCAAAAATTATTATAATGTATATATAATAAGTAATAATTAAATATATGACATAATAATGCAACTGAATTTATGTATATATATATTTATTTCATCGACTTAATTCCATTCAATTCAATAAGGAAACGAAAATAGCATTCATGCATACGTACGACCTACCGTCTCCATGAACAGTGTATTTCATTCCCTTTATCGATCCATTATATATATGTATATTCTAAATATATATTATATATAAATAATTTTTTACATTCTCGATGTAAGTAATGATGATCTAAGTAATCATATGAATAATTACAAGTTAAAACACGAACGACAAATGAAACGATTTTTTCCCAAAACGCTACTTTAACATAAATTTACAAAAGAATGGGTAATATAAAGTCATAAGTGAACCATATATGATATAATAACAATAAATATGATTCTTTAAAGTCAATGACATTATTTAAATAATTATACTGGAGGTTTGGATACGTACGAAGCATATCGGACCTAAGGTAAGGGATAATTTTGCAAATCACATTTTTATCAGATATTGATTATTCATAAGTATTTACTAGGGTTATTTCTATAATCCATGTCCATGTTTTATAAAAGTGTTTTAATGTATGTTTTGTTACACCCTGACCTGTGAGTATAGCTCAATTTAATTATTTTTGGCCTTAAATATTTTTTTTCTGTGGTTCGAGTGTGTCCCGGGTGATTTGTTTCTTTGAGTTATCTTTAAACGTGCACTTTTTGGCTTCAACGTCATCGGGCACACGGGCGGAGTGTGAAGTTGGAGCCGCATGACCTCGTCCTAACTTTTGTGCATCCCATTGTCTTCGGAGTTTTGAAATAAAGAGTGTATATTTAAAATGTGTGTTCATTGTCGTGTTGTTTAAATTTTATTGTGTTAAGAATTTTATTTTTATTGGAATAATACGACTGCCTTTATTATTTTAATTTTTATCTTTATGTTATCATTATTATTGTTATTATTGTCATTCTAAATATTATAATTAGAAATTAAAAATGTTGGAAATCATTTTATTGTTGTGATTAATATTATTGTCATTATGAATATTATTATTATGATTATTTTTATCATGAATTAATATTTGATTATATATATATATATTTTTTTTCTTTCCCCTTAACCCTAATTCCTGCATGTTCTCTTCTCCTCTCCCGTAGCCTTTGCGCACCACCTCACCCCTTTCCTCTCTTCCCTTGCGTGAGCAGGCCCCCATGCTCTCCTCTCCTTTTTCCGCCTCTTCAGCAGCGCCTCCTATTGCATCTTTGGCCGCACCAACTCTCCCTCAGTGCTCGCCTCCTTCTCCCCTTAGCAGTAGCATGCTCGGCCTCCTTCAGCGCCGCACCCAGCCTTCCGAAAGCCCCTGCGTCCCTCTCTGTCCGCCGCTACTGCCTGGCATCTCGCCTCCTCTCTTCCTGCCTGCGCAGCCGCCTCGCGCAACGGCTCCTGACCTGTGCGTACCGACCAGCCACAACCCCCCCCTGGGTCAGCCCTCCTGACACAGCAGCTTGGCGCCCCGTCTCTCCCCCTATCCACTCGCCGCGGCACGATCCTTTCTCCCTCCTGGTGCGGCGAAACCCCAGAAGCACCTCCCTGAGCTTCGCACCCTGCTCCACCGTCTTCCCTCTGTCCGTCTCCGCACAACCAACCCCGACGCCTCTCCTCCTACAGCCCTCCTTCCGCGCAAGCCCAATCAGCTCCTAGCAGCACCTCACCGCCCCGTTTTCCCCCTCCTCTGCAGCGACGAGCAGGCCAGCGCCCTCCTACCCGTTGCAGCAACCCAACCTCTCCAGTGCGATCCTACCCTCTGTTTACAGCAGCCTGGTGCTAACCTCTCCCTCTCGGAATTACCCCTACTCCAGATCTCCCCTCAACCACCACCTTCCCTTCTCATCTTCTCTGTAGCGTCCTCCTCTGTCCGCTGAACCTACCCAGCTGCAGTCGTGCCCTCAGCGCCGCAACCTTCCACCTGTGACCTCCTCTTCACTCCTGCAGCCTCCGCCAATCTGCCATCCAGTGCTCCCCCCTGGAAGGTGTATTTTATTTTTACCTTTACTTTTATTATTATTATTATTATTATTATTATTATTATTATATATTATTATTAGTATTCTTATTATCATTTCCATTATTATTATTATTTTTATTATTATTTTTATTATTTTTATTTTTATTGTTATTATTATTATTAATATTATTATAATCATTGTTATTATTATTCTTATTATTATGATTGTCATTATTATTATTACTATTATTATTATTATTATTATTATTATTATTATTCTTATTCTTATTATTAATTTTATTATTATTATTATTCTTATTACTATTATTATTATCATTATTATTATTTTTTTGTTTTTATTATTATTTTTATTCTTATTATTATTATTATTATTTTTTTGTTGTTATTATTATTATTATTATTGTTATTGTTATTAGTATTATTATTATTATTATCATTGTTATTTTTATTATTATTATTACCATCGTACTCTTGTTAGATAATGGGTTTTAATTGATGGTGAGTTTTTATTTGTTGGTTTAGGATTTTTAGGACCCGCGCAGGGCGTTTCTGAGTGAGCGCCATCGCCGCTCCTTATTTCCGAGGTTCCGTCGTCGTCAAGCTTTAGTTTCGAGGTGGGTGTCTCTTCATGCCTCTTGGTTTCTCATACAATAAATTGGGTTTTGTATGTATTTTGAGTCCTTGAATTTTTTTATGTAGGGCGTTGGACTTTGCCGTGCATTTTCGAACGTGTGTAGTTTCATCGCGTCGTGTATCCGAGGTAGGTTCCCTTTGCACTGCTTTTAAAATTTAAGTTACATTATTTACTGCTATTTGCACACACTAATTGTTTAAAATAAAAATTTTATTAATTCTAAATAATGTGAGATAATATACGATAATTAATTTTTAATATAAGATAGTGAATCTTTAAATGATTATTTAGTGTAAAAAGAGCCATTTATTTTATAAGAGCCATTTATTTTATACAGGACTCTTAAAGAATTTTTTTTGACGAGCGGACACCCAATAATGAAAGAATGCCTGTTTGGATTTTAAACATAATCCAGGGAATGTAAAATAGAGTTTTTGTCTAATGAGAAATGATTTCTTTTGAAGCTTGAACAAGTACTTTGGTTCTTTTCAGAAGTTGCCTGGTTGGCTCTTGAATTTTATTTGTAAAAATAAAATGTTTTGGTTTGGTTGGTTTATAAAAATATTTTCAGCCTGTGAAGTAGTATTTTGGGGGGTTCTTTAAATTATTTTAACTAGGTTTGGTCTTGTAAAGAAGTTTCACTTTTTTTAGAGTAGTGATTGTAAAATGTATTTAATGCCCGTTTGGCACTTTATGGAAAGCGATGAATATGTTTTGATAAAAATCCTCTTAGGAAGAATCTCATTCCTTGGTTGCAATTGATTGTTTGGGAGGCCGCGCTTATAGGATCCCAGGAACTTGCGTAGTTAAAGTCAAGAGGTTGTCCCATGGAGTGGCTCGGGGTGATGCTTGTTCTGCTTTATATATATATATGTCTGATTGGATGCTTGGTTGGCATCATTTGGCTCACCCCCTTTTTTTAAACACTTGAGACATGAGAATCTGGCATATTGAGAGAATATTCTATGAATGATTGTTGCACTGGTAGGTTATGGTTCTGACCAGTGGCCCATAGTAGGTGGATATATTGGGTTTATTACTATGGGATTTGCCCTCGACCTGTCTGAGAGAGGATGGTTGAGCGTATTGTGTGTTTTGATTTCATCGTGACATGTCGATAAGGATGATTTCTCATGTATTGTTGTCTTCTGGTTTATTCTCGATCTCCTAGTTCCACCCATGTCTATTCAGTTTTTGTGGCTTGCAGTAATGATTATGATGATCACATGTATACCTACATTGCCCTTGCTGTGTGTTTTACATTGTGAATTCTGGTGTATAGTTTTCCTTTGAAAGTGGTAAATTGCTTTTGATTAGGTTTCAAAAAATGGTTTTCAAATGAAGTGTTTAATCCTCTTTGTACAAATTTGAAAATTTAAACATCACATTCCCTTTTCCTAAAATGTCTTTGACACAAATGAATTGAACCCAAATTTGTAAATGGTTAAGGGCAATGTTTCGTACTTTGTTTTTAAGTAAAATACTTATAAAAACATACTTTTATAAATTGTAGTTCAAACATGAAATAATGTTTCTTTTATTTTAAAGGTAGTGCATTGGGAATAGATATCGGGTTAGCCTACTGAGTTTTAATACTCACACCTATAGTTATTTTTTGTTTTTAGTGTTTGTGCATGCTCTATCTTGAGTGCGCTTGCCTAGGGCAACACATGATCGTTGAGTCAGAGAGTGACCTGTGAGGTTGCACGGAGTTTTTTCGGACGTCGTGTTTGGTCAGTTTGATTTTCTTCTATTCCTATTTATTCACTTTTTTTGGTTTATCTTTTTTGCACTACTTTCTATTATCTTTGCAGTCTTATTTATTTATTTTAGTAAAAATCATTCCCACAGCCTCTGTTGATGCCCTGGCACTTGTTGCCAGCCCGGGAGGATCGGGAACGCCTCTCGGGCCATGTCGTGGACCAGCTCGGTTGACCGGTTCAGGGTCGACCTGGGTTGGTTCATGAAAAAATGGTATAAGAGGAGGTTAGATCTTAGCAGACCTCATTTTTTAGAGCGCCCTTTGTTATTTGGGATGTCAAGGTAGATGGAGTAGGATTGTGGGGACTCGAGGGGTGGGTGCCGGAAGAGCGTCGCGAACTCTTGCTCGTTCTGATCCTCAGGTTTCCAGGGGAAGTCCGGTTTAATTTGTTTATTTGGGTTTTTATGGAAACGTTTTGCGATTGGGGTACGAGAAATGGAGTTGGGCTAATAGTCCTAAGCCGCATGGCCTGGCAAGCCATGTGGAGCTAGGTGAATGGTCCAAAAAGACTCTTTGTGTTGGTAACGTGATTGACATATGGCTGCCAACCATATGGTGAAGTCGTCCACCAACACTAGTTCCCTGTTTGAGATGTTTTGGGTCTCCTGTGACTTCTGAGAGTGGTTCTAATTTGAAAAAAATGGGTTTTGAAAAAAAAAATTGGTTGTTTGAAATGACATGCTTAATTTGTGGATGGTTTTAAAAGAAGTGGTAAGAATGATTTGTTTTTGGAAAATGAAGTTCTTTGTCTTGGCCTTGGTGTTCCTATGAGTTCTCACATGCATAGTGGTATATTGGAAATGTGGACGGATTTTTGGTATGATGAATGGATTCCTAGGGTGGCATGGATACATGCATGTGAGTGAGACTCTAAAGAATACCAATGGAAAGGGTTTAACACACTAAGCTTGTTTTAAATTAAAGACGTTTCAAAGATAAAAGTTTTGATGTTATGATAACTTGATTTCTTGTGCTTCGAGCTTGTCACCTAAGAAATGTTTGATTTTGAGAATTTTTATTTATTGACTTGTCCTTGATCGGGTTCTTGGATATTTTTGTCCAGCGGATTTTCCCTTGAAGATTCGATGGGTGATCGTAGTACGGTTGATCAACCTAAAGATTTTATGCTTGAGTTCCGGAAGCTGGATCCACCTCTCTTCTATGGTCAATCAGACCCTTCCGTGGCGGTGGAGTGTATGCAGAAGATTGAGAGATGCATTAACCTCATTGAGTTGCCCGAGTCGCTGAAGGTCAAGTTTGTGACCTTCATGCATGGAGGTTCAACGTGGATGTGGTGGAAGTCAGTGTCTCGGAACAAGCCCCGTCAAGAGATTACTTGGGAGTTTTTCAAGGCCTCGTACATTCGTCAATATTTCTTTGAGGAAGAAAGGATGAGAAAGGGGATGGAGTTGTGTTGTCTGCAGCAGGGCGAAAGATCTGTGTTGGAATATTTCCAGCACTTTGTAGAGCTAGTACCTTATGATTCAGGGTATGCCACGAATGACCCCATGAAGGCTCGACACTTCGAGGAGGGTCTCCGCCCTGATCTACAGTCAAAGGTGTCAGAGTCCAACCTAACTTGTTTTGTCGATGTGGCAAGACAAAATTTTCATGTCGAAGCTGCGATGGTAGGAGTGATCAAAGTAGTTCTCCCTCCTTCGATCCCTATGAGCAGTGGTGAAGATTCTGGAAAGGAAATGAGTAAGCAAATGGAAGTGGATGGATAAGGTTGTGGAATCAAGAGGCCATGTGATCTTTCATCAACCTCTTCGAAGTGAGAGATTATTATGTGTTATCAGTGTGGCAAGCGGGGTGACAAGAATTCGTTGTGCCCAAGCGCTCCGAAGCCCTGCGAGGCATGTGGATGCCTGGGTCACTTGCAACGATTTTGTTAGGGCGTTGTAAGAAAGCGTCACAGAGTAAGTTCTTGGAAGTAATGTGATGTTGGGTCTTTGTTCAATGTTTCTGGTTTAAGTTTCCATTCAGTTTAAGGGATATTTTATTGTTGTAGTTGTATTAATGATGTTTTGGGTTTGAAATGTATGGGAATTTCATGAGTCTTTTGACGAACTCTGGCTTTCAATGCTGGTATGTTTTTAAATTTTAAAATTGCGTCCTTTCTTTTTTCAAATCAAAAGATGTATATTTATCATTGGGATTATCAGAACCTGTCTGCGAGGCAGGAGGCGATTCATCCAAAAGAGCTCCAGCCAAAAGGTCTCGAAGTGAAGCCAGCGCGTAGTCAGGAACCCCTGGGGATTTTTAAGGAGTCTTGTTAAGGTTATGTCTTTACTGTGTGGTGAGATAGTTTTGGTGTTGTTGTTCCAGATTCTTTGTCGTTGTAATTCTTCTCTTGTCACAAAGTGCGTGATGTACTTAACCCTCACACAATGTCGATAATTGTGTCTTTTTGTTTGGATGTGAGGTGTCAATTGGTGGTCCTGCGTGGACAACCCATGTGAATCAGTTGTGACTTTGGGTTGTGTTTATCATGAAGTGATGGGTCTTGAGTAGTCATCTGCCATAGTTTCAGTTATCTGATCCTTGGTCCCACCCTCCCCGCCCATGGGGTAAGGGGTTTTTGCTTAGTGAAGACTCTTCAGATGAACTTTTATCCCTTTCGGACGAGAGTAAGTGGTTTAAATGTTTTTCTATGCTTTTTATAGCTTGAGTAAGGCCCGGTTCTGGCCTATGTTGGTTTTATGGTTGGGCGCTAGTAGGTTAGTTCTTTATGGTGGAGAGACCCACCATGAGTCTCTTTGGGTTTTCTCTTAAGTCGTTATCGGGGGTTAGTGGAGTCCTTATGGTGGGGAGTCCATTCAGGCCTCCCCTCTACTGTTGGTCTGTTTCGGGAAAGGAGGTTGAGTCTTGTAGATGGTTGATGAAATTTCCTTTGGTTAAGAGGATGGATCTTGTTAATGATGAATCCTTAGGCATCGATCAATCGGCTAGAAAATGTTTTGGCTTTTCGGGGGCGGAAAGCGTTATGGTGGGGAGAATTTTCACACCCTGACCCGTGACTATAGCTCAATTTAATTAATTTGGCCTTAAATATTTTTTTATGTAGTTCAGGTGTGTCCTAGGTGATTTGTTTCTTTGAGTTATGTTCAAACATACACTTTTTGGCTTCGACGTCATCGGGCGCACGGGCGGAGCATGAAGTTGGAGCCGCATGACCTCGCCCTAACTTTTGTGCATCCCGTTGTCTTCAGAGTTTTGAAATAAAGAGTGTATATTTAAAACATGTGTTTATTGTCGTGTCGTTTAAATTTTATTTTGTTAAGAATTTTATTTTTATTGGAATAATATGACTGCCTTTATTATTTTAATTTTTATCTTCATGTTATCATTGTTATTATTATTATTCTCATTATAAATATTACTATTAAAAATTAAAAATGTTCGAAATCATTTAATTGTTGTGATTAATATTATTGTCATTATAAATATTATTATTATGATTTTTTTGATCATGAATTAATATTTGATTATATATATATATATATGTTTCTCTTTCCCCCTAAACCTAATTCCTGCATGTTCTCTTCTCCTCTCCCATAGCCTTTGCGCGCCACCTCACCCCTTTCCTCTCTTCCCTTGCGCGAGCAGCCCCCCCCCCCCCCCCATACTTTCCTATCCTTTTTCCGCCTCTTCAGTAGCGCCTCCTACTAAATCTTTGGCTGCACCAACTCTCCCTCATCGCTCGCCTCCTGCCTCCCTTAGCAGTAGCGCACTTGGCCTCCTTCAGCGCCGCACCAAGCCTGCTGGAAGCCCCTGTGTCCCTCTCTGTCCGCCGCTTCTGCCTGGCGTCTCGTGTCCTCTCCTCCTGCCTGCGTAGCCGCCTCGCGCAACGCCACCTGACCTGTGCGTACTGACCAGCCACACCCCCCCCCCCCCCCCGCCGGGTCGGCCCTCCTGACACAGCAGCCCGACACCCCATCGCTCCCCCTGTCCACTCGCCACCGCACGACCCTTCCTCCCTCCTGGTGTGGCGAAACCCCAGCAGCGCCTCCCTGAGCTTCGTGCCCTGCTCCGCCATCTTCCCTCTATCCACCGCCACACAACCAACCTCGACGCCTCTCCTCCTACAACCCTCCTTCCGTGCATGCCCAGTCGGCTCCCAGTAGCACCTCACCGTCCCGTTTTCCCCCTCCACTACAGCAACGACCAGACCAGCACCCTCCTACCCGTTGCAGCAACCCAACCTCCCCGGCGTGATCCTACCCTCTGTTCACAGTAGCCCGACACTAACCTCTCCCTCTCGGAATTACACCCTACTCCAGATCTCCCCTCAGCCACCAACTTCCCTTCGCATATTCCCTATAGCATCCTCCTCTGTCTGCTTCACCTACCCAGCCATAGTCGCGCCCTCAGCGCCATAGCCCGCCACCTGTGACCTCCTCTTCAGTCCTGCAGTCTCCGCCGATCTGTCATCCAGCGCTGCTCCCCCTGGAAGGTGTATTTTATTTTTACCTTTACTTTTATTATTATTATTATTATTATTATTATTATATTTATGATTATTATTAGTATTCTTATTATTATTTTCATTATTATTATTATTATTATAGTTATTTTTATTATTCTTATTCTTATTATTCTTATTATTATTAATATTATTATTATCATTGTTATTATTATTCTTATTTTTATGATTGTCATTATTATTATTATTATTATTATTATTATTATTATTATTAATACTTTTATTATTAATATTATTCTTATTACTATTATTATTAACATTATTATTATTTTGTTGTTGTTTTTATTATTATTCTTATTCTTATTATTCTTCTTATTATTTTGTTGTTATTATTATTATTATTATTATTCTTCTTGTGATTGTTAGTAGTATTATTATTATTATTAATATTATTATTATTGCTATCATTATTATTATTATTTTTATTATTATCATCGTACTCTTGTTAGATTATGGGTTTTAATTGATGGTGAGTTTTTATTTGTTGGTTTAGGATTTTTAGGACCCACGCAGGGCGTTTCTGAGTGAGCGCCATCGCCGCTCCTTGTTTCCGAGGTTCCGTCGTCGTCGCGCTTTAGTTTCGAGGTTGGTGTTTCTTCATGCCACTTGGTTTCGCATATAATAAATGGGGTTTTGTATGTGTTTTGAGTCCTTGACGTTTTTTATGTAGGGCGTTGGACTTTGCCATGCATTTTCAAACGTGCGTAGTTTCATCGCGTCGTGTATTTGAGGTAGGTTCACTTTGCACTGCTTTTAAAATTTAAGATACATTATTTCCTGCTATCTGCGAACACTAATTGTTCAAAATAAATACTTTATTAATTATAAATAATTTGAGATAATATACGATAATTAATTTTTAATATAAGAGAGTGAATCTTTAAATGATTATTTAGTGTAAAAAGAGCCGTTTAATTTATACAGGACGCCTGAAGAATGTTTTTTGACAAGCGGACACACAATAATGAAATAATGCTCGTTTGGCTTTTAAACATAATTCACGGATTGTAAAATAGAGTTTCGGTTTAATGAGAAATGATTTCTTTTGAAGATTGAGCAAGTACTTTCTTTCTTTTGAGAAGTTGCCTGGTTGGCCCTTGAAGTTTATTTGGAAAAATAAAATGGTTTGGTTTGGTTTTGGTTTATAAAAATATTTTCAGCCTATGAAGTAGTATATTGGGGGGTTCTTTAAATGATTTTAAACTGGGTTTTGTCTTGTAAAGAAGTTTCACTTTTTTTAGAGTAGTGATTGTAAAATGTATTTAATGCCCATTTGGAACTTTATGGAAAGCAATGAAAATGTTTTGATAAAAATCCTCTTAGGACGACTCTCATGCCTTGGTTGAAATTGATTGTTTGGGAGGCCGCACTTAGAGTCTCCCGGGTACTTGAGTAGTTAAAGGCAAGAGGTTTTCCCATGGAGTGGATCTGGGTGATGCCTGGTGTGCTTTATATATATATGTCTAATTGGATGTTCGGTTGGCTCACCACCTTTTTTTAAACACTTGAGACATAGGAATCTGGCATATTGAGAGAATATTCTAAGAATGATTGCTGCACTGGTAGGTTATGGTTCTGACCAGTGGCCTATAGTAGGTGGATATATTGGGTTTATTACTATGGGATTTGCCCTCGACCTACCTGAGAGAGGATGGTTGAGCGTATTGTGCGTTTTGATTTCATCGTGACATGTCGAGAAGGATGATTTCTCATGTATTGGTGTCTTCTGGTTTATTCTCAATCTCCTAGTTTTACCCATGTCTATTCAGCTTATGTGGCTTGCAGTAATGATTATGATGCTCACATTTATACCTACATTTCCCTTGCTGTGTGTTTTACTTTGTTCATTCTGGTGTATTTTTTTCCTTGGAAAGTGGTAAATTTCTTTTGATTCGGTTTCTAAAAATGGTTTTCAAATGAAGTGTTTAATCCTCTTTGTACAAATTTGAAAATTTAAACATCACTTTCCCTTTTCCTAAAATGTATTTGACACTAATGAATTGAACCCAAATTTGGAAATGGTTAAGGGAAATGGTTCATAATTTGTTTTTAAGTAAAATACATAGAAAAACATACTTTTATAAATTGTAGTTCAAACTTGAAATGATGTTTCTTTTATTTTAAAGGTAGTGCATTGGGAATAGATATCGGGCTAGCCAACTGAGTTTTAATACTCACGCATATAGTTATTTTCTGTTTTTAGTGTTTGTGTAGGCTATAGCTTGAGTGTGCTCGCCTAGGGTGACACTTGATCGTTGATTCGGAGAGCGACCCGTGAGGTCGCACAGAGTTTGTTCGAACGTCGTGTTTGGTCAGTTTTATTTTCTTCTATTCTTGTTTAGTCACTTTGTTTGGTTTATCTTTTTTGCACTGCTCTGTATTATCTTTGCAGTCTTATTTATTTATTTTGGGTGAAATCATTCCCACAGCCTCTGTTGATGCCCTGGCGCTTGTCGCCAGCCCGAGAGGATCGGGAACGCCTCTCGAGCCATGTTGCGGACCAGCTCGGGTGACCGATTCAGGGACGACCCGGGTTGGTACGTGACATGTTTAAAGTCATTTTTACCCATTTTTAACTTTTACTACATGTTATGTAAATAATCTTCCTTTTTTTACGTTACGAGGTACTTTTTTGACTTTTCTGGCAAAAGTACGAGAAGAATGTTTTTTTAACTTATACAACACGAACGGAGTTTTACAGTTTTATAAAGACTTATTTTCATGAATCTTCCTCCAAATTATTTCATGACTATTTTCAACAAAATACTTTTCTTTTAAAATTGCATAAAATTTTGTGAAAAGAAAATTGTTTTTAAGAAAAAAAGGATATTTTCCTCAAGAATTCATTTCAAGTGTTTTATCAAAAACCATTTTCATCTAATATGACATTATTTCACATGTGTATGTTTCAAGTATCATTTCTCTATGTTTTACATGGTTTCACTTTTCTAATGACGAAATGATATCCAATTTGTTTTGTATGGATTACGTTATGATGGAATTATGTTTATGAAAACCATTTTATTCTTGGGTTATGATGAATGATTTATGTTTATATTGTGGCACACGAAAAAATGATTTCAATATGAGATGGGTGGGACCTATATCTCCCTGCAATGCATTGGTTAATGATTTTATATCTCACGAGATAAACATGGATGGAATGGTAAGTTAACCTGGTTTAGTATTACAGGACTGTAACGAGGAGTGAACTTGATTCAGAAAGGGACTGTGTTCACTAAGATGGTCTTGGCAGCAATTCCTTGGCTACTATAGAAATCATTACATGTGCTTAATGGATTCCACAATTACATGTTTTATTCCCATTCTATTTTATCATGATTTATGTTCCATTATGATCTATGCCTTATGTACTTCCATGTTTTATTTCATTGCTCAAGATTTTGATGTTTAAACTTTATGTTCATGTTTTTAAGTTCAAATGTATATGCTATGTTTTATCTTATCCATGCTTACACTTACTGAGCATTTCAGCTCACCCTTTTTATTTTTTATTTTCCCCCAAGATTAAAAGAATGGTTTTTGGTAAGGAAACAAAAATTGGAATATCTTTATCGGAGATGTTGAAGATCTTTCACCATGATTAGAATATTGTGTTCCAAGTTTCCAAATACACTAAACTATTATGGTCCTTGTGTGTCTTTTTTTGTTATGTATTAAGTATTCCTCAAAAGTAATGTAATATCTATGTACGTCAAGCTTTGGGTCTCTACAAATACCCATTTTCAAATACCTACAATCAGGGATATAATAACCACCCAAACCTTTCATGGAGGAGTAGGGAGTCATTTAACCTACTACCCCTCCGGGATTCAACAAGTCTCCAAGGCAGTAATTCCAACTCCAACCCCAACCTATGGATGAGTCATCCAATTAAAAATATGAGGTAATGGATATGTTTCATCAGCTGATAGGGAGAATTTTATTTATCAAAATAATAAAAATAATTTGGTTAATGTTCAAATGGATTCAAGAATGAAAAACATGTAAATACAAATGGGGATGTTGTATGGGGATACTGGCAGTAGATAAAAAAGGTAGACTTCCCAACACTATTGAAGAAAACCCAAGAAAAACATTATATGTATATGACTATCATAAGTGGTCACTAATACCACCAAAAGCCTAGGAATGAACCCCAAAATGCTTAAAATGATTATCTCAATGAATATGAGAATTTATATTCTGAAAACAATAAATCTGGAAAATTGGACAACAGCATTGGGAACCCCCTTTTTCTAGTTCTTTCAACTAAAAATCACAAATAAAATGACTTGAAAAAAAATATAAGAAAAAAGTTGAATAGGAATTTGTATGGATTCCCCCAAATGTAAAAATATTCCCCTATAATTCCTTCTCCTCAAAGAATAAAAAAACATACTCATGATTCTGAACTACTAAAATTTCTCAATGTTTTAAAAAATGTGAAAATGTAGATCCCATTCCTAGAAGAACTTATTGATATCCCATCTTACATAAAATAACTATAGAAAATCTTCTCAAATAAAAATACCATGTAAGAGTTTTCTTAAAATAGCTTGATAGAGGAGTGTAATAATGTTTTGTAAAATAGGATACCTAATACACTTCTAGATCAAGATAATGTTTTCATCCCAAATACTTTTGGGGATAAAGGTGGTAAATTCAATTTTTTTAATTTGTGAGAAAGAATCGATCGTATGCGACTATCAGTTTTCCAACTAATGAGATTATGAGTTCCCCATCACAAAACTATTGGGTTACATCTTTCGGATAGATCCATCACTCATCCTGTGGGTAGGGTTGATGATTTGTTAATGGGAATAGTAAAATAGTTCTTTCCTACTAGATTTCTCATTCTTGTTATGGATTTTGTCTAGGAGGTTCCTGTCATATTTTCTAGGAATTTCTTGGACATAGGGGTCTAGGATAGAGGTCTCTAAGGGTATGTTAATTTTAAACATTGGGGAACAAAAATAATAATTCAATGTTTTTAAAAAAATAAAATAACCCACACACCCAAAATTTACCAAAGATGAGATAATAGTTTTTGAGGGTACTACTGATGATGAGGAAGTGGATTTTCTGAGGATGATAGAGGAGATCAACAGTGAACCTAAGATCCCTACTACAACATGAATGGAGATCAGCACATGTAAGGAGATAGTGTCTATTTATGATAATAAGGGATAGTTTTGTAGAATTTGTATAAGTTTTCTATAGAACACATTCTGTCCCCATGAGAGGAGTCTATGTGTGATGAAAATTTTTATGGCAGTTCAAGTTATGTGGATGAATCCTTCTTTGCTGAATTATTCAAGAGGCATCATGAAGAACATGGTACAAGAAGGCCCAAGATTCTTCCATCTAGTGAATCACTACCCATTTTTGGGAACAAACCCCCTCCAAGAACATCTCAAATATTCATTCGGATAGAGGTCAAACCTAACTGTAACTATCTCATAAACTATGGAGGTAATTATAGGGGATAACTTTTTGATTGTTTTGAAGAATGATAAGTATATCATATGATGGTAAATTGCTAACATTAAGATGATAATTCCATCCTTCTACATGAAAACAAAATTCCCCTAGAAGCTATGTGTACTCCTAGAGTGGAAGCCCAACTGAGAATAAACCCTAACATGAAAGAAGTTGTTAGAGAAGAAGTGATCGTGGTTCTTAATGCTGGAATAATATTTTTCATTTCTAAAAACCCCTGAATTAGTTATGAACAGGTGGTTTCCAAAACAAGTTTTCTGACAGTGTTCACCAATGAGGATAATGAAAAAAACCCAAACAAGGGAAGTGAACAAATGGAGAGTTTGTATAGACAATAGGTAGTTGAATGCTTCCATAAGAAAGGACCACTTTCCAATGCCATTTTAGGACCAAATTTTGGAGATATTTTTTGGAAATGAATATTTATATTTTCATAATGGTTACTTAGGTTACAGCTATATTTCCATTTTTCATGACTATCATGAGAAAAGCTGCCTTCACATGTCCATTTGGTACATTCTACGACTCACGGATTCCCTTTATTGTGTGTGGTGCCACTTCCAAATTCTAGAGGTGCATGATGAAGATTTTCTCAGATATGATTATTAGAATAATTTAGGTTTTAATGGATGATTTTTTAGTAGTGTGAAGTGATTTTGAGAACTGCCTTGAAAATCATCAAACTATGTTGGAAAGCTTCTAAGAAACCAATCTTGTTTTAAACTAGGAAACATTCCAATTCATGGCCACTGAAGGAATTTTCATAGGTCACAAAGTGTCTAAGAGGGGGATTGTGGTCAATAATGAAATTTTTTTTGTTCATCCAAAATTTTCCCCCACCTGAAAAATTCTATGGAATGAGATGTTTTTTGGGACATTATGGGTTTTACTAGAGGTTAATTAATGATTTCTCTAAGATTACTAGAACACTACGTTCTATGGTAGTTAAGGAAAATTACATTGTCTTTTATGAGAAATTCATGGAGTCCTTTAACATTATTAATGAGAAGTTGACAACCTCACATGTGATTACTGCGCCTGACTGGCAACTCCCTTTTGAGGAAATGTTTTATGCACGTGATTTTTCTGTAGGATATATTTCGAGGAATAAGTAAGATAGGAAACTACATGTTATTTATTAATCCACTATGTAGTTGGATGATTCCGAGAAAATATTTTCAAACACTAAGAAGAAATTGGCTGATGTGATGTATTATTTAGAAATTTTTGGACAATACCTGACAGGGTCGAGAGTTATCATTTTCACAGGCCACAGTGCTCTTGAGTACATAATGGAGAATAAATAATACAAACCTAGACTCATGGAATGGACCTACTAGATGTAGGAGTTTGACTTGGTTACTAAAGATAATATGGTTCTAAAATTTTAGTTGAAGAGCCCTTGTCTAGGCATCCAAATACACAAAGTGAAGAACCAAGAGAGATCAATAATTCTTTCACTAGTGAACAATTATTTTCGGCTTCTCTGCATTAGTCTTATGGATTTCTAGAAAATACCAAATTTCTAGAAGTAGGTGTCATGCCCAAGTACCTCTCAAAAAACCAAAGAAATAGGTTCATCTATAAATTTAAATATAATTTTTTGGATGACCCAATTCTTTTTAAGAGGTGTGTTGATAATATGTATTGTAGATGTGTGGTTGAAAAAGATATTTTTATCATACTTTATAGCTTATAGTCATAACCTTGGGGTGGAAACCATAGAGAACATAGAAATTCTCAAACAGGTTTTATGGGTAGGTTTATACTTTCCTACTTTATTCATAGATACTAGGATTTTGGTCATAGGTTGTGAAAAATGCCAGATGCTTGGTATTTTTGTAAGAAGGAAGGAACTGCATCAAAAAGGAATTCTTGAGGTTCAAGTTTTTTATTTATGGGTCGTGTTGTTCATGGGACCGTTCTCATCCTCTTATAGGAATGAGTACATTCTAGTTGTTGTGGACTATGTGTCCAAGTGGGCCGAGGTATTTGGTCTGTCAAAAAATTCTACTTCTAGTGTAGTCATGTTCAGTAAGAAAAATATTATTTATAAGAATGGAGTTCCAAGGAAATTACTCATTGAAAAAGGAAATCATTTTTAAAATTATAAGTTCAAGAGTTATATGGAGAAGTATGGATGATCTCATAGGACATTTACCACCTTCCACCCACATTCTAGTGAGTAGAGAGAAGTTTCAAATAGAGAGAATAAGAAGTTTTTGGAGAAAATAATGTCTATCTCTAGGAAATATTGATCCGTGAAGCTGTACGAGGCTATCTGGACCTAAAGAACTGCCTATAAGACTCATATAACGATGCAACCATACCAAATACTTTTTTGAAAAATATTTCATCTTCATGTTGTGTTGCAACAAATATATTTTTGGGTAGTGAAGGCCATCAACATTGATTTCAAGTATTCAAGTAAAGGGTGCTATTTTATTTGAGTGAGATGGAGGATATCAGGAGGGAGTCTTACGAGATTGTTGAGATTTACAGAGAGATAACAAAGGACTTTCATGATTCTATCATTCAAAATAGTAGTTTCAATATTGGGTAGAGGGTCCTTTTATTCAATTGTAAACAAGATCTTTTTATTTAAAAGTAGAAGAATAAGTGGTCAATACATTCTACCAATGTGAGATATTTTTTCAATGGATTTTTGGATCTAGTTGGGGAAGAAAATAGACTTGTCTTTTTCAATGGTCAGAGGATTAAACTTTTCATTAAAGGGTATCCAAATGCGTTGGCTACAATATCAATGCTGAAATAAT